>JAOTOL010001554.1:372500-1072500 GCA_034440575.1 Imbricaverruca yamaguchii | reverse complement strand
TCCTTAGCCTTAATGGTATTTCATTGGCAAAAAAGTTCAAGTTTTCAAATTGTGCAGCTCGAACACAGCGTGAGATCAAACATCTATGCATGATAAGTTTTGCCAGTCAATGGCACACCTGGGCTCCGTATGACCGGTGCAGTCGGTGCGGCCCTAACTCTAATAACCAACCAATCATTCCATGTTACCCCCATATCTAGTCAGGGAAGAACTCCGCGGCAGGGAGAAGGGGCGGGGAGGACCTACGGAAGAGAGCCGCCGCTCTTGGACCACCATCGTTACTTACAGCCAAGCATCAGCCCAGGAGCCGGTCGAGAAGCCTTGCTTGGGGGCGAGTCATTACAAATAAATCATATTAAAGTATGCTCATCTGATTGGGACAGCTAACATTCGTCGATTCGCCAGGGCAATATTTGGTGCCATAAAATGCTCTTTGATTCCGAAAAAAATGCCATTTTAGTGAAAAATTTCATGACAAAAAATCGGCATCTGGGAGGGGGAGGGAGGGGAGTGGGAATAGCTCCTTTTGTAACCTTGGACCCAACGCTGTCCGCACCCATGCGGTCGCACGTACGGGTCAGAGCGGCTGCGCTTGCCGTCGACGGCAGCTAGGTCGCGGCACTGTTTGATGGTGACCTCAAGTGCGCTCTGCTGGTAGCTGTACTGGAGCGCCAGCTGGACGTCGCCGCGCACTGGCACGGTGCCGTAGCGCGCCTCTCCAGCCGAGTACACGGAAGCCAGCGAATCGCTGCGAGACTGCAACGAGAGGACGGCCGGTGTCAGCGGGAGCACGGCGGGGGTCGGGGAGCACGTCTGCACACAGTGTCGGACGTGAAGCACGGGCGGTGTCAGCGGGAGCACGGCGGGGGTCGGGGAGCACGTCTGCACACAGTGTCGGACGTGAAGCACGGGCGGTGTCAGCGGGAGCACGGCGGGGGTCGGGAGCATGGCGGGGGCCGGGGAGCACGTCTACACACAGTGTCGGACGTGAAGCACGGGCGGTGTCAGCGGGAGCACGGCGGGGGTCGGGGAGCACGTCTACACACAGTGTCTGACGAGAGGACGGCTGGTGTCAGCGGGAGCACGGCGGGGGTTGGGAGCACGTCTACACACAGTGTCGGACGTGAAGTACGGGCGGTGTCAGCGGGAGCACGGCGGGGGTCGGGAGCATGGCGGGGCCGGGGAGCACGTCTACACACAGTGTCGGACGTGAAGCACGGGCGGTGTCAGCGGGAGCACGGCGGGGGTCGGGGAGCACGTCTACACACAGTGTCTGACGAGAGGACGGCTGGTGTCAGCGGGAGCACGGCGGGGGTTGGGGAGCACGTCTACACACAGTGTCGGACGTGAAGTACGGGCGGTGTCAGCGGGAGCACGGCGGGGGTCGGGAGCATGGCGGGGGCCGGGGAGCACGTCTACACACAGTGTCGGACGTGAAGCACGGGCGGTACAGCGGGAGCACGGCGGGGGTCGGGGACACGTCTACACACAGTGTCTGACGAGAGGACAGCTGGTGCAGCGGGAGCACGGCGGGGTTGGGGAGCACGTCTACACACAGTGTCGGACGTGAAGCACGGGCGGTGTCAGCGGGAGCACGGCGGGGGTCGGGGAGCACGTCTACACACAGTGTCTGACGAGAGGACGGCTGGTGTCAGCGGGAGCACGGCGGGGGTCGGGAGCACGGCGGGGGTCGGGGAGCACGTCTACACACAGTGTATGACGTGAAGTACAGGTGGTGTCAGCGGGAGCACGGCGGGGTCGGGGAGCACGTCTACACACAGTGTTTGACGTGAAGTACAGGTGGTGTCAGCGGGAGCACGGCGGGGGTCGGGAGCACGTCTACACACAGTGTATGACGTGAAGTACAGGTGGTGTCAGCGGGAGCACGGCGGGGGTCGGGGAGCACGTCTACACACAGTGTATGACGTGAAGTACAGGTGGTGTCAGCGGGAGCACGGCGGGGGTCGGGGAGCACGTCTACACACAGTGTATGACGTGAAGTACAGGTGGTGTCAGCGGGAGCACGGTGGGGGTCGGGGAGCACGTCTACACACAGTGTCGGACGAGAAGCACGGTCGGTGTCATTGCTGAAGGCAGGAACTCGACTAGCCTGCTAGCTGAAGAGGAAATTGGCACCTCCCCTCCCCCCAGTGATCGAACAATTTATAAATTATGATGAGTCATACAGGTTCCCTTACAACATACTTCACTTCGCATATCTTAGGAGCAGTTTAATCATTTTTCACTGGCGGGAGGAGCCCTGTCAGTGAGAATTATTAAATGGGCCCCTGACTGGGGAGGGCACCGGGCCCTCCGTGCCGGAGGGGGGAGGGCACCGGGGCCCTCCGTGCCGGAGGGGAATGGATCCCCACCAGAGCAAGGGGAAGAACGGGTGGCGTCAGCGACTGACGGCGCGTGGAAAAGCAAATGTTATTACACATCAGTTGTTCACAGATACACCAAGGTGGTCACTAGTCAGTACACATCTGATGTGGAATGGACGATACCGGAAACTGAGTTTCCGTCGATTGTCTTTATTAGCAATAACCTGGATTTCCGCAGCACAGCGTGTTCACGGACGTGAGTACACCGGTGCCGTCATATCGCATGCACCACTTATATGCACACTACAGGCACGCACACGATGCGTCAACACGAGGTGCAAGCTTCCACAGCGGGGCCATATACAGCCGTGGAGCCTCCGGAACAAGGGAGGTAGCCGGTGCTCAGCAGCAACACACAACGATGTCGAATAACAGGAACATGCCATTGCACTCGGGGCACTTGCACGCTGCATGATGGTTGGCTTCTGATGGTTGCCACAGCTCGCGATCGTGTGGAGGGGGTGGGGGCGCCAGTGACGACAAAAGTAAAGCCGACCAACAAAGACAGACGCACACTCACACATACACGCGTGCACACGTCCTACTGACACACACACGCCACATGCACACGTCCTACTGACACACACACGCCACATGCACACGTCCTACTGACACACACACGCCACATGCACACGTCCTACTGACACACACACGCCACATGCACACGTCCTACTGACACACACACGCCACATGCACACGTCCTACTGACACAACCAATCAGTCCACAACACACACACCCATGCACACGTCCTACTGACACACACACGCCACATGCACACGTCCTACTAACACACACACGCCACATGCACACGTCCTACGACACACACACCCACATGCACACGTCCTACGACACACACCCACATGCACACTCCTACAACACACACACGCCACATGCACCGTCCTACGACACACACACGCCACATGCACACGTCCTACTAACACACACACGCCACATGCACACGTCCTACGACACACACACCACATGCACACGTCCTACGACACACACACCCACATGCACAGTCCACGACACACACACGCCACATGCACACGTCCACTACACACACACCCACATGCACACGCCTACGACACACACCCACATGCACACGTCCTACGGGACACAAGCCACACACGTCCTACTGACACACGCCACATGCACACGTCCTACTGACACACACACGCCACATGCACACGTCCTACTGACACACACGCCACATGCACACGTCCTACTGACACACGCCACACGCACACGCCACATGCACAATGTGTTGGATGACTTGACGAGATACGACAACACTGGCGTGGTAGTACTACAGCACTGGCGTGGTAGTACTACAGCACTGGCGTGGTAGTACGACAGCACTGGCGTGGTAGTACGACAGCACTGGCGTGGTAGTATGACAGCACTGGCGTGGTAGTACTACAGCAGTGGCGTGGTAGTACTACAGCATTGGCGTGGTAGTACTACAGCAGTGGCGTGGTAGTACTACAGCATTGGCGTGGTAGTACTACAGCACGACATCTGGCAATTCACTCGGTATACAGCCTCCTCAGGTCTAAAAATGTCTGACAAGTAATTGTCCGGCTTGGGCGATGAGAAATGGAGCAAAGTGGAATGCGTCAGTGGTGTGGCCTGCGGTCGCCTTGTGGGTGATGAAGTCATTGGTCCAGGAGCAGGAGAGCAAGAGGCACAGGAAGCAGAAGGGGCAGCTACGCAGCGTTGTAAACGCTTTGAACTACCAAACTTAGGCAACAATATCTGTCACAGTCGGAGTTACTCTTGATAGCGGGTCCGTTCTTACAGATCTGACCTCAGATGTCTGCTCTACGCGTCAGCTGCCTTGATACAGTGCTCGGTCGGGATCTGTATCAAGGGGGATCGGGCTTTGGGTCAAACAACCTTAAAACTCTCTTCGGGAGCAAGACAAAATAATCAAAATCACACTACTAGAGTGAGACCGGACGTCACACAAGTAACTTCGTTTCGATACATTTGGTATCGCAGTGTGCCGCTGTATATCAAGCGAGCTTCAAAACGACCCGAACATTATCCGGGTTTCTGCATCCCCAATACTCGAAACATATTTGAAGGTTGTGAGGCCAGTATGCCAGCTAGCTGGGGCTCCGGTGCTGGGCATCGCTGCAAGCACCAACTGTTGTCACAAGCCGGCACGTGCCACCGGCAATACAAACTGAATTGCAGCGGGACTGTTCTCAGAGAGCTCAGGCTCAACAAAGACAACATTTTCCGCAGGAAATAGGGTCTGCACGACGGCAGAATAATTATCAGCACCTCCGTGTTAGCGAAAGCAGTATCTGCCGCAAACGGTGCCGCTTTTTACACTGCATCTGCTCTCACATGTCTGCTCATAGGCGTCTAATTTACGCGTACGTCGCCTAAATGCAGTGTAGTGCATAGTGCGGCTTGATTGAATGGCGGTAGACTGGAATACGGTGTAGAAGCACATCACAGTCAGACATCGCATACTGGCAGACATCGTCGTCAACCTGTTATGCTACCGGCACTTTTTAGCGCAAACTGAGCAGGCTGCTGAATATTAGCCCGGCACCCTCGAAGGAGGCCGGACGGAGGAGGTTGGTCGGGATTAACACAGGCAGCCCGGAGGCAAGGTAAGGCAGGGCCTGGACACTGTCAATGAAGCTCGTGTCGATTTCCCCAGCGGCCACCTGAGCACGCTGCCCTCACGAGCGTGCTCAGGTGTCCGCTGCAACAAACGGGCAAAACAATAACATTGCTTTTTTCAACAGCATCAGTGACATTCAAAACAATAACAAACAATAACATTTAAGAACAGTTATGTCGAAAACAATAACAAACCGTCGTCGGGCGCGTCCAGTTCGAATCAATAGCGCTTAACCGAGCAGCGTCCCGTCACAGCCCAAGGTCATTCAACGTCACGCTGACTTAATTTGTCCGATCACGGATTACTAGTGACGTCACATTCACGGTGGACCACCAACGCGCAGCAGCAGTGGCACTGGCGCGGCTATGCACCGGCAATGCGACATTGTTGTGCAGGCAGCACGAGTGACTCACGCGGCAGTTAGAGTGTCGAGGCCGCCCAATAAGGGCAAGAGGAGTGCTCCCTTTGTTGGTCGGTCGATAGCCATACCAATGGGACAATGGGACGCTATGTAGTGTATTAGATGCCATACTCGTCTTACAGGTCAGTCCGACGTACCCATAAGTCGGACCGAAACTGGTTATATTCAGCATTACATAGTGAAAATTGGAAAACTAGTAGAGCTTAAGCAAGGCGGATATATATACGCATGCATATATATATATATATATATATATATATATATATATATATATATATATATATATATATATATATATATATATATATATATATATATATATATATATATATAGTACGTGTGTGTGTAGGCATATGCATATGCATATATATGCATATATATACATACACATATATGTGTATGTATATGCATATATATGTGTATATAAACATTAAATACACAATTGCTTTAATTTATCCTGATTTAGTTGGCTTGCTTTATTTAATTAATTTCATTGGTTTTAATTTATTTCAATTTGATTCGCTTTAAATAAGCAGATTACGTATCTGCCATGCATGTGTATTGTTCTCTATTCAGGGGTATCTTCCACTGAATGTCCCGAATATCCGGGCACCGCGACGTGTTTTACAGTTGCAACGAAGTTAGTTTCAGACCCTTACTTTGAATGCATTCAACTCCGTGTGTACATACTAGTCGAGTGTAACCAGGACCACACTGCGCAGGCCGCCGCCGGTACCGGCGATGAACTAACCCATCTCATCGCGACGAGCCGCACGGCCAACATTGTTGTAATTACGTCAGCATCCGCTCTCACCGAGCGCCCAGCTGGTCGACCGAGCATGAGTCACTGAGACATGACACAGTCGGGTGTCATGTCATTGCGACACTCGTGTCACCATTGTATCATGCGGCAGTGCAAGGTTGGAGGGCTGGTCAAAAGTGCAACAACCAGGCGGTGTTGTGCAATATGTGTTTTCAGCCGGCCAGACCAGGGGCGTTGTCCCCTTCCCCAATGAAGTGGCCTGTACCCCGCTCTCGCTCGCGCGAAGGCCCCCGAACGGTCAGTCGCCCCGAGACAGTCGACGCGGGCGGAAGTACGTGAGAAACAGATGCGGATGAACAGAGTTGGATTGTTGAGGCTAGTGAGATGTAGCCTGTTATAAGATGTAGGCGTTGGCACGTTGGGCGGCTCGATTGGATGGTTATCCGTCACTGTCAGTCGTGATTGCCGGTTGATTTAGAGGCTGGAACGTTTCTCAATTTTGATATCGCTGTTGGGCTATTGGGACTGTTGCGCAAGTTGTCACCGTTTGGTTCATTCATCAGCCTGATCAAATGCAAGGGCACTAACGGGTTGCCACTTTTAAGAACGGATTGTAGATTTGAGAATTCGACGACTGAGAGGATATATTGACTTTGAGAACAAGTTATAGCACACATGAGGAAACTCTAGACTATCACTTCCAGGCAAGTAAAGAAGTGCCCACACAGTAGCGAAAGCAGATCTAGCTTAACAAGGAAAACAACCCAGTCGAGCGATATTCAAATGCATACAGTTAAGATTGTGTGCAATATTAACTGCAGGTGCAGGTAATGCGGGGGCAAATAAAAAATCGCACGCGCTCGCGCGCGTGCGTGCGTGCGTGCGTGCGCGCGTGCGTGCGTGCGTGCATGCGTGCGTGTGTGTGTGTGTGTGTGTGTGTGTGTGTGTGTGTGTGTGTGTGTGTGTGTGTGTGTGTGTGTGTGTGTGTGTGTGTGTGTGTGTGTGTGCGTGCGTGCGTGCTGGTGTGTGTGTGTGTGTGTGTGTGTGTGTGTGTGTGTGTGTGTGTGTGTGTGTGTGTGTGTGTGTGTGTGTGTGTGTGTGTGTGTGTGTGTGTGTGTGTGTGTGTGTGTGTGTGTGTGTGTGTGTGTGTGTGTGTGTGTGTGTGTGTGTGTGTGTGTGTGTGTGTGTGTGTGTGTGTGTGTGTGTGTGTGTGTGTGTGTGTGTGTGTGTGTGTGTGTGTGTGTGTGTGTGTGTGTGTGTGTGTTTGTGTGTGTCTATATACAATGTTGGAAAATTTTCACATCCATTACTGATAGCATGCTTGGCGGCCTAATCGGCAGCTTCATTGCCAACAAGTCCAATATGGCTGGGGATCCAGCAGAATACGATATTTTTGTCGATACCAGTTAGGGATTGGACGACGCGTATAATCCTTTGGACAAGCTTGTTATCTATTCTCTCATTACCATATCACGCTAGGTCATGCGATACACATGCTTCTGAGCATCAGCCGTATCGGTCAACATTCTCATATCACGCTAGATTACGCGAGACGTATGATTCTGAACACAAGCCTTCTCGGTCGACATTCTGAAATCACGCTAGATTATGCGAGACCTAAACTTCTTAAAATTGGCTTTCTCGGTTGACATTCATGGCGATCTCGCTGTATGTTAAGCTCGATTTATATATATATATATATATATATATATATATATATATATATATATATATATAGTATGTATCAATCAGGCAGTCGTGTTTTCCATTGTCATATGTGAGATAATGAATTTCACTACATATGATTGATATCAAATTTCTCGTCTTCGTAGCTCTCTTCCCATATCGTAAATTTTCGTCGTTCTATGACTTCAGCCATGTGCGGCGCACATTTCTCGTTTTTCCCTTAGGCTCCACAATTCGTCATCTAACATAAGCATACCATCTTACTATATCCTACCACACTCCTGCGCCAGTGAAGCATTAATAGACGCGTTGCAAGTGCTACAGTGCACCAACAGCTGTCCCAGAGCACCAGTTTGCTCATTTTGTAAGACAAGCCTTATCGCTTAATTGTGAACGCCAGCTTTGTTCGTAATCTCTCTAAGCTCGATGCTCTACATAATGAGTGGGGCGTGTTTTGGTCTCGACCGACCCACAAGTCCCCCGGTCCACCGGTCCACCTGCCGTACCGACCCACAACCCACTGGCCCACCTGTCCACCGGTCCACCTGCCGTACCGACCCACAAGCCCGCCGGTCCACCTGTCCACCGGTCCACCTGCCGTACCGACCCACAAGCCCGCTGGCCCACCTGTCCACCGGTCCACCTGCCGTACCGACCCACAAGCCCGCTGACCCACCTGTCCACCGGTCCACCTGCCGTACCGACCCACAAGCCCGCCGGTCCACCTGTCCACCGGTCCACCTGCCGTACCGACCCACAAGCCCGCTGGCCCACCTGTCCACCAGTCCACCTACCGTACCGACCCACAAGCCCGCTGGCCCACCTGTCCACCGGTCCACCTGCCGTACCGACCCACAAGCCCGCTGGCCCACCTGTCCACCGGTCCACCTACCGTACCGACCCACAAGCCCGCCGGTCCACCTGTCCACCAGTCCACCTACCGTACCGACCCACAAGCCCGCTGGCCCACCTGTCCACCAGTCCACCTACCGTACCGACCCACAAGCCCGCCGGTCCACCTGTCCACCGGCGTTTATACCGGCGGGCCGGTCAGGCGACCAGTCAGTACCATATTTTCACGGCCGCCGGAGTGATACCTAATACCTAATAGCAAGCATTAAAGGATGCACCGCTAACTCACAGGTACTTGGTGGGAAGTGTTGTGTCCAGCGCTATTCATTTCGCGACACGCATCAAGGATACCAGCTCAAATCTCAGAAAACAAGGTCAGTAATCCGCGACCTGAAATGCCAGCATCTCGAAGTTCAGAGAATATACGCACACTGACGGATCCAAGAGGGACCGTTCATGCTATGTCCAGACGTTGAAGCGAGTTCTCTCAATAATCTCGATAACTAATACCAGTGTATTAGAAAACATTAGTTTAATGCACTTGCCATCAAAAGAGCTTCCGTACCGAATGTTCTTCTTTCGAAGAGTATGTCCAAAACTTCGACGGCGATTGTCGCTCTCTTCATAGATAAGCAACCAAGTGCCAAACTATTCTGCATGTACATTATAAGCAAAAGCAAAACACCATGGCTATGAACATCAGTCGATGGGTTTTCGCCACCTCAATATGGATTAAACCAACCTAAGTTCAAAGGTGTTGGGAACTTTTATACTTGCGAATATCGACATCGGCCGCCAGTACTTGACATTCTGGCCGTGCACAGTACAGCGCAGTGGGACTCTCCGGGTTGATCAAAACAACGCGAGAAGCCAGAGTAATGGTGTCGGATGGAAACGAAGATGTGTGTACTGCACCTATCGTACGGCTACTCCGAGGCGCTCCTTTTGCACGGTCCCATTCAACATGCTGCAAGCAAGGCTTGCAGCAAGGCTGCAACCATCAACTCCCATCGAACGTTTTTTGTTCTAGACATTTTTTCACAATAGCCTGTGAACGAATCACGTGGCGAAGCACGGCTTTTGCCACTCGCACATAGGTTCATATATTAGGCATAGGCACAGGCTTACATTGTGGCACTCAGCGGGAAACTTTGGTCACGAGAAACTGTCAAATTTGGGACGCGGGGAGGGATACCCCCAACCATCGCTGGTGTGGATCTTTCGGGTGTTGCAAGCTGAACCGATATATCGTCCAGTGCAGGGTGACTACTGCTGGTGGAGGAAAGTTGCAACCGACACCGTCTATTGAGTATCTGATACTCCAGCTGCATGCGTCACTGCACAAACTATTATTAAATAGGATCTAGGTGTGGACGCTAAGAAACAGAGTTGTTCAGCTTTGAAGAATTGACGCTGTGTAATCTGACTCTATCCACACACACGAACTACGCTATACGTAAAACAGACTGCTACGAAGAAAACAGGACGTGAAGAAAAACGAACAGAACTATTTGACTTTCGTCGGAGTATTGGGATTATGCCCCGAAGTAATGAGTTTGCATCCGCGATAAAGTCGACTGAGTGTGGTGAGTAAATCCCATCAGCCACAACGCGCACCCAGTGGGCGCCAGTACTACATCAGGCTGAACCACACTCCCAGGTCTGCAAATTACTCACACACACCGACATTCGTCCAGTCACCGCGTGGCAGGCCCATTCTGAACAATCCGACACAGCGAGGACAGGTCAGGAAATTGGAACCGCCCAGTGATCAGACCACGTCAATAGCGCAGTCACGCGACGTCGGCGGAGGTCTGCTGTGGCGCTGTTCATGACCAGGACTCACAGGGTCGGCAGCGGTCTGCTATGACGCTATTGTTAATGACCAGGACTCTCAGGATCGGCAGCGGTCTGCTATGACGCTATTGTTAATGACCATGATTCTCAGGGTCGGCAGCGGTCTGCTGTGACGCTGTTGTTAATGACCAGGACTCTCAGGGTCGGCAGCGGTCTGCTGTAGCGCTGTTGTTAATTACCAGGACTCTCAGGGTCGGCAGCGGTCTGCTATTACGCTGTTGTTAATGACCAGGACTCTCAGGGTCGGCAGCGGTCTGCTGTAGCGCTGTTCATGACCAGGACTCACAGGGTCGGCAGCGGTCTGCTGTGACGCTGTCCATGACCAGGACTCTCAGGGTCGGCAGCGGTCTGCTATTACGCTATTGTTAATGACCAGGACTCTCAGGGTCGGCAGCGGTCTGCTGTGGCGCTGTACATGACCAGGACTCTCAGGGTCGGCAGCGGTCTGCTGTGACGCTGTCCATGACCAGGACTCACAGGGTCGGCAGCGGTCTGCTATGACGCTATTGTTAATGACCAGGACTCTCAGGGTCGGCAGCGGTCTGCTGTGGCGCTGTACATGACCAGGACTCTCAGGGTCGGCAGCGGTCTGCTATTACGCTGTTGTTAATGACCAGGACTCTCAGGGTCGGCAGCGGTCTGCTGTAGCGCTGTCCATGACCAGGACTCACAGGGTCGGCAGCGGTCTGCTGTGAGCGCTGTTCATGACCAGGACTCACAGGGTCGGCAGCGGTCTGCTGTGACGCTGTCCATGACCAGGACTCTCAGGGTCGGCAGCGGTCTGCTGTGACGCTGTCCATGACCAGGACTCACAGGGTCGGCAGCGGTCTGCTATGACGCTATTGTTAATGACCAGGACTCTCAGGGTCGGCAGCGGTCTGCTGTGGCGCTGTACATGACCAGGACTCTCAGGGTCGGCAGCGGTCTGCTATTACGCTGTTGTTAATGACCAGGACTCTCAGGGTCGGCAGCGGTCTGCTGTAGCGCTGTCCATGACCAGGACTCACAGGGTCGGCAGCGGTCTGCTGTAGCGCTGTTCATGACCAGGACTCACAGGGTCGGCAACGGTCTGCTGTGACGCTGTCCATGACCAGGACTCTCAGGGTCGGCAGCGGTCTGCTATGACGCTATTGTTAATGACCAGGACTCTCAGGGTCGGCAGCGGTCTGCTGTAGCGCTGTTCATGACCAGGACTCACAGGGTCGGCAGCGGTCTGCTGTGGCGCTGTTCATGACCAGGACTCACAGGGTCGGTAGCGGTCTGCTGTGGCGCTGATCGATTGTTTCAGTGATAATTTGAGGTTAAGGGTGAGCCAACTCAAGGTCATATATCGCCCATAACAGTTCATTGTTTAAACTGTTGTTATACAACGTCCCCTGTGCTACAGGTATCCTTCCTGCTGCATATTGATGTTAGCGCCTCAGGTAGATGCACAACATTTCACAGCATATGGGAAGGTGAAGATCTTTCCAGATTTAACGAACTGCGATTGATCACCTAAAACTGCTAGGAGGGAGTGACCCTGGTCACTCCCGAAATGACGTTGCCGCTCCAGGCCAAGTCCCGGGCATGAAATTAGAGCGTTGCGAGCCGCATCCAGCTTATTCTCACTAGCACTGCACCGCATGCAGGCTTATTCTCACCATTGAGTAATAAAGCGTGGGTAGCGTATGTTATATAAGTAGATGGTACAGCGTCCCTCGTCTAGCCTTGTCCTACACGAACACGGGAGCCCCTTGCCGATAGATGGCTTAGTGTCATAGGCGCACCGGAGCGGGGGGCAGGGGCCCCGGGCCCCCATGAGACCAAAGTGCCCTTTTGACCAAAAGTGACCTTTTGACCGAAAAGCGCCCTCTTGGCCGGAATGTCCAAAATTTAGCCCAAAAATCACCTGCCTTATGTGCCCCGCCTGTGCCAAAGGTGCCCTTTGGACCCAAAACTGCCCTTTTGGCCTAACAGTGACATTCGCCTGTGCCCTTTTCTGTCCTATACCTGTCCCAATTAGGTGCCCTTTCGATCTAAAAGTGCCCTGTGCCCTGCCATGTACCCTGCTGCCCTGCCTTGTGTCCTGCCCTATGCCCTGCCCTATGCCCTGCCGTATGCCCTACCCTGTGCTCTACCCTGTGCCCTGCCCTGTGCCCTGCCCTGTGCCCTGCCCTGCCCTGTGCCCTGCCCTGGGGCTGCTAGCCAATAACGTCGGACCACCAGCTCGGAAATGTGACCGCCGTGCTGGGATTCAAGCGCATACCGACGCCGGTGGTTACCGTCAGAACCGAAAACAAGCGCCTCAACTACTCGGCTACCAGGCTGCTCGCCGTGTTTAGGTGAGGAAACTGCGTCGTGCTTATGCAGCTATGGTGATCTCAAATTACTTTTGTTTTCCAGTTCCCAAAGGGGATTCTAGCCCATTTTTCTAGGAATTTTAAAACCTCTCCTTTCGTGACTACATCACCATGTTAAAATTTCGAAATAATTGACCATTCCTTGCTAAAATGTATTTGCATGCTCGTATAGTCGCATCCATCGCGTTGATTGTTTGACACTCTTGCTGCATCTGGGGTATGCAAGAAGCTTTCGTCGATATTTTTATTGTGTTTGTGTACATGTCACCTGTCTTCAGGACCATCGCCTTCGTGTCGGCTGTTATCATCCTTTCCAGAAATCCACATCCTGCGTACTTTTACATCAAAGGTAAGCGGGCAACTTTCATTTCACGACTTAATGCATGCAGGCTGCATGCTTTTGGCAATATTATTGTAAATACAATGGTTCGGTGCTATAACGTATAACGTGTCCCATGGAAAATTCACGCCCCTCCCCCGGTCAGCAAACCTTCCAGTATGCCCCGGGCCTCAAAGTACCCTTTTGGAGCCGGTCAAGTGCCCTTTTGGAGCCGGCCAAGTGCCCTTTTCGGTCCGCCCCTCCCTCCGTGGAAAAATCTTGGGTGCGCGCCTACTTAGTGTCCGTAATTTGTTCGACGCAAGTTCGTCTCAGCTCGCTTGCCACCTGCTCCTCAAAAAAGCAAAGATCCCTGGGCAACAGTTCATAGACCGGATTAGGAATGCTCTGCGACAGGGGTCCTGTACTTCTCGCCTGGCAGCGCTGTCGACTTGTTCATTGTCTGCAATACCCACGCGGCTAGGAATCCAGCAAAGGTGGACAACTTTTTCTGGTTAACCTAATAATGTCAAGCAACGCAAGATATGATATATTTACCCGCCCCGTTTCTGGGGAGGGGCTGATATGCCCCCCTCTAAGGTGTTCCGCACTGATAAAAATTTTGACTCTGAAATAGAGCGTCGCGTGTCGTGATCAGCTTTTCCAAAATAATAAAGCCTGGTCTTGATGATGTGCTTACTCTGTGACACTATATAAACACCGCCCATACAAACGTGCATGATCAAATGGGAGTCTGGACCAAACAATTGGAGTTTGTAAATCTTCTAGAAAGAAGTGCTTTGCGCGCTTCATATTCGGAACAAAATTTCACCAGCGTTCGCAGTGTTCCAGCAGCGCAAAAGAAGAGCTTCGGAAATCGCTACATAGACGCGTTTCATTGACGTGCATATACCGAAGTTTATGTTGATCATTATGGTGTTCAAACACGACGCCAGGGGAAAACGCGCGCCATCTTGTGATGTGCAATGAAGATGCTAGCGGCATCAGAACGCAGCGCTCTGGATTATATGAAGGTTAGTCTATATTTGCATGGGTATAACTAGTTGTGCTTAGCCATATGCTGGTGCTGTTTTGTGGTGCTTTCTTATGACAAGTAATGCATTTACGAACATTAAACATCCAGTTGCCAAGACTATTGATAGAATGTGAGAAGTCAGGGTGAGCAACCCTGTACTTAAGCCACCATTGCTGATGGCTTGGACTTCGAACTGTGCTGGATGAGTGGGAGATTTCAGGTTCATTACCACTGTTATGTTGCTGATATGTTTGAGGATAAAAAAAATTGCTGAAGGGAATTCAGTTTTGTTCTTCAGAAAGGACTATGATACAGAACAGTTATAGTTGTACATGGGTGTGGCCCCCACCTTGAAAGGGATGGGGGCAATCTGAAATTTTTGGGAACACGTTGACCTGAGAGTGTCTTTAAATGGGAAGATGCAAAGTATGTGTTTTTTTCAACTAATCTGAGGCAGAGAACAGTGGAACATCTTGCAAACTTTGGAGGGGTGGAAAGGAGGATTGTTCCCAGTGCTCCCACTGGTTACATCCATGTATATGCTAGCACATTGCTTTTGTCTACGTAGAAGATATGAACTATTTGATGGCATTAACCTCACGTTGAATCCAGTGCACATACTTGGGTGCAATGGGTGCATCCCTGCTAATTCCCATGTCTTTCACAAGTAAATTGAGCTGCATTTCCAATGTTGAGCTCACTTGCTGGTGAAGAAAGGCTGTCTTAGCCTTAGCCCACTGTGCTTCACATTAATTTTGAACTGATGGCATTCAATTGTGTCATTTCTGTTAAATTTCAACATTTCCCTGAGACATCCCCCTTGTTCCTAACTTTCTTACCATGGCCAAATTTAGACAAAACACCTTGATGACATCTCCTCTCAGCCTTCTATATCCGAGTCGAGACATATTCAGAGATATCCCTGTTGGCTGTTCATGACAATCGCCAAATTCAAAGACATCAACAAGATCTCCCCCAGCATTCTATATTGCAAAACATTCAAATTCTTCAATATTTCCTTATATGTTAGGTTACCCATATGAACTCGCATGCATGCATTTGTATGTACCATCGGTGTGATAGCTGTGCAACCAACGGGTGTAATCGGTATTACGGTAAAATATACCCAGTGTTTTGGGGTAGTCTACAAACACGGCATGGACACTACAGTGTAATGCTAGAGTTCTTAGCTGGTGAAAGCCTTATTTCATCCCGTTCAATGCCGCGTAGATGGCGATTTTTGAAACACCTTCATAACTCGAAGGTGTTGTGACATTGTTTAAAGCTGATCCGATCCGGGTCATCTCAGTGTTAAAGGGGTATTTCCAGGGATATAGACGCATTTTGTCCGTGTCTTACTAGCGTGAGCACAGTGTAACCGTGCCCAAAGATCCGTCTTTCCAGTGTTCTAAGGCTTGACAAGTGGAACATGAAGTTTCTCAGTGCTTTGAGGGTGTCATTTTTTCTCTCAGCGCGTGGACAGCGAAATAACGGCGTGCTGCCACGCGCCGAAATTTGGTACACGGTTTCCCACGTTAATTTGGCATGTTGTGTAACATTTCTTTAGGTTAGTTCATCTAGAGTCAACGAGTTAGTCAAGGTCAAGTAAGGTCACCTCTAGAAAAGTTAATCCAGTCTTCACATTTTAACGGATAAAGATGTTTTAATGAAACTTTAAGCGTTTGCTTATCTTTGGGAAGGACACAAAACGCACTGACGGGATTTTTCTTCCGTTTTTTACTTGATTGATGGCATTAGTGTAGCATATTTGACCGTTAGGACTAAAATTGAAGATTCTGACTAAAGTAAGCGTTTTTAGAAGAGCAAGTTGACTTGAAGCAATGTTTTGCGGTCCGTTCTACCCAGTTAGAAAAAGAAAACTAAAGAAAATTTAAACTCAAAATTTGGAAATTTCTTTAAAAAATATCATTTTGATGTTTGGTTGGCCAAAATTGTACGGCTATGGTCGATTCAACGATCCATTTATGACTCCAAATAATTATTGACTTTTTAAATCTCCCAAAAATGAACCCCATAGACCCCATAGACCCCATTGGGGATACAATTTGTTGGGGTGGTTTCTGGCCATATTCTGGGATACTCGTCGAGCGCTTTCCGATGACACCTCTTTCGGTTTCATACGACGCTTAGTTTAGAGATTGTATGAGGGGTGTATCAACCCACCTCCGAGGCCGGAAAGACAATATAGCCATCTGATCGGGTTAAGGCGTGTGTTGGAATACAACTCTGAAGTGCCAAAAGGCTGCACGACGAGTAGGATAAAATGAATTGATCTTCCTCATCCCCGACCTTTATGAAAGCCAACAACAGGGTAAATAATCAAATTCCACAAGTCTGGACTTGTAGACTGATGCAAGTCTCGGCAGTGTGACTGAGCTGGTGGCTGTGTCATTCACGGCACTTCCAACCCCAACGTCGGTCTGCGATCCATCCGTGAAGGCATTTGCGTAGCTGTTATGTGGATATGTGCTCCAAAACCCGCGGCCGAAACTCATCTGGGAGAATGCCCTTTTTTCGGATGTCAGCCGACATAGGTCTATTCTCGATTTCAGTGAGAGAAGTCTCCACGGGGGTGCTGAAACTTGCGAAGCGCGTTTTACATTACGCATTCTAATTGACCTTCATCAAAAAGGTCAACCATTTGAATGCATAGATGTCGGTATATGCGGTCGCCATTGTGTGTAAAGATTGATAAGGTGTGACGCGAGACCACCGCTTCGTAAACTGGATGCTGTGGGAAATAGCGCCCCCCAACCACCCAAAAAAAAAACACAAAAAAAAACAACAACTATGAATCAGTGCTTTCGCCTTCATCACGTTCTGAAATAAAAGGATGAATTTCATTCATAGCACCTGACGGATGAGTAATATCAGCGTTCCTAACGTTGAATACGGTGAGAGGGATGGAATGAAATCGTCCTGAAATACTTTTGATCATTGACCAGACCTGTCGTGTCGGTGTAAATTGATTATCTTTTCAAATGCATTTTCTCAAGGACATCATTTTGACGATGTCCGGCTGAATGCGATGTGGGGATTTCAGAGTAGGATCTGGTGTATTTTTACTTTTTAAGCGTTGGACGCTTTAGGGTGAGATTGGCCACGTATTTCTCTGGTCTCAAATAATGCTACTTTTTGTCTACGTTTCATTCAAATGGTTTCTTTTTCTTTCAAGGATGACGGACACGCGCGATCGAAAGAAGCGTGGTGATTCTGTTCTCTCCCACAGTTCACACAATGGGGATCGCGGAGGTACGCTATTCGGCAGCATGATCATTGGAAGCACATTTGTTACAAGCTGGACGATTTCGACGGAATCAATTCGTACGAACATACCTCTGGCACCTTAAACATCGCATTGGGTTGGAGAGGAAAGCATGCACTTTTGCACCTACGTAACCCACACGTGTTTCTGACTGTATGTCCGCTCCGTTGAAGGTGAAATTACATTGTTGTCGTGATTATCTCAGAGGCAGTCCTCACCTTCATCCTTATCGCTCCCGTGACTCTAAACTCCGACAATCCATCCATTATTTCGTCCTCTGGCACGTCACTTAGGTCATAGCAGTGTATTACTCTTCGTGATGTTTTTTTATTTGATTGGGTTCTACTTTAATTTGAATACTTTCGTCCACTCTCGTGTCGCCCTTCCACACACTGTATGCAAACACTGACATCTTCCGGGTACTCTCCGTCTCCGCGGTCATCGCAGTCTACCTCCAGAGCACCATCCTTTAACTTACAGAAATATATAAATCTTCCTATAACTGTGTCACCGATTTCGCCGCTGAAATAAGGACAGAGAAACGATACTCACAGGCACTTCCCGAATATAAGGACATGAAGGGTAAGGGTCTATTTTACTGGGTACGTAAGGGTACGTCTTTTCTACGGTTGTCTATGTTAGGGAAGCTCCCACCAGCTACGAATGGGAGGAAAGTCTGCGTCTACGAGAGGGACCAGGGGCGTTTTTGGTTGTTGTTGTTGCCATGTAAGATGTTTGTACTTCGTCTCCGCGGATGTCTCACCACACTGGGGCCTTGCTTGGGGAACGCCTGTGCCCCGTGAATGAGAGGACGCCGGACGTCCGCGGAGCCATACGGGGCAGGCGGCGCCTTCGCACGGCCGGGAGAGAGACTCACCACCACAACCGCACTAGCAGCGCCGCCCACCCCTTGATCCCAGCCGGCCGGACCGACAGGCACCAGACTAGAGCCCAGGCCTCCAGCCCAAGGTAGCCTGCTACTTGACCCATGATGGGGCCCCATGGGACCGCCCGCCCTTCAGACATATCGGAACCAAAGAGACGTGTTGCTCTCCCGTCACAACTAGCACCGTGTGACGAGAACCTTAGCCCCCAGGACTCAGGAAACTCCGGGTGACGGATCGAGGGGGCGTGGCTACCCTGATAAAATTGAGAGGACGGTTAGACTAGGGGAAGCTGGCCCACCTGCTCGTGACAGGGGAGTTGTTGCAAGTTTGGAAAGAGAACATAAGTAAGTTGAAAGTGAATGGATAATGTGATAGGAAGGGAAGGATACACAGCTAGGGTTCATATGTTCGCCAAGCACGTCACCCTTTGTCGCCAAGCACGCCCTTGTGGGACGCGCGCTGTCAGTCTCCCTACCGCGCATCTCAAACTGTGACCCCCCATCAGTTCCACTGCCTCTGAGTGTCCCCTTTCGCTCTCGAGTTTTCTAGGCAGACATCAATTGCACCAACCACTATCATTTTTTGCGACTTTTATTGGATGCTGTCATCATTTATCCCGATTATGGTTTGTGCAATTGTTGTGTAAGTCTGGTATAATCTATCGAAATTGTAATATGGTGCAAAAATCCGGAAAACAATCCACGTACACATGGATGATGATGCAGAAATATACCCCTACACACCACATCCTTTAATATGCCACCACATCCTTTAATTACTATGCTTACCCGGCCCGACTAGCGTAGAGATGGGCGCTGCATATCCTATGCAGGCGGCGCACCCCAGGACCGCAATAACAACACAGTTAATTAATACGCAGTTTATTTGCGCGTCGTAGGCACCGAACAAAAGCGGCAATGTGCGCCCTGCGCGCCGCAGGAGACCAACACCCTGGCAGACTGCTCTGAGCGCAAACGCTTCCTTCGTTCTTCCAGATATCTCATAGACACCTCCAGCTGGCCGCGCGCGAGCCCGAGAACACTTCCGCCGGCAGTTAGTGTGCAAAGACGCCACACATGGTGTTTGGTAAGCCAGCAACAATAGTGGCCGTCCGACACCCAGCAGCGATGTCTGCCATCGCCTGGTTCACTGCACGGCCACACCCCACACGCGGACACATGACCCCACCCCACGCACGGGCGACACGTGACCCACCCACACACGGGCGACACGTGACCCCACCCCACGCACGGGCGACACGTGACCCCACCCACACACGGGCGACACGTGACCCCACCCCACGCACGGGCGACACGTGACCCCACCCACACACGGGCGACACGTGACCCCACCCCACACACGGGCGACACGTGACCCCACCCCACGCACGGGCGACACGTGACCCCACCCACACACGGGCGACCCGTGACCCCACCCCACGCACGGGCGACACGTGACCCCACCCCACGCACGGGCGACACGTGACCCCACCCACACACGGGCGACACGTGACCCCACCCCACTAACACACGGGAGACACGTGACCCCACCCCACACACGGGCGACACGTGACCCCACCCACACACGGGCGACACGTGACCCCACCCCACACACGGGCGACCCGTGACCCCACCCCACGCGCGGGCGACACGTGACCCCACCCCACACACGGGCGACACGTGGCCACACCCCACACACGGACGACACGTGACCCCACCCCACACATGGGCGACACGTGACCCCACACCCCACACACGGGCGACACGTGACCCCACCCCACACACGGGCGACACGTGACCCCACACCCCACACACGGGTGACACGTGGCCACACCCCACACACGGGTGACACGTGACCCCACCCACACGGGCGACACGTGACCCCACACCCCATACACGGGTGACACGTGACCCCACCCACACAGTGGGGGACACGTGACCCCTCCCACACACACACACGGGCGACACGTGACCCCACCCCGCACACGGGCGACAGGTAGCCCCACCCCACACACGGGCGACACGTGACCCGACACCCCACATATGGGCGACACGTGGCCACACCACCCACACGGGCGACACGTGACCCCACCCCACACACGGGCGACACGTGACCCCACCCACACACGGGCGACACGTGACCCCACCCACACACGGGCGACACGTGACCACACCCCACACACGGGCGACATGTGACCCCACCCCACACACGGACGACACGTGACCCCACCCCACGCACGGGCGACACGTGACCCCACCCACACACGGGCCACACGTGACCACACCCCACACACGGGCGACACGTGACCACACCCCACACGCGGGGTGTGGACACGGGGTGGCGACACGTGACCCCACCCACACACGGGCGACACGTGACCCCACCCACACACGGGCGACACGTGACCCCACCCACACACGGGCGACACGTGACCCCACCCCACACACGGGCGACACGTGACCCCACCCACACACGGGCGACACGTGACCCCACCCCACACACGGGCGACACGTGACCCCACCCCACGCACGGGCGACACGTGACCCCACCCGCACACGGGCGACACGTGACCCCACCCACACACGGGCGACACGTGACCCCACACCCCATACACGGGCGACATGTGACCCCACCCCACACACGGGCGACAAGCCGTGCGCGGAGGCATCAAGCCGAAGCTTGGAGTTCCTTTTTCGAATATATCATCTTGTGCTATTAAGATCTCCATAAGTTGCCAAATGACGTGGGTATTACCGATTGGGTTCCCCTTTTCAATTTGGTCTTGCTCCTCGGCTGTCGTGCATTATAATACGATTCACCAGACACAGTTCGCTTTCCGTTGCTGTAAGCATTTCGTTGTCCGTGTGAGTGGACATTCGGCGAGGACTGTCTCCAACGTGAAAAATCAGTGCATACTTGGAAACTGAAAGGTATCGCATAGACCATCTAATACGATATATACCAAGGTAGACAGATGCAGAATGATCGCTGTGATCTGAACAAGCAATGGTCCCTATTGCCCTTGCGGATGGCACTCTGCATCTGTTAAAGACAAAAAAGAAGAAGAAAAACGTTCCTACGGCTCTTCCGGATCCACTGCACATCGAGCGTATGGGAGTGGCTCTCTGCTGAAGTGTTCGTGTGAGCGCCAGTATATCTGTACGTGTGCGTATGTGTATATTTGCAGGATTCACGAATCTAGGAACAAAATAAGAATGAGATGTGATTGCTATCCACCCTCACCCTCTAAACCACCAGACAAAGGGTGCCATTTAAATCCTTCCTTTTATCATTACGTTTACTGTGTGATGAATTCGACACTATTGCATACAGATTGCCTGAAAATAAGTTGATATTGACACCACAAAGAATTCGAAGCTTACAGTGGGTGACTTCTCAGAGCACGCATACGCAAATAACAACAAAAATTGAAATATCCGCACCTCTTGCTATAGCCTTCCATCGCCCAAACTAGATATACCACCAATAATAAGTGTATGCATATATATATATATATATATATATATATATATATATATATATATATATATATATATATATATATATATATATATATATATATATATATATTCATACATTTGGGTCGTCCTCAATAGTACACCTAAACTAAAAATATAATTTTATCGATGTGGTTCTTCACAACATGGTTCATATTGGTCAGAAAATGATTTGTGCCAGATATGAATGTGTTCGACTTTATTTGTCACTGTCACATGTGGACTGAACATTACGGCATTCGACTCTCCGCGCCTACGCAGAGTAATAGTGGGCTGTTCGACACAGAAACGGAACATAAAGGAAGAGTCGGTCCTTTTCAGCAACGTAAGAACGACACAACAAATAAAATACTGATTGACAACCCACAGATAAAAAACCATGATCTTCATTGTTAGCCAGTAAAGTATTTTATAAATTATGGGAGGAGCCGTGTAAAGTAAAGTATCGTGTATGTATCTTCTTCGCATCGGGGAACTCACGGGAATGTCACTGAACAACTTGCGGCAGATATTGGCGTTGCTACTCGTCCTTCATCAATAATTATCTCCTTCATTTCAATCTCGTCATTGTCCTTGACTACCATCTGACCCACAGTCGGTAGAGGCTTTGACGGCGGCAATCACGCCCAGGACTCTCTGATAATTGGAAGGTAAGGTCATTCTTAAACTCGGCAGGATCGTTGCGTATTAAGTCCATTTTGATGTTGAGTGTTTCAAAAATCTGTCTCGATGCAGGTGTGACAAAACGCGCGACAATCTTGGCGATAGTGAATTTCTTTGCTGCGGGTTTCACCTGCGTAGATGACGATTTTCTTGGCATTCCTCCTTAAGAGCGACCACTATATTAGGCTTAACATCGAGGACAACTGCCACATCGAAAAGAGCAGGTCCATCCAGCCCTTCACTCATGTATCACAGGTGATTGGTACATTTCTTGCCAATAGCTTTGGTAATGGGACATTCCGGATAGGAGAGCAGTCCTTTTAATGTCAGGACTCTGGCTGGGTCAGCGGCACGACGGAGATAGGTGGCAGACGGAGCACCGAACCAGGCCTTGATATACAATGTTCCAATAAATGATGTAACGTTTCAGGCCGATGAGTTACGCAGCAGTCATTTGAAACTAAGCTCGAACCAAGTAGATATTGATACCATAGCTCATGCGTGCTATCCACCTTACGCGACGAAGGGCACCTGACAGGAGGAACTTTAATCTTCTTGGGGGACGCCCACCAAAAAATAATAATAAACAACCCAAGACGTTTGCCGTAGGCATCGCGAGGTTGAGCAGATTTTAGCTTTTGTACGCAGAATGGCGCAACCTGTTCCTTGCAACTGAAAAGCGTATCGTCAACCACGGAGTTCATGCCACCAGACATCATTGGCTCAAACTTTCCTTGCTCGGTAAACTTCTAACTTGACTTGAAACGTTTGGAGATAGCCATGTCAGGACCAGAAGACTGGTCGAAGCACGCTGCAAACGCCGCTTCCGCTACCAGTTCAGAATGTGTTGCTGACATGCAAAGTAAAGGAGCAGTGGTACGAGCTGTTGCATGCACGAATTCCTGATCTGGTGTTTTACTGAAAAACGTATCAAAGCTCATGTCATCTTGTCTGGTGACTCACACTCCTCGAGGTACTGCATAACAGCAGTAGCTGTTGCTTGTCCAATCCCCACAGGAATCTTCGGTACACCAAGAAGCTTTGTAGTTACTCTTTTCAGTGACAATGACAGTAACACGGCCAACTTTCACTTTCCCATCACCTGGAAGGAGTTTCTCATCCCAGCGAATGATAAGGCTCCTGTCGTTAGCGTAGTATTCCACGATCTCCTCCGCAAGTTCCTGTCTTTGCGTTCGCCTAGGTGACGACTGGTTGACGGCCAAATCTGAGTGGTCGTGATCTTGAACAGAAGCTGCTGCCAGCTGTACGTGCACTGTCATTCGGTCACTGGGCTCGATACCGTCCAGTGCTGCAGTCAGCTCCGGTGTAACAATGTTCCTTGCCCGACATAACCTCTTTGGGGCTGACGTTATGGCACTGCTGTCAAGCCACCGCTGAGCAGGGGCTTCATCACTGCTGTCTGATCAGGACGTCAATCAAACGGCTCCTTCTCACGCTGCTTGCTCCCCCTTATCCTTGAGGACGAGTAGTCTAAGGGTAAGTTGCTCGTCCCACAATCGAAAAATTGTAGATTCGAGTCTCACCTATCGCTGCTCTTCGCCCGCGACCAATCGGCGTGAGAGATTGACAACGCTACATGACTCAACGGTCGACGTGTCGTAAAAACCAATAACCTCCTTGTCCTTCGGCACTATTTCAGTCACCGACTGACGGTGTGGAGGAAACCGCTAGCACTTGCACTTTGCTAGCACTCTGTTAGCACTTTCTCAAGATCAACTATGAAACCCCACCTCCCCGGATCCCGCCGTGCTTTGAGGAATTCGCGGTCCTCTGGAATTTTAATCAGCTGACGTTCCTCGATATGGGCAGCATCAAACAAATCACTGATGCTCGATTGAAACTCTTCCTTCCTTATTCTAGGTGCAGATTGTCAAGTCTTCTTCAGTATTGGCCGGTACTGCTCCACTTTACTTCCTAACTTCGCGACATTCCGCTCCTCTGCAGTTGGCATTCACGCTGTCTCCCAGATGCCCATTCCCTCACTAACAACTTGAGCTGCTGCACTCCTTACTTACAATTTCTCTTCTTTTTTTCTTAAAAAAAATTGATCCGAATTGTTGCTGGGGTGGGGGGGGCTTGAGGAACCAGGGTTTTATTGCTAAGCAGAGCTTGGTGCGTGAACCCTGGCCCACCACTCGATCCATGAACTCCAGCTCAACGGCAGAATTTAGACCAAAAGTTTAAGATGCCGCCAATGCACCGACACGGCCGCCCTGTAGCTCGTCCCCGGCCTTATCGGGCCAGCTGCCAACTGACACTCCCGGTCGGGGGCTGAATGCGAGCGCGCGAAGCGACTCGAACCCTGTGTTGCCAGTACAGGGGAGACCAGTGCAGGCCAGCGCTCTAACCAACTGAGCTTCCGGGGCGGCAATTACTGGTACAGCTTGAAGTACAGCTGGAAAATATCTGCTCAAGATGGGACCCGATTTCCACTTAGCTCACCAGATGGGAAACCAGTAATAAACCACCAATGGGGTTAAACACACAAATCTCTCTTAGTCGGCTGACGTAGGGGTCATGTGACAGTGCTAAACGTTGATGAAAATTAATGAAATGTTGCATAAGCCAATTTTTTTCTGCAAGTGCAACAAAAATACTGAAAAGCATCTTGGAATGTTCACATTAGTTTTTTTAGGACCACCCTAATATATATACCTATATACGTACATTATCATGTCACCTCTTTCTTTCCTTCAACCAGCATGAGGTAACGCATATCATATAACTGAGATGCCATTACGGGTAGGAGTCGGGTGAAACGTGGACAAAGTTAGTATATCATGCGATCTGAAATAAAACCCATAATTGGGCAAAGTTCACCAAATATATCCCAACATCAGCTGAATCTTCACATTGCGAAAAGGTCCCCAATTGTTCGCCCACAAGAATTCCAAACGTGAAACAATGACAAGAAGAGGCCCATATGCAAACAGCAACAACCATTGAGCAAACAATACCTAGGCGCATGCACAGCACCGGCTGCCGAGGAGCTCGCCATAGAGCATCCAATGGCGTACTCACGCCAAGAGTGGAGAGATACGAGGAGGAGCGCTGCTGATGAATGGCCACCAGGCGGTCAATGTCGTCGTCTGGCTCAGACGCGGCCAGACTGGACACCGATCGGCCATCCAGCGTCCAGGACGAGCGCGCTGCCAGCGGCGACTCCCCGGTCGTCCGGGGGCGCCCGGCGATCGCTCGTCTGAGGGCGAGGTTACAGGTTAACAGGGTCGTGGCCACTCGTCTGAGGGCGAGGTCACAGGTCAGCCGGGTCGTGTCCTCTCGTCTGAGAGGTCATAGGTTAGCAGGGTCGTGCCCGCTCGTCTGAGGGCGAGGTCACATGTTAACAGAGTCGTGGCCGCTCGTCTGAGGGCGAGGTGACAGATCAGTCGGGTCGTGACCTCTCGTCTGAAAGAAGTCACAGGTTAGTAGGGTTATGGGCCGTTCATCTGTGGGCGAGGTCACTGATCAGTGGGGTCGTGACCGCTAGTCTAAGGAAGAGGTCATATGTTTGGCAGGGTTTCAGCCGCTTGCCTTGCATAGATCACAGTTCTTAGGCCGATGAGACCGACGTAGCAGGGGTTTCATCACAGGACATGAGAGCGAACGTTGACAGGTGTATTTCCGGCTGGGTTACTTGTTTTATGTTGTTCATTCGCAATCGTGACTTATAGTATGAATCATCTTTCACGAATCAAAGCCCGTTGTTGCTTGTTTTGAATGTATTCTTGTCGTTCTCCATGATACATTCTGCTTATTGTGGCGTTTAAGCGTCAGCTAGTATATATTAGCATGGTCGTGGTCGTTCGAGAAAGAGAGAACTTAGAGGCTGTGCTTACTGGCGCAAGAACCTGGTGCAGTCGCTGGCGCTGCTGATGATGAATTTGAGTGTAGGGGATCGTCGGCTGCCGGGATCATTTTGTACCCACAACTGTATTATAAACAATCTACAATGCCGCTATGGTAGCCGGCTATTACTTTTTATGGTTGGCGGAATTTCACATGGAAGCATGTTTGCTGAAGGAAGGTAAAAATGTTCGAAAACGCGGTACTTCCTCTGCGTGGACGGCACAGCGTAAGCTCGTATCGCCCTGTTTTGCGCGAGCACGAGAGCCACTGGCCGAAATTCGACTTTTTGGTCCGTAATTTATTGAAAACAAGCTGGTGCCAGCTCGCCTGCCACTTGCTTCTCAGAAAAGCGGAGATGCATGAATTGTAGGCCCCGACAGGAATTTTCTATGCAGGGAGCCTGTGGCACTCGCCTAGCAGCTCTGTCAGCTTGTTCATTGCCTGCAATACCTACGTGGCTAGGAATCGAACAGAGGTTAACGATTTTTTCTGCGTGATCTAATAAAGTCAGGCGGCGTAAGTTATTATACAATAAATGGTATGTGGGATAAAAAGTCTGAAGTGCCAGAAGGCTGTTCAACGAGTCGGATAAAATGACGTGGTATTCTTCATCTTTGATTTATATGAAAGTCAAGTCAGCGCCATATAAATTAGCAAGAGCTTGGATGTGTAAACGGATGCGAACTTCGGTAGCGTGAACGGTCTGGTCGCTGTGTTGCTTACAAACGCACGTGTAAGACCGGCGTCTGTCATTAACCCATCCGTGAAAGTTTGGCGTAGCTATTATAAAATGTGGGCAAGTGGGCAAGTGAGTTTGTGCTCGAGACTCATCTGCGAGAATGTCCCCTTTGTGGGTATTAATCAGTTAATACGATATCTATTATCGGTTCTGGTTAAAGAAGCCTCCATGGGTGTGTTAAGACCAGCAGGGCGCGTTTCACATTGCGAATCTATAATTGACGTTCATCAAAAAGATCACAAATTGTACTTTGCAGATGTCGGTACATACCGGCACCGCTGTGTAAGACAAATTGACAGGGTGCGACGCGTGAACACTGCTTGGTGAGCTGGGCGCTGCGGAAAACGGCATAATTTCCATGGGTAGCGCAACTCGAATATCTGTCTTCTCAAGGAAAGTGGGGGCCCTGGATATCCACCAGAAGGCTTGCGGCTGGCGAATTCCGGAATGCTCCAGTCACAATCGTTGTAGGTGCATGGTGAACTACATTCAGAACACGTACATACGTACATTGTAGGTACATGGTGAACTTCCGGATGTACGGGCGTCGGCATGATCAAAGCAAGCATAATCTAGCTTTAAGCGGGTGGGTGATTGGTAGACAAGTAGCAGTGTTTGTCGGTCACCTCTGATGTGTCGGACAGGACAGGCACACATGTGACGGGCAGGACAGGGACACATGTGACGGGCAAGACAGGGACACATGTGACGGGCAGGACAAGGACACATGTGACGGGCAGGACAGGGACACATGTTACGGGCAAGACAGGGACACATGTGACAGGCAGGACAGGGACTCATGTGACTGGGAAGACGGGGACACATGTGACGGACAGGACAGGGACTCATGTGACGGACACATGAGGAACCTCAGCCTCGAGGACTCTGTGAACTCCAGGGGACCGGCCGAGAGGGCGTGGTTATCCTAATGCAGTGAGTGGACGGGTAGGGTAGACCGTGGGAGCTGGTCTACCTGGCGCCCTCCAATATCGTTTGGAAACCGGTGACGTCACATGGGCTGGACAATTGTTCAATCCCGTAGGCGCTCCAGCCAAACCTACGTGTTTTCCACACACTTCCGATCTTAAATACCATCAAAATTGGACAAATCGTATTCATTTGAAAGCTTGAAGAATTATGTCCACGAATATGAGCATTAGTTTCTCCTAATACTAGGACTTTTTGCTTCGACCCACGCTGACTACATTCATGTCGAACGCCGCAGGAATCACGAGGTGCCCCGGGTAGTAGCATTATGATGAGACAGGCCAACTGAGGATCACGGCCAGAAAGGAGGAGGGGAGCAAGTAAGAGATAACCGTTGGAACATAATCCCTCCCCACTCGGTGCAGGGGCGTAACAAGGTTGGGGGGACCAGGGGCACGTGCCTTCCATGGGAAGGTGGAAGTCCTTTGGCCAGGAAAATGCGCTAACATTATACTTAGGCTACCAGTGGAGGTACCGATACTGATTGGAATATCACGTTCTTATAACCCATGTGCTAATACGGAACTTGCAGCTGGTTTTCAGGACTGTTCTCCATTTTTCATTAATATGCTTCTAGACCAGGGGTGTTAATTGATATATATATATATATATATATATATATATATATATATATATATATATATATATATATATATTTTTGAGGGACAAGTGCCCCCTCAATGTTGCCACTGCCCCCTAATAATTTAGACTTTTAATGAACATGGGGTACCATGGAGCACGTGACCTATCGATGTCGGGCATCCCATTAACTTCATGAATTTTGTACCCGAATAACTTATGGTATAACAATCATTATGATATATATATATATATATATATATATATATATATATATAAATAATTTATATTTGAACATGCCAGCCATTTCATATATGAAAACTTGCCGGCAATTTCAGAAGTATTTGAACAGGAGGGAGAGGGTTGAAATCCACCGAGTTCGGAGCGATGGTGATGGGTTTGGCACTGTCCCCTGGAGCGCCAAATTAGGCTGTTCCTACTCATCTCAGCATAAGATGATAACGGGTACTTATGAAATATACTGGTCTAAATCTGACGACTATTTGCATGAGCGTTGCTTGAACCACCTCGAAATCAGTTTGTCCCCGCATACAAATACTAGGTACGCCACTGTCCACACTACTCTATCTGGGATGTGTGAACTTCGAGTCTTAATCACACAAAGAAGCTTACTTAGACCTCCAATGTAAAATCCAGCCAATGAAATATAGGTGTTTCTGTTGTTGGGGAAGGGAATGTGGTGCGAACAGCAGGAGCAGTTCCTCCTGCAACCTGAAAACACTGCTGCTTCAAGTTGATTCCTTGGTTTTTCAAGCAAACATTTGGAGACATCTGGATAAAGAGCTTGAATGTTACTCTGCACCAGCCTTGAGGCCTGTCGATGGCACTGACCATGAGTGTATCCCAGAGTGAGGCCACAGGGTGACCAACTCCCTTTCTGAAGTGATGAAACTTCAATTGGAATTGTCCTGAAGTTGAATACTCAGTGTACTGTAGCTTATAATATTGGTATGAATGTACACATACATGTTTCAGCCACTTTTCGACACCATTTTGGAATAATGGAAAACCACACGTATGATTAATGCTGTTCTCCAACATTACTACCAGGTATTTGCTCCAAATGATGAAATTATTTGCCATCAGAAAACAATGCACCTTGCTTGTCAGAAAAGCGGTGGCTTAGTGCTTTATTCATCTTTTAGGCATGCATAGCCACAAGTCCTCTTCTTAATAGCATCCTTTGCACTGCAGTCGGTGCAATTTGTATTCCAAGTGCACTCAGTGTGGCTCTTCCTTTAGGGGTCATGTGCCTCCGTGAACCAACTGATGCACACAGTGCACCTCAAGTTACTAATATTTATAGTCTAGGATGTGACCATGCAGAAAGAATTATCCAATGCATATACACTCCCGTAAGAAAATGACTTGAATTATGCATGGCAATTCACAAACAAACTGAGTTGACAAGAGCATCACAGTTGGAAATGTGAATATTTCCATCAAAATGCACTTTAATGGTGCCCTAAAGGGTCTGGAGAAATTCTGACATGCATATACTGATACTTAGATATAAAATTAATTCTGATAACGTGCAACCCGATATTTCCCACTTGATCCACAAAATACGTTACCTTCTTATTACTTAAGACAGGGCTCGAGAGCAGATAATGAGGCACATGTCATGCCAAATATACTTACTTGTTAGTGTCATCTAATACTTTCCATATGCTGGGCAATGAGTATTGAACTGTGGTTATATCTGTCATAACATGTATGTTGCTTTCTTTCTGGTGTTCACTGCACATTCAAGATTATAATATTCCAAGGCATAGGTAGCGGCGCTTTTTCTACAAAGGGAGGCTAGGATAGGTTAGGTTAAGTTATGCTGCATTTTTGTGTACATTTCATTTTACGTTCTGCTCCATAAACAAGTCCTTGTTGTTATTTTTAAAACAATCTGAAAAGTAAGCATTTGCACAGAAAATTAGTGATTCCATGATCTTAGTCACCTTCATAAACATTGGATTACAATGACACATTCAAAGGATTCATCAAACGAATTAAAGCGTACATACACCGGTAAGCCTAGGTTCATATTTGGCAAATCTAGCTATGATTTCAATTTCAGTTCGTGAAACTTTAAGCGTTATGAACGATAAGAGGTTGAAGGTTGTTGTATTCCATGAACTGAAGAAATTATGCACCAAACTTGTTGAGCATGTTCAATAACCTAGGAACACAAACAATATTCCTTAGCCTCATATTTCAATTTCCCACGTCAATAATCAGAAACACCGTGTGCCAAAGCACAACACTTATGTCTTCACTGCGCCACAGCTGAATCTTAGCCAGGTTTTAAAACGTATTTTGAATGTTTACGTGACATCACCATATATACAAAAATACTGGTAGATTATACTAGAAATCTAGCGAATTTCTGCTTACGTCACTTGGGCCGGAGCTAGAAGACCTACTAGATTCCGTTGTACCCTTTAGTCTTAGTACCAAGGGTCTGCCGGCTCGTGATAGGGGAGGGGTTGTTGTTGCAGGATTGGATACATAACAAGCAAAGGGACGTCGGCACAGGATGGATAATGGGAAGGGAAGAGATGGATGGACGATGGAGACGTAATCCTCAGTAAACACATCCGTGCCTTTACGCCACTTATCGGAGCTGCTGTGGTGACCCGAGGGAGCGCCATTTCCGTAGCCAGCCAAGTAACGAGGCTGACCCCACTGCGGGGCTCGGGGTTCTGTCAGCACTGCCAGCGAGCCAGGTCAATTAGAGGGCAACAGACAGACTGAACTCCGGGACTTGCTCTCAGAGCATCAGGACAGCAACGATCTCTGAGGTGATGGACAAGCGTGTGGCTGTTATCACTCGCACGTCCGGCGGTCCGCGCCAACTTCGCATATCCGGGGGAAGATGTCTGCCGCCCTAGGATCTCTAGAACTATGCTAGCTAGAGACAAACGGAAAACGGCGTTGGACAGCTCGTGACGGGCTCTATCGAAAGTGTTTCGGTCATTTTTTCGCTCATGTCAATCTCTGAATATTGACCTGGTCAATATTCAGGTAACTGGGTCATCATAGGTCAAATTAGACCAGATCAGGTGGGACTCACATATTGGCACATATCTGAGGACCTATAACAGATAGAAAAAAACGGCGAACGATATTCCACAGTCCTTGAAATGTGCTTTCGACGATATGCGGTGTGATTTAAGTCAATCGAAACTATGACCTCAGGTCAAGGTCATGAAATAGCCTAGGGAGGGCATGCAATGTATCAATCGACACGTCTTGACGATACAAGCACAATGACGGTAATTTCAGCTTTCTAGCTCAATGCAGTGCGATATAATGCGCAGAAACGTGCCAGTGATCTCAGGTGACCTCAGATGAACTTGGTGAGGTCGCTGAGCAAAAATGTCAGCGGTAACATTGAGCATTGCTTCAAACTGCAAGCCATAACCGTTGTGATGTCCTTCCGAGAGCAAATATGTAACCAGGAAACATTCGTATATTTTACCATAGCCCTATAATGGGGGAAGCCATGGCAGCGACCTGATCTCAGGTAAATGCTACAAAAAAAGATATATATTGTGGTCCCTGATGAGATCATGACGTGTTATAAGTTTGAAATCAATCGCCCAATTATTGTGGACGTTATGCCACCTTGAACTTCGAGTGTAGGTGGGTCACTTCTCCTGACCTGCTGACCTGACCTGAGATGACCCAGGGTTAAATATATATGAGAATATGCGAAAAAGACCATTGAACAGCTATGCCAGGTTTGGCCTTGCTAAGCCCATTAATTTGGCGGCAAATTAGGAAAAACCGCAAGGGACAGATATCTGCCCCCAGGACGTGTGCGTGTTAATCATGCACAAACCATCCGGCGATCGCCGACTCCGATTGTCAGGCGACCTCCGGTCCCAGTTGTCAGGTAACCCCAGGCCCGGCTGTCAGGCGACCTCCGGTCCCAGTTGTCAGGTAACCCCAGGTCCGGCTGTCAGGCGACCTCTGGTCCCAGTTGTCAGGTAACCCCAGGCCCGGCTGTCAGGCGGCCTCCGGTCCCAGTTATCAGGTAACCCGAGGCCCGGCTGTCAGGCGACCTCTGGTCCCAGTTGTCAGGTAACCCCAGGCCCGGCTGTCAGGCGACCTCCGGTCCCAGTTGTCAGGTAACCCCAGGCCTGGTTGTCAAACAGTCCCCGCTCCGGTTGTAAGGCGACCTCCGATCCTGCTACGAGACTAGCGTAGACCGCGAGACTCAATGGCGGCCATTGGAAGGGGAGGGGAGGTGCGGTCGGTATTTGATCGGCCTGTTTGTGCGGAGACGTATCATAACCTCCACAGGTCGTAACCTCCACAGGTCATAACCTCCACAAATTCAACACATCGCAGCGGTCGTAACCTCCACAGGTCATAACCTCCACAAGTCCGCAGCGGTCATAACCTCCACAGGTCGTAACCTCCACAAGTCCGCAGCGGTCATAACCTCCACAGGTCGTAACCTCCACAGGTCGTAACCTCCACAACTCCGAAGCGGTCATAACATCCACAGGTCATAACCTCCACAGGTCGTAATCCCCACAGGTTGCAACCTTCACAAGTACGAAGCGGTCATAACCTCCACAACTCAGCAGCGGTCGTAACCTCCACAGGTTGAAACCTCCACAGATTCAAGAACTTTTTTTAATTTTATAGAAGCATCACTTCAGATAGCTATCGCTAGGTAGCAGCACGGTCTAGGTATTATAGCAACGGATATTGAATGAATTTCATGCGATTGAACGTTGAAGCATAGATAACAATATTTATCACTAGATGGCAGGATGTGTCGTTGAATACGCTTTTTCTATGTGCGCACATTGTTAACTTTTCAGACGTCGGGAACCGGCCGTCGCCCCGTGGGAAGCTGATATGCGGCGCAGTGGCGGATGCAGAGAACGAACACCCTGCTCAGACCTGTTTGTATCAGATTTGATGGCTACCTAAAATGTTGAATACATTGTGATTATCGCGCAATATTTGCATTGTCCGCCCTGAATATGCCGACTAGTCGTACCCTGGTGACGCCATTGATCAGCTGTCTTGGGAAGGAACGGAGAAAGCGCAGCGTCTGTGGCGCGAAAGTGGACGGTTCGCGTCGCGAACCAGTCACGGTGTCGCTGATGAAAAGTTATGGAAGCCTAAGTGGGTGACTAGGAGTCGACTTGGCGCTTTTGCCCGGAGTGGGTGATTCGGAGTTTGGTTTGGAAAATCGCTGACCGATTTTTTTTTGTGCTGAATATGGGATCAGGGGTCGTGGGCCACTTAGGAATTCTCACAGTTTTGGGAATTTTTCCCCCATTTTTTTCTTCCAAAAATTGTGATTTCTGCTGAGTCGGTGAAGTAGGGTGATTTGACGGTATTTTCTTACCTTTTGAGTGGTTGCGATGTCCATTATAATACCATAAGCATGTAATTCAAGCCGGTGATTCGGAGTTCGCGTCTCGGAAAGAACATTTTGCCATAGCAAATATTGATATTAATATCCAAATATCCAAAAATACCGGCGGAGAAAGCCCCCATGTCGCATCTTTTGTGTAACTTTTTAAACTTTTTGATTGTAAGAGACAACTAACAGTGTATGACCATGTATGTTTGCAATGTTAATACCAAAAGCGATGACCCCCAACCCCCTCCACCAACTACTACCAGGCACCGTCCGGACCACCACCTCCAACCGACTTCAAAGTTGTAAACAGCCGAAATCACCACACGGTGGCAGGCTGTTAGAATTCACATACACACACACACACTCCTAGCTGGATGCTGCATGCGAGCAGAATTATTTCAAGGTTAAAAAGCCATACATTTGACATATCGTTCAACATCTTGCACTATGCATATGTGTATCGACCTTAAACCAGTCAACCACGTCGGCCATTGAATAAGCCAGACCGTCCGCTGATGTCAGTTCCCTGTAGCCCGTCCCAAGCCTGCGTTGGAAGACCACGCATCAACTACCCCTCCCCTCCCCCAGACAACCGCACGATATAATGCCTCACCCTCGCAGTATCCAGTGACATGTGCAAGTTGCCAGTGGCGTCTTCAGCTTAATCTCCAAGGATACCTCCACATGACTGACAGGGAAAAGATGATGCGCCAATAGCACAACAGCATATAGATCTGAAGATACTGTACATGTTGACAAAATGATGAATAGTTCAACAACTGTGTCCGCCACTGCAGTCGTCAGATTCCCAGCCTGCGTGGCTGGGCGCTCGAAGCAGCAGCCCGGCTCGGATTTCCCCGAAGAGGCGAGCTGGCCGCGATCTGAACCGCCAGCATGGTTCAAAAGCAGAGCTGATCTACAAACGGCTAACTGATGGCGATCTTGCAATTTCTAATGGAGCACTGAGTCGGTACAAAGTAAATGAGAGTACTCCATATAGGCTCACAATTACCTCTGGTATTCTCTTCCTCAATCAACAAACATAGAGATGTGTCATTTGTGAAGGTATTACTGAAGAAAAAAACACTAGGTGGGCATGAATATTGCGGAGGATCGAGGAGGGACGCTCTGACTTATTTATGTCTCCTGGTAGATCTAGAGAACCAGGGGATAAGCAGCATATTTTGCGCCGTCGCAACAGACTAGATGACAGCCTGCCCCAGCTCTGCTGTTAACGGACCAATAGGTGACTGAGCCACAGCCCCGCGCCCCACACAAATAAACAGCGAGTGTGAGTGTGTGTATGTGTATGTGTGTGTATGTGTGTGTGTGTGTGTGTGTGTGCACTTGTACTTCGTGTATACCGAGGCCATTTTCTGTTTGCACACCTGGGAACCGAGGACGTTGGGTGTATACCGAGGACATTTTTGACGTCCTCGGTATTAAAACTTCGTCTGCAGCATTATCAGATGCTTACCAGTCACCTGAAGATTTTTCTCGATATTCTCGGTTTTCACCATATTTGTGACCGTGTGTGTCCAGCAGGTGTGTGTGTGTGTACTGTGCAGATAAAGTGTGAGCAAGCTGAAATATTTAGTGACGTCCGAATTCATGGTGGGGAACGAATGAGTACTTCTTTGGTACTTGTTTCTGGCCATCTGTGATTGCAAATAAATTGAATTAAATTATTGACCACATGCAACCAGAAAAACTATACCATATGCTTTTTAGTTTTAGGCCATTTACCACACACATGAAAAATATATAGTTGGGTTGTGTGCCCTTCACGAGGACAAAGTACAGGCTTGAACGTAAGTATCGTTGCCCACCACTACACCGAATTGGAGGGCGCGACTGGATCATGTTTGCAGCGTGGTGTGCGGCTCGATGATGTTTGCAGCTTGCTCCAGCCAGGAGAGGATTTGGACAGAATTCAAAGGTGAGTGCTATTTTGGTGAAGCCAACGTAATTTATCGACGTATTTAGCTTCTACAATATGCCGGTACATTCCATGATAGTAGCAGCGGCGAAGTTATATTAATTTGTGGCTCCTCAAGCACCTTCGTTTGGCATCTTCCGTTTAGGGAGATTCTTCATGCTTGTGGTTTTTCGTCTGTCGTTCCCTACCTTGATGTGGTAAGAGCGTGAAATTTGATAAACATTCCTGCCTTTCTTTACTCTACGTCGTGCCGACATTTTCGTGTCTTAATCGCATCACAGGCGGCTCCAGGAATCAATTCTGGAAGGCACTTTTTACATACATTGGAAAGCTTAGGAATAGGACGTAGATCTGAATATTTTCACTGTTCAGGTGACTATAACGTGAAATTCAACTGCTCATACTACCTTCTTGATGTATTGAAATGCTTATTTTAAGCCTAATATGTCAAGGGCGGATCAAAGGGAGGCCAAAATTGGTTCAACAAGTTACTGGTTTTACCAAAGTAGTATTAATTACGCTATCATCGAAGGGATGGCTTTAGTCTAGTACTTCACGTACTTTGCATGCCCTTATTCATATGATACCACGTAGCCAATGAGATAACTTGTGTATTATACCATTGGCGAACCCATAGAAGTCAAATGGGTATGGTAAGTTCTCTTACCAAAGAATGCAAGCGTTTGAATATCAGAATTGGGTCGCCACAAGTACATATTGATTCTGAGTTTGTACTGAAAGTCAGTGATATGTATCCATAAATTTGCGAGAAAAAATGTTTACGGTAAACTTTCGTAGGTGGGTATAGGAGATAATGGAGCTATAACGGAGCTGGGAACAATAGCAGCCCATGAAAGGTGATAAGACACTTGGTACGAAATTAACTTAACCCTTTTACGGTATGGTTTTGCTAGACCTGAATCTGTAGATTTGGGGAGGGCATTCCAAAACTGTCCCCCTTAGATCTCGGAATCTATTGGGCCCATTTCAAAACTGAATAGTTCAAGATAATTTTACCGGTCAGATCTATATTTTTGTGATGTCGAGATGGGCTTTTTTGCAATAGCAAAGTCAGGAGGAAAACATGGAGAAAAATTAAAGCCGCATGGGTCTGTATATTCTCAATATTCTCAACTTTTAACATATGACGCCATGGAATGTGCCCTCAATCAATCCATTTCGGCTTACCCATTCCCTTCGTGTATTTGCCTCCACTCCCCCCCCCCCCATCATTTTCAGAAATCAACACTCATGCAAAGTAGTCACCAGGGAATCATATTATAAAAGACCCTGATTATGGGCTGATGCAGGAATTCTCAGGTAGGGACATATTTTCCTTGGAGGTGCTTAGTTCGATCTTTTCATTCGGCGGCAAAATTCGTTGGTCGGGCAGGTTGGGGTGGGGGTGGGGTGATCTCGAGGATACCGGGGAGTGCCTCTTCGTTTCAATGGGGCGCCTTTTCCTCTGAAAGGGATGTCTGGCTGGAAGATACGTTGAGCGTATTTGTGCATGTCCTGAACACTTCGTCATCGACTGGATCTGCCATTGAGAACATTTATGGCTCCGTCACTGCTTGTGACGCATTATTACCGTTTGTCCTCCTCCTTCCTCCAAACTTTATAACGGCAACGTAATGATGCCGCTTTTAGAAAACCGGTCGCTTGTTGCCAATTTTGTCTTCCCCTGGATTCGCCTCTGACATGATTTGGCTCAAAATAGGCATTTTTGTAGGTAAACAAGATAATATGAGCAACTGAATAACAAATTACAATCACCTGAAAAGTAACACGATGATGATATTTAGGCATGCTGTTCCTACGTTTTCGCAACAATCCGTCAGAGGTGCCTCCCAATATTTGCCCTGGAGCCGCCTCTGGTGTAGTCACGCGATTAAAATTTTGCGACTATAGAAGAAAGTTAGAAAAAGTCACCGAGTTTCTCCCCCTATCACAATTGGGAAGGGGACAGCAGTCGAAAAAACCACACCGGGGAAGAGAGCGAAATCCGCTCTCAGCTACCAAATTGGTGTAGCACGCGCACCTGAAAACCTTACTCATAACGCAAACCGGGATCTTGGAGAGGGGGGGGTCGATAGGATCAAATGAGGTTGAGATCCTCCGGCGCGTCGAGCCGTTATGCCAACGAAGCCTTTGTGACCTTGAACACATGGCAACTGGGCGGAGGGCCTGTTGGCCGACGTTCGGGACCATTTGTACATCGCATTCAAGAGTGGAAATCTGTGATCAAACCAGTGGCGGGGTGGTCCGGGTTCTTATTTTCGGGACATATGTTCAAACTACTGAAAATGCAAAGTGAGACACTAACACTTAAACCCAACCAGTGCAAAACCAGGGGCCCGTCCCATCTCTCTCTGACCGGCATCTCCAGCCATGCCTGCAGCTTTCATAATTACTAGCGATCTCCAATTTTTTTTTTGCGTAGGATGTAGTATCAATTTGCGAGACAATCAGAAGACTTCATTACAATATCCCTGTGCATCGTCGAAACAGAACAGTAGTGCATGGATTCCGCCTTTTCTCCGGTCATCGTGTTAAAGGGAGAAGAACCCCGTCCTGGACGAGTAATAAGTTTCAGGTCTTAGGATAATTGGAGGAGCATCTGTGAGGAAGGGGCTTCGAGGGACGAGCAGGCTAGAGCTAGCAGTCAAAGGCTTATCCGATAGTGCGGGCGGGGCGGGGCCCACCTCCCACTACACCCTTAGCACCCTAAAATACGATGGATTGAGAAATGTTGGGATTTTAATCACGGAAAACCAGAAATTCACGAAGCGCTTCGCGCGCCGGAAGCGTCCTGTGTTTCATCACATTTTCCGGGGTCCCCCCCTTAAGAAGTTTCTGGCCGCACCATTGTTAGCAGTTATTTCTCTCATGAGGACAAAAGTAACTGATGTGACTCGAGGGTTACGTATTTGGTGGCTCTTGTAACAATAACCTGACTAGTCAGACTCGTGCATATTTCTCAAGGGCCTAAGCTAAGGAAGTTGATCCCGTAGGGTCGGATCCAGCGAGGTCAAAGGGAACATGTCCCTTCCCCCATTGGTGAATTTAAACCAAAAATTTGCACCAAAATGAAATTTTCTGTAACTCTAAGGACATTTCCTGATATAGCAGGCCTTAGGCATATGATATATCGGGTCTTAAACAGGGTCGACGCATGTTCATATCAAACGAAGATTTTTTCCTTCGACATCGGAAATTATTTACTGCTCCCCAAACCCGGTTTCTGAATGTGAGCGTTTAGCTAGAAAGGGTTCTGGAGTAGAGTAGTAGCGTTAGGCTAGTATGGTTGCGGATTGTAGAGTGGTAGTATATGTGCTGCAACAGTATGATTAATTGTAGAAGTTAACGATGTAGGCAGTGATATGTCGAAGGAAGCTGTAGAAACATGCAAGACCCTGAGAGGCAGCATAGTTGACACTCGGAGTAGAAGTATGGTGACATCAATCCTTCAATCCTCCAATTCTCCAATGTTAGGAGCGAGTACCGAGTGGTACTCGAGGGCCTGGGTTGTTCATGATTAGATAGCGAGGCTTTGTCTAAAGGGGTTGATATTTGTATACTTGTGCGGATGAATTTTGTGTCAAAGTAGACAGTATATTTCTACCTTGATTTTGTGGCATGTCAAGAGTAGATGCCCGCTTTAGGTGGGCTTCCTTTGAACAAAAGTGAGTAGAGCTGATAAGGAGGAATGGAGACGTAATTTTGTTAAGGGGGACCCAAAATAAAAAAGGATCCATGAAACAGGCTGATTTCTGTGCGCAATATCCTATTTTGGCCTTGTGAAGATGTACAGATTGCTTGCATCTATTGTATTTGTTTGTTACTAAGGACGGATGGAGCCGGGCCTGCACTTGGTTGTGTGTTTACTGCTCAATAGTAGGTGTAAGGAGCTCCTTCGAGGCCTTTCCTGGTCAGAAGACTAGGCAGGTCATGGTGATTGGTGGAGAGGGGGGGACGGAAGGCTAGGAAAGAAAAGCATAGATTGTGATGCTTTTTCACAAATGTCAGAAGTTTTAAGAACAAGATTAGGGAAATCAAATGCGTGACATCTGACGAGCCTTTTCCGTTATAATGGAGACCAGTCAGATGGCGGGGCGGTACCATCCAATCTCCCTGACATACTTCCAGTTCCTATCAATTTGTTATTTCCGTCCAGTGGCGTATTTGAAATCATGCAGAGGCTAGGGTGCCAAGCAGAATTTTCGAATTGAAGACTGTCGAGTGAGGTTAGCATACACAAATGATGTTAAGGGTTTAAAAATTGCAACATGACCTAACCCAACCTAGCCTAGCATCCCATGTAAGGATTTGTTTTATAAATGGTTAAATAAAAATGCATCGTTCTTAAAAATATGAAATTAAAAACCTAACGCAATCGAACCCTTTTTGAAAAGTCCGAACAAATTACAATATTTCCCAACTCGGAAAAAAATTAGAACCTTACTTAGCCTAACCAATCCTAGCCCCTTTCTTTTCTTCACGGAGGTTTAAAATGCATGAAAGATTTGTCTCGTGAATACCCAAAAGCACAATAATACCAATTGCCCTCCAAAAAGTACACAATGCTCAAGGGAACTTCTCCTTCATACTTCAAGGGCATTTGGAAATTTGAAACAAAAATAGTAGGCAAAAGTATATAGGTATTTAACAAGGGGTATTCTGTTTTTCAGTCACCCATTCTCACCTCGAGAAGTATTCTGGGAGTCATCTGCACTCCAATTATGGAACTTTCCACATTTTCAGGAATTATTGCGAGGCTAACTTGACCCCTTACGCCGGACCCCCTCCCTAACAACGGCCCCGTGCGCCGTGCATGCCACTTCTGAATGCACTATATGCACGTCCTTGCCGTGACCGTTTCGGTGCGTCGTCTCTTCTGGAAAAAAGAACAACAAACGTTCTGCCGTTCATAATTCAGGCTTCCGCTACGTTCAGCCCACCTCCGATGTAGGCTATGGTCACTGACGGTGGCACTAATACCTATATAGCAAACCGACGTACTCTGGATTCGACAGACAACCAGCCAAGCCGTTAATAATATTAGTTGCTTTGTTGGCTCAGGCAGACCAGCATCCCCCTTCAGTTTCCCACAAGCAACCCACTCGTCGCCCCACCGCTCGGGGTCATGGGTCAGGGCTCTGCAGACGACACCTAACACATTAGCACCACCAGTACAACCCTGCTCAGCCTGCGGTGGCCCAATGCGACACCCACGGCCGACGCCAGATGCCATATCATCTTATCAAAGTATGAACCGCGGGTCTCATATGTCAGTGTTTCGCAGCACAGGGAGTCACTGGACTCAAAGACCCCACATTAAATGTTGAGAAAGAAAACATACTTAATGGCATGATCATCTCATAAATACATGATTTTGCAATAGCTTCACAACGAAGGAAACAATTTCGTTAGTCAAGCATACACACCTGGTTTAAAATAATCCACCGAAATATAGATATGTCAATTATCAATCGCATATAGTCAATACCAAACACATGGGAAATGAGAGAGCAGTGCTCGGACCGACCGAAAACCTGAAAAATAATGCAATCATGGGTGTGCACCCTCAGTTTATGAAAGCGGCTACAGGCCTTGGGGTCGTAGTGTAGATCCACGGCGCACACTTTCGTACCTTTTTGCTTATTGGGTGGTTCACGACGCACTGTATGCACAATCATGCCTAATAGCGGAACCCACACTGTGTCGCCAGTGGGCCGCGGGATTCGGAAATATCCAGAGCGGTGCCAGTGTTGAACCCCGGACCTTTGCATCCAGAGCTCAACATCGCAATTACTGGGCCATCCCCACACCTTGCACACCAACATATTTTTGTTTTCAGACCTGAGACATCCTTCATCCATCTGGGACACCCATCCAAGCTTTGGGCACACTACTTGCAGGACAAAAGGGCGCATTCGGCGCCCTGTTAGCCAGTAACTGGCCTTTTGCGCCTAAGGGATGGAGGGGCACGGGCCAACGGCCCCTAAATACTCTAATTTGTGTATGTGTAGCAAAACCGGAATGATTATAGAAGTAAGCTGAAAGGTACAGTGGGATACACTTTCCTATGTCCAAAGGTGCACCGGGTTAGATATTCGTCGCTGCATGATGAAGGATCCGGTGAACATTCTTCAAATTCGTGCCTACAAGGCAAACGTGACATTTGTCGGACTCACTGGATAAGAAAGCACTGGATAGCAAGCTATGGTGTCCATGTGTTGCCGCGTTTTTAATCCTGGGGAAAAGACAACAATACATTCCCTGAGGGGCAGTACATATGACCACCACATGAGCTAGGCGAGGTCAAAGTCGGCAGCGCTTCTCATTTTAGTCTTCTCGTCTAAAATGAGACTTCTTATCAAAGTTTCATTCTAGGGTTATGCTTTCTGGAGAGCTGTCAGACCGAGGCATCAAAATACTTCCTGTTTTGCACATTTATGTGCAGATATTTCTCCAACGAAAACGCAACAATAATCTGGGTCACATCGATGATATGACCACCACATGAGCTAGGCGAGGTCAAAGTCGGCAGCGCTTCTCATTTTAGTCTTCTCGTCTTCTCGTCAGGTCACGAGATTAGGTGAGAATAAAAACTGGTTATCCCTGGAATATGTTGCAGGGTATGTTGTCTTCTACAAAGGCGCAAAGTTTCACGTCGCTGTCAGGTCTGATCACGAGTATATGCTCCAAAATAGGGAAGGTGGGAACAGTGAACTAACAAAGAATTGACGTCATATATCTCGCCACTGGCATTTGGTCATATATCATCTAGAAACTATGGCTTATTGCAGCGTGGTCCCTGACTGCAGAACTTTCTAGCTCTCGGATTGTGCCTAACGACAATCCAACTGTTGCAGGTGACTGCGGCTCTCAACGTTGGCACTGACCTGAGGCTCGTGGCGGTGGTGCAGGCGCAGTCAGGCACAGTCGTCGAGTACAGTCGACTTGTCCTAACCGTGTGGGACAAATGAGCACGCAGCTGTGCCGGCGCGGCCAGTCTGGCTGACACGTGGTGCGTCTATTTCAACAAGGGCTGTAAGCGACTGGTGCGTTCTGGATGTGCTTTATAATACATGAAATCTTGCTCCAAGCCATCTGGCAACCGTGCGTGTGCGCAGCAAGTATATTACTGAATCTTCGAAAAGTGTACCTTCGACGTACCCTTGTGGAGCGCCTAATTGCCTTTTAACCAGAAAATGTCCTTTTCCTCAAAAGCTCATCTAATGTGTCGACGGGATGGGCGGACATTCCCTCCGCATTTCCCCTGCTGCATATCCCTCCACACATAGCAATCGTTAAATCCAGTGTATATCGGGGAAGGATATCCTGGTGACTGTACCATACTACGCATTGCCATTTACCTGGCCTTCCCTCATCCAGTGATAATGATATGTCCTGCCCTCTACTTCAGCCCTGTTCATTATTCGATACCAACTTTCCGAATTAAACTTTTCAGTTTAGATCGGAAGCGACGGAATTTCAATTTATCTCAGTGTTAAAATCCTAGGTGTCACCATCAGTCCTCATCTACATAAGACAAGCACATCCCCGCAGTCGTTGAACGTTGTCGCATGTTATTAGTCGGCCTGGCTACGATGTGCCACGGGGTGCCCAAAGGCACAACGCGAACGTTCATCGAAGCAAAAATATTTCCGCATGCTCGATACTGCATTGGGGCCTGGAGAAGCTGCACTGCAGCACAGAAGAACCGAAAGCCATCCATTTTAGTGCTCGTACCGTGAGTGGCTTAGGCCGACGTTAAGCATGTGACTCCGGTGTTGCGAGAGTTGGGATGGAGACGAGTTGATAGCGTACGTAAAAAATGTCTGCGTTTATGCGCCACTTCCTGATAGCACCAAATGCGCCAGAAATCTGCGTGGAAGGATCGTAGATCTCCACGGTGTCCGCCTGCCATGCACGGGCGATCAGAGAAAGCCGGCTTGAGCTACCTCATGCTCGGAAAGTGTTCGCTCTGGAGCTTTCTATATAAGGCCAACAGTAGCTGAAATCATGTCCCATCAGATGTCAGGCACCCATCAGATCATAACAGACTAATGGTGTGATGTGACCGCAGGATGTATGACGCATCTTCGATGTGTGGTAGGTACCGCAGTGCCGTGTCGAAGAACAGTGTTTGCTTTGTGCTCAGCATGTCTATCCATGTGTGGATGTATGAAACCAGTTTTGTAAAATTGACATGGATGCTATGAATCCATTTCATGAAAGCTCTAAATATACTGTCACAACTCATCTCAGCTTTTCGTACATTGAACCCGGTACTTGACTTCCGTGGACACGAATTAATCATGGAATAACTAGCCTGAAACATGGCTGACATGTGTTAAATAAGCACATCACGGCATATCTTTGTCCTAGTTGACTTATTAACACCGAGACAACTGCTGTGACACCAGTCAAAACGAGTTTCGCCGTGGGGTTTAATTTGTTGGCATGTCATTGGTTGAGTGTTACCAGCGAATAGGTCCCAATCGGGACCTTAGGTCAGTAATCGTGACCTTAAATACAATGTTGAAATAGGAGGCTACTCGTCTTAAGACGGGTACCTATCCTATCTTTGTGAGCCCCTACCTTGGGCCCGGTGATTGTTAACATGGAACCAAATGAGGAAGCGCCCCCTTGCATGTAAGGGCCGTGCATCCCTGAAATACATGCAATATTCCACCAATGCACGCATGGCTTCCTTCACATTGTCATAAAATACAAGGATCCCAAAACCAAGGACCTTGAACAAAAGCCTCTGAGATCGTTGCGGAGATAACTACAAACACTAGCTTTGACTTACGTTATGTTTCTGATTGGTTGTGATTTTCAGTGTGAAGCCGTCTCATGAAGACCACACTTCAAATGTTTTGTGTATTACCGAGCAGGGGCCTCTTTAAAGGTCAGGGGAGCGACACCCCTCCCACCCCTTCACGGTAAGAGGAAGCTGTTCCCCCTCTTTCGCGCGGTGGTTGAGTCACGAAGCGCATTGGATTGCCTCCAGGTTTTCAGCTTTGGCCTGCAATCAGAAATGTGTGAAGACTTAAGCCCTTCCACACCGCGGGCACGTATGTCGAATGGAGGATGATGAAGGATGGAGGATGATGAGGAAAGCGATGATGGACCCAGATATCGAAGGCTCATGGGCCACCTCCGCAAAGATGTGTGACGATATACATTGTGTTTGACTCCCTCCGAAAGGTGGGTTGAAAGGCTGTCAAAATCTCTCAAGCTTTGTGGGACTTCCTACAGAAATATCTGCTTTTATCTAATATGGTAGCGGATGGTAGCGACCCTCAGTGTGAAGCCTTTCTTCTAGAGAGCACTTCAACTTTTCTGTGCGCTTCCGGCACGGGGCCTCCTCAGATGTCAGGAACCCCGTCTTCCACAGGGCAGGGGGTAAATTCCCTCGCTCGCTGCCCACCCCGGTGGCGACGCCCCTGGTCCAGTGTGACCGAATTCACTCAGCTAATCGTCAGGATGTAAGGGAAAATGATTCCTCAATATTTGGTTATCGCGAATTGAAATGGAACCGCAAGTAGCTGATACCTTCACGATGCTACTCAGGGTTTAGGATATATTTTACTTCGAAATGCATTGGCGAAGTTTCCTCGACACTTATCATTGCGAATCTTGGACCATTGCTTCCCACAGCACAACCAACTCAAATTAGTCTCGATTATATGTAATTGAAGTGGATATAAAAACAGGGATAGGGCACTGGACATAGCTCACATCGGACGCCTGGCCCGCAACAGTAGCGTCGACATACCTGACATAGCAATGGGCGCGGGGCGAGGGCCAGCACATCCCACGTCAAGCGTAATCGCGTGCCTGCATATCCTACTGAAAATGCTCAAACCCTACGTCAAAACAACTGTAAGACTATTCACTAAAATAGGGAGTGTGCTACAAATTGTATTGAAATCCTTATCGAGAAAAGCACACGTTCTACGAATAAGAAAAACACTTTTTGGGACAGGCTTTTCACCTTTCATCTTCCACGGTCAGATGGCCCTTTTGGCTGGTGGCATACCCAGGATGGAATCCTGACCACGCTTCTGTTAATCAACGCCTCTCTGAAAGGCACAGGAGGGAGCGTAGACGTGGAGATTGAGAAGAGTACAGCTTGCGCACATGATAATTAGTCCTCCGGTGGTTTTCGGACGCATTTCGACTTAAAGTACAGTTGTGATTTAAACGACATATATATACAATCGAGCGATATATGTAAGCCTTCTTCAGTGGTGTAAAAACCATACAATTTTCGCTCAACTGTGACAAGAATCTAATAGCTTTTCAATTGGGTAAATTTCCTTGCTTTCATTCCCCCTCCCTCCCACACGATTGCGAACATCAGGATACGAATCCATGATTTTTTTAGAACGACGGTCCTACGCTTAGGAATCTTCCCATGAGCTGGGATAGGTTGTTTGGGCTCGGCGGAGGAATTATCACAGACACATAAGACCACACAGATGCACTTATTAGGATAAACCAAACACACTGTTTTCGCATTTCAAAGGAAGTTGCCATTGGTGCCCATCAGGCCACAGTCCTCGGTGTGCACAATGGACATATTTGGACACACATTGTCCTCGGTATTCACGATAAATATGTATGTGGACACACATTGTCCTCGGAAGTCACGATAAACATGCATGGACACACACTGTCCTCGGTATTCACGATAAACATGTATGGACACACAAAGTCCTCGGTTTTGTCAATGTCCTCGGTATTTCAATCCACACTGGGAACCAACAATTGGACACTTCCTCCAAAATCGACCCTTCATCTTACTCGGCAGATCTTGCTCTATCACCGAGAAGAAATCGATGCTTCTGCGGTGGTAAATAAAGGGTGTCCTCGTTTGTGACCGCCAGGTCATAGTCCTCGTTAGTCACGGTAAACACGTATGTGTGTGTGTGTGTGTGTGTGTGTGTGTGTGTGTGTGTGTGTGTGTGTGTGTGTGTGTGTGTGTGTGTGTGTGTGTGTGTGTGTGTGTGGTGTGTGTGTGTTTTTTTGGGGGGGGAAAAAAAAGGGAAAAAAGGTTTTGCAATAAAGAAGGGGGGGGGGGGGGGGTTTATCGGGCCCCCGGAGGGGGGGCCCGGGTTTTTTGACAATTCAAACGCGTTTTTTGTGTTTTTTTTTTTTGTGGGGGAATTTTTTAATTTATTTCTTTAATTTCTTATATTATGATTTTTTAAATTTTTTTGGGGGGGATTGGGGGTGTGTAGAAAAGAGGTGAAGCGTGTGTAAGTTCGGGGGAGGACAAAAGGGGATTAAAAAACGACAAAACGGGGGGGGGGGGGTGTATGCGGGCCCCCGATGGGGGGGCTTGGGTTTTTCACCCAATCAAAACTTTTTTTTTGGGTGTTTTTTTGGTCGGTTGGGGAATTTTTTTTTTTTTCTTTATTTTAATTAAAATTATGACTTTAAAAAGTGTGTGTGGGGGGGAATTTTGGGTGAACGAGAAATCGGTCAAGCGTGTAGGTTCCTGTTCTAGTGGAAATAGTGGTGACGAGACTCCTGCTGTTATGATCGAAGTTTCATGAATACAACTATAAATTAGGTTAGTACTAATTCCTAATTGACCAATAAATATCAAAGGTCCGAAATTATGATTAGTGGTTTTAAAAGTTGGTGTTCCAGAACATAGCTTACGATTGATATCACCATCTCTATTTTCTTCGGCCATCTCTGAATTAGCTTCGCGTCAGGTGTGCGTGTCAGGTGAGGGTGAGTAAGATATTTATCTGACGGTGAATCCAGGGTACTACTGATTTCGAAACGAAAATAATTGCGCGTAATTGATTTATTTGTACTTATATCTGTTAAAATGTCATTGCATTAATAGTGCAGTAAAATAGTGCAATAGTATGCATACAATTAAAGTAAGTATAGCAGGTTTGTAGGTTACCTACCTACATTTGGGCATTTCAGGTAGGTAATTTGCCAACATACCTGATGTCGTTGGTGATACGCTCTAGGTATGCGAAAAGTGGATTTTCCTTCCATTCTTTACATTTTTACTCTTCCATCTTGCTCTTTTCACTTGGACTCTTTCAACTGCTGTTCTTTTTACTTTTATTTTTTGCTTCTATTATTTTAACTTGCTCTGTTAACTTGTTTATGTCTTCTTTTACCTGATGCTTTTGAAACGTTCTTTTGGCGTGTAAATTGGGCTTGTTTTTACTTATTATTTTTATATATTTTTCTTTCATACTTTTAGCCTCTGAATTTTGATTCATTAGACTTCTTAACTTTGTCAAAGTGATATGAGATTATGTGTTGTTAAAACATTCTTCATTAACTGCATTATAATAATTTTTTTTGTGTTGAAATTTTATTCTTCTTGAATTATATTCTTCTTTAATTATATTCTTCTTTAATTATTTCCTTCTTTAATTATATTATTCTTTAATTATATCATTCTTTAAATATATTCTTCTTTAATTATATCCTTCTTTAAGTATATTCTTCTTTAATTGTATTGTACTTTAAATTCATTCTTATTTCATCTTATTCTTCATTAATTGTATTCTTGTCAACTTCTATGCTTTTAACCATTTCACCTAGGGTCGCTTCTCTTTATCATTTCTGTGAATAACATTCAGGTAGGGGTTAAGGATAAGGCGTTCAAATTTGCTGATGACATTAAGCTGGTAGTCGTGACTAACAATAGTGGTCTACATAGTAATATTCAACTAGACATGTAGGACCTAAGAAGTGGTCCTATCATTGGCAGATGTCTTTCAACTATTAAAATGGAAGGTTATGCGGCTGGGGTCTGGTAGTGAGACTTCCAGATATACAATGGGTGGTAGGAAACTGAGTGGTATTAACGAGGAAAGGTATTCAGGTGTGTTGGTGTAAAAGGACCTGAAATGAGAAAAAATGGTAATTCAGCTTCGAACCCAACATTCAGGATGCTTGAAATCATTAATAGAAGGGTGAGGTATAAAAGCAAGGTAGTCTTTAAAAACTGTACTTAGCCTACATACGACCCCACTTAGAATATTACGTATAGGCATGGAGCCCCACTTATAAAAAAAACACAGATATACCTGAAAGAGTGCAGCTCAAAGCCATTAGAACCATCAGTGGACTAGGTAACTTATAATTGGCATTAGGTATGCAATCAGTGAAGTACAGTAGATTAAGGGGTGATATGATTGAAATGTATGCTGTAATTAAATAGGTAGATCAGGTCAATGTTAATGATGCCCTTCTATTTAAACTATCACATGGTATCATCAATTCAGGTTAGACAAATGAAGGTGTAGAACAGCCAAACAACAGATCCCAGTCAAAACATTATTGACCAGTGGCAAGGCTGCCTGCTGATGCTATGGAGTCCCTCAGTTAATGAATTTTCAAATAGAATGAATAATTTTTTGGTGCAACATGTTGATTAGTTCTAAGTTGTAGTGGATTGGCTTATACTTATGCTAAGGAGGGGCACACTGTAAATTGAAATTACACTGAAAATTATTGATAGGGCACTCAAGCCACATGTGTTAAGTACGATGGAGCTAATAGGGCTGGGTAGGTAGGTAGATAGGCATTGATTGGTATGTTGGATGTAGGTGAATGGAGGTTTTTGGTATTAGGACTGTAGTATTGGCTGGGGTGATGAGTGCCTTTTTGCCAGGGTTATGGTAACATTACCTTACATACATGGTTATAACCAATAATTTCCCTTATAGGTGCTAATTCCTAATTATTGAATGTTTGCAACTGCCTCGTATATGGGGGGTGGGGGGTAAAAGCAGGAAGAGGCATTGAGAAAACAATTTGGTGACATTGGGAAAAAGAAGATATTCCTGGTTGAGTGTCATTTCCAACCTAAATCTGGGAATCATAGTATAATGATGAAGCTGCTGTCATCAGGTTACCTTTGGGGGGTGGGCATGCACACAAGTATTGCCTGGGTGCATTCTGTAACTAGTTCACGTAAGCTGTTCGTGCATATAAGTACCATTTGTGTCCAGTTGGGCATGACCATCCCACTTTTCAGCATATTATTATATGAACACTATGTGGTTGCATTAACCCACGCCGTCTCGAGGGGGGTCATTGACAAACCCCCATAATGCTTTCCGCGGATAGTGAAAGAACGGCGGGTGGCAGCGCGCCGCAATTTTGCATGCCTTTTTCCCACATCAATTTGGCATGTTGTGTCAAAATTTTGAAGTCTGGTCATCTAGGGTCAACGAGATAGATAAGGGCAAGTGAGGTTACCTCCAAAAAGTTGAACTAGTCGTCACGCTTTAACACGCGCCACTGGAGGGCCTCTGAAAATTGCACGCACTGGAAGGGGGCGGGTTCCGCCCCTAAGATCTCGGCTCCTATTAAAGCTAGAACAACACAATTCGCAGGGTGGGTTGGCACGACAGTGAACTCTTGTGTACGAATTTCATTACCTTAGGACAATATCTTCAAGGTAAAATGGGGCCAAAATAGCCAAATGAATGGTTTTGCGTGGCTTGGCTTGTCCTTGTTATGGATCGCTGTGATTGTGTTATAATGCTCCAAAATTGGCATTAATGATGGTTGGTTGGTTATTTGGGCTTCGGGGCGCATCGACGGCTTCGGTCATGCAGCGCCCATTTAATGATGGTTTGGACAGTCCTCATGATGCAATACAGCTGCGAGATCCGCCATTTGACCTCAGGTTACCCATATCGGAACACTTTATCAAGTCATTGCCTGCTTCAGTTACCGGAACCGGGCTGTCAACCCGACTGCTCCGTCAGGCGGCCCGGCACAATCGTCTTCGCGACGAAGGGAATGAAATATATGACTACAGCATGGAAACGCTTAGGCACACAATGGCAAACAGTAGATTCCCGCATGTGTAGGGAGTAGCATGGAAAGTGACATCAATCGCATGACAATCATTTGCATTTATGACAACATTTTAGTTAACCAAGTTTGGTTTCATTAGCCTGTCATTAACTTGACTCAACTGTCATTAACTTGACCTGACTCGCTCTCGGCGACCTGACATGACTTTTAAATCATGTAGCATAATAAGATGCATCAAACGAGTCGCTGGTGTTGTTAAGAATACATCTATTTTGCCAATATGCAGGAAGTGCCTCAGCACCGATTTTTGTGGTCTGGCGCTGCGAAATTTGTAACTTTAACGGCCCTCAAGTCGAAAAAGTTCCGGCCGATTTTCATTTTTTCTTGCCTTAAACGATGCACCTGTCATTTCTAAGTAGGTACTCAAACAATGGCTTATATCTGCCGGTAAAATCTGGAGTTATCTACGAAAAACCGAACGGGTGTGCGGATTTCGCCCCTCCCCAGGGCGCGTACACGCGCCCTGTAGGGCCTCTGAAAATTACGCGCACCGGAGGGAGGGGTGATTCCGCCCCCCTAAGATCTCGGCTCCCATTAAGGCTAGAGCAACGAAATTCCCAGGGTGGGTGGGCACGATAGTCAAACTCTATTGTGTGGCAAATGTCTTGACCTTAGGTCAATATCTTCAAGGTCAAGTGAGGTCAAAATAGCAAAATTTTCTGGTTTTGCGTGGCTTGGCTTGTCATTGGTATGGATTGCTGTGATTGTGCTTAAATGTTCCAAGATTGGCTTTAATGATGCTTTGGACATTACTAATGATGCAATACATGTGCCAGATCCGACATTTGACCTCAGGTCACCTATATAGGAGCACTTTATCAGGTTATTGCCTGCTCCAGTTACCGGAAACGGGCTGTCCACCTGACTGCTGCCTTTCGGCGGCTCGGCACAATCGGCTCCGCAAAGAAAGGATTGAAATACATGAATAAAGTATAGGAACACCTTAGCATACGATGACAAACAGTAGGATGTGTAGGGAGTAACATGCAATGTGACGTCAATCGCATGACAGTCATTTCCATTTATGACAACATTCCAGTTGACCATGCTTGATTCCATTAGCCTGTCATGATGACCTAGGCGACCTAACATGCCTTTTAAATCATATAGCATAACAATGTGCATCAAACAAGTCGCTAGTGTTGTCAAGAACACTTATCTTTTGCCAATGTACGGGAAGCGCAGTAGTGAAGATTTCTGTGGTTTGGCGTTACGATTGTTTTAAAAACGTTAACGGCCCATAACGTTTAAAAAATCGGCCGATTTTCATTTTTCTTGCTTTAAACAATGCGCCGGTCATTTCTAAGCAGGTACGGAAAAAATGGCGCATATCAGCTGGTACAATATGCAGTTGTGTACGAAAAATCGGAGGGGTGGGCGGATTTCGCCATCCACCCCTCCAGAGCGTGTGTTAACCTCCCATGAACTTGACCTGACTTGACCTCGGTGACCTGACATCACTTTGAAGCAATGTAGCATAATAATATACATCAAACAAGTCGTTAGTGTTGCCAAGAACACTTCCTTTTGCCGATATACGGGAAGCGCATCAGCGCCGATATTTGTGGTCTGGCGCTGATAATTTGTTTTTAATTTACCGACCCCTAACTCGAAAATTTCTCGGTTGATTTTCGTTTTTCTTACTTTAAACAACGTGCCGTTTATTTCTATGCAGGTACACAAAGAATCGCGAATATCGGCCGGTGAAATCCGGAGTTATCTACGAAAAACCGGAGGGGTGGGCGGTTTTCGTCCCACCCCTCCAGGGCGCGTGTTAACGGATAAAGATATTTTAAGGAAACTTTCAGCGTTTGCTTATCTTTAGGGATGCAACAAAACTTACGTGGGGATTTTTCACTTTTTCGCTTTTGATTACTTATCAATTTTGCTTATTTGTCAATTAGAGTTTAAATTGAAAATTCTGGCTGAAGTAAGAATGTTTTAGTAAGAATGTAAGAATGTTTTTAGAAGTAAGAATGCACCGAAGTGCCCATACGGCGTTGGCAAAAATGTGCCGAGTGAGGGCAGGAGGCGTGAACGCTACAGACGTTAAATGTTGCCAGTTAAGCGGTGTGACAATGACGTTACTCGATATTTCACGCTATCTTCCAGCATCTGAATGAACCTCACTTAGAAGCGAATTGTGAACGGCCCTCGTGGGTGTTTGAGTGCCCACCCCTGAACAAAATGCAGGAAAGGGGATCACAGACCCCTAGCACTTGCTGCACCACTTCTCAAATCCTGTCGAACGGTTCTTGTCGCAAGGGTAAGGGTGCAGACAGAAATTGTCGGACGTAACTTCTGTGTGCACCCTTACGGAACCGGTAACTCAACAGGGGAAAAATCAAAATGATATATGTGAATGCGCGTGGGGCAAACAAGAAAAGACGATTAAGGCCGTTCTCTCTCCGGGTAGTTAATTCTTTCGTTCTCAGATCGTATCGAATTTTTTAACTCCTTAGAACAGAGGAGATGCGCCACATGTCCGTTCACACAATAGACGAAATTTGGACCGGTGGCTGTACCTAAATTTCACAGGGGGCTTATAATGCCCCCCCCGAAACGGGGTGAGACAATTTACACTGGAAAACTTGGCGAATTAATACGGGACACTATGGGTGGGCCCCGCATCCCAAATTGACAGCACACATTGCCTTCATTCATTGGGCCCCTCTTGCCGTGCTTGTTGAACCACTCGCCAATGCCATACTATTGACCTCTTGTCTAGGGGCCAATCCTGTTAGACTAATCAACCTAGCTCTTTTCTTTAAACAATCGAGAGGTCTTATCGAGAGGAAGATCAACAACAGCCAGATGGTGTCATGACAGCGCAGCATGAGTGCGTCACAAATTAGTATTGAAGTGTGGGGTAGAACGTCGCCGCAATCCTTGACCACATAGTAAGTGTGCCCTGACAGTAGATCACATAGTAACATAAATAATACTAGTTTAGACATTGGAGATGTCCCAATTAATGCAGGTGCAAGCAGTCAATATGGGCCTCGGTTTTACATGTACATCACACACTTGGTCCTCGAAATACACGATAATCGGCCCATTTCACACAACTGGACCTCTGTTGACACTTGGACCTCGTTGTACAACCTGCCATAAGACACATATTTTCTAATTTATCGTGTCAAAAAACATTTGGTTATGGTCGAGCACCATGTAGCAACGATGTGCTTCCGTCATAGCGTTCCATCACGCTTAGAAATGGTGGTCCTCGGTTATGACCGTACAGTCATGTGGCTCGCTTTTCACGGCTCACAAGACTGTGTGTGTGTGTGTGTGTGTGTGTGTGTATGTGTGTGTGTGTGTGTGTGTGTGTGTGTGCGTGTGTGTGTGTGTGTGTGTGTGTGTGTGTGTGTGTGTGCGTGTGCGTGTGCGTGTGTGCGTGTGTGCGTGTGTGCGTGTGTGCGTGTGTGCGTGTGTGTGTATGTGTATGTGTGTATGTGTGTGCGTGTGCGTGTGTGCGTGTGTGCGTGCGTGTGTATGTGTGTATGTGTGTGCGTGTGTATGTGTGTATGTATGTATGTGTGTATGTGTGTATGTGTGTGAGCCACCACGGAGGCGTGTGTGTGTGCCACTAAGCTTCAATTTGCCTCCATGACTGGTCAGGGCGGGTCGCGGTGAACGGTTTCGACGCCGACCAACCGGCCGATGAACATGTGTCGCGTGCTCGCCAGCTGGCTTTTCCGAACACATTCACAGCCGCATCGAGACACAGTTTTGTTCTGCTCACGTCGAGCCACCACCCGGTCCTGCTCACGTCCAGCCACTACCCGGTCCTGCTTACGTCCAGCCACTACCCGGTCCTGCTTACGTCCAGCCACCACCCGGTCCTGCTCACGTCCAGCCACCACCCGGTCCTGCTCACGTCCAGCCACCACCCGGTCCTGCTCACGTCCAGCCACCACCCGGTCCTGCTTACGTCCAGCCACTACCCGGTCCTGCTTACGTCCAGCCACCACCCGGTCCTGCTCACGTCCAGCCACCACCCGGTCCTGCTCACGTCCAGCCACCACCCGGTCCTGCTCACGTCCAGCCACCACCCGGTCCTGCTCACGTCCAGCCACTACCCGGTCCTGCTTACGTCCAGCCACTACCCGGTCCTGCTTACGTCCAGCCACTACCCGGTCCTGCTTACGTCCAGCCACCACCCGGTCCTGCTTACGTCCAGCCACCACCCGGTCCTGCTCACGTCGAGCCAACACCCGGTCCTGCTCACGTCCAGCCACTACCCGGTCCTGCTCACATCCAGCCACTACCCGGTCCTGCTTACGTCGAGCCACCACCCGGTCCTGCTCACGTCGAGCCACTACCCGGTCCTGCTCACGTCCAGCCACCTCTCTGTGTTTCTCACGTCGAGCCACCACCCTGTCCTGCTCACGTCGAGCAAACTCGCTGTTCTGCTTGAGCTGGTCCGCGGTCGCTTTGCGACTACGATCATTGTACATGGGAAGGACTCGGGAGGCTAGAAAGACAAATCACATACCATTGGAAAGCTGATCATGCACTGGTCGCGAATATGTAAGCCTTAACAAAATAGATGCAGTGATATATAAATACACTTTCGTTCTATGGTGCAATTTGTTTCACCTAAGCGGGGCCGCTTCTTCAGCTTTGGCTCCACATGTCTGTCTTATTTGGTATCTACTAACTCCTCAAACTGTGGACCGCATTATTCAATAGTTTACGCAGCCTTGCGCCTCTCCCAGTCAGTACAATTATAATTGATGAATACCTGACGCTCCATGTACTGGCATTGCCTGTTAGTTTGCTCCGCATATCTGCATTCAATCTGCGAGAACGACACACCGACTGAAAATGCACCGTCCGGGGCTCGGTCTACTGACACGATGTTTCATAAAATATCTGATGCATGATAAACCTCAGAATTCACTTGTGACATGAATGTGAGACTAGTTCTCCATCAAAACCTTCAGGAAGTCAAGACCGGCTGGGGGATCGCTGTACCGCACAAAGTGTGTGCGGTTTGTTTGCGCCTGGTTAGCGCTATCTAGCTGGCCGCGTGCCGGGTCCACCATGATGTATGCGGTTATGGTGCGGTGACTGGTAGTGTACACTGATCGTGTACCGAGTGGCTAGCGTTGCACCAGTCTGTGGAGGGCTCCGGTGACGTGAGCAGCTAGGTCGTCGCCTGTGTCTGTTCAGCGTGCACTCTGCGGGGTCGCCACCCCTGTCAGTAATTCCACAACTTCAAATGAAGGCCAGGCGGATGGTTTAATGCTACATATTTGGTGACCATAAACCACAAAATATGCATATTCCAGCATTCCCCAGCGGGTCCGACATTCTGAAGACATTCATGGCGGACTAGACCCACATACCTAACACAAGCTGACCATACTAGTTGCTTTCTGAACATACCCGTCTGGAAGTAAGACATAATGTGAATACACGGACGCTCAGGTTTCTGTAAATTATTGCAAGTGGTGCAAGGCAGCGCAGCCCTCGCGATACTATTGGCTACAGCTTGAAGAGCCGATAAATATTTAATCAGAGAGGCGCACTGCCATAGATCACCCAGCCGATCGATGTAATTGGATTATTCTTTAACTAGAACGAACACTTTAGAAACGGTTCAAAGAAACGATTAATTGATTTTGAGAAGAAGCTTGTTCGCAATTAGCACATACTCAGGTTTCGAATGGTGGATGCGTGTCTCGTCTTTTGGGCATTGCTGGCCGTTCCGACGAGCGGCGCCGGCTGAGCGGCTGTCGTTCGGCGGCTCCGAGGTGCGCGGTACCCTCCACAGCTTTACCACACGACATGCCGCACATCTCGACCCGCACCGACTCCACTCCCAACTCTGAACCATCGTGCGGCCCTCGTGCGCCACCGGCGCCTCACCGCTCCACTGCACAGTGTGATGTCTTAAGGGAAAAACTGGCCATAAATGCATTTACCGACTATTTTTTATGCCGTATTTCTTGCGCCATTGTATCAGCAAATCATTGAGGGAGACGAAGTCACAGTTTTCATGACAATTTTCACAAGATTTGATATACAAAGAAGTCAATGAACATGGACAACATTACGTGTGAAAAAACGACGCACCCGTGCACAAATGTTGTCGCAATTTGACAATTGATAAAGGTAAGTTGCATTCTGAAAACCTGTACAAGTGAGATATGAAATGATAGCTGAGAACATTTTCATTGCGTTAAGAAATTCAAAAAGGCATACACCAATTAACAATATGCTATTTGTTGTCAAACAATCAGTAATTGCAATGGCCATTCAACTTTTTAGTACCTCGTAGTTCAAGTAAGGTTTTAAAAAACGCACAACAGCGCACAGCCAGAGAACAAGCCCAATGAAATCAGCGATCCTTTGACTATATGTGCCGCAAGTTTCAGCTGCACCTGGCTGCTCTAACACCGATAGTGATTAATTGTATCCCTACAGGCCGCGGTGCGGTGCGGTGGCCAGCCCGGGCAGCACGGTGAAGCCCGAGTCGGACGCCGTGACGCGTCAGCTGGCGGGGTGTCCTGACCGGGTAACCTGATCCAGTAGTTGCTATGCCAAAAAGTCCCCTAACTGACGAGGCGACTGAGTCGAGATAAGTCACGCACAGCGTCTCTCACGGCAGGAAGCCGTCTTTGCCTGCAAGGTTCGGGTCATCGTGGTTGGATTTTGCGTATAGTGAACATAGAGGTGCGCGTCAGCAGAGGAATTGGTGGACTAGTGCAAAAGTGTCTGGGAGTGGGGGACTGTTACGTCCATGTGTTTAATTATCGTTTGCAGTTGATCATGGAGAAAATAGCTCAGGGATGTCTCCGAAGTAAGTCGTCGATTGTGGACTTGAGAAAGGCGACCGACTTATCGCCAAGAACTTTAAAGGAAAGTGGGTTAAGTGCATGCGAGCCCAGAACAAATTCAGAAGTCAGTTTGCGACTAATCTTTTGGGAGACCAGGTGTTCTGTGTCCCTGAAGCGTGGTGACCACGTCGTGAGTGATGATGAAGCCAAGACCCACCCTGCTGACGATACTGTGAAGAGAGCGCGAGAGCGACCAACTAGAATCTACGATTACCTCAGTGCCCGTTCTCAGCGTCGGGCATCCTAAAGAGTTACTCAACAGCACAGTTATCTGCAGCTCGTGGAGGTTGCTGGGCAAAGTGTTCGTGCTGATGGCATGAAGGATGCAGCTTTCGTGTTGCGACAGGTGGGGTCATCACCGAATCGGCCCAGCAAGATTCGCGGGGTTATCAGAAGCTCTGAAGTGAGCCAACCTAAGTACATATCTTAGTGGTGTATTTTGGCGTAATTTGAGCTACCTAGGACAAGATCTTGAATCTATTATGCATATCAATTGTAAGGTCACATTTACACTGCAGAATACAAACGCAAGGTCGCATAACAAACGCTCACTAATAAGCATCCAATATACGAGCGCCAACTGACTTCACTTATGACGTCATCATGATGTCATCATTGATGACCAGACGTCCATATTTTAATACAAGGTATACTAGACACTCATGTAGGGGTGTGCACAATTTGAGCTAACTGTCTCAATTGGTTTCCGAGATATTTCGCGGAAGCAAAATGAGTGGAGCGGAATGCTCCCTTCCCTCTAGCAGGTATAACCTCTGATACTCCTGGGTTAGCCAATATTTAAGACAATAAATCTTCCCCTCATGATCCATATTTTAGGCTCTTTCGACTAAGACCAAAATCGGCCCAATAACTAGCATACTTTGTCCGCTATGATTTATGGCAAGCTTTTTCCTCGAGTTATCACAGTGTGCACTGGCGGAAGTCAGAGGCCGGCCGCCGGCCGCCGGCCGCTGACTGCAGAGGTGTGTCACTAGCACATCATGGCGCGTGGCCGCTCAGCCGGAAAGGCGTCAGTCACGTGTCCGCCTGCTGGGCGCCGACTGCCGTGAGTGCCGTGGCGGAGCTGGCTGCAGGCCTGCTGCTCTGCACGCTTCAGCGCGCCCGTGCTCGACCCGACGCCGCCGGCCGTGGCCCAGTATCGAGTCCGGGTGTGACGACGTTGCAGCAGCTCGGGACTTGGCCGCCAGCCGTGCACCGAGCGATGCCAAACTGATTCGGCTCTCAGGTGGCTTTGAAGGTCCGGGTCAGTGAGAGCAGACGGCATGGCAGGTGTGGGTGTGGCCGGGCATCAGGTGGCACCGTGGAGCGCGAGCCGTCATCTTTACCCGGCAATATCTGCACACATGTTAGTAGTTAATTGAACGGTCGGGTTTTTATCGGAGCTACTCGCATGAAATTAGGCACGGACATGGAAGCATTTTATGAATAGGGGTATATTGCATTAAATTGCTTCCTTCTCCAAGAAGTTCAGTCATTGCTTTCCCTCAAACTTTACAAGCAATGTTGGTGCTAAAAACATGGTAAATTGAAGTTCATTGTTGGTTGGATTCAATATTACATTTTCAAATGTAAGCCGGATGCGCGGTTTTTCTTTTGTGAACGCCAAGTCGTTTTGCACAAGCTTGTCGACGGTCGATGGTCTTTGACGGACAGAGGGATAGCATAATCATACGCGGTCATGGCCACGCCATTTATACAATACTTATACGAGGCGAGTTTTGTTCCCGTGCGATAAAATGTCATCCGACCCACTTGGCCTTCGCCGTTGAGCTTTTCAAGCATGAATAATGTTTCTTTTGTGACAGCGTTTCAAACCATAGTTCCCCAGTAATCATACCTGTTCTTTTAGTTTGATACCTAGTAGCTGTCATCCTAAGATGTCCTTTAAATGCATACAAACTCTGCTCGAAGACAGAGTTATGCGACTGAACTTATCGTGCCCACAGAGGTAGGTGGCTGTGCGGAATGAGCTCCTGGTCATGTGTTCATGCCGTCACGCCACGTGACGTTTGCACCCAGGGGTCGGGCGATTGAGTCCAGTGCCATTGTAATGGATGGTGCCTGTCTATAGGCCTGTGAGCGACGTATACTTAGCCAGAATGCTGCTAGACTTTATACGCCGCGTGGCATTGAAACTCATGCCTATTGATGATTCGTCATAATTATGAATAGTGCATTCAAACATGGGGTATGTTTGGTAGATAACCTAGACCTAGACCATGTTCGGTAGATCAGGTGGTGGCCATCGGTCGCTAGTGAACCCAATAACATCCCAGGTTGCATGAAACGACGCGATCTTACCAATAAGAGTTCAACGCCCTGCCGACCGAGCTATCTCGATCCCTCTGTGCACGGCTGGCGCCGACACATAGGATGTCGTCAGGGCAATGGCAGCAGCATCGATGGGCCCCGATCGCAACAGTCCCGAGCGTCCGTGGTGAGAACACCATGACTCCGCGGATGCTGTACAGTACCTGTGGCAGTCCCGAGCGTCCGTGGTGAGAACACCATGACTCCACGGATGCTGTACAGTACCTGTGGCAGTCCCGAGCGTCCGTGGTGAGAACACCATGACTCCACGGATGCTGTACAGTATCTGTGGCAGTCCCGAGCGTCCGTGGTGAGAACACCACGACTCCGCGGATGCTGTACAGTATCTGTGGCAGTCCCGAGCGTCCGTGGTGAGAACACCATGACTCCACGGATGCTGTACAGTACCTGTGGCAGTCCCGAGCGTCCGTGGTGAGAACACCATGACTCCACGGATGCTGTACAGTACCTGTGGCAGTCCCGAGCGTCCGTGGTGAGAACACCATGACTCCACGGATGCTGTACAGTATTTGTGGCAGTCCCGAGCGTCCGTGGTGAGAACACCACGACTCCGCGGATGCTGTACAGTACCTGTGGCAGTCCCGAGCGTCCGTGGTGAGAACACCATGACTCCGCGGATGCTGTACAGTACCTGTGGCAGTCCCGAGCGTCCGTGGTGAGAACACCATGACTCCACGGATGCTGTACAGTACCTGTGGCAGTCCCGAGCGTCCGTGGTGAGAACACCATGACTTCACAGATGCTGTACAGTACCTGCTGCAGTCCCGGGCTTCTCACGTTCGGCTGGCACCGCCAAGTGGGGGGGGGGGGGCGTGCTGCGTCATCACCACGGGTGCGGACATATTATTGGTGGCCTCCAATGCATGGAGGCAATGACTGATGTCAACTTGGTCGGTGGGCCCATCCCGTACGGTCTCATGGTGAGAGATTGAAAGGTTTGTGGTGCCGAGGACAAGATGGTGAGACTCAGGAACAATATTAATATAGGAACATGTATCAGTTGGCTTGAGCGCGGCGCCGCGAGCAGACGCGTCTCGGCCGCTCGCCCAACCTTTTCCCTTTCCCTCTTTGTTGCCTCTGTATGCAAGGTGTGTGAAACTGCAAGGTTTGAGTGAGAAGTGAACAGAACAAGTGAACAGTGCACGAGGAAAAAAAGGAAGAAAAAGTGAACCATTGAACAAAACCGGCGTACTTATACGCTATACGTGTGCGAAGTGACTGGACTCAGTGGACTTTTCTGCTGGTTATTACTCTACTATTTTACAGAGCAGTGAATGGACGCCGGAAAAACTGAGTGAGTGCAGAAGCGACAGCGTCTTTCTCCATAGTGACTTCCCTTCCATCAAGCATCAGCTACTGCCCGTCTTCTTTCCTGCACTGCGGCTGAGAAGGAAATTATCTCACTGACGACTGGTGCCGCTCGGAATTCCTGTGTCTTCAACGACAGTGATCGTCTACCTCCTATCGTCTAGCTTCAGGTCTACCAGGTTTCCATCTTCAGCTCTACCATACATACGGATCTGCTAACCATCGCCTTGGCCAAATACCATCACGTCCCCCCATAATCAACGTGCACGCAGCCGAACAGGGCCGCGACGTCGAGCGCCCGCATCACTGTGACGTTATCAAAGCCTCGACCTTGGACGCCCCCGCCAGTCGACACCCCTCCCAAGTGAGAAAACCAGACGAGGGGAGCGTCGCCGTCGCCGTGACAACGCCCACCAAGAACACACGCCGGGGCAGGCGCGGCGCCAGGGGTGGCAAATCGCTTTCCTATCACTTCTACAAACCACTCGTTTATAGCTAGTATTGCAAGCACGGTGTTTGTAGTGCAGAGAGTGATATGGGTATTGTATTATGTTAGTGTACGAATGTTGTTGCGCATCTGCTCCCACTACTGACCACAAATCTATCCTTTCTTTGTAAATATTTGTGACCCAGACTGTCCGTAATAGCCACTGCACGTGGAGGGCATGTATTGTTAAATAAATAAATAAATAAATAAACATCCATTTTGGTCACCAGGTGCATCACTAAGTATGGGAACTTCCATCCTGGTCACCATTCATTCATGCACTTGGCATCACTAAGTGCATCAAAGTTTCACCACGATAATCAGTGCATCGTCAGGTGCATTAGTGTATCATCAGGAGGGGTGTATCAGCATACCACTAGGAGGGGGATTCAGTGCATCACTTTGAGAGGGAGCCAGTACATAACCAGGATGGGGAGTCAGTGCATCATTTTGAGAGGGAGTGGGTACATTACCTGGAGGGGGAGTCAGGACATCACCAGTATGGGGAACCAGTGCATCACTGAACTGAACATTGCCTCTTGTTCAAAGCACAACATTGCCAAGCAGGCGGTGGTCCAGTTAAAATCTCCAAGCAGGCTTGAGGAGACCTGCGATCTTCCCGCATGAATGAGGTAGATTAGCTCATCTGAAGATCGCATTATGGAAATTGCGTGGCATTTGCTCGGATTAAAAAGAGTGCGACAGTTAGGTGGAATGGCGGCCGTTCCACTACCTGTGCATGAATATGTGGCAAGTGTTCCACTCCAAGTGTATGATGAAATGTCAGGCTTTCCATTTAAAGTATACAATTCAAAACAATGAGCTACCTGTCATTGCAATAGCTACGGACACTGTTCGTCTGTCCTTTGAGTGGCGTGACCAGATGCAATGGGAGAAACGAGCTACGCCACGCTGAGAGAACGTTCACGAAATGTCCTGAAGTGATGCACATCAAGTGGTACTGCTCCAGAGAAACGGCCTTACCAGCGTGACGTTCGAGGCGACTTGCACTTCGACGTCCCCTCTCCTATTGATGTTGGTGAGACCCTCCAGTAGGCCTGTGGAGTACTTCCGGGACGGCACCAGCCTGGGGATCAGATGACGTGAGCGGTGCGCGCGCACGTGTGTGTGTGTGTATACAGAAGTGTAACGGAGGTTGCATACAACAGGACAGGAAGTACGTAAGTGCGTGCCTCTATGCAAGATATTCCGGTTGACAAACACTCACATGGAGCTTATTTATAACTGAGAATGTGATTAGCTTCGCTAACACGCGCCCTGGAGGACCTATGAAAATTACGTGCGCTGGAGAGGCGGATTCCGTCCCCCTCCCCCCTAAGATCTCGCCTCCTATCAAAGCTGGAGCAACGAAATTCGCGGGGTGGATGGGGTACGGTAGTGAACTCTATGTTGTGCAAATTCCATGACCTTAGGGCAATATCTTCGAGGTCAAATAACGTCAAAATGTCAACATTTTCTGGTTTTGCGTGGCTTGGCTTGTCATTGTTATGGATCGCTGTGATTGTTTAATACGCACCCTGGAGGGGAGGGGGCGATATCCGCCCACCCCTGCGGTTTTTCGTAGATAACTTCAGATTTTACCGGCCGATATACGCCATTGTTTGTGTACCTGCTTAGAAATGATCGGTGCGTTGTTTAAAGCAAGAAAAACGAAAATTGACCGAAAGTTTTTCGAGTCGGTAAAGTCAAACATTTTCTCAGCGCCAGATCACAAATATCGGCGCTGATGCGCTTCCCGTATATTGGCAAAAAGGAAGTGTTCTTGGCAACACTAGCGACTTGTTTGATGTATATTGTTAGGCTACATTGTTTCAAAGTCATGACAGGTCACTGTGGTCACGTCAGGTCAAGTTCATGGCAGGTTAACGCACGCCCTGGTGGGGGGGGTGAAATCCGCCCACCCCTCCGACTTTTCGTTCATAACTCCATATTGTACCGGCGCATTGTTTAAAGGAAGAAAAACGAATATCGACTGAAACGTTTTCAAGTTAGGAGCCGTTAAAGTAACAAAAATCGCAGCGCCAGACCACAAAAATCGGCGCTGATACGCTTCCCGTATATTGGCAAAAGGGAAGTGTTCTTGACAACACTAGCGACTTGTTTGATGCATATTGTTATGCCATATAATTTAAAAGTCATGTTAAGTCGCCGAGGTCAAGTCAGGTCAAGTTCATGACAGGCTAATTGAACCAAACTTGGTCAACTGGAATGTTGTCATAAATGGAAATGACTGTCATGCGATTGATGTCACTTTGCATGTTACTCCCTACACATCCCGAAATGTACTGTTTACCATTGTGTGCCTAAGCGTTTCCATGCTTTATTCATGTATTTCACTCCTTTTCTTGCGAAGATGATTGTCCCGAGCCGCCCAACGGAGCAGTCGGGTTGGGAGCCCGGTTCCGGTAACTGGATAAGGCAATGACCTAATAAAGTTCTCCTATATAGGTGACCTGAGGTCAAATGGCGGATCTGGCATCTGTATTGCATCATTAGTAATGTCCAAAACATCATTAGTGCAAATTATGGAGTATTTAAACACAATCACAGCGATCCATAATAATGACAGGCCAAGCCACGAACAGCCAGACAATTTTTCTTATTTTGACCCCATTTGACCTAGAAGATATTGACCTAAGGTTAGGATATTTGCACACAATAAATTTCACTATCGTGCCCATCAATCTTGCGAGTTTTGTTGCTCTACCCGCAATGTGATCCGAGATCTTAGGGGCGGAATCCGCCCCTCCCCCTTCCAGTGCGCGTCATTTTCAGAGGGCCTCCAGGGCGCGTTAAATGCTTCCAAATGCACATCAACGTTGCTTTGAACATTACTAATGATGCAACAGATGCTAAACCCGGCATTTGACCTCGGGTCACCTATGTAACAGCACTTTATCAGGTCATTACATGCACCAATTACCAAAACCGGGCCGCCCGCCCGACTACTCCGACAATGACAAACAGTAGTTTTCAGGACGTGCAGGGAGTAGTAACATGCAAAATGCCACCTTGCATGGGTGGTTGGGTGGTACGAAAAAAATGGCGTATATCGGCCAGTACAATATGGAATTATGTACAAAAAAGGGGGATTTCGCCCTCCACCCCTCCAGGGCGTGTTAGCCTGTCATGAACTTGACCTAACTTGAGCTCGGTGACGTGACATGACTTTGAAACAATGTGCCATAACAATATACATCAAACAAGTCGCTAGTGTTGTCAAGAACACTTCCGTTTTGCCAATATGTGGGCAGCGCATCAGCGCCGATATTTGTGGTCTGGCGATGAGAACATTTTTTACTTTAACGACCCCTAACTCGGAATATTTTCGGTCGATTTTAGTCTAGTCTTTCTTACTCCAATCAACGCGCCGGTAATTTTTAAGCAGGTACACGAACAATAGCGTATATCGGCCGGTAAGATTCGGAAGTATCTATGAAAAACCGGAGGGGTGGGCGGATTTCGCGTGTTAAGAACCATTTGTTCGTAGCCAAGCTTGCCACATCCTCCAAACCCCGAGCAAGTCGAATAGTTGAAGCAGGTGGCAGTGTGACAAAAGTACATGTGTCTCGTATAGTCCGACTTATGGATGCACGGATGGCTACATTTTGGCAAGCGTTCAAAATGGGTATTTATTTATCAACACAAATCACCAGCCTGTTAGTGGCTCCATTCATTGTGCATACACATGGACAGGATAATGGACTATTTAGAAGGAAAATCACAGATAACACGGAGGATGTAGACCTGACAACGTTAGCTTTCGTCAGGGGGTGTATACATTGTCACGCCAACGCCAACACCAACACCAATGTGTGTTGAAGCGCAAGTCTGAAAAGGTGGCAATATATGACTGGAATGTCGGCGAGACTTCAGCATCCTCATACCCGTCACCGGCGTCCACGTACAACCATCATGGTTCCAGACCTCCCGCCGTATTTTGAGGTGACCCTACAATGCAAACAAACACAAAACAAATTGACGACGTCTTTGCCTATGCTCGGAGTGAGGATTGTCTGCTACATTTAGGACATGTAGACAGCCTATGATTCCAACTGACCCGCAGCCAATGCGGAAGTATCGTTGACTAGATAAGTTCGAAACGTCGCCACTGCCAATGGCCATGGTGCGTAAGCAACGAGCTAACATTTCCTTTTTTATTGACTGACCATATATATCGACCCGAGGTGACGCACTGCACCTCCCTGAGATAGTTACGTTGAATTGGTTACGGGTCCCAAAACCTTTTTTTTGTTGGGTGGCTCACGACTAACTATACGTAATCTGCTAATCGGCACCGCCCACACTGTTTCGCTGGTGGGCCGCGGGATTTGAAAATGTTCGAGTGGTGAAAGCGTTGAACCCGAGCCCATTGAATCCAGAGTTTGACGCCCTAGCCACTTGGCCATCCCCGCCCCTCTAGAAGCACTATCGTGGGTGCCCAGGTCACTCTGTCGGGGCCTGGCAGACGGCATCTGTGGAAGAGAAGCGCACTGACATACCCCCTGATCTGCCTAAAATGTCCGACTGCTGAATGCCTATATTCAGGTTCGGATGCGGGTAGTAACTCCAATCAGTTTTTACTCTGTGAATGAGAACTGGAGTGTTGTTTTCACACATGGCTGTTATTGCATCATATGCAAGCCTGGACAAAGATCAGGTCAGTTGACTCACTGTCGTTTTTCACGCATGTCCTCCTGCCGGTGGTCGTCCCTCCTGTTCTCCTCGTCTGCACCGAACTGACGAACCCACCGCCCCCGTAAATTGGAGCGACTTCGCTCCAGGTCAGTGAGCCGGGTGACATCAGGATTCGATAGCATGCGTGCCGAAGGTGTCAGCAAGGCACTCAGTCCGTAAACGTTGGCTGAGTTGTCCCGCCCGCGCGGGTCGTGTGCCCTGGGGAACAAGAAGGGAACACATTTTCCCTGAGGAGCAGTGTCGGAACAAACAGGGAACAAACAGGGAACAGTGTTGTCCAGCCCTCGCGAGTCGTGTGTTCTGGGGAACAAACATGGAACAGTATTGTCCCGCCCTCGCGAGCCGTGACACTGTAACAAGCGATCGGTCGAGTTCATAGGCAACAATAATTCTCGAGTGTGAAAATGAGGGGGTCGGTCGTTTAGCTGGGGACTGACATGGAACATCCAATAGTTCATTTAACATCGGCTGTTGCGTTTGGTGAACAACGGTCTAATACATTGGACGTAATGTACTGTAAAAACGAATCATTCTACGGTGCGGCAAAAATTGAGAACATTTTGAGAATATGTCTCTGAAAATTCGGCCTCCAAGTAAAATAGAAAGTTCCCAAAACTTGTGTCCCATGCGAACAATAAATTTCCGAAACCTCGGCGGCTTTCAGGATAATCGTTCCTAAAATCCAGGAGCTATCGATAAAACCACTCCGATGGAGAAGGGCCTATTTCATATCCATTCAGTAATGGGTTACGAAGCTGCCCAGACCACCTACAACGGTTCAATCCATCAAAGCTACCTTCCCTAAATTTTCGCACCGGCGATATTTCCGTGAATGAAATCGATTCATCACTCACACAACATATCACAGATGATTGACTCTCTCCTCCGATTATTTGTGCGAAACATCCTGTGCCCGGCATGAAATAGGGCAATCATTCGACAACCTGTGCACTTGTCCCTTCATTTCTCCCATCATATGTCAGACATCCCTCCCGCTCCTTCACAGTTCCACACGTCAGCTATCCTTCTGCTCCAGGAAAATGGTACGCACGTGACTCTGCCTCGGCTGTTCAAGCGGAAGTAGATGGGGTCGAGGTTGGAGGCACGCATGTCGGATACCATGTTGGTAATGATGCCGTCAGCGAACGAGTTGAAACGCGGGTCAGGAATGTACAGACCCTGGTAAATAATGCTGGGCCCTGAAACACATCACCCAAGGTCAGGTGTATTTCAATGCTGCATACAATTTCGCACACACATACACACATACACACATGCACACATATATTTATAGTTAGTTAGTTATTGGGGTTTAAGGGCGCATCGACTGCAACATATATTTATATATACATATATATATATATATATATATATATATATATATATATATAGCTAGAGACGCTGTGAAGCAGAAAACAAGAGCAGCAAAGCAAGCAAAAGAAGTTGATTTGGCTAGGAACTGTAATGGGGATAGCAAAAAGTTCTTCAGTTTTTACAAGCTGAGTAAAGTCTCTAGCATAATTGGTCCACTGAACGTAAATGAGACTGCATTGAGTGAGGATGGTGAGATGGATGAGGAGCGGAGCCAGCAATTTAAATCAGTGTTTACATTGGAAGATATGACAAATCTGTGAACCGTACACCACAGTTCAGTGACAGGTGATCGGATAAACGATGTTGATTTCATTGATAGTGATGTTGTTTTCAATGATATCAGGAAAATAAAGCCAAGCAAGGCAGCAGTGCCTGATGAAATGTATGCTAGGGTATTGCGGGAAGCTGAAGAGGAACTAGCAATTCTACTTAGTATAATATTTTGTAGATCAGTTTGCAAAATGAAATTCAAACACCTTGGAAAAGGGCAAATGAAGTTCATGTTTTCAAGAAAGGAGAAATAAGGAAAGGTGTAAACAATAGGCTCACATCCCTAGTCGGCAAGGTTCTCGAATGAATTATGAAGGATATAATAGTTAGTATTTCAGAAGGAACAGTTTCCTTGAAGATACTGAACATGGGTTAAGAAAAGGGAGATCGTGTCTCACAAATATCTTGTACTTTTTACATTTCGCTACAGAACAATTTGATCACGTAAATCAGGTTGATATAACATTTTTTGACTTTAGTAAGGCCTTTGATAAGGTACCCCATACACGGTTAATGATGCGGCTTCATGTCCATGGTATTGCAGGCAACATCCTAAAGTGAATAGAGTTGTGGCTTTTAGGTAGACACCAGGGAGTGATACTAAATGGTGCAAAGTCATCACGACAAAATGTTCTTTGTGGCGTCCCCTAGAGGTCCGTACATGGGCCACTATTGTTCATTATATTTGTAAATAACATTGAAAGTGGCCTATCCGGTAAGGTTTTGATATTTGTGGATGATTTGAAAGTCCTTAGGGCAATAACAAGACACAATGAGCATACCTCGCCGCAGAACGACTTCGAACGAACTTGTGTCTTTAGTATGACGAACTTGTGAAGTGGCCCGAAAAATGTCAAATGAAATTTAATTTTGCTAAGTGCAAAACCATGCATGTAGGAAGGCAGCATATGAAGGCTCCATGCTTCATGGGTGGACAACTCCTATCGGTGACTCAGCAGGAGAAGAACTTGGGTGTATTATGAATACAAAATTTGGGGCACCAGAACAGACCAAAGAAGCCAGGAAGAAGGTGCTGAGAATGCTCGTGGCAGTAAATAGGAATGTATCATTCAAAAGTGAGGAAGTCATCAGGAAGCTTTACGGTGCACATGTCAGGCCACATTTGGGATGCTGCGTCCAATCTTGATCTTCTAGTTATGAAAGAGATTGTTGGCTTTTCGAGAAAGTATAAAAGAGGGCAATAAAAATGGTTAATGGTGCAAGCAACCTGGCATATGGGGAAAGATTGGAGAAATTTAATATGTTTTCACTTAGATATAGAAGGCTGAGAGGAGATCCCATCGAAGTCTTTAAATTTGTTCATGGTCAGTAAGAGGGATATCTCAGGGAAGTGTTTGAATTTAACAGACATGATGGAGTTAGAGGTGATCAATTCAAAATTAAAGTTAATCACAGCAGGACAAGGTTAAGCCAGTCTTTCTTGGCCAACAGAATAGTAGAACACTGGAGCCTGCTGCCATAGAACATTGTCAGTAACATCACACTGAACATCTTTAAAAACAGCATAGACAATCATTATAAGAATACAGGACTTGCTTTTCGGTATTCCAGGTTGGGTTGATCAACGGATTTTGTGGGCAATTGATCTAGTTCAGATTGCAACCAATGAAGGGCCCTTGTGGCTCATAGCTGCAGTGATATTTTATGTCTTTATTCTTTATATATGTATATATCGTTTAGGGGCAGCGTAACAGTGATGTAGTAGTGTCCATTTTAGCGGTTTCCTTTTATTATTAACCCGATCAACACTTGCGTAGTAAACCCTGCCCGTAATATATAGGTTGGGGGTGTCACGTTTAGCTAATAACTTTCTGCCCTGAAGGAATATGAGGTGTGCTTCCAATGATCCCTTTCTTACGTCCAATCTTTCTGCGGTGAATATTGATGTATCCGGCTTTGCTGATGGCATGCACATTACAGCACGCCCATAGTCTACAATGCCAGTGATGGGCCGGATACAACTAATGTAATTCAGACAATGTTCGCATTATACCAAACGGATTGAACCTCATGCTATATCATCACCCCTCATCGGGCACTATTATACAGCGGCATTAAGTGCGCCGGCCGAGGGACAATAAGAAACAACACCTAGGGAAACAGAGCGTCAGGGTTAAGTCGATATAGCATCAGAGCTGAGCCCATATAGAATCAGAGCTCAGCCGATGCAGTGTCAGAGCTGATCCTATGTAGCATATAGGATAGGATCCTATATAGCTGATCCTATATAGCAACAGATCTGAACAAATATTGCATCAGAGTTGAGCTTATATAGCGTCAGAGCTTGACCTATACAGGATCAGAGCTGATCCTATATATCGCCAGGGCTGATACTATATGTCGTCAGCGGTGAACATATATAGCGTCAGAGCTGATCCTATATAGTGTCACAGTCGATCCTATATGGCATCTATAGTTTACGAAGAGAAAACCTTGATGCCAGCACCGTGTATTCCTCAGCGATCGGCGGTAACCAGACTGGCCCCCGCACAGCCCACACCCTCTCAGGTCAACTCGACACCACTCCCGCGCTTCCGACACCCCCGATCGCTGATTGGTCCATCCCGCACACGCCCCACCACGCTACGTATCCGGCCGGCCCGCTCCGGTCACGAGGTCGCCGCACTGGATGACTCATCTGCTGGCATCCTTGGACTAGTACCAGTGCCACCTCACATGCAGTCTCACTACAGCATCAAAACCGAACCTATATAGCATCAGAGCTGAGTCTATGCAAAATCAGAGCTGATCCTATATATCATCAGAGCTGAAGCTGTACAACCTCAAAGCTGAGCCTTTATGGCATTAGAACTTAGCCTATATAGTATTAGAGCTACGCCTATATAGCATCAGAGCTGATACTATATGCTATCAGAATTGAGGTTGCATAACATCGGAGTTAGGCCCAAGTAGCATCAGAGCTGAGTCTGATAGTATCAGAACTGAGCTTATATAGCATCAAAGCTGAGTTTATGTAGCATCAGATTTGAACCTATATAGCATCAAAGCTAAAACTGTGCAACATCAGAACTGAATATAGATGTATATATTTATATATATCGCCAGAGCTGAGCCTATATGACATCAGAGGCGAGCCTATATGGCATCAGAGCTGAGCCTATATAGCATTAGAGCTGGACATGTGTAGCATCAGAACTGAACCTATGTAGTGTCAGAGACGGGCCTATATAGCATCAGAATTCGGCCTACATGGCATCACAGTTGAGTCAGCATAGTACCAGCGTTGAGCCTATGTAATATCAGAGCTGTGCACGAATAGCATCAGGGCTGCATGTACAGATATGTTTTTTGTTATGCTATGTTATGTTAGTTGTCTGCATGTACGGGGTACAGAAAACTCGTTAGCTATTGTATCGCGGAGCCCTCTTTGAGTTCCGTGAACCAATAAAAAATATTTATTTCGGCCAATTTCTGCACAATTTCGGTGGAAGTGTGCGTATTTAAGAAATAATCGATTATCTTCGACTTCGACTCGTCGACAATCGACTTCCACAATCGACTTTGACGCATCGAATCGTAATTTGGGTTAAGTACACCAAATTCCGCCGATAAATCCGAGTTTGATAATGGTGCAGTCTGGTACCAAACTAGTTTCCATGGGAGAGCAATACATTGCCGATTAGTGGGGTGATAGACTGCCGCTTCATAGATATTATTGGTGGGTATACCGCGCCGCTTGACAGTCATTATTAATAGGTAAGCTGTGCCGCTTTACAGCTGTTACTGGTAGGTATACTGCGTCGCTTGACTATTGGGACGTACGCTGTGCCGCTTCACAGCTGTTATTGGTAGGTATACTGCGCCGCTTGACAGCTATTATTAATAGGTATACTGTGCCGCTTCACAGTTCTTATTGGTAGGTATGCTGAGCCCCTTCACTTTTAGGCCTTCCGTCAGTGTACCAAGATGACCACTGGCCAGGGTCAAAAGGCAGGAAGTCGCGATTGCACTTGTTAGGTGACAATTTGTCCTCCAGTTAAAGGGAGAGAGACGACTCTATACTGTTCCTGCCTGGCATGCCTCGGTTGGAAACACAAAATCCATTGAGCGGGCTGCACTGGACTTCTGTCGACGACGAACAATTGATCACCATGAATTCTAATCTTAGCCAACATGAAAACGGGAGGACAGATTTATCATGTCAATGAACTCTTTCCTTATTTTCCGAGGCTGTTTTTGGTCCCCTGAGAACGTTGTCCCCCTCCCGTCTACTGGGTCGCCACGATGAAGAAAGAACGACCAACAGCACTTTTTATTTCCACTGTGGCTGTCGTCGGAACACCAAGAACGTTTGCAAGCCCTCACGAACGTCTACTGGCCTTTTGAGCGCATATTGCCCTTTACCAACTTCTACGGATCCTTACGAACGTATATGGGCGCTTACAGATGCCTACGGGCTCGTACGAATGTATGTGTGCTCTTGCAAACGTCTAAGAGCCTTTGTGACATCTACGGATTCTTACAAACTTCTACGGTTCAATGCAAACGACTATGGGCAATTAGGAACGTCTTCGGCCTTTATGAAATTGTACGGGCCTTTGCGAATGGGTGTGGGCCCTTACGGAAGTTTGCGAGCCCTCACAAACGATTACTTGTCCCTTAATGATTACTGAATCAACGGTCTTTCCAATCACGTTTTGATTTTGTGCATGCAGATATATGTTTAGGCGGCCTGCATTCCTGCTTGATAGCATTGCCATGCTTATATACAATTTTGGGAATTCCGAGAGTTTGGGAGATCCGAAGATGCGGACCCCAATGCAGTCTGAAAGAAGAACATTAAGAATATATTTTTAAGCGAAAGCGGCCGCCTTTTGAAACAAAGTGGCCGAAATCAGAGGATGCTAAAAGCATTGGGATGATGAGGGCCCTCTTCGCAAAATATTCTGCCCCATTCTTGGACCCATTCTGACTATGTAGTCCCTACCATGACACAATTTCCAAGTTCTACACTTGTTTGATTAATTCAGGTCTATTGGCAACTTCATTGGTTGGTTGACAACATAACACGTGGTTGATTAATAATCCCAAGTAATTTGAGTACTTGCTGAATTGCATAATGTTATATTATTATATTAAGGTATATATCGTGAACTGTATGGAAGCAAGACATTCATGGTTCTGTGCAGGTCAGAACATTTCTTCGAGCGGATCCCATTAAACGTATTCTACATTCAAACATTTCAATTTCGCATTATTCAGCAACGAATATAATCAGGTGAACTGTTATTCTTTATGTGCATGACGCGATAGTTTCATTACTCGAAGGTGCAGCTGGCGACCAGTCGCTGTCGACCGAGGGATCCGCGTGATCCACACATGTTGGCTGGAGACCGGACAGAGCGTCTCACCCAGCTGGGTCATGTCGGAGCATTGACGCCACGCTATGTTTCTGGTCATCCTGCAGTCGTCAATCTAATATTTCCCGCTTGGATGGTGTGTGTGTGTGATGCGCGCAATAGCTTCTGCCTGGTAGTAGCCTTGTCACCGTCAAACCAGCCAAATCTACTTTGTGATTATGTTTTTGAATACTCCAAGCACATATGGCAGCATGGCAGACATCCTCTTTCGTAGCCCATGCGTCGTGGTCGGAAACGCCCCCTTGGTAGCCGGTTTACCATTGTTTGGGGTTTGCATTCAAAAGTCATCTCGGCACAGCACGTCTGTATTTCCCCGCTTCGAGTCGACTGGCCGTGCTTCGCTGGCCGGGAAATGGGTGCGCCATCCCCAAGTATCACATGTCGCATTTCCTCCTCGACTATGGGGGCGAGAGCGTGGGACGCTGACACGACACATAACTCACCGGAGTAGCGCGTCGAGTTTGGGTGGGGGGGGGGGAAGACGACAGGGTCATATTTTTAGAAATGCACAATTCCAAAACTACCGTCAGTTTGTCAGGAACAGCCATTGTGGCGAACAGTTCGGCGTTAATCGTTCGCTACCTCATGCTTAACCCAACAACTGAGCACGAATAGGCGGAGTTCACCATCGCCCACCTGTCTTCCCGGGGAAGATGTTTTGGTTCTTCTTCGGCCTGCTGCCGAACAGCTGCCGGCGGGAACGATCTTTCAGCTGGCTCTGCAATATGTTCAGCTGGGTGTGGCTGAGTGCGTCGATGATTGTGACCAACAGTGCAAGCAGCACTGCGACCGCCAGCCGCCGCATGGTGAGCGAAGATCTGCGGCGAGAGTGGCAGTCGGCGTCAGCTGAGGCGTCTAGTACGCGCTCTGAAGGAGCTTCACAGCAAACCAAGTCAACTGGGGCTCCACATGCCATAAAGGCTGGTAAAAATGGCTACGGTCGGCTTCAACCGACTTAATAGCCGGTTCATGCCACAGTAAAGCGAACAGCATGATCTCTCCTTTCCATGCGCCAGATTTGAAATGATTCGTTAAGTATGAGATGTCGATACGAGCACAGTAGGATGTCGACATTTGTCCGGGAATTAGTGTCCTTTAAAATGTATTTGTTTAAAATGCTTAAAATGACTTTCAGACTAAAATGTATGCCTATTAGTGCAAGCGCTTAAGACTACCTTTGTCATTTGTTTTGATATTCATGCTTTATGAAGAGCTACATTCTAATTAGGGAGAATGCTATATGCCTTATAGATCATATAGATCCAGGGATACAATATGTTTTCATGCAATAGGGGTCCAGCAATGAAACGGGGTGGTGCAATGCTCTATATGAATAGCTTATTCAGTTCTCAAAAAGTAGCAGGTGGGGATAAAAATGTGTCTGTGGAGTCCATTTGGCTTGATGTCACTGTGGGAAAAGGGAACAGCAATACTCTTAGGATAGGAGCTTTCTACCGACCAGGAACCCTGCCACATTCTCAGCAACTGGAGCTTGACAAGGTGATTTGTGAGGAAATCAGTAGAAACTTTAACAGGAAGTGCCTTATTCTTGGTGACTTTAATCTAAAAGGTTATGAAAATGCTGGTGTTGGCTCCCCATCATGCAAAATGTTTAGGAAATGCCTTGAAGAGGACCTGTTCTTACACCAGTTTGTATTGGAACCTAACAGGCATGGTTCATTCTAGGACCTTGTATTCTCGGATTTAAGTGACTTGGTTCAAGACTTGACTGTAGGCGAAACTCTGGGAAGAAGTGACCATAACATAGTTAGATTCAAGGCACATGTAAGGGAAATTATCAAGGATAATTTGGTAAAGGTTCCAAATTTCAACAGAGCAGACTTTCACTGCATGAGAGCGGCTTTAAGTGCCATTAGATGGGAAGAAGAATTCTCCAATTTAAATGCCTGTGAAATGTGGGAAGAGTTCAAATCTTACTTGAATGAAATTCAGATTAGACATGTCCCCCGAAAGCAAAGACGTAAAAGAAGGGTCGGAAAGCCAGCATGGCTTACACCAGACTTGATAAAAGCAATTAAGGCTAAGAAAACGGCATTTAGAGTCTTTAAAGAAGCTTCAAATGTCGTTAATCTAAAGGCGGATCGAAAAGCTAGAGACACTGTGAAGCAAAAAACCAGAGCAGCAAAGCGAGCAAAAGAACTGGTTTTAGCTAGAAACTGTAATGGGGACAGTAAAAAGTTATTTAGTTTCTACAAGCTGAGTAAAGTTTCTAGCACAATTGGTCCATTGGAAGTAAACGGGACTACATTGAGTGAGGATAGTGAGATGGTTGAGGAGTTGAGCAAGCAGTTTATATCAGTGTTTACATTGGAAGATATGACCAATCTGCCGACCGTACACTATAGTTCAGTGACATGGGATCTGACAAATGATGTTGATTTCATTGATAGTGATGTTGTTTACAATCATATCAGGAAAATAAAGCCAAACAAGGCACCAGGACCTGATGATATTTATGCTAGGGTGTTGCGGGAAACTGAAAAGGAACTGGCATTTCCACTTAGTATAATATTTTGTAGATCAGTTTCACAAAATGAAATTCCAACCGATTGGAAAAGGGCAAATGTATTTCCTATTTTCGAGAAAGGAGAAAGAGGGAAAGTTGAAAACTATAGGCCAGTAAGTCTCACATCCCTAGTCTGCAAGGTACTCGAATCAATTATCAAGGATAGAATAGTTAGTTATCTGGAAGGTAGCAGATTGATTCAAGATACTCAACATGGGTTTAGAAATGAACGATCGTGTCTCACAAACCTCTTGGACTTTTTGAACTTCGCCACAGAACAATTTGATCAGGGAAATTAGGTTGATGTAGCATATCTTGACTTTAGTAAGGCCTTTGACAAGGTACCCCATAAACGGTTAATGATACAGCTTCAGTCCCATGGTATTGCAGGTAGCATCTTAAAATGGATAGAGTTGTGACTTTCAGATAGACAGCAAAGAGTGATGCTAAATGGTACAAAGTCATCATGGCAAAATGTTCTTAGTGGAGTCTCCCAGGGGTCAGTACTGGGGCCACTACTGTTCATTATATTTGTAAATAACATTGAAAGTGGCCTGAACAGTAAGGTTTTTAAATTTGCGGATGATTTGAAGGTCTTTAGGGCAATAACAGGACAAGATGAGCATATCTCGCTGCAAAAAGACTTAGACGAACTTGTGAAGTGGTCCGAAGAATGGCAAATGAAATTTAATTTTGATAAGTGCAAACTCATGCATGCAGGTAAGCAGCATATGAAGGCTCCATACTTGATGGGTGGCCAAGTGCTATCAGTGACTCAACAGGAGAAGGATTTAGGTGTTATTCTAAACACAAAATGTCAATAGCATCAGAACAGACCAAGGAAGCCAGGAAGAAGGCACTGAGAATGTTCGGGGCAATAAATAGGAATGCATCATACAGAAGTGAGGAAGTGATCAGGAAGCTTTACTGTGCATACGTCAGGCCACATTTGGAATACTGCATCCAAGCTTGGTCTCCTAGTTATGAAAAAGATTGTTGGCTTTTAGAAAGAGTACAAAAAAGGGCTACAAAAAATGGTTAATGGCATAAGCAACCTGGCATATGAGGAAAGATTGAAGAGATTGAATATGTTTTCACTCAGATATAGAAGGCTGAGAGGAGATCTCATCGAGGTTTTTAAATTTGTCTATGGTCTGGAGAGGGGATACCTTGGGGAAATGTTTGAATTGAACAGAAAAGATGCAATTAGAGGTCATAAATTCAAAATTAAAGTTAACCACAGCAGAACAAGGTTAAGGCAAACTTTCTTCACCAACAGGGTAGTAGAACACTGGAACCAGCTGCCAGAAAACATTGTCAGTAGCAGCACATTGAACATCTTTAAAAACATCATAGACAATCATTATAAGAATAGAGGGCTTGCTTTTCAGTATTACAGGGAGGGCTGATTGACAAATTTGGTGGGCAACTGGTTCAGTGTACAGAGTGCAGCCAAGAAGGGCCCTTGTGGCTCATAGTTGCACTAATCTTTTATGTCTTTATGTCTTTATGCCTTGCATGGTATCACCTGACATTGTATACCTTATCACGTTAGAGATAATCCCTTTGCCTGAAATCGTACTGAGAAATGTTTATGTATCACCATACCTTATCGAGAGCATGGACATGATACGTGTAAGCGAGACATTGACCCAGTTTACACGAGCAGGTCAGCCGTAAACGGAAATTTCCGATCCGGTCGATTCACAAAAGTTCCAATCGCACGGTCCGTTTACAAGAGCAAGGCAGCCACCTAATCGGATTTTTGCAATTTGACGGCTGACACAATGTGGTGAAAATGCCTGAATATTTGGCTCATTTTGGCGCTTCACCTGCTTGGAGCAAAGGCGTACAGAAGCACAAGGTATTATCAATTATCCACGTAGATAGAGGTTGTTGGGCAGAGATATAAGGAATCTGTGAATTCGAAGGATTCACGTAGCGGATGGCTCGTTATCGATGACGACATAGCCCATTCTTCTTCGTGGAACAAATGGTGTACTGTTTCGGGGCTGGACTATATTCTGTAGTATAGGTTCCAGACTATGCAAGGGAGCATTGTTCCAGTCGGCCTTCTTCCAGACTGTGCAATAGTCAAATAGACAGGGTAAATCCGGTTCACTACGCAATCCAAAAGACAAATCAGCGATACTCAAACGCTGTCACAAATGCGAACGTTGAGCACGCCACCACATCGCAAAACTCACGAGTGGGGCATGCAGTAATAACGTGACGTCTCAGCGCCGCTTCCAAACGTTACATGTCTCGTTTTTGTGTTTGTCACCAAGTTTGCAATTATAATGAAAAACAAGCCATTATTTTCATAATTACCCGGAACTTACTCAAAATTTAGCAGAGAATAGCTTCCACAAGTGTCTTGATCCATGCAGCCGTACCGCTATTTGTGCACGTTTGGCGCTCATTGCAAACTTCCACCTACCGAAGAGTAAATTTGCTTAAACTTAATCTTTTCGCATATTTTGCTACGCAAAAGCCAGTTTAAAAGAGCATTATCTTCACAAGTTTTCCTAATCGTATTGTATTTCGTATTGTGTTTGGAAGTTCTGCTGCTCATGTAAAAAGATGTATGCTAGAGAAGAGGCATCAATACTTCATAAGCACGCATCAAGGGACAGGATGCCGATATTTCTTGGAGAGGGCTATGTATCACGTGTTCAAAAAGTGGCATATTAAATGATTAAACGAATCAAATGAATACACTATTCAACGAAAACATCATCACTGTCATGCGCTCCCCCACCCCTATCCAAGGGATTGCGTTTCACGTTGATGACCTCCACACGTAGGTAAATCCTAAAAAAGTAACGAAGTTGTTTTCACCACGAACAGTCAAACAACGTCAATTAACTATTGGAAATGAAGCCTCGCAAATTTCCTGGGAAATAGGATGGTCCAGGAACAGACCTGCTGCCCGAATGTTCACCAGCCGCCAGGCGGTGTACTCACTGCCCGAGTTGCCGCTGTTATGTGGCATCAATCTGCGGATTCCGTATGCGTCTCGCCTAACTAATGGTCCCTCAAATCAACTCTCAGAAACGGAGCTTGCTTCGGAGGAATGTTTCGGAGCATGGTCAGCGATACAATAACCATGTACATTGCTGAATTATCTGATAGGACAGCATGACAACTTTCCATCAGTGGTAAAGGTGAAAAGGTTAATACGAGAGCAAAACTGTCATGCTGCCAATGCTGCAGCTGATGAGCTAAACTTTTCATGGCGAACGGCGGAGCGTCCCTTAGCATCATGCCATTGTTTGGACCGATCAAAGAATGGAGGGACGCGAACAATGCAAACGAATTCGTAGCTCTGCGCATCCACGTTGCATATATGGAGTATGTAGGAATGCCACATAGCATAGGCTTTACTTCTGGTCGCCACATAGCTGCGACCAAAAGTGAGCTAACAACGAAATGGCGAGTGTTAGTGCAGTATCCGACTACACCTGCCCAATCGGTGTGGCAAACTGCTTCCATAAATCACTACGGACATGCGATGGAAAGTAAAGGAAGCCTAGCAAAGGTTTCGCTAGAAATCAAGGCTTCCGGTTCGCAAAGGTTTCGTTGAATACAAAAGTGACAAGGTGTGAGTGCGCAGGGGCTTTGCGCAGCCCTGGTGTCGCCATTTCCGTTATGGTGAAGTTACATCCTCACTCACTTATCACGAAATTGCTTTAGAATATTCTCGTTTTACATGAAGCAGCACCTTAAAGAGGATGCCACCCCATCCAGTGAACAATAGTCACACTTCCATTAGCTATGTTCATTTTGCCAAATATGAAAAGCTACAGCTTCAACAGGTTTCTTCCATTATTTGAGCTGTTTAGAGTTAACCATCTCTCCGGTCTCTCCGGTCAGATCCTCACAACCCGTCTCGGCGGGGGAGGGGTGGTCGATAAGGACCCCCTCTAATCTTCAAACTAAGTGTCGCACAAAAACGAAATAGGTGTCATCGGAAAGCGCTCGACGAGTAGGCCAGTAACCATCATTAGAACGTTTTCCCAAAAAAATGGCGTCACTATGGGGTATATTTTCATGACTTACATCATGTTTATAGCTCTAGGGAGTTCATTTTGAGGGAGATTTGAAGACAAAAAAGGAAGTAGAAAAGGAAAGCGAAATAGACCAAGAACATAAATTTTTGGCCACCGAAAAATTTATTTCTAAAAAATTCGTTTTGAAATTTCAACATTTTAAATTTTCAAGTTTTCTTCAATTTCTCTTTTCCGATGGGTAGAGTGGGCCGAAAAATGTTATGCAAAGTGAACCTGATCCAATGAAAAATGCTTACTGTAGACAGAATCTTCGATTTTAACTCTAATGGGCAAATACACTAAACAAATATATAATCAAAAACGGAAAAGAAATGAAAAATTCCTCTGGTGTGTTTTGTTGCATACCTAAAGATAAGCAAACGCTTCAAGATGTTTTAAAATATCTGCATCCGTTACAGCGTGACGACTGGTTGAACTTTATTGGAGGTGACCTCACTTGACCTTGACTACCTCGTTGACCCTAGAAGACCTGACTTCATCATTTTGACACACCATACCAAATTGATGTGGAAAACGGTAAGCCAAATTTTGACGCGCTACCGCGCGCCGTTCTTTCACTGTCCGCGGAAAACCTTAGGGGGTCGTCAATGACCCTCCCCCGAGACGGCTCGGGTTAATTGACTCCAAACTATACCATTTTGAATTTCAAAGGTGTCGCGCACGGAGTCTCATAATTTCAGTGTTGTAGCATAGATTCTTCGTATAGGGAAACTATTCAAGTATGTCAAAATCAAACTGCTGATTTGACAAAACACCGCGATGAGTGCACTTGCTTATAGTCCAACTTAAATCACGTGCAACTCGTGGTTTAAACGTTGTGCTCATTTTGAAACTACGTATGTTTGCCTTTCTCAGTCTATACTCATTACGTATGTACCTTATGATCCTTCAGCCGAGATTATGAAGCTGTTGGCGTGAAATGTCAACTGTGAACGTGAAATGCATTGTACACAATGTACAGTCATGAAATCCCATGATGATCATATCAAAGTGAAAACGGAAACATGATGCAGACTCGTTATGTGACGCTGTGCCTCCATTTCGGGAAGTTGCGTGGATGTAAGCCACTCCGTCAACTATGCTTTCCAAACCAGTCAGGATTCGTACGTTTAATGTACTTGAAGCATACTTGCACGGAATTCCACGTTTGTTGTAAATCACTTATTGCTAGTCGTAGGAGCTGTATAATAACCATGGTGGTAAGCATACTGCCATTGCAGGAAGCAAGCTCTTAAGCGCAAGTCATATAATACAACACTTGTTTTTCATGAATGCTAAAGCACTAAGCAAGCAGGAGGCATTGAAGGGGACCGGAAAAACGATTTATGCTCCTGGTACATGGACCATATCAAGACCGACACGATGCTACTGTGCAAAGAGCTTAACATTCGTACGTCCGGCGGTCCGCGCCAACTTCGCATGTCCCGGGGGGGGGTGGGGCGAGGCAGATGTCTGCCCCCATAAGATCTCTGGAACTATGCTAGCTAGCGACAAACGGAAAGGACGAACAAACGGACAAACGGATCAGGTGGGACTCAGATATTGATATATATTTCAGGACCTGTAACAGATAGAAACAAACGGCGAACGCTATTCGACAGTCCTTGAAATGCGCTACCGACAATACGCGGTGTAATTTAAGGTCAGGTCAACCGGAACTCAGGTCAAGGTCACGAAGTCGCCTAAGGAGGTCAAGATATCAATCGGCACGTCCTGGCGATACAAGCACAATGCCGGTAATTTCAGCCTTCTAGCTCAATGCAGTGCGATATAATGCGCAAAAATGTGTAGTGATCTCAGGTGACCTCAGAGACCTTGGTGAGGTCACTGAGCAACAATGTCAGCGGTAACATTGAGCATACCTTCCATCTACATGCCACAACCGTTGTGAGATCATTCCGAACGCAAATATGTAACCAGGAAACATTTGTATATTTTACCATAGCCCTATAATGGGGAAGCCATGGCCGCGACCTGACCTAAGGTTAATGCAACGAAAAAAACAGATACATATTATGGTCCCTGATGAGATCATGACATATCATAAGTTTGAAAACAATCGCCGAATTATTGTGGAAGTTATGCCACCTAAAACTCCGAGTGTAGTTGGGTCATTTTCCCTGACCTGGTGATCTGACCTTAGATGACCCAAGACTAAAAAATGTATGAGGATATGCGCAAAAGACCAATGAACATCTATGCGAGGTTTTGCCTTGCTAACCACATTAGTTTGGCGGCAAATGAGGAGAAACCGCAGTGGGGGGGGGGGGCATATTCCTGCCCCCCGGACGTGTGCGTGTTAATATGTTGTGAAATGAATGACGGGTGGATGAATGAAAGATGTACTATTGTAGTTGACTTGGCTTTCTCACCCTGGTCGATCAACAAAAACTGCACGCAGATCGATTTGCTTTCAGAAGTTGTTATATCATACGTCCATCATGTCAAATGGCACTGCTAAATGATAACAATTTATCGAATTTTTCGAATTTATCGAAATTTCGAATTTATCGAAATTTCGAATTTATCGAAATTTCGAATTTATCGAAATTTCGAATTTATCGAAATTTCGAATTTATCGTAATTTCGAATTTATCGAAAGGGCAGAAAGGTGCATCGTTGCCTATGACCTGATAATGGCCCATATGTATATGTGGTTCTAAACCAAACATCACATTCAAAGTACAGTTGGAATAGCACTTACTTTTATTGAAAGCGACACTTGTCTCGTCAAGATGATTCATAAACGTTGCAGATTGATATGGTAGTCTGCGTTCCTTCTTCAGATAACAAAATAGCCTGAACTATGCAAATTGAGTCTTCATGCGGGATCCCCTTGAAATAAAGGAAAATATTCGCGCCAATGGAATCAAAATTGCTGAAATAATCGTATAAATCCGTTGACGCAATACCTTTTCACATTTTTTGCAAGCGAAACAAAGCAATTGTTTAGGTATCGCCGGAAGCTACCGGCTGAAATCAATGTGTCCCGGATCAGTCGTTTTGACCGGTTATAAGCTACCTGATTACAATGCCAAATTGCACTGACTATACCTTAGCGTGCACGCAACTGTTCCGTTTGGGAAAAGGCATTCAGTAAAAAGAGACAGACAACCGTATGTGATTATTACATTATTCTGCATTGCAATACTTGAGGAGAAGGTGGTTGGTTTTATGATACTGGATGTTTTCCTACATAAATAATGTAGTCTTCACATGAGTGTAAGTCCTAACTTTATATCAAGCTGGCGTTAAGGCACCGAATACAATTGTTACTAATGAAATGTTGTGTCTCTTATCGGAATTTGTTTTCTGGAAGAATACTAACATTGCTAATTGTTGACTAATGTGTGCTAAAGAAGGTATAATGCGTTCCATTTTCCAAGGCATTTACAGATACGGTTGGTTCATGTTTCTCGGTAGTGGACGTTCCTAAATCAAAGTCAAAATGGACCCGAAAGCAGGCGACGGGTAATGACTCGATTGCCCGCCTCACAATTAGTCCTGAAGTGTCTCCTGTTAGGAGACACTTTACGACTACTTTTGAGGCCCACATTCACGGCAAAACTACAATTTATGGCAATGCTATTAATGACACGGACATATATAAAATTCGAGGGGCTATTTTCTACAGTTACCAACTTCCCGTACGCCGTTCGCACCGCTACCGGAACGAAGAAGTGTCTGTTGGTCGGACCGGCTCGCTTATGAAATATGGTTAAAGCTCGGGTCCGGCGGCGGACATATATCCTGCCACGGTGTGCACCGGGTGCCGCATGCTAACAGTCGGAGTTATGCCGAAGCGCGGGCCGGCTGCCGGACGCCGGTCCGGTTGAACTGCGCTATACTTTCTATTCGCCTAGTTCCGTCGGCCAGCGAACGCACGGCTTGGAGATATTCTGCGCATGCGCAGAATTTCTCCAAGCCATTTCAGGCGCAACCATTCATACCATTCATCAGGCGCGCAATTAAAATGATAGAAATGTCTTCGCGCGATGACGTGCCACCGTATTCCCATCGTAAGGCATTCATTATTAGGAATTAACGCCCCTGATAATCAACATCGTACCTTTCCAATCAGACCATCTATAACAGCGATTTCTAACAGGTGGATATGCTGCATGTATTTGTTTTATGTTGATGGATAATTTGTCATTTCGCATCATTTGAAAATTGCATACAAAATCACCTGGTAAAAAAGCCGATGCGCATTGAACTACCTACCTGCAGGCACAGGCCCGTTTTGAGATCAATCATCGCCGACCTCCTTCCAGTTCTAATTCTAATTTGGTCGTAGTATTTTCATTCGAGTTTGTATCTATCTCTTGGTGCAATAATAAAGCCCAGATCGGAACTCAAAATGCCCACCAGCAACCAATGAGCCTCACCGCGCCGCATTACCAGCGATCGACCTGTCATCAAAGTCACTTTTGCTCAAATTGTTATCCAGCTTAAATCCTCCAATGGTAGACGATTACGACCTTATGTTTCGGACATCGTTGGAAGCTACAATCAAAATTGCATTGAAGACAATTAATTAATTTTTCTTCAACGATTCTGAACGTTGGATCTGGCTTACAGCAATAACGATTACACAAGTCCAATGATGTTCCAATGGAGTTTCCTGAGCACATGGGCTTTTGTTGCTGCAAGGCAACGGCAATCCCGATGCCCAAAAACATGGACCCTCTCGTCTCTTCTTTTCCAACGAATAAAACACTGCTTTAGACACTGCTTTGCTCAACTTAGGCCGCCAGACACGTGTAGATTTCCCCGAGGAGATATCCTTCCCGAACGAACAACGTGTTTCACCGGAGTGATTTGGCAGCAAAATGTCGAAGCCATGAACATGCGGAAGCGGTCGAGGCAGCAGCATTCAGTGTCGAGTCCCTCGTGTTCTCACCTGATCGAGGGCAGGTGTAGTCGACACCAGGTGAGCACCGCCACCCGTGAGTGAGCTAGCTAACGTCACTGCCCGCCGAAAACTGCACGACTGGGCCCAGCCGAGGTGGGTTCAGGTGATTCAGGTGAGCCGAGGTGAGCCTTGATAGCCGTGTCAGCCGAGGTGAGCCGAGATGAGCCGTGTCAGCCGAGGGAGCCGAGATGAGCCGTGTCAGCCGAGATGAGCCGAGATGAGCCGTGTCAGCCGAGGCAGCCGATATGAGCCGTGTCAGCCGAGGTGAGCTGAGGAAATTCGTGTCAGCCGAGGTGAGCTGAGGAAATTCGTGTCAGCCAGCACACGCCACCGCTCGCTGGAAACTGCACGGCTCGGCCGAAGTAAAACCGCTCGTGCGGTCAGCCCGTTGGGCGTTTTCGCGCGCCAATCAGCGGCCAGACGAGTGGCGCCTGATCTCGATATGACGGTCGATGTTTTCGGCATGGCCCGGCGCGTGGTTGCGTGCCGGACCGGCACAGGGCGATTTCCTACCAGTAGCGGCCGAATGGGCAGCCAGGCATTCACACCAAATGATCATCCTTGTCTCATCTCCAATGTATTGCACTGCGAAGCGGGGACTCACCACACCTGGTCCAACCACAGCCTTATATGGTAATATGGAATATGTACTTCATTTCTGTTTGGTTGTTTCTTTTATTGAGAGGTATTTCGATCTCCTCCGGCCATTTCGTGTCGTGGAGAAGAAATGAAAATATTATGCTGGCTAATTCAGCTTACAAGTCTTGGAACAGGTTTGTTTTCGGAGAAGAATGAAAAGTAATTCATGAGAAACGTATGATCGTCCTCCAGGAGTGAGGGCACGTAAAAACTTGGTACATAGCGATAATCGATGTTTTTATAATGTCATGGGATTGTTGACAATTGAGGGAGATATGCGTAACTTAATTATAGGTGTTGCATGTTGGGCATGAAGGCAGAGAAACAAACAAACAAACAAATAATGAAACAAACAAACAGTATATTGATGTATGAGATTAGCATGCCTATCAGAAGTTGTGATAGTATTTTTTATTTGTGGCGATTATTTCAAACGATGACATCCAAGTATCCATGACTGGCTTGATGTTCCATAATTGTGTACGGTTTGTGCTTTGTGTCCAGCTAATGTTCAAAAAATGCCGAATGCTCTATCGTATTGCTGGTTTGGTGGCTTCCAAATGCTATGAAATGTCTATGATGTTTCGTAGTTGCAATGATATATTCCTAAGTGGCAGTGGCGTACCTAAACTTTGAGCTAGGGTTCAAACGGATTTGAATGGGTCCTCCTACCCCTCCCCCCCAATTTTTTTCAAGAAGTCCTTGGATTTCCACCGCTATCTTTAACCTGCGCCGTTACGAGGGTCGTTGACGACCCGTTAAAGTTTTACGCGGGCTGTGAAGGAACGGCGCGCGGCAGCGCGCCGAAATTTGGGATGCCCTTTCCCACATCAATTTGACATGTTGTGTCAAAATTTGCAAGTCAGGTCATTTAGGGTCAACGAGTTAGTCTAGGTCAAGTGAGGTCACCACCAATCAAGTTCAACCAGTCGTCACGCTTTTAACAGGTACAGATCTTTAAGGATGCAATAAGACGCACCGCAGGAATTTTCCATTGTTTTCGTTATTGATAACTTATTTGCATAATTGCCCTTTAGAGTTCAAATCAAAGATTCTGGCTAAAGTAAACATTTTTATAAGGGCAAGTTGACTTTGAACAACATTTTTCAGTCAGCTGTACCCATCAGAAAGAGAAAATTAGAGAAAAATTGAAAGCTAAACTTTGGAAATGTCTTTTTTTAAACATTTTGATTTTTGAGTTGCCAAAAATTGTGTGGTACTGGTCGATTTCGCTTTCCTTTTCTGATTCAAATTTTTTCCTTCAAATCTGACTCAAAATGCACCCCAACAGCCACAAGCATGATCTAAGTCGTGAAACTCTAGTGTCCCTAGTGACGTCACTTTTGGGGTGAAAATTGGGTGGTGGTGTCTGGCCTTACTCGTCGAGCGCATTTCGATGACACCTATTTCGTTTTCGTGCTACGCTTAGCTCGAAGATTAGATGCCCGTCTCTATCGACCCCCCGTCCCCCCGGGACGGGGTGTGAGGATCTGACAGAAAGGGCTGGTTAAAGGTGTTAGACCACCATGACATTTGAGTTATTGTATTTCAACCCTAATCCACCCTGTCCTTTTCAAAGGTTTTTGTTTGTTATATCTTTATAAGTGACCTTAAACTGCAAACATTTCACCTGTGCAAGTCACATAAAACGTAAAATTTACAAATTTCAGGTATTCCAGTGAATAACGCCCGGTCATCACAACGCTAACGATGGTGCACGTGTACACCCGTCTTGCGCTCTCGTCAAATTCGCGACATTCCGTGCGATTCTCCGGTTTCTTCTAGGCCTCCTGTGTTTTGCTAAATGTATCCACATGATGACCTTGTGCCATATTTGACATGTAAAATGCTTCGTTTGAGGATTTGCTTGCAAAATTTGATGAATTCAATTCGATGATTAGTTCTTCTTCCACAAATTTTGGTGCTTGTGCCATACTAATAACCGCTGAGCTTTGATACACATCATCTCTTTGGATATATGCGCACCCAGATTGGCTAACTAACTGATTCCCAAACTAGGTGATCCTTTTTGACCCGTTACGCTTTTCTTTTTCACGGATGTGTTTTGTAGCTCTAGCTAATTTGTGTGAGGAACCCAGCACATTTTGTAACCCCGGCTTTTTTGGTAGTTTTGTTGCCTTTTGTGCACCGGCGATATTGTTGAGGCACTGGCGCTTTTTGGAAGACCCCGATGTGCTTATTTAGGTCCCAGTCTTTGTGTTACTTTCTTCAGACCACGTCCCTTTTTGAGGGCCCAGCATGTTGTTAGGTCCCTCATGCGCTTCCATGGCCCTCGAGTGCTTTGACCTCCGTTATGTTGTTAGATCTCCCGGTGTGTTTATTTAGAGCTGCAACGCATGTTTCGAGACTCTGTCACTTTTTGCGAGACTTGTTACGCTTTGGAGCGCCCGGTGCATTTCTGACCTCCCGCTGTGCTCTTAGGGCCCGTTGTGTGTTTACTTGGGGCTCCTAGCGCACATTTGTGGGACCCCAGTACGATTATTGGGTTCCTAGTATACTTTCCCGCGGTCCGGCGAGACTTTTCCGACCAAGGTTTGTGATTCCGTAGTGACCCGAGACCTAGTCTAGTCTCGACACGACTTCTAGTGACTTCTTTTGAATATGTATAAAGTCCTAGTGGTGGCCTAATGTTTCATGCCCCGCTGACATATGTTTTGGTCGTGTCGCGATTTTTCGAGCTCTGCTACGTTTTTCTTGGTCCATCCACGATTTTAGAATGCATCTGGCGGTGTGTTTTGGGCTCCGTAAAGTTTTTTTTCTGGCTCGGATATTTATTTTGCATAACCTCTCCTTATTTTGGAGGGCTCCAGTTTGATTTGGGTGTGTTTTTGATATGATCAATTCTTGTTGGCTCAGATAAAAAAAAAATGTGATGATTCGTTCCAACTTGTTGGGATTATCAAGGTGAATTTTGGTTCCCGAAGGCGATATTTGTGTGCTTAACGGGAGTTCGCGGGTCACAGTTGACTTGGTTGTAGCATAGCGTGATTTCGCGGACCCCGGTGGAAATGTTCGGGCCCGGCGTGATTTTTGTTCGTGCCCGATGTATTTATTTCGAGGCCCATTCACGCATTTGGGCTCCGACGTGAATTTATGGGGTCCCAGATCGATTTTGAGCGACCCCGGCGCGAGTCTTGGGACCCCACTCCTTCAGGAAGTGGGAGTAATTTTCATATTTCGTACGCTACTGTGGCTGCTCAAGAATATTTTTTTTTAAAGCCGATAGCATCCTTCGGAGTATTTTATTTTGGAGCCTGTTCTGAATTTTACTGTTCTTGGGTCCATTCGATGGAGTGCCTATGCAATTTTTTTGGGTCGGGTTTCAATTTTTATAAGCCTTCTACGCGATAGTGTTGAGGCCAGTTACGATTCTTCGTGCTCCCGGTGTGTTTTGTTCGGTGCATCAACCCCTTTCTTTTCCGGTACCCGACATGTTTTTTTTCTTGGGTCTTTGACTCATTTTTCTGGCGGCAGAGTGATATTCTGGGAAGTAATTTATTTGGGGGAAACGAGCTGTGACTTGTGATTTTCAAGGACAGCGGAGTAACTTTTTTTGGGGTATCGGGCCCATGTGATTTCCAGGTGCCTTGGTGCGATTTTGAAAGTCGCCAGCGTCATTTTCACGGGCCCGTGCGCTACTTTTTGTGCCTATCAATGCCATTTCTAGGGGCCCGGTACGATTTTTGTGGGTCCAACAGGATTTTTAGGGAGACTGACGTAATTGTTCTGAACCCCGACGCGATTCTTTTGGCCCCACAACCTATCAGGGGAACCTCCCCAATGCTTTTCGGTGCGCCATCGCTAAGCTTCTTCGTTTCCTGATATACCGCAGTGACTAAGCGCCCATAGGAAACGGACCTCCACATCCGTCGGATGGTGTGTTCCAAGCGTTTCATGAATGGAAATATAGCAATGTGACAATATACTAGCCACGAAATTATACTGGACAATGCCCTGATTCACATACCAATCCCTACAATTCCCTGGTTCACACACCAATACGGCCAATGCCCTGATTCGCATGCCAATACATGACAATGTCCTGATTCACATGATTCACATACCGATGCCGGGCAAGGCCATTATTCATATGCCGATGCCTGGCAAAATCCTGATTCACGTACTGATATGGTTTGTATCAACTGGCTACACAGGATAATTAAGAGCTTGTCATACTGCTCAAGAAAAGAAAAGTGAAGCTAACTTGAGCTGACTCTAACCTTAGTTTAGATCAACCATCCACGCACCAACCATGCTGAAACTGACAACTCCATCTCAAGGTATGGTGCTTATATTATATATGAAGCCGACTCGTTGCCCAATAACTATTGGAAGGCCATCTGTACGAGCATTTCATGGGTTGGAATGGGTGCACGAAGAATAGGTGGAAGTACTTACTCAGTTTTGACTTTGCTATGATTGTGACGGAAAACCTGATCGGTGACGCTTTATGTCACTCTGACTATTGATCAATGTGATGCCTTATATCGTCCTGACTATCGACCAGTGACGCCTCATATCACCCTGAATATCGTCAGGGGTGACTCATCATATCATCCTGACTATCGACCAGCAACGCCTCATATCACCCTGGCTATCGACCACACTGAAAACATTTTTACCCGAGGACAGGGAATTTACCCGATTAGTGCGAATACGATGCGCATGGTTATGCGTTATGAGCGTATTCATGATTCCGGGTAAGATGATCACCCGCAGTCTTACTCGCCGTCCTTCAAACAATCCGCAATTCATTACAATATATTCTTGTCACACGAGGACACTACCCGCCCCATTCGAGTAAACCATTCACCCCGCAAGGACGTCCCAAAATATCCGTTGTCAACGATATCGATATACTCGCCAGCGCAAGTATTTATCCGAGTACAGTGTCCGCAAAAAAATGTATACACCGCGAGCGCCAAAAAAAATACACATGGTGATCACAGAAAACTTTTGTGTTGCGTAACTTAGCAACAGTCCATGGGAAGAGCTTGGTATTACGTATGTAGTTGGGCCCCATCCCTACCCTGACTCACACGCAGCCGGAAAGCTCAGCAAGCGTTGGGCTCTGAGAGAGGTGGGTGCAACTGTTTGATGCCTTTCTGGGTGCCTTTTTTGCTACGACGCCCGACTTTGGAGGCCAATAACTTTGCTCTCAGTGGTCAGAATGGGACGAAAGAAGCTCACGGATGTTGAAAAGAGTCGGGCTTTGATCCTGTTGGAGCAGGGCATGTCTGTGATACGTGTCGCCGCAGATCTACAAGTCACGAGGCAGGTTATCCACACCCTCAAAATAGCCACCGTCTCCCTACCCCCAGGCACCATTCCGAAGGGAAATAAAGGCTCTGGAGCACCCCGCAAGACTTCCCCACCCACTGACCATATTCTGAAGGGAGCTGTGTTATCAGAGCCTGAAATTACCGCATCAGCGCTTAAGAAGAAGCACCCTGATCTACTCCAGTACGTCACGATCAGGACGATTCGACACCGCCTGCAAAAGGACCTGAGAATGCCTTTTCACCGAGCTACCAAGAAACCGTTCCTCACCAGGGCCATGAAACGAAAAAGGTTGCCTTTGCCAAAAAAATATCAACACTTCACATCAGAAGACTGGAAGAAGGTGATGTTCAGCAACAAGAGCACCTTTAAGCTGGTCAGGGGAATCTCGAAGGTCGTTCGTCGCCCCAAAAGTGTCTCTCGCTACAACCATAAGTTTACTGTAACGACTGTGAAACACCCTGACAGTGTGATGGCTTGGGGGCATTTAGTGGCAATAAGGGCAGGGAAGGGTTGTATTTCCTTCCTAAGAACGTCACCATGAAGGGAAGTAACTATATCGAAGTGCTTAAGGAACATTTGTTGTTGTTTTTTGGTATTTATTAGTGCGATTATTTCATGCACGACGGCGCCCCTTGCCACAGGTCCAAGGCAGTACAGAAATGTATCAGTGCTGCACATATTGAAGTGCTAGACTGGCCAGGTAACTCCAAGGACCTAAACCCAATAAAAAATGTCTGGAATGTTATGTAAAACAAGATTCAAGAGGCGCGACCCAGCAACATCAAGGATCCCAGGAGGGGCTGAAGCAGCTGTGGATCGACATGGACGTCTCCTACTTCGCTAGTTTGGCCGAATCGATGCCCAAACGACTCAACATGGTGCAGAAGCCGAATGGGGATATGACAAAATATTAAGTGTAAAGCTCATTCATCAATAAATGTCATCTAGGTTTCATCTTGTTGTTTCATTGCCAAATATTGTTAATGTATGCATTTTTGCGGCCACTGTACATACTCGCTGTTATAGGGTATTGGAACAGCGCGGGTGGAAACAGATGATGAGAGATTGTTGGATCAGCTGTAGAAAGGTTTTCCTTCATCGGGTTAAAACGTGCGATGCGGCCGCCATATTTATTTTTCCCGCTCAACAGTCCGTTGGGAGGAGGCGCTGTGTTTGAGACCGGAGGTTTTGGGGCGTTGGTGTCTGTAGGTAGTTGAGGTCTAATCGTACCGGGTAAGTGGTGGGAGCATTCGCTTTGCTTGCTATTAGGAGAACTAGTAACATGAAGTCAATAATTTAGTATTTGTTGCGTTAGGCCATGTTGTAAGGGTGAAGCATGAGGTGCGTAGCAATGGTCTAATTCACTGCCCGTATGTTTTCGTGCTTAAATCACTGTCCGTAAATGCAGGATATTTGTGCTCTAATCCACATCATTGGATGTTTAGTAAGTTGCTTTCATTAATTACACATTTAAAAACACCAAAAAGTTACCTAATCATAAGCTGGGGTCATTTATATCCTTAAAAATATTGTGCGAGGGCAGTGGTAAATTATTCGTTAAATAGGGTGGAAAATACCACTTTCTGGAAACTCAATCGACATCCTTTTCCAAGAAATATTGACATCTTGCTCCATGATGTGTGCTTATGAAGTCTTCGTGTCTTCTTTCTAGCAGGATCTCACTTATATGTATCATGTCTGCTCGTAATAAGGAATAGTGACACAGACATTTCACAAAGTAATTTTGGGTACAGGGATTAACTTTGTGGCATGGCCTACTGTACCGAATTATAGTATAGGTAGTTTTCTCCCTGTCCTGAATACAGCTCTTTCTAAATTATGAATCTCAAAGCAAATGACAAATGTAGTCATAGGTACCTACACCATTGGCTCAAATCTGAGCCTGAAAATACATCAAAAGCACTTTAATTGACACTATTTCCATGGCAAATTTCAACATCTTTCTGTGCCCATTTCAACATCTCACACCTAATGAGAAACCAATACTTTAACCCTGTGTGATGGATGCAATCGGTAGGTAGGTAGGGGAAGAGGGGGTTTCTGAACACTTAAGGCGTGCAACAAATAGCGCTACTGCTGCTTCTGTATGACTGAACCACCAATTAAACTGTTCGCTGAACACAAAAAGGAACAAGCTATCCATATTCAGATTGTTCTTTTCAATGAAAATTATCAAACCACTTGCCAATAGCAACTGTAAAATATAATTATTTTGTACTCTTGTGCCATATTCTGAACATGAAAATGTGGTTGTGGAAGATTACTTCATTCTATCACCTGCTTCTCTCACCTGGTTGGCTCCCCAAATTCTCGAGTATCACTCACCTGGAGATTGTTGTGGTACTAAAAGTTATTAGTAGCTGCTAAAAAAAAACTGGTTGTAACTGGAAAACAAATATCAAAGGTCTCTTCCTTCCTGTTTTCTGAAGCCAGCTGCTCTCAGAAACCAATACTGACACCCACAAATTTGCAAGCTCTACAAAAAGAAGGCAAATTTGTCTTAACACGCGCCCTGGTTGGCCTCTGAAAGTTATGCGCACTGGAGGGGGGGGGGCGGATTCCGCCCCCCCCCTAAGATCCCGGCTCCCATTAAGGCTAGAGCAACGAAATTCGCAGCATGGATGGGTACGATAGGAAACTCTATTGTGTGCAAATATCGTGACCTTAGGTCAATATCTTCAAGGTCAAATGAGGTCAAAATTGCAAGATTTTCTGGTTTTGCGTGGCTTGGCTTGCCATTGGTATGGATCGCTCTGATTGTGTTTAAATGTTCCAAAATTGGCATTAATGATGTTTTCGACATTACTAATGATGTAATGCATGTGCCAGATCCGCCATTTGACCTCAGGTCACCCATATAGAAGCACTTTATCAGGTCATTACCTGCTCCAGTTACCGGAACCGGGCTGCCCACCTGACTGCTCCGTTGGGCGGCTCAGCACAATCTGCTACGCAAAGAAAGGAGTGAAATACATGAATAAAGTATAAAAACACTTAAGCACACAATGACAAACAGTAGGATGTGTAGGGAGTAACATGCAAAGTGACGTCAATCGCATGACAGCCATTTCCATTTATGACACCATTGCAGTTGACCATGCTTGGTTCCATTAGCCTGTCATGATGACCTTGGCGACCTAACATGACTTTAAATGATATAGTATAACATTATGCATCAAACAACCCGCTTGTGTTGTCAAGAACACTTCCCTTTTGCCAATATACGGGAAGCGCATCAGCGCATATTTTTGTGGTCTGCCGCTGCGATTAAACAAAAACACTTTAACGGCCCATAACTCAAAACCTTTTCGGCCGATTTTAATTTGTCTTGATTTAAACAATGCGCCGGTCATTTCTAAGCAGGTACAGAAAGAAATGGCGCTTATCGGCCAGTACAATATGGAGTTGTGTACGAAAAATCGGAGGGGTGGGCGGATTTTGCCATACACCCCACCAGGGCGTGTGTTAACCTGTCATAAACTTGACCTGACTTGACCTCGGTGACCTGACATGACTTTGGAACAATGTAGCATAACAATATACATCAAACAAGACGCTAGTGTTGCCAAGAACACTTCCTTTTTGCCGATATGCGGGAAGCGCATCAGCGCCGATATTTGTGGTCTGGCGCTGAGAAATGTTTTTGAGTTTACCGACCCCTAACTCGAAACATTCTCGGTCGATTTTTGTTTTTCTTACTTTAAACAGCGTGCCGTTCATTTCTAAGCAGGTACACAAACAATAACGTATATCGGCCGGTAAAATTTGAAGTTATCTACGAAAACAGGAGGAGTGGGCGGATTTCGCACCACCCTCCCTCCAGGGCGCGTGTTAAAAGGCATTAAACATTTTGTTTTTTAATACCATATTTATGAGGGCGACTAAGAAAATGGGACCACTTATTTTATGTGCAAATGTTTACTTTTCATGTCAGTGTTGGAAAAACTGACGTTTGTTGGTGTCATGCATACCAATACGTTATGTACTCCAGGATTGTGACTAGACTAAATGAAATATTTTGTACTCCAGAAGGGAAAACGAAGAACAACATTGTTTGGTCGAGTGCTACCACTCAAAGTCCATACCTGAAAACAACTAGCAGTTTCAGCGATCCCAGCACGCTGACCAGTCAACGTCACTACACATCCTTGAAAGGCAGTACAAAGCGTACCGAACATGCTCGTCGGTGTTGCGCTAAAACCCGTAAGGGGCCTTGCTAAAACCGTGTACGCACAAGTTGCGGCATTTCACATGTGAAAAGACGCTATATTTGTGTCAATAAAGTCAGTAATGAATTCAAAATTGTTGAATATTGATTAAATATTTATCAATATTTAATCTGATATATGACATATTTAGATTAATGAACATCTATTTCATATTAATTTTTCGATACTTGGGCTGGAGTACACGCCAATAAGTACCAGAAATCCCTAGTTGGCAAATTTGGGGGTACTTGGTATCGCCGGCGTAAATACTTGAAGCCTGGTTTCGCCAGTAAGTGCTGTGAATGCGCAATCGAAGGCCGTGTTGTTAAAGGGACAACTTTTTTAGACACAATGAGCCTGTTCAATGCAAGAAAATCACTTAAAATTTCCTAAAATCTGCCCCGGAGCAAGCAAGTTCTCCGAGGCGACTACACCTAGAAACCAATGCCGGTTGTGCACTTATGCATGACTGTCAATTTTTTTGTGGTAAATGTTTGCGAAGATAAACATGCGCCTTGAAATATAACTGCATTTTTGGTTCATCAGTGTGAGTTAAGGGTCTGTAATACTTGTTTCGAAATTTACTCCGATCCATCCCCTGTTCGCCTGCCCCATGATCAGTTGTGCTTCTAGTGCTGGGGTAGCAAATCTGACGAACTCTATTTAAGAGAAAAAATAAAACCGCGTATGAGCGGTTTTACAAGGGAAATTTGTTCTCCCGTCTAGCAGCTCTGGATACTTCCAAGTCGATCCTTGCTTCAACTAAACATACCAGACATGAACTAAACAAGTACATAAAGAAACTTTTAATATTCATAAGAATCGTTTTCAGTAATTTTTCCGGCTTTTCCATGCAAAATAAGTGTTTCTTGCTGGTAAGAATAAAACTAATTTAGACGGATTGCTTTAGTATAATTTTCATTAAACCATCATATATTCCAAAACAATAGTCCGTCCATACCCTTTGGTCACCCGGGGTTTGTTGTGGTAGGTGTGCATTGAACCGGTTCCTGGTGTCGGGTGCGTGTTTGTGAAGTTCGTTGACATCGACTAGGTATACCATTGTTACCATTTTATCTGCCATTGCTCATGAAGTTGGCTTATAACCTCATCCTTCGCTAATAATTTAACCACAGCCAATTTTGGGGTCTGAGATAGAGCTGTGTATTATGCGTCGGTGGCGAATGGCGCGCACAAACTCGGAATGGCGCAAAGGTTGACCGGGCCATGATATGCATTTTGGGGTGCTTGAGATTTTGGACAACAACGGAAGTTAGCAATAATTCAAATGAATCGCGGGTGAACTCGGCTCATTAGTTGTGGGACTAGTCCTCCGGAGAAGTGTTTGCTGAAGGATGATCCCGGTTGTGTGGTCCGCCCAAGATGAGTTGTGCGATTAATCTTGAGCTCTGCCAGCAGAAATGTTATTTCTGTATTCACACCACATGCCTATTTATCATAAATATTTGTTTGTGAACTTTGGAAATACATCACCCACCTACACTCGGGCAATATCTATCCAATTTGCAGATACCATGGGTATATGTTTTGGAGTACTTTGGCTACTGAGGGCGTTTCCCACTAGATTGCACTCCTTGGCACAATTGCACCTATTCATGACTTAGCTTGCTGACATATTGCTGACTTAGTAGTTAGCTATATGTACATATATGTTTGTATGGTACATACAGCATGGAATTACAGTTTGCCGCCAGCTCTCAAGGTGGAAGGACGCGCCCCCGAGCTCCAGGTTTCCAGATAAGTCGCTGCAGAACAGGGCAGTACTCTAGTCTAAGCTGTGGATAGGTGCTTAGCAATTACTTCTCTTATTATATTTCATTAGGTTTTATCTTATAAGCATTTTCGTAGCACGCAAACTATACTATATTAACCTAGCGACGCCGCAGGACGCCATCTTTGGCTTCGGCGTGTTCTCGACTCTTCAATTTCTGTAGTAGGAGATATTACAAGTGTGTAGATTTGATAAGTACATTAGACAACATTCATACTATCCTAACATACTTTATTTATTTTTTGGTGTGCATAGTGTGTTTGGTGTTGAAGTTTAAGATAGTTTAATTAGTAGTAAGTTGGGGGTATTCATAAGTGCTGTGTGACTGTTCATTTTTCTGTCTAGCCATAAGTGATATCAAAGGGATATTTATATAGTTGTCTACTTGTGTGGAAGACAATTAGATTAGACATCTTGTTTAGTTATTTAATTTATTTAAAAAGAAAACAAAACAAAAAAAAACAAACAATTGTTTAATAGTGTCTGCTTTTCTTGAGGCACTCAGATATTTAACTGACAGTATAGGAGGTAGCGATTTATAGTGAATGATAGTTAGCTTTTTTGTCGGTTGTTTAGCAAGTTAATTTAGCAAGTTAATTTGAATCTAAATCTAGGCATAAGCTGCAGCGTTTAGGATGGTTTCGACCAGGATGCAGGCACTAGAGGAAGAAATTAGGACCCTTAAGGCAGAGGTTTCCAACCTCAAGGCTGCCCTTGTTGCACAGGGTAGGCAAGATAAAGCAACAAGGGGTCAATCCGTAGCAGGGACATCATATGCCCAGGTGGTCGCAGGCCACCAGGTAGCTGAGGTTTCCCTACTGTGGAGGTGGCTGGGATCTCTCAAGAGGGAGTGTTAATAGTGTTAATAGTGAACAGAGGAGGGGTAGTTCTGGTAGGTCACAGGAGGGAAGTGGCATGAGGTCAGGGGTGGAGGATTTGGAGACGCGAACCTAAGGAAAGGGTCAGTGAGTGGCAGGTGGCAGGTGGTAGGAGCGGGAGGAAGTGTAGCCGACCGGCCCAGCGGGCAGGCATAGTAACAGCAAATATGTTCCAGGCATTAGATGACTGCCCCCAGGATAGCAGTAGTAAGGAGTCAGTGCTGGTCATAGGAGACTCTCGTGTGCGTCATTTAGAGCGGGTATTTTGTAAAGGTAGGAGGGACAGGAGGTGCATCACCAGGCCTGGTGCCAAGGTGAAGGACCTGGTAACTGCGGTGGCACAGGTCACCAGTGATCACCAGTTTAACACAGTCATAGTGCATGTAGGGGTAAATAACATAGGTCATACTAGGAGCGAGGAGCTTCTGCGGGAGTACAGGGCCCTTCTGGCCACCCTGAAGGGTACCAATAGAGTGCTTGTAACAGGAATTTTGCCTAGGGCTAGAGCCTCCCCTGAGTGGAGCTCTAGGGCACTGGCAGCTAACACCAGGGTAGGAAAGCTCTGCCAGGAGCTAGGTTTTACATTTGTAGACGAGTGGAGCAGGTTTTATGCATCGTGGGACCTCTATCAGAAGGATGGCCTGCATTTTTCTGAGAAGGGGGTCCATGTGTTAGGCAAAGTATATGAGCATGTCCTTCAGGGAAACTAGGAAATGGGGTGGGGAGGGATGAAATTGCATTGCCAACTCAGGAATATTCCAATAGTGTCAGCCAAGGCAATAGAACCTCAAAGTCTGCAAATAGGGACAGCAGCAACTCAAGGGGACAGAGTTATAGTTCATCTAGTGATAAAAGAACTCCTCAATATGAAAAAGCCAAAGGTGGTTATGGAGCATTTGTTAAGTGTATGATGTTTAATGCTCAGAGTATCCGTTCCAAATTTGATGAGTTCAAGTGTTATGTTGCTGAGGAGGAACCGGATTTTGTTTGCATTACGGAGGCATGGGTCAGTGAAGGATATTTTGGAGATAACTTACAGGACTATGAGATCCAGGGATACAATATGTTTTCGTGCAATAGGGGTCCAGCAATGAAAGGGGGTGGTGTAATGCTCTATGTGAATAGCTTATTCAGTTCTCAAAAAGTAGCAGGTGGGGATAAAAATGTGTCTGTGGAGTCCATTTGGCTTGATGTCACTGTGGGAAAAGGCAACAGCAATACTCTTAGGATAGGAGCTTTCTACCGATCAGGAACCCTGCCACATTCTCAGCAACTGGAGCTTGACAAGGTGATTTGTGAGGAAATCAGTAGAAACTTTAAGAGGAAGTGCCTTATTCTCGGTGACTTTAATCTAAAAGGTTATGAAAATGCTGGTGTTGGCTCCCCATCATGCAAAATGTTCAGGAAATGCCTTGAAGAGGACCTGTTCTTACACCAGTTTGTATCGGAACCTACCAGGCATGGTTCATTCTTGGACCTTGTATTCTCGGATTTAAGTGACTTGGTTCAAGACTTGACTGTAGGCGAAACTCTGGGAAAAAGTGACCATAACATAGTTAGATTCAAGGCACATGTAGGGGAAACTATCAAGGATAATTTGGTAAAGGTTCCAAATTTCAACAAAGCAGACTTTAACGGCATGAGAGCGGCTTTAAGTGCCATCAGATGGGAAGAAGAATTCTCCAATTTAAATGCCTGTGAAATGTGGGAAAAGTTCAAATCTTACTTAAAGGAAACTCAGATTAGACATGTCCCCCAAAAGCAAAGACGCAAAAGAAGGGTAGGAAAGCCAGCATGGCTTACACCAGACGTGATAAAAGCAATTAGGGCTAAGAAAACTGCATTTAGAGTTTTTAAAGAAGCCTCAAATGTCATTAATCTAAAGGCGTATCGAAAAGCTAGAGACACTGTGAAGCAAAAACCAGAGCAGCAAAGCGAGCAAAGGAACTGGATTTAGCTAGAAACTGTAATGGGGACAGTAAAAAAGTTCTTTAGTTTCTACAAGCTGAGTAAAGTTTCTAACACAATTGGTCCACTGGAAGTAAACGGGACTACATTGGGTGAGGATAGTGAGATGGTTGAGGAGCTGAGCAAGCACTTCAAATCAGTGTTTACATTGGAAGATATGACCAATCTGCCGACCGTACACCATAGTTCAGATACATGGGATCTGACAAATGATGTTGATTTCATTGGTAGTGATGTTGTTTACAATCATATCAGGAAAATAAAGCCAAATAAGGCAGCAGGACCTGATGATATTTATGCTAGGGTGTTGCGGGAAACTGAAAAGGAACTGGCATTTCCACTTAGTATAATATTTTGTAGATCAGTTTCACATAATGAAATTCCAACCGATTGGAAAAGGGCAAATGTAGTTCCTATTTTCAAGAAAGGAGAAAGAGGGAAAGTTGAAAACTATAGGCCAATAAGTCTCACATCCCTAGTCTGCAAGGTACTCGAATCAATTATCAAGGATAGAATAGTTAGTTATCTGGAAGGTAGCAGATTGATTCAAGATACTCAACATGGATTTAGAAAAGGACGATCGTGTCTCACAAACCTCTTGGACTTTTTGAACTTCGCCACAGAACAATTTGATCAGGGAAATCAGGTTGATGTAGCATATCTTGACTTTAGTAAGGCCTTTGACAAGGTACCCCATAAACGGTTAATGATACAGCTTCAGTCCCATGGTATTGCAGGTAGCATCTTAAAATGGATAGAGTTGTGGCTTTCAGATAGACAGCAAAGAGTGATGCTAAATGGTACAAAGTCATCATGGCAAAATGTTCTTAGTGGAGTCCCCCAGGGGTCAGTACTAGGCCATTACTGTTCATTATATTTGTAAATAACATTGAAAGTGGCCTAAGCAGTAAAGTTTTGAAATTTGCAGATGATTTGAAGGTCTTTAGGCAATAACAGGTCAGGATGAGCATATCTCGCTGCAAAAAGACTTAGACGAACTTGTGAAGTGGTCCGAAGAATGGCAAATGAAATTTAACTTTGATAAGTGCAAAATCATGCATGTAGGTAAGCAGCATATGAAGGCTCCATACTTGATGGGTGGCCAAGTGCTATCAGTGACTCAACAGGAGAAGGATTTAGGTGTTATTCTAAACACAAAATTGGGGCATCAGAACAGACCAAGGAAGCCAGGAAGAAGGCACTGAGAATGCTCGGGGCAATAAATAGGAATGTATCATACAGAAGTGAGGAAGTGATCAGGAAGCTTTACTGTGCATACGTCAGGCCACATTTGGAATACTGCATCCAAGCTTGGTCTCCTAGCTATGAAAAAGATTGTTGGCTTTTAGAGAGAGTACAAAAGAGGGCTACAAAATGGTTAATGGCATAAGCAACCTGGCATATGAGGAAAGATTGAAGAAATTGAATATGTTTTCACTTAGATATAGAAGGCTGAGAGGGGATCTCATCGAGGTCTTTAAATTTGTCAATGGTCTGGAGAGGGGATACCTTGGGGAAATGTTTGAATTTAACAGAAATGATGCAATTAGAGGTCATAAATTCAAAATTAAAATTAACCACAGCAGAACAAGGTTAAGGCAAACTTTCTTCACCAACAGGGTAGTGGAACACTGGAACCAGCTGCCAGAAAACATCGTCAGTAGCAGAACATTGAACATCTTTAAAAACAGCATAGACAATCATTATATGAATAGAGGGCTTGCTTTTCAGTATTACAGGGAGGGCTGATTGGCAGATTTGGTGGGCAACTGGTTCAGTGTACAGAGTGCAACCAAGAAGGGCCCTTGTGGCTCAGAGTTGCACTGATCTTTTATGTCTTTATGTCTTTATGAATGCTAACATTTATTTTGGATTCCATTAAAGCAATCAGGGTAGGATTTCCATATTTTTTTATTGGTGGTGGAGTACTAAATTTTTACCTGGAGTACAATTTTTTTAGCTGGATTCCAAAAAATAGCTATGCACTTGCTGACAATTAACCTTGTTTTGGTGGGGCTGAAAACAAATGTTAGCATTTTTGTATGCATAAACATTGTGGCAAACTAACCCATGTCCAAAATTTTGCTGCACTAAAAAAATTAGTTGTCCATAACCAGGTAGTATTGCTTTAATGGAATAGGCATGATGTGATGTGAATACACCAATAACGTTTCTCCTGGCATAGCTCAGGATGAATCGCACTCAAACTCATCTGGGGCGGACCACACAACCGGGATCATCCTTCTACAAGCACTTCTCCGAAGGACTAGTCCCACAACTAATGAGCCGAGTTCACCTGATATTCATTTGAATTATCGCTAACTTCCGTTGTTGTCCAAAATCTCAAGCACTTCAAAAATGCATTTCATGGCCCCGGTCAACCTTTGCACCATTCCGAGTTTGTGTGCACCATTCGCCACCGACGCATAATACACAGCTCTGCCTCAGACCACAAAATTGGCTATGGTCAAATTATTAGGGAAGGATGAGGTTATAAGCCAACTTTATGAGCAACGGTACAGAAAATGATAACAAAGTATACTTAATCGATGTCAACGAAGTTCACAAATGCTCACCTTATACACGGAACCAGCTCAACACACACCTGATACAACAAACACCACGTTACTATTGGATATAGGTTTTGGAATATAAAATGGTTTGATGAAAAGTATATTAAACCCATCTGTCTAAAATAGTTATATTCTCACCACCAAGAAACAGTTATTTTGCACGAAAAATCTGGAAAATGACTGAAACCGATTCTTATTAATATTAAACGTTCCTCTATGTACTTGTTTAGTTCATGTCTGGAATGTTTAGCTGAAGCAAGGATCGACTTGGAAGGATCCAGAGCTGCTAGACGGGAGAGCAATTTGTCCCTGTAAAACTGCTCATAGGCGTTTTTTCTGTTAAATAGAGCTGGTCAGAATCACTTACCCCAGCATTAGAAGGACAGCTGATCTGTTGATCCACTGGGCCGCGAGATACGAGACAAGACAAAACCTGCTCCTCAACTCCAAGTAATTCACAACATCATTCCGTGCCCAAATTTTAACTAATCCTTTCCTGCCTAAGGTACATGCGAAATGTCGACGAGGTAGCAGCAGACATCGCCGAGCAGTTCCCGGGCTTTGGCAAGGGAATGCGTCTTGTAGATCGACTGGCGTGTCGTGAATGCGATGTTCAATTTTGCTATCCTGATGTCTTCCTCCTTTCTCTTTCTAAATTCTTCCTTCACAAATATCTAAGAACTTGGGAATATTGGCTTGCATATAATGTGCAAGGTGCATTCCAGGTAGCGCTAGCACAACCAAGTATGTGAAGTTGACAACATGCTTAGCAATCCTTTTCGCAATGGATGATTTCCCCAATGTTCTTCGCGGATTGCATGTCCTCTTTTAGTGATGGGACTATGTTAGTGATTCATTGTGCCGGCGCTTGTTTGGACTTCTTGATAGCATATCATTGTTCAATTGCATTGGCTTATAGAGTGCATATTTCATGGTTGTGTGGTTTTATTATACTAACATGCTTTTCCAAAACGTCAGTATTTTTAAGTATTATAGTGAACTTAGCTTTGTCGAGACATTGATTTCTTAATCAGTATTTTAAGTAGCTGTCAGAGTTTAACAGCATGGTACCTCTTTTCCCTATGTGCATGCATACTGGCATTGAGTCACTAACTGTGGAATGTCCTTTCTCAGAAACTCGTGAAGGACTCAATTTTGAACAAATTTAAAAACAAGCGGAAGTCCTGTTGCAGTCCAGAAGTGCAGGAGAAGAAACCGTCTCGTAAACTTCTCCCGAACTCTCTGCCAAATTCCAAGAACTCGGACGCCATGAAGAACCAAGAAAATGTCTCGAAGATGAAGAACGATGACTTGGATTAGCAGGAGGTAGGATATTTGCACTAGTAGGGAAAAATGGCCGAAGACAGTCTACCTTGGTTTGCATATTAACGCATTACCAACGCATCTGTGAATTGGCAATCCGCAATATGCATGCGGCTACGTGCATGCACTTGTTCCATGTATTTGCCTCGTAAAAGGCACAATTATCCGCTTTAGGTTGAAGAGGCCATGCTGGAAACGCTCTGCGACCGGCGCCGGATCAGTGTGGGTGCGACTACCCGATCCCGAAGGACCATCACTGGACTACAGAAAAAGTATCCATATAATGTGAAGTAACCACCCCGCCTTTTCACCGAACGTGAGGTAAGTAGCTTGTGAGGTGGCCACAGTCAACTGACCTTTAAACCCACATGTAAATGAAATCGGCAACCTGGCATGACCTGAGTTCAGATTTATATCCACACAGTCACAAGCGACAATGCCAGATGGTGTTTGTGACTGTGGCTGTTGACTCTCCTGTGACTTTGTAACTGTTTGTGTTTGCGGTTGAACGTCATCGTATGCCTATCGTGTCGATTTTGTCGGCCATCTGCGGCTTCAGTGGTTCGATAAAAAAAATGAGAAGTGAAGAACAAGCACGGTCGGATTCTGTAATTGTGGAGGATAGACATGTGACATGTTACCCTCATGCAATAGTTAGTGGACTTGCGAAATATTTTTCATGGCACTCATGTCATTAATCGTGTTCAGTAAAGTTTTAAATTCCAATGTCAGCTGTTCCAATCAGCTAGGCGCTGTTTTATTTCCATATAGTGTGAAGGGTGTAATCTTACGACCGACCTACCGGGCTGACCAGGCTGACTTGACTGACTGGACCATGGTTCGATAAAAATTGGCCGTTTCTGGATGTTTTGCATGCAGAACATTTTTCTCCTTTTCATATTGGGGTAGAATGCTGTTTTACAATGAAATGCTCTGTGAGGAAGTATTGAATATTCACTGGAAGATATAAGCTGAAATTTTGATGTCACAGGTTTGAAGCGAACATATAATCACCGTATATGATTACCCAACAATTTCCTTCTTGATGTCCAGGATTGCCAAGCACAAATCCAACCCTGTACCGAACTGACCGGACCAACCGGGACTGGCAAGGCTAACCGGCTGACTTGACTACTGACCAATCTGATTAATGTACTGCTACTCTTCTCCACTTTGAGTAGTCACGACCAAGAGCAATCAAGGTACTTGGTTTAGGAATCGTCGGTGGCCACGATGACTGCTGAAACTCCATAGGCATCTATGACACCGAAAAGCTGCCAGATATCACTTACAGCCTTCACACTTCACAGATGTGGGAGGAACTGGCCAGGGTGAAAGAGTATGACCGTGGAGGTGAAGACATGCGACATTCGATGCCTGCACGCCTCTAAGCACCTAAATTTCGATCCGGACGCATGCTAATGGGTTTTAATGTGATCCATTGTCCTCATCCTTCGCTTTCATGGTCCAGATCCGTGTCTGGCACACTACGCGATGCTTAGAGTTGTCTCCGGTAGAAATCGCCCCCGAAGCTCTTTTTATAATTCCATGTTTCTCGTGCGAACATTCGAGCCGAGTAATTCGACTTGGCGGACAACCACATGCGTATCGTATTCAAAGCATGTCGCAGTAGTGCCTTGCTAACCTGTGCTTGTTTTGCTTTCGCGTAAAGAGCGCAACGTAGAATAGCTTGTTGATGCATTTAGCATGGGCACTGCTTGGTCTTTGGAAATTACACCTGGTGGGACCGAAGTGTCATATTCACCTCCTCTAACATGATCTAGGAGAATTAGCCAAGCGAGGTTGGGAGGGGGGGTAGATAGCCCCATGAATATCGTACTTTTGACAGGATTTTGATCACTTGGGTCCGATTCTTCAAGGTTAAGATCAAACGAGGTGAAAATGTATGAAATCGAACTTGGGTCCATTTGGGCTACATCATCGTTCCACATACTTAGTAACCTCAAGTATTACCTGTTGCTGTTTTCAGGTATAATGTATTCCTAACTACATCAGATTCGCTGGATACTGCATCCGTTCAAAGCTAGGAAGACGTGAAAGTATTGCGACGTGCTGCCCGATCGTGTTCGGATTATGACAACCCGCCTGGACCGCTGTGCTGAGGCTGCTGCTGCTGTGGAGCTGTGGGTCGTTGGCCGCGACCGTCCATCCAAAACAACGATCTTGAATCCAATACCTCGCGTTGTTATTTTCACTCTTGAAGTCCTCAAGCACAAGCAAGACAGCGAATTGTCTGAGAATTCGCGCAACAAACAATGCCAATTGTTCACGTAATTCCGCACGTAAATGGTGCGAACTGTACCTCGTTCTCTCGGTTCTTGTTCGCGGCGCTCGGTCCGTCCCCCGCCAGGTCAGGTGCGGTTGGAGGTAGAGTGCTGGCCAGCCTGGTGGTGTGCGGCGGCAAAGAGGTGCGCAGCTCGGCGTCTGGTGATGGTATGCTCTCCTCAGGGTTCCGTGTCGATGTATTTATACTGGTGGAAAACTACTGGGGGCTGGCCTCCCTCTGACCTCTCGGACCAGATGGCGGCCAGCTTCCGTGTGGGTGACGGGTGACGCACATGTCTAAGTTATTACCCCGGAGCATGTGTGAGCATGTAAATTGAAAAGGACCAGCTTGCATCTGGTTTATGTCGGTGTCAGTAGTTGGTTTATCGGATGTACTGATAGCGTGGCGTTTATGTCTAGCCTTTGACGGCTGTTTAAGATACTAGCTGATCTAAGCGTGTGTTCTGGTGGCAAAGCGGACGAGTGATGAATTGCTGCTTGCAATGTGTATGCTATAAAGTGTACTTAGTGTCGGTGCAGCGCGACGCCTGGGCCTGCGCATTCGGAATGATGATGCAATGCGAGGCTGCGTGTATAGCTTAGCTGGCGTCCGGATGTCGCGTGGCCTCGATGGCCGGCGCACGCGCGTGTCGGGATAGCTGATGCAATCGACGCGGGTTGCGCGCTTCCTGGATTGGCTGGGGGAGCGTAGCTATTACAGGATTGAAGGGTCTCATTTGGATTTCCAAGGTTGCTGCACCAACAGTTGCTGGTCGATTCTCCATGTTATTGCTTTAAATTACACGCCATTAAATTATCAGTACACATATGAAGGAAAACCACCATGTGCAACTTAATCCGGCAGATATTTCGAAAACATCGCGAGGGTGGGTCACATTGCCCCAGTGTTCTGAAGCCGATTTGAATTTTGTTCCTAGATGCAAACATAATTATGATGAGATGTGGATATTGTCATGGAAGATTATTCAAGACCTTATTTCGAGATTACTCCAAAACCAACTGTTAATGATTTCACTTGCATGAGTGTATTCTTCTTTCCGAGACTGGTGGGGGCAGGAGGACACAATTGACAAAACATCTCATAGAATGGTGCAAAGAATGTGCACTTTTAATCCACCCCACCCACACCTCTCCCAATGAGAAGAAAACTTTAAGAAAAAACTGCCATTTGAAAATAGTGGAGAATATAAGGAGCACACAGCCACAGGGAATGCATCATTACTGCTGTTAAAATTATTTAATATGCTCCCTATTCGTGCTTAAAATGTTTTATCCGGATTTGGTTCGGATTAGGTTCCAATTAGGTTAAAGCTAATACCAGACTGGAACTGCTATATGAAAGTTACTAATGAAAGTAAATCTTCAGAAGAGATGCAACACAAAATTATGTTGGGTGCGAATTTGCACCCAATTGGTGAATTTAACAATTACAGAATTAACCTCCCCTTCAATCACTAGTGGATGTGTGAAAGTGCTAATGTAAATGCTCGAAATGTTAGTAGGTGATCATTGTTTTTTTGTCTTACAGGATGTAGCGTGGAGGGGCTTGTTGGTGGTGTCAAAGAGCTGGAAGGAGTATTCGCCTACAGCGCTCCAGGAGCATGCGCTCACCCGGTACTGCACGTGCGGGATGACAATCGCACAGAACTATACGTGGAGGGCACCATGTGTATGCCCCTGCCATCCGACGAAGTGGAGCAGCTCATTTCGTGGGGTGTTGCCTTCATGGTATTTGGGCAAAAACTCACACACGCGGCCGTTAAAAACACAGCGACTCTACTGTGTGTTTACGTACTGGAGACAGATACATGCGGCAAGTTGCCTAGAGGGCTGGCAGCTCAAATTGGGCGCCTGTTCCCCGTGGGAGCGGTCCCCAAGTAAATTCAGCCAACCTCGTTTGTGCTATCCAGCTCTTTTATCAGGAGCATAGGCAGCTCTCCCGACCCGTTCACTGTCAGTTGCAAGCCAAGAGTACATCAGTTTTTATGTTGCATATACCTCCAAGAACATAGAAAACAGACTACCTTGTCTGGGGTAACCAGTTCTTTCGTAGGTAGAAACAGAAACCAGCTTGGCTGTTACACTACTACCGTTGCACGTAGTTTGCAGAATGCGCATTTGTTTCGTGTGGCTCTTCAGTGACTACCTTAATTAGGTTAAGATGCACGAGCTGCGAAAACGTCTGCTCCATTTGACCCCGTAACGAAATGCGTATGCACTGGTTTCAAATACATATGTTTATATGTGTTCGCCTTTGTCTTGCAAATTTCGGAAGTAAATACTTCACTCAGCTGCTGCTCATGGTGAGAATGTTGAGGATAGATATTGCGATGCGTGACTCGGTATAGTGTTCAGTGACACGATTGCAGCGCCATAACGTCGCAAGGTGCACCCACAACCAACAGGTGTAGGTAGGCGTCCTACAGGGAGTCGATGCGTATTACGGGTGGTCGCATCCAGCGGATACAGGTTAACCTGCTGTCGGCGTATGCAGTTATCCGCGAATTATAGTAGCCGATATATGCAGATTAAACTGCGGTAAGCGTGTGAAATTTAATCCTCTACAGAGAGTCAAAACGTGTTGCCGATTGGGATACTCGCTGGGTGCAGGTTAACTCGCAGTTAGCGTGTAAAACCATCCACTGTGGAATTTTTTTATTTGGTGGAGTTTTTTTGGTGGCTCTGAAGGTTAAATACGAATGTAAGCTCGCCGTGGGTGGGTACAATTGCCCGATACACACGGGTATAATCTACCCAGTTACTGAGGGTAAAAACATGTTGCGGATAGGGGTACCTGCAGGTTTCGAGTTCACTCGCTGTCCTCAGGCAAAAATGTTTTCAGTGCAAATTGCAGCAAAATTGCAACATTGCACTGAGTCAACAACTGTTGAGCAATCTTGGCGTGGTGTCAGCCGTTCGTGGATATGTATAACTACAAAACAAACCAAACAAACAAACATTCGTTTTTCCTCCCCTGGACACAGCAAATTTTGAGTCTAATGGAAGTCAAATGTGCGTGCTATGGGTGATATCGAGCCCACAAAAAGAGCTCTGATGTGTGGAGAAATGTACGGTGCATGTGCATTCACATTTTCAAAATCGGATTCAGTATGGCCTGCGTTGCACTGCTCAGGTTGTTTACAATGTGCATGTGTCCGTACATTCAGTTAACATCGTTTAGAATAGCATGGCATAGAATGTGTATTTTGGTTTTACGTCAGTCATGGCAAGTTGTTTTTTACGGCCCCAGTCAATGTTCACTGGCAGCCGGCGACGTCATCTTGGCGTTGATTTGGGTTCAGCAGGTTATCACGACAGCAAGAAATGGTACTTTTCCGCGTACATTCCTGACTAGCAAGTATACGTGATAGGTATAAATTATACGTCATCTGAAAGCTTCTTTCATGGTATTTCGATAATCATGGTAGGCTATTACATGGATATGTTAGTTATCGTGTAAAATGGTGTTCTTTAGACCCATGCCACATCCCTAGACACTGTTTAACTTAAGCGGGTCAGGGTGTTCGATGTGGGTAGCGCAGATGGTAGCGCGTCGGTTTGCCGACTCGGAGGTAGCCGGTTGGAGGCTGGATGCCGGCATCCTTTGGTGCGCGCCATGGGAAGACCTTTCAATAAGCGACCCCCCCCCCCCCCCGATAAGGTACCACCTTTACGCGGTGGGGGGATTGAGTGCCCCAATGACCCGGCGACCATCATACCGGCGAGGGGTGAGACCAGGAGTACCTCACTCGTCCTTCTGTCCATACGCTCCCATTCCAATGCCTATCTCACCCCAACATCCATTTCCTTCATCTGGCCCTACAACACCAACTATTCCCGCTATGAGCAGGCAGGGCAACTTCCCCGGTCCTGCCCCACAGCTCAGTCTTATCGGGGTAGCCGCGCCTCCTCGGCCCGTCCCCCGGGGTTGACGGAGTCCTGGAGGTTGAGGTCCACCGTGGCACGGTGCTAGTTGTGACGGGGAACCAACACACCTCTTCGGTCCCGATATCCCGGAGGGGCGGGCGGGCCCGTGGGGCCTCACGCGGGCCAAGTGGCTAGTTGCGTCGGGCCGGGGACCTGGGATTCTTCCACAGTGTTTGCCGGCCCGGCCGGCTGGGGTCAGTGGGTGGGCGATGCTGGATCCCGGTCGGCGTGGTGAGTATCTCTTTCCCGGCCGGGCGAAGGCGCCGCCTACCCCGTATAGCTCCTCGGGCGCTTAGCGACCTCTCGTTCGCGGGACCCAGGCGTCCCCCCAGTAGAGCCCTAAGGGGTGAGGCGCCGGAGGAGCGGAACACAATCACACTTTAGGGGATACACAGCACAAAAAAAAACACCCCTGGTCCCTCTCGAAGAGACCAGACAAATAGTTCATCTGCCCCACAGATGCCTACCTTCCGTGGTAAGACCAGGTCCCTCGCCTCGTTATCACCATTTCAGAGGCGAGATGGATGTGACAGTTTTGGGAAGATTGTACGGTGCGAAGAATTGAAGGACGGCGCCTTAGAGGCAGAATTTGCACGGGCAGGAGAGGCGGAGAGCGCATTGAAAGTGTTGGAATTAATATGCAGCGTTCGGAAAAATCAGTGTAGGTCCGACGAGATTATTCCGATCACCACTGAACCCCACAAAACCAAAAATACTTCACGGGGCATCATCAACTGCTTCGACTTGAGGGAAGTGTCGGAGGAGGAGATTGTAGACGGTCTGTCGGAGTTCGGAGTGAATGAAGGAAGGAGGGGCTCTGAAATTATTACAATGAACAACGTAATATTTACATTCAACACCACAGATATTCCGCCTGAAATTCGTGTAGGTTACATCCGTGTAAAAGTCCGTGTGTTTCTCCCGAATCCCATGAGGTGTTTTAAGTGCCAAAAGTTAGGCCACACCAACAAATTCTGCCGTAATTGCCCTGCGTGTGCGTACTGTGCCTCCTACGAACACGCTAGCGAAAATTGCACATCGGACACCTCCTTTTGTGCGAACTGCGGCGCAGCTCAGGACCCACATACTTCTTTCGACCGAACTTGCCCGACTTACATCAGAGAGAAAGAGATACTTTACATCAAATATACACAAAAAGTATCATTTCGCGAAGTAAGAGATCATTATGAACATACACATCCAAGAATATCGTACGCTTCCAAAGTTAAAAATAACATGTATTCTTCACAGCACACACAGCCCGACAGAGCGCCTGAGTTGGTCGCACAATTAACAGCACTTCTTCGTTCCTTTGGAGTGCCTCCTGCGTCGCAAGTGAGCCAAAGTCCCACTGATGCGACAGACGTCCCACCGCCCGAGTACCGCAGTTCGACCATCAGAGACCCCCTCCCGACCAACGCCTGAGGATGGGACGTGGACGCTGATACATCGCTCAAAGAGGCCTCCTCGATCCTCCCCGCCCGGTCCTAGCCACTCTCCATCTGCCTCGAAATCCCCACCTCCCATTTCCCATCCGCCCTCCAATCTACCCTCGCCTCCCGCACGCACCACTACCACCTCCAAACCCAGCCTCTCCACCTCCTCCCTACCTGACCCTTCTCCCCTTCCCGTGACTTAGGCCTCTCCCCTACCCTCGTGTTCCACGTCCGCACATGCATCGCCGCCCCGACACAACCAACGATCAGTAAAAATTCCAGATATTAACCTACACTACCAGGAGGCTGAGAGATGCGCTCGCGAGGCGAAACGCGCGCGGCTCGTCGAGATGGAAAGGGCCCGCGAGAAGAGCCGCCACGGAGCCGAGTCGGCTGTACCACGAAGGCCGGCAACCACATCGCCACGACGGCGAATAGAGGGACCGGCTCCGTCCATAAATAAAATGGGTCTTCCTCCACCCCTTCCCCGGCTGGGGCCTCAGAAGCGAGATCTCCCACCATCGAGCTCTTCACCGAGGGAGGGGTAACCACGTTCTCGCCCGAGGTCTCGGTCCCTTGGGCCGAGTCAGCCCGAAGCTCACGGGTTACCTCCGGATTTGAGGGCGGGAACAGAGGAAACCTAACCCGCTCTCGTTTCCCCGTTTTTAGCTCGCAACTTTCACCTTATATATCTGACGTATGAGTTTTGTTCTCCAATGGAACTGTAGAGGATTGAGAACCAGCCTCAACGACCTCCGAACCATTTTACATTTGCGAGTACCATTAGTAGTTTGTCTCAAAGAGACTAAGCTTTCCTCTGATGCACGTATTCACCAAGAGTAGTTACTATGTGTTACGTAGGGATGTTACTCCTCACACTGTGGCACATGGAGGAGTACTTATTGCTGTGCACAACTCTGTTCCCTTCCAGCAAGTATCTATATCTTCAAATATACAGTGTATCACTGCTCGTTCGACAATAAATCGCCACGCCGTTACCATATGTAGCGTATATCTCCCGCCGTGCGAGAGGTTCCCACTTTCTGAACTACCCCAGATGGTGTGGCAGCTCACTCCAGCGGTAATGGTGTGCGGCGATTTTAACGCCCACCACCCTCTTTGGGACTCAGCCACCACCGCGGGGGGGGGGCGGGGTTTTTTTTTTTTATTTTTTTTCCCTTTTTTTTTAATAAACAGAAAAACCCCCCCTTTTTATTTTCCACGGGGGGGGACTTCCGTGGTGGATCTTTCCCCCTGCAGCCACCACGGCGAGCCGTGGACTTGTTTAATGTTTTGACGAATGTTTTGTTCGAGATTTTCCACTCTGTGTACTTAACACAGGAAAGCCAACCAATTTTATATTGCTAACTGGGCAGACCTCCGTGCTGGATCTTTTAATCTCCAGTCCAGAACTTGCACCCTTTTTAGAATGGTTCATGGACGATGATCTACATAACTGTGACCATTTCCCTGTTTGGTCTTGTTTTATTAACCGTGTTTTCGGAAGCCGACGAACTTCCAAGAAGATATTTAACCGAGCCGATTGGGATGCGTTCCAAACAAATCTTGAGAGTAGACTCGGAGACTACTCAAGTGAACCCGTGTTTCGGTGGAGGCATTCACGACGGCAACTGTGCAGAGCGCCCAGCGGCACATCCCTCGTTCTTCAGGAACTTCAAGTTCGAGTACCCGTTCCATGGTGGTCGGAAAAGTGCCGAGAGGCGTTCCGTGCCAGGAAGAAGGCTCTTCGCACCTTTAATAGAAATAGTTGTACGGCGAATTTAATAGCTTTCCGCAAAGCACGCGCATTCGCTAGGCGTACTATCGCTGAAGCGAAACGAGACTCATGAAAAGCTTACGTGAACACATTTAATCGATCCACCTCACTGTCATCTGTATGGACCCCCATCAAGCGCTTTTCTGGGAAGTACACTCCACACCCACTTCCCACTCTACACATTGCCGGCCGGGATATCATTGACCCGAAAGAAGTAGCGGACGAGATGGGACGAGCGTTGTCAGCACGCTCGAAAAATAGTATTAATGTCCGTTTCTCGATCTACAAGGCTCAATGCGAAGCACGCCCCCTTGACTTTTCAACCACGGATTTCCTCGAATACAACATTCCATTTTCTATCTCAGAACTGACTGCAGCAATCAGCACTCTGAGGAGCGTTGCGGAGGGTCCGGATACATTCCATAATGATATTATTAAGCATCTACCACAAACAGCCTTAGATATTCTCCTGAATGCCCTAAACATATGCCTTAGATATACTCCTGAATGACATATGGACAAGGGGCACATTTCCACCTTCCTGGCGGGAAGCAATAGTGGTGCCCATACGCAAGCCAAGTAAAACCGGTATAGACCCATTGCATTATCGCCGAATCTCGCTCACTTGTTCCTTATGTAAGCTATTCGAAATGGTGAATGTCCGATTAATGTGGATTATAGAACGTAACAATCTCATCTCTGTGATACAGAGTGGTTTCCGAAAACATCGCAGTACTTTTGACCATGTTTTGACACTCGACTCTGTTGTGCGCTCTAGTTTTAGGAAGAAATGTCACACAGCTACGATATTTTTCGATATTGACTGAGCATACGATACTGCATGGCGACACGGTATTGTCATGAAGTTGCACTTGATGGGCATCAGAGGACCTATGGGGTTTTTCTTGACGATTTTTTTAGCTGCCAGAACTTTTCGTGTCAGGGTAGGAAGTTTCCTCTCTGGCACATTCCAACAAGTGGACGGAGTTCCGCGGGGAAGTGTGTTGAGTGTCGCATTGTTCGCCATTGCCATCAACGACGCGGGCTCCTCACTACCAGCAGCTTCCATAGGAAAAGCACTATTCGTATATGATTTTGCCGTTTGGTGTTCTTCGCGTACTGTACGCGCGGTAGAGAGACAACTCCAACTGACTGTCCGGAAGGTGCAGAATTGGTGTGATGAAACGGGATTCGCCATGTCAACATCGAAAACCGTTCCTGTTCACTTCTGCCGCAAACATTCTTGCACGGATCCGGCGATTATGATGAATGGGAACCGCATTCCTTTCAAACTAGCTGCAAAGTTTTTAGGTGTGTGGATTGACCGTCGACTTACATATAGAACCCATATCAACGATCTTGCGCAGAAATGCGCAAAAAGACTGCAAGTGATGAACACCGTATCCAGGTGTTCGTATGGGGCAGACAGACATGTCTTACTTCTTATGTATCGATCCCTCATGCGCTCTAAACTTGACTATGGATGTTTTATTTATGACGGAGCGTGTGCCACCTCCAAGCGTCGTCTTGATGTCATCGATAATTCAGCTCTTCGCATCGCTCCTCGAGCCTTTCGCACTTCACCGGCTCAAAGTGTAATGGCAGAAGTAGACGAACCACCTCTTGCGTTGCGCCATAAGTTATTGGGCGCGAGATGCATGTGCAATGTTACTCAAAACCGGAATCATCCAGCCTATTAGTGGGTATTCTCGAGAACATCAGGAACATGTCGCAGGGCCCATCAGGGTGGATTACCGTTTTCTGTTCGCATGGCTTCGATCCTTCGTGACTGCAATATTAGGCCGTGTTGTTTAGCACGTGTTAATAATATGTATCTCGGGTTTTTTCGTAGCATTGACCTTAGGTCAGGTCGCGACCATGGCTTCCCCATTATAGGGTTATGGAAAATATGCAAATGTTTCCTAGTTACATATCTGTGCTCGGAATGATCTCACAACGGTTGTGGCATGTAGATGAAAGCTATGCTCAATGTTACCGCTGACGTTTTTCTCAGTGACCTCACCAAGGTCTCTGAGGTCACCTGAGATCACTACGCATTTCTGCGCATTATATCGCACTGCATTGGGCTAGAAGGCTGAAATTATCGTCATTGTGCTTGTATCGCCCAGACGTGTCGATTGATACATTACATCACCGCCTTAGGCGACTTCATGGCCTTGACCTGAGGTCATGAATTCATGGCCTTGACCTGAGTTTCGCTTGACCTGACCTTAAATTGCACCGCATATTGTCGGTAGCGCATTTCAAGGACTGTCGAATAGCGTTCGCCGATTGTTTCTATCTGATACAGGTCCTGAGTGTCAATATGTGAGTTCCACTTGATCTGGTCGAATTTGACCTATGATGCCCCAGTGACCTGAATGTTGACCTGGACGAAACAAAAATGACCGAAACACTTTCGATAGAGCCCGTCACCAGCTATCCAACGTCGTTTTCCGTTTGTCGCTATCTAGCATAGTTCTAGAGATTTAAGGGGGCAGACATCCGCCCCCCGGACATGCGAAGTTGGCGCGGACCACCGGACGTGCGAGTGTTAATCCTCGGTAGGTTTTCTCAAAACTCCCTCGCGTTTCACACGGCGAGTGCTTGCGACATGAAACTAGCGGCTAGGTGTTCACGGGTATCAGAACTTAAGCTAGCTACATTATCTGAGCCCAGAAGTGTAGCGAGGAACACTTCGGAGAAACATTCCATTGGGCCGGCCAACGTTCATTCTGCTGATGATGAAGATAGCTTGGCTTGCACTCCAAGCTCATCAAAACTGCCATGTTACGATCTGGGAGCTAAAGCCTCATGATCAAAGCTAGGTCACGGCATCGTTTCAAGTTGACTTTTAGATGCATATCGAATTTTGTTTTTGTGAGCAGTGCTGCATTTCATAATACAATTACGTCACTAACGGAAAATATATTGCCAGCCATGGAAAATACGCGGTGTCTTATTTCGGGAATCATAAACATTTCCCGCCGAAGGAAAACCATGCTTTCTTCTGGAGAGTGACGGTATTATCTGGACTAAAAATACTACAGAATGGATGACGTCATGGACAGGAACCAGCTTCTTATGTAAACGTAAGCTATGTTATCACTATCTCCACAAACCCTGTAGGTGCTTTCCTCCGTCATTTGTTTAATATCAACGGCTTGTTTGAGTAGATGAAGTCATATGATGGCGAATTGAATTTCCAATATCTGCGATTGCACCGGAAGTTGCCACAATTTATCGTTCTGCTCAGCGCCATGTTGCCAGGGAAATCCAAGTTCTTGATCCATGTTAATAGCCGTGCGTTCAGTTGCCGATTTCGTGATACACAAAACATTTTAACCCGCGCCGTCTTTCCGGTCAGATCCTCAAACCCCGTCTCGGGGGGGGGGGGCGGATAGTAACCCGCCTCTAAAACCCAAACTAAGCATTGCACGGAAACGAAAGAGGTGTCATCGGAATGCGCTCGACGAGTAGGGAGGGAGTAGGGATCCACCCCCAAAATAATTTCCCCACAAAAGTCACGTCACTAGGGGCTACATTTCCACCACTTTTCACGACTAACATTATGTTTTTAGCTCTGGGGAGTTCATTTTCGGGATATTTGAGAAAGAACAATTATTTAGAATCAGAAAAGGACAGATAAATCAACCAGGGCCATATAATATTTTGGCCACACCAAAAATACAAATGTTAATTTTTTTCAAATTTCAAAAGTATGAGTTTTCAGGTTTTCTTTAATTTTATTTTCTAGTGTGTAGAGCAGGTCGTGAAACTTTGTTGAAAGTCAACTTGCCCTAATAAAAGAAATGCTTACTTTAGCAAGAATCTTCCATTTGAAATGCAATTGGCAAGCATGCTAAATTTATATGTAGTCAAAAACGGAAACAACGAAAAATTTCTCTCGTCAGATTTGTTGCATCCCTAAAGATAAGTAAATGTTGAAAGTTTCATTAAAATATCTGTATCCATTAAAGCGTAATGATTGGTTGAACTTTTTGGGAAATTACCTCACTTGACCTTAACTAACTTGTTGACCCTGGATGACCTTCTTTAAACTTTTGACACAACATGCCAAATTAAGGTGGGAAAAGGTATGCCAAATTTTGGCGCGCTGTCGCGCGCCGTCCGTTCCCTATCCGCGAAAAGCCCGAAGGGGCGGTTGAAGACCCCCACGAGACGGGAGGGGTTAGCGCCATCCTGGCTTATCGGGTTAGCTCAGCGAGATCTCAGCGAGAGTTCAGCGAGAGCTCAGCGAGAGCTCAGCGAGAGGTCAGCGAGAGCTCAGCAAGAGCTTAGCATATGTCCAGGTTTGATTCCAACAAACATTTACAAGTGCCATGTGCCATGGAATTTACACTAGAAATCATGGAGTTTGTTTTACTTAGTTTACTGTAATTACCATTTGCTTTAAATTATCAAACATCTGACAATGATCCAGCCCTGAAGACAAAGGTTATGCGATGTTTGGTTGCGGAAAGCTTTTAATCCTGTATTATGAATCTCAACAAAATCCCTACCTGATTTTGAAATAGGTATGGGTGAGAAATGGCATATGGCAGGCGTGGTACATGCCATGGTGCCACACCAATGTTGCAAATATTTATATGGGGGCCTATAAATATTGACTGAGAATAATGACGCAAGAACATAATTTTACGCGTGCGATGTTAAAAGTAGGAACTGCTGGGAGACAGGACAACATTGCGGAAGTGCTCTCTCAAAAGCATGCAATGCTAAATTCCTACTAGGTACTGATGTGAATGAGCCAATCCAGGATCATGATTATGCCCTATCGCCGCCGGAGCACTCTTTGATGCCGTTGTGACTTTATCACAATCAACTACAAATCCCAATGGCACTTGCTCAGTAAAAACCTAGCCATGTTATATGCATGGCCACGGATTCGACCGAAGATCCGACACAAATGCGATACTGTTCGTCCTGCAGCCTTGCATTCACGAGAAAAAAAGCACCTAATATGTTGGTTCTTTCTGCCATATTTTTTTCGGGCTTTTTGATCATGAGTGTCGTGCTAGACTCCCCGTTTTTTCCGCGTCTGAGCTTTCTGAAACACATTCTTCAGGTACGAGAGGAGTTTTTTGTAGTTACGTAGAATGCTTTGCCGGCTTGATGAAACCCGATTGATTAGAACTGTTTGAAAAAGTAGCCGTTAGCGGCGTGAAGTTGTTTTTATGAAGCTCTTCTCATTCCGTACAAAATACAGCTGAAAATGAAGCATAAGGATGTAGATAAACTTAAAAATATACATTTTAAAATAAGTAAACCTTGGCAATGTCACTATGTAGAATAGGCCGGTGCCGCGCAAAATTAAAATGAATTAAATGAAATTAAGGTGAATTGCACATTTTTTTACCTTTTGTAACTAATCAATGTCCGTGAAACACCGAACTACGTATATTGGAAACTACGTACTTTAGTGATGTATTTTTCACATCGTCTCGAGGTCAGACCACTGAGATATGAGGAGTGCAGCTGTGATACAGCAAAGTGTATGGCAGCTGCTCCGACAGTTACAATACAGCCTAGCGAAGAGTGCAGCTGTAGAGTAGCAGAGTGTATCACAGCTGCTCCGACAGTTACAATACAGCCTATAGCTAAGAGTGCAGCTGTAGTGCAGCAGAGTGTACCACAACTGCTCCGACAGCTACAATACAGTCTGTAGATAAGAGTGCAGCTGTAGTCCAGCAGAGTGTACCACAGCTGCTTCGAAAGCTACAATGCAGTCTGTAGCTACGAGTGTAGCTGTAGTGTAGCAGTGTATAACAGCTGCTCCGACAGCTACAATACAGCATATTGTGAAGAAATAAATAGCCAAACCAGCGTAAATTTACGCGCTCATTTCTTGTATGATATCCGATTTGTCTCTGAGGCGTGATTGGACCATCTTCAAGTTCTTCGATGCTTCCAAAATTTCCAAATATATTTGAAACACTGCAGATTTTTCCTTTATCCGATAGTTGACTTTGACTGGTTCACATGGCATGATGCTCGAATGATTATTCAATAAGAATATTTCTGATATTTAACCGTGACATCACATTTGCGTCACGACCAAAGCCCGACAACTATTGCGAAGACCGGGAGATTGACGTTGATCTGCTTGACCACCTGGAAGTTGCAATACTAGAGGCAGACAAAAGTAATTTGCGTAATTCTTAGGTAATGACGGAGCTACCCGAGAACGTATTTAAGGTGTATCTCGCTTAGATCTTTCCAAGCCTTCACTTTACAGCACTTGACAAGCTTGATGCTGTCAGATATCTGAATACCGGTCAGGAACTGCCCATCGGAACATGTGCGGATCTGGATCTTCTGCGGCGATTTATCAGTGCATTGGTGCACCTTGGCGTTGAACGTCATAGCGCAGATGGTTTTCAGTCGGCACTCTTCCCTCCTGGGTAGAAGCCGGCCACCACCGCCTAGACCTGCACTTGTACATCTGAAGCGTGTCGTGCACAGTTCAGGTCAGGACAGATCAGGCCGGACACAAGTCCGTTCAGGCACCTTCTGGGTGACAACGTGACTGGCACCAAGCATGAGCGGGCCAGGCCCTGGGTACCGCTTAAGTCTGTATGTTGAACAAGTGATCTGGTGCTAACTTCAGGATGTCTTTTAACTTAATGAAATGCGTGTAGGTATGTGGTTCGACCAATGGATTCTGAACGGACTTGTGTCCGGCCTGACCTGTCCTGACCTGAACTGTGGCTCGAAATTGTTTTAGAAGACCGAAGCACCTAATTTAACAAAATGCAAAATCAAAATAGTGTGACTGCTAAGTCGAATTTAGGTGTGCCAGTTTATCCGTGCCGGCCGTCCAAGCGAACCTTTCCACAATACTCACAGCATGCGCAATATACACAGCATTCACAGAAAACATGGCATACACAGCATACACAAAATGCATGGCATACACATTATACACCACACACACAGCACACACACAGCACGCACAACACACAGGACACACAGCATGCGTAGCATACACAGTACCGCGTGTGCTGTGCGTGTGCTCACATACATCACACACCGCATACACAGCATACACAGCATATACAGCATGCACAGCATACACAGTATATACAGCACACACAGCGGTAGACGCGCTAGGGCATCGTCACCTTTTGTAATAACTACGCAGCACGTACCACACACCGAATGTGACTCATACACCAACGTCCGTAAAAATACCACAACATGTACCACACACCGAACGTGACTCATACACCAACGTCCGTAAAAATACCACAACATGTACCACACACCGAACGTGACTAATTACCACCATTCGCCATGACTCCACAGCACGCACCACACAACGAACGTAACTCATACACCACCGGTCTGACAGCCGGAATGTGACAGTTAAGTACGAAACGTGACTCATTCACCACCGGTCTGTCAGAGAAAGTGCGACAATTCAGTATCGAACGTGACTCATTCATCACCGGTCTGCCAGCCGGAATGTGACAATTTAGTACCGAACGAGACACATTCGGTACTTAACCCGTCTCTCCTGTCAGGTCCTCACACCCCATCCCAGGGGGGAGGTCGATAGAGACTCCCCTCTAATCCCCAACTAAGCGACGCACGAAAACGAAATAGATGTCATCGGAAAGCGCTCGACCAGTAGGGCCAGACACCAGCCCCACAACTTCACCCCCCCCCCAAGTGACGTCACTAGGGGCCCTAGAGTTTCAAAACTTACATAAGATTTGTGGCTCTGGGGGTTCATCTTCAGGGAGATTTGGAAAAATATTTTTTTTGAATAAGAAAAGGAAAGCGAAAAGGGCCAGGACCATACAATTTTTGGCTACCCAAAAATCCACACGTTTTTCTTGGAAATTGCAAAATTTTGAGTTTTTACGTTTTCTTTAATCTTTTTCTCTAATGGGTAAAGCGGACCAAAAAAAAATGCTGTTCGAAGTGAACTTGCCCCCCCCCATAATAAATGGTTACTTGGTCAGAATCCTCGATTTTAACTAATGAGTAAAAATACAAAACTAATAAATAATCAAAAAAGAACAAAAAGAAAATTCCTCTGGTGCGCTTTGTTGCATCCCCAAAGATAAGCAAACGCCGAAAGTTTCATTCAAGTATCTTTAGCCGTTGAAGCGTGACGACTGGTTTAACATTTTTGGAGGTGACCTTTCGTCGGAAAGGGTATTCCAAATTTGGCGCGCTGCTGCGCCGTTCTTTCACTGTTCGCGGAAAACCTTAGGCATTAACGACCCCCCCGTACCCGGGACGGTGCGGGCAAAACTATGGCAGTACCACTGTAAAAAGATGAATATAAGAAATGATAATTTTATGTTTATCGACACCTTTCGGTACATATCGGAGCCAGGAGTGTATTTCTGGCGGACATGTGAGTTGGATGCGAACGGCGGCAGTGGAACCGCCCGAGCCGTCCGGCAGACCGGTGACCTTGGAATGGTCATGACGGCCGGCCGCTGCCGCGGAGGATGCACGCCGGCTGGGTTGAGTCGGTCGGGTCGCGCAGGCGACGGTCGGCGCTGGACGCGTCGGGCTTGGTCGGCGTCCCACCGAAGTGGAACTCACTTTCCCTGCAGCCGAATGGCTGCGGGGTCTGGGATTTCTTGTGACTTGGGCCTGTGGAGTGGGAATGGCCTGTGTGTTGGCAGTGAAGGTGTTTTGTGTCGGTGTGGTCAGTGGTGCGAGTTTTTTAGTGGAGCTAAGCCGGGGATCGTGTCAGTTTGAATGCAAGTAGAAGTAGTGTTGACGCGACGTGTGGGTGGAGCAGCGGTGGCAGCCTGGGTTTAAGTTTCATTTGACGGGGAGGTGACCTCGACTGACCGCCGGTCCTGGGTGTAGGACACACTGGCCATGGCCTTGAATACGCAGACCTCCTTCTCCTTGCGCCAAACTGGACACAGGGGTGACGTGGTCAGGTGGTCGGATGTATTGCAGTTGAGGCAGTGGGCAGGCTTGGAGCAGGAGGATTCTCTATGAGGTGTATCGCAGCACTTGGGACATCGGGCTGGTTGGCGATAAGTTTTACTGCCATGGCCGAAGCGTTGGCAATTAAAACAGCGGAGAGGACTGGGAATGAAGACACGGATTTGGTGTCTGATGTAGTAGGCGAGAAGGTTCTTGGGAAGAGTGGTAAAATTGAAGGTAATGACAAAGAGGTTCGTGTCACGTTTTTGGTCGTCTTTCAAGGAAGTGTTGCGTCGGACGTGGGTCACCCCCACCGGCCTGAGCTCCGCCTGGATGTCTTCCTCATACATGAAGCGGAGCTCCGGCGCGAAGACGGTGCCCTTGGTGGTGGTGCGGTTGGAAAATGATCGTGGCGGATTTTCCACAAAATGTGGTAGTGCGGAGGAGGGTCTTGGTATGGGCTCAGGATTAGTTTTTGATCACTAAGGTTCTGTTGGCAAGAGCTTCAATATCGTGATTGACTAGGGAGCAGATGACAAGCAGTTGCTTAGTCTGTCAGAAAACGTGTCTTACTTTAAACAACGCGCCGGTCATTTATTAGCAAGTACACAAACAATGCCACATATCAGCCGGTAAAATCCGGAGTTCTCTACGAAAAGCCGGACGCGTGGGCGGATTTCACTCCCCCCCCCCCCCCCCTCCAGGGCGCGTGCTAAGACAAGGTTTGTTTCATATGAAAGAAAAATAAGTAAATTCCCGTACACCAGCACCCTTATCACCTGCCCCAAATGGACATTGTCCTCACAGACATCGCTGTGATGTTATTTCATCTTTAATCAAATTTGACGATGTATAGCGGCAGTGTCAGTTGATCAGGAATACCTTCATTGAAACGAGCGATCAATTCTGAAGGCGTTCCAGGTGGAATTTTAGTTCCTACCATCCTTTGATGAAAATATTCAATTTCACATGCGACCACATCATGCTTCCGGCGTTCCCCATGTCTAAGCTATAGGGAATTCTGCTGACATGATAACCTGGGAACAAAATTGACGATTATTACCGACCATTATACTGGGGTCTAAGTGATATCAGCTGATACAGAAATTGTGAATGTATCCATCACAGGTGGGGCAAAAGCTCTAGATAGCATACTTTCTTTGTTTTTGACAATTATCTTCAAGATTTTGCATCTAGCGGCCGCGTCCACCATGCGACGCAATGACATGCTTACAGTTCGAACATCCGCCGCTAGGTGCAAACGAAGCGCCACCAGTAGCGTGGCCGCGCACGTCCCCTATCGCTGCGATAACTAGCAGTCAATCGCGCTAAAACTGGCAGGGCGGAGTAATCGGCTTGCTCTGGCAATTCGTTTCCAACATGGTACGATTACTGCTTGTCACAATATGAAACCGTCACTATTTTGTTTAGCGTTCGTGTTCAATTTTGTTCTAACTCACAGTCATGCAAGCTCTCTTGATTACGACGTTGAGCAACTTTTAGTCATATAGACTGCACGTGGTGTGCTTAATATTTACTCAAAGAAAGAAGCTTGCTTCGATTTTCAGCTGGTGGCCAGCTTTCAACAGCGGTGCACGGTGCAATGCAGCAATTATAGTGCTAATTTCCCCAGTCAGAGCCAGACCGGCCCATTTCATTTTGACCTTTACGAACTTCCGTCGAATTTCCTCGCTCAATTGCTCGCAATCTATGTGCACCGAAAGGATGTTTGCAGCAGCGTTCCTGCGTGTCGCCAGCTAAAGAGATTTCGTACCGAAGCCGGTGAATATCGTCCTTCACAGCTTGGTTGTTTGGCCGCTGCTTAGTGTTCCGACAACTCGGACCTAGTTCTGGAAGGAGCTGATGATCTTCGCTTCCGCTTTGAGAGTGATGCAACTTAGTGTGTTTCACATCCGACACCGCTTTCGCTCCGCATGCATGCCTAAAGGTGCGTGACTATCCACACACTCAAGGCATTGTACCTATGTAATTTATATACCAGGGCATTCGACTATCGTACTGGCCTTGGCTCGCTCAGCGCCCTTACGGTCGCCTTATAATGATATTATTCGACAACAGATGGAAGTGCGTTTTGTCCAGCATGTAGTCTTCCAAACTGTCCGGCCCAAGCTTTTTTTATTAGACCAATTTCTAGGAATTACGATTGGGTCCAAATGTTCAACAACGTTGTTGAAAAGCTAATACTTAGAGCCTTACAAGTGAATATCAGATGCAAGCTATCCGTAATTCACTATATGTAGATAGCATTGCTCCCAAATTATGCACACTGTCCATCTGTGCATATATATATATATATACGTATATAGTAGATGTATGTATATATATAGTATACATATAGTGTGTAGAGAGAAAGAGAGAGAGAGAGAGAGAGAGAGAGAGAGAAAGAGAGGGAGAGAGATATAGACAGAGATGGATATAGAGATAGAGATAGAGATGGATACAGAGATGGAAATAGAGATGGAGATAGAGATAGAGATAGAGATAGAGATGGAGATAGAGATAGAGATAGAGAGAGAGGCAGAGGGAGAGAGAGGGAAGGGGGAGAGGGAGAGGGGAGGGAGAGGGAGAGAGAAGGAGAGGGAGAGGGAGAGAGAGAATATTACATCATTTCGCAGCAATCATACCATCCGCTCAAGTTCGTTGGTACAAAGGATTACACAGAATTAGGTAGAAACAGTAGAAATATGGAAACAGAATACGCCCAACAAACGACACAAAACGTACGTCTTTGCCATGCGCAGAAACAAAAAGTCACGACATACACAGAATTATCCATCCGAAAAGCTCGGTACACGTGCTTTCTTCCAGAAACAATAATAAGGATTCGATTAAAATGACCTAAAGTGCCCAATGTTCTGGTACAGATCTCAAGATCGGAGTACAACTGCGATGTCTTGGAAAATTACCCAGGTGTGGCAACGCTTAACTTAGATGATGAATATTTGTTCCTCGCCTCAGTTCGCCACTGAATACACCACAGCTTTTTATAAATTGACTTGTCGTCAGCGTATTACCACCGCAATACATCTGCAAGACAGCGCGTGCAAATGCCAAATACTCAACTGCTCAAACAATGGAACTGATCGGACGACGCATCGGACGATTGATCGGACGACTGATTGATCAATTTACTAGTTAGATAATGGGGATAAAATGCATTTTTATATTGCTCAAGAGCATAGGTACTTTGCAGAGTTATTCATGTTGCCAACATCCAATTCAACCACATACCTGCCATGTAGCGGGTTACACCTCATACCAAATCAAGAAGATGATTGATGTTGCGTAGGCACATTCAGGGTCTATGCCACTGAAAATGACAGATGCACTCTGAAATACCTGTCCACATTCGTCGTGGAAAACATCATGGAACTGCAGGACGAACTTGGTGTTCTGTGCAAGTGCAGAGAGCGATGACCAGTGCCAAATGAGGATTTCAAGGATAATTAAAATACTGATGTGTATGGCAACACCAACGGCAATACCAACAGTAAACGAAACTCCCATCTGAGTTAGAACAAGTGGGATTGTACCTATCTTCTAGAGGGAACATCTAATGGTAGTGTGGTGACCGCAATGGCATGAGCTATCCATTTGCGTCGTTTTCTCTTGCCAGCTTCCCAACAGTTTAGTCACAGCCAGTATGCAAATGGAGCAGTTTTCCAAAGTCGTGACTTTTCTCCTTTGTGGTCACCACAGCGATGAACCTGTGAAGAGTGCGTATTTACGTTTCATATCCCAAATCTAGTCGGTACCTGAAGAATGTGCCAGGTGTTTCAAATCGTTGTCTCGTCTGTTTTCCGAGCTTCAGCCCTAAGCGTGCAAAATGATCAACAGTTCGTGTCACCATTTATCCCACTGTGGATGTCCAGTGGCATGCGCAGATGGAAGCAATGAGACTGGCGCAATTCACTGTTTTATCCACTATCATGGTGTGCCAGCATCATGTCGCTATGATCAGAGTTTACCAGGCCAATCCCAAATATGTGTGCAAAATTGTATTAAATTACACACATAGTTACATAATTACATAATTACACACATACTCTTCATAAAGATAGATAGGATGCGAGGTATATATATACATATATACATATATACACGTTTACATATGCACCAGACTAACTATTGCAATTTTAGCGCGAGAGGCGAAGTCCGAAAATGAAATTCAGATAATCTCTGAAACTTCCGTAGTTTGTCAGGTATGCAATGCTGAGCAGTGATACACGTCGAACTGCAGAAGAGAGTGTTGGTTGGTTATTGGTTTTTACGACACCTCGACCGTTGAGTCATGCAGAGTCGCCAATCTCCCACGCCGATTGGTCGCGGGCGAAGAGTAGCGAGAGGTGCGACTCGAACCCACCACCTTTCGATTGTGAGATGAGCAACTGACCCCTAGGCTACTCGTCCCCCAGAAGAGAGTGTATTGTGGGTTACAACCAAAGTTGAAGGTAACACGCAATGTTCTAGATTATAGTTTATTTTCATGTGAAGCACCTCAAAACAAAACACACCGCATTGATAGCATGCCTACTAGGAAGGAAACCTGCTCCAACTCTTGGACGCGTTCCTCACAATGCAAGCTTCATCTTGTGGCATCATCGCATGTTATATTAAATAACATACAGAGAAGAACGTGAGATCTACGAAGCAAATAGCAAATAATATAAATTAATCAACCAAGACGGTAGTAACATTACGAACACGTCATGGCGTTCACATATGCTGCCAGCAAGAAGTGAAGAGGGTGTCAGCCTCAGGCGATGCCAACAGTCCTGACTTGGAAGGCCCGCTTTGCCCACGCTCATCCCCTTCACCTCTGTCATCGGAGAGCCGACGGTGAAACCCTGTCACCTGCCGCCCAGTGGTGGCCAGCGGCACCCCGCCTAATCTCACCAAACTGGACACACCGTCCCGCTGTGGCGGCCTGCCCAATCTCATCAAACTGGACGCATTCGCAGGGTGAAGCGCGAGCCTGCTGGAACGTGGCGAGTTCTGCGCTGGGCACCTAGTCCGCTGACGGTGCCGGCCGGTGGCCCGGCCACGCCGCTTCATACCCGTGAATATGTATAACATACAGCTAGCTTTGGCCTGACGGAAGGTGCGCTGTCTGGCGCTCACGATCTCGCTCTCTTCATGTATCTGTCGCTGTCTTTTTCTCTCTCTCTCTCTCTTTCTCGCGCATCGTTTGTACTCAGTGCCGTGCGTCGGTGGCGCCGCCTGCCGGTGGCTCAGTGCTGCCCTCTGCGCCGACGCTGGCGGCGCTGGCGACGCAGGTGGCGGCGGCGGTGGCGGCGGCGGTGGTGGCGGCGTGCGGAGCCTCCCTTGGCCGGCTCCAGTGCGCTCTCGAGCGGCGGCGCCGGCTCTAGCTCCGGCTCGCTGCCTTCGGTCGCCGACGCGCTGGCTGCGTACGCCAGGCGCGCGACCGGCCCGGCCGTGGACGGCCGGCCGACGTAGCTGGCAGGCGTGGACGTGGACGTGGACGTGCACGGAGCCGTGGACGCCGCGACGGCGCCGTATAGCTGCGGTACGTCGGCGTCCTCGGCCGTACGCAGGTCCAGCACGGGGTAGTGGTACTTCTGATGCAGGGGCAGCTGCTGCTCGCGCGCCACTTGCAGCAGGTAGCCTGGGATAGGACTGCCCGGCGCTGTGGGGCCAGTCATACCACCTTCAGTTTGGTGGACCACGCATGTGACAATCCAGGACTGACCTACCAGGTTCTGGGGGCCAGTCATACCACCTTCAATTTGGTGGACCACGCATGTGACAATCCAGGACTGGCCTACCAAGCTCTGGGGTCGAGTCACACCACCTTCAGTTGGGTGGATCACGCATGTGACAGTGACCACAATCCAGGACTGACAACTCAGCTACGCCTGGGCTTAAGGCCTTGGGTGCTGGTCAGCTCAATCTAAGCATGACCTGATCATGCAAAGCAACAGTGGATGCACTCCTTGATGGTACTGATATGGCGAGATGTAGTTCGCGATGCATGTCTAAAGTTGCACATATTACGTTGCATTGAGTGAACGTGTTATTGTTATCACAATTGTGAAATACGCACAAATGACATATAGGATCCTGGTAGGGTTCTCTCATTGGCTTTTTCTTGAGCCTCGATCGATGTCTGTGGCTCCAGGTAGCCCACCGGTTTCGTGGGTTTCGTGGATTTCGTAGGTATCCCGTATTCTGCAGTGTTGGAAGCAGCGAGATGCCATCCCAGTGACAAAGAAGTGACATCTGGGAGTCCATGCTGTCTATGGAGGTCTTGCAAGGTTCCTATGTCATTATTATTATGTCCTGTAAGATGCTAGGGAATTAAGAGGGCCTTAACACGCGCGCTGGAGGGGGGGGGGGAAATTCGCCCACCCCTCCGGTTTTTCGCAGCTGACTACAGATTTTACCGGCAGATATACGCCATTGTTTGTGTGCCTGCTATTAAATGATCGACGCGTTGTTTAAAGTAAGAAAAATGAAAATCGGCTGCAAATTATTCGAGTTACGGGTCGTTAAATCAAAACATTTTATCAGCGCCATACCACAAAAATCGGCGCTGATGCGCTTCCCGTATATTGGCAAAAAGGAAGTGTTCTTGGCAAAACTAGCGACTTATTTGATGTACATTGTCATGCTACATTGTCTCAAAGTCATGTCAAGTCACCGAGGTCAAGTCAGGTCAAGTTCATGACAGGTGAACACAAGTCCTGGAGGGGGATGGCGAAATCCGCCAACCCCTCCGATGTTTCGTACATAACTCCATATTGTACCAGCCGATATCCGCCACATTTTTGCGTACCTGCTTCGAAATGACCGCGCATTGCTTAAAGCAAGACAAATGGAAATCGGCCGAATGGTTTTCAAGTTAGATGCCGTTAAAATAAAAACAATTTACAGCGCCAGACCACAAAAATCGGCGCTGATGCCCTTCTCGTATATTGGCAAAAGGGAAGTGTTCTTGACAACACTAGCGACTTACGTGATGCATATTGTTATGCTATATAATTAAAAAGTCATGTTAGGTCGCCGAGGTCAAGTTAGGTCAAGTTCATGACAGGCTAATGGAACCAAACTTGGTCAACTGGAATGTGTCATAAATGCAAATGACTGCCATGCGATTGATGTCACTTTGCATGTTGCTCCTTACACATCCCGAAATCTACTGTTTGCCATTGTGTGCCTAAGCGTTTCCATACTTTATTCATGTATTTCACTCCTTTTCTTGCGAAGCCGATTGTGCCGAGCCGCCCAACGGAGCAGTCGGGTTGGGAGCCCGGTTCCGGTAACTGGAGCAGGCAATGACCTATTAAAGTGCTCCTATATAGGTGACCTGAGGTCAAATGGCGGATCTGGCATCTGTATTGCATCATTGGTAATGTTCAAAACATCATTAGTGCAAATTTTGGAGTATTTAAACACAATCACAGCGATCCATAACAATGACAAGCCAAGCCACGCAAAACCAAAATTTTTGCTATGTTTGTTGTTTGACCTCTTAGTTAGTTATTTGGGTTTTAGGGCTCATCAACTGCAGTGGTTGTACAGCGCCCATCTATTTTGACTTCATTTGACCTTGAAGATAGTGACCTAAGGTCATGAACTTTGTACACAATATAGTTCGCTATCGTGCCCATCCACCCTGCAAATTTCGTTGCTCTAGCCTTCATAGGAGCCGAGATCTTAGGGGTGCGGAATCCGCCCCCCCCCCCCTCCAGTGCGCGTTATTTTCAGAGGCCCTCCAGGGCGCGTGTTAAGGAGGCTTCAGGTAGTTGTCAGATGAGATGATGAGCAAGGGGTCTTAGTTTGCATATGGTATTTCTGTGTGCGGTTGATTGTGGTAAATATAATAATTAGCCAGCGGTTCGGAGTATCTAGCCGACAAAGTGACTACTCTTGAGAATAAGTGGCACGACATGATGGCTGATCATGGCTACGTAGCTGATATTGAGTGTACAAACACGTCATTAGCTGAGCGACTTCCTTCACCATGAAATGCATGGGCCTCGAAAAAAAAACACCAAATATGCAGAGACGAATATAGCAATGTGTCAAGAGTGCGCAGAAACTAGCGAGATATTCGATGGTTTGTCCCCGAGTAAAAGTACACATGAGAAGTAAATAGGCCAATGTGACAGTTGAAGAAATGCAAACAGCAAACGCAATAGGAAAGGTAAACAAATAGGAACTGTAAATGCATATACAGCAGAACACCAGCATTGACCTGTTTTGACCAGGTGTTGGGCGCCGATCGTCCATCACGACGAGGCGCAGAACGAGTGCATCACCTTCAGTCGACATCAGCACTCACCGGAGCCGTTGCAGTCCATGTTCTCGAAAAAGTCCTCCGGGTCGAGCGAGTTGCCGTCCATGTCCTCGACGGCCACGCGCAGGCCCATGTTCTCCGAGTCTGGCCACGCCCACTTCCGCACGGCCGGGCGAATGTTGAACTTGACCCAGTGCTGACCGGCCCTGGGCATCAGCATCCAGTCTACCAGGTAGGTCAGGCCGGCCGACGACTCCGCCTCTGAGAACAGCAGGACACAAGGTGGTGTCGCCAAACCTGATCTCGAAATGCGTGTGGGCAGTGCTCTGCTGTTACTGCCTGCGAGCCACACTGCATAAACAACACCTTCTAAACCTGAATGAATGTGATTTTATCAGTCATCGTTCACTCCTAGTTGGTTGGTTGGTTGTTGGAACTTGAGGGCGCATCTGCGCGCACTGCAGTGGTCATGCAGCACCCATAACGTCGTCAGTCATACCAAGTTATAAAGCCGAAATTGATCGAAACTACTGATTGCGACACATTATCAAATCCATTGTCAGGACGTACAGCATAACCATCTTGCTTTCTCAACATGCCTGTTACCGTATTAGTCGGACGTATATGCCACAGCAAACTTGGCATCTGCAAGGAAGCGAAACAGCTGGCCCGATTGTAGAAGGGACGATTCATCCCCTAATACTTTCTGTGGCGAGACTGAAGTGACCCCGGAGTGACGTCTTCGCTCATTCTCGAACTAGGATATTTTACGTTTGGATGCAAATGTTCCTTCTAAGGCAACAACATTCGAGTTGTTGCCATGCCGTTGAGATTGATGACAGGGTCCGGTCATTTGAATTTCACTTACGGATACCATTATGCACCTTTGGGTTAATAAATGCAATTCGAAAGACTGATGTGAACAGGGGAGAAAGAGGGAAAAGTGAGACAAAGAGAGAGAGAGGGAAGGAGAGAATGAGAGTGAGAGAGCGAGAGAGAGAGAGAGAGAGAAAGATAGGCAGATAGGTGGCTGGCATGTTTGGTATGCCCCCTCTCTGCTGGCCGGACCGCAGGGTCATCTTCCTGCACGGATCACCGGAAAATGCGTCCGGTCCTCATCAAGGGACATGCGGACGGCTTTGCAGGCACGTCCGTTGCCAGCGTCAGCTCAGATCAGCACAAATGCACAGCCCTTTCGGCTGCGCCCGTCTAGACAGGTGGGGAGGGGAGCCACACTTCCGACCGGCCGACTGCTGGTGCTGCCAGGAGAATGGACCAACGCTGTGTAACAATGGACTGCCGCCGCCGTCAGCTGTTTTTCCGTCTGACCCGGCCGGTGACCGTGCGAGATGAAGGCTCTGTCGTCACATCCGCTCCGTCACCGCAGTACTGTGGTCGGGCAACAAGGGTGAAGCCAGGTGTCGGCGGAAACAAGAGCATAGCGGTTCTTCTTTGTGAAATTTCGATGTAAAATTATTTCATTCAGGATGCTTGGGCGCTGCGCGATAATGTCGCTTTCATGGAGACGAACCAAAATTCCAGATAGAATGGTCCTTTTCCTGTTTTTTTTAATCTGGAATTTAAACTTTAAAAGAAGCGAGCCTAGTGGAAAGCTCCACCAATCTGAGCACAATTCCATCCCACAAGCGGTGCCGAGGAAATGGCCAAGAGGACAAGAAGTGGCCGAACTTTTTGAAGTCCTACAATGGAATGCCGCCTCAATGATCTTAAAAAACAGCCCTGCGATGTCGTTACATCCAAAACGGATGGAAGTATATCGTGCGGTTGTTGATAGCAAAAATGGTCCCTGTTTCGGAGACATAGCGCTCACGGTGCAAAGGGATTTCATTCTTCTGGCTGTGATTTGGGGCTTAGGATCAATTTAGCCTCCCCTCAGTAACTTTTGTTCTAAGCACGATACAGAGATGTTGGAAGCGGTATGGTGTAGGTATGCACTTGAACGCTTAGAGTTGCTTGAAGCATTGCCAATCTTTTTGGCTGGCCTGCAATATCAGTTCGAGGAGGTCAATATGAATGAGAAGTTAGTCACCTGGTTTCGCCTTAGTCTTCGGACCCCATTATTGAAACAAATACAATTTCGTGTTTCAATATTGACGATATGCATACTAAAAGCTTATTCCAACACAGATGACACGTGCCGACGTCAAGATTGCCAACCACGACAAGGTAAAATGCAGGGAAATATGTGAACTATTGGAGGTGACAACTTTCGAAACAGATGATACTCAAGAAAGGATAGTGAGTGCCACGAAAGCAAAATCATATGTATTCCATTGCCTTGAGAGTTTCAGTCTAGAAAGAAAACCATAATTTACAATTTGAGAATAATTTGATCGCCACAAAATCAAGAAATATCCAAATATTTATCATGGAATTTACATGAACTCAGTGGACCAAATCAGATTGTAAGCTAACACTGCGTGCACGAGTGCCCTGACTGAGCCACATTTACTTCATCATAGTCAGTATTTGTGTGCAATTTAGTGCCATGTAAATGCCATTTTTGTTTTTGCTACGAGTTATGAGTAAAATTTGCATCCTTCTTAAAAGCGCGTACGACTCCTGTTAGTAGCACTGCCGACTGGTAAAGGCAGCAGATACGCTACTGACATCAGCAATATGAAACAATCAACAATGTTCATAGGAAGTATCTCATCAATTGACATTAGACACAAACACACACACACATATATATATTTATATATATATACATATATATATATATATATATATATATATATATATATATATATATATATATATATATATATATATATAATTGGAATGTCTACACTTGCATGTTTTTAAACATCGGTTGACTTTTTGACATTACCCTCTTCCCTTTCACTCCACAAAATATCTTAATTTTAGGTCACTGCGAGCAGGTTTCACTTTTGACTTTATCTGGTACAGCTTGTTGATGAAAATGTTTCAATATGTATAAAAGCCGTAGTGAGACGAGATCGTCACATGAATTCAGCTCGTCCTGACTGCGGTATCTTAACGCGCATATCGGAGATGTCCGTGAAGTTGGCAGCAGCCACAGCAGACAGCTGCAACAGACAGCTCCAACCGACTCATATTAACAACACTACATCTCAGTCGCCTTAGTGCCAGCCCTCGCCCACTCCTCGCCTCCCCACCCTTCACCTCCATCACATTAGAGCCAGGGGCGTCGCCACCGGGGGGGCAGAGGGGGCAATGCCCCCCACCCACCCCTGCCGTAAGACTGGCCCCCCCCCTGAAATTTGAGAAGGCCCCCAGGACGAAAAGGAGGCCCCCAAGACGAAAACGAAACCCCAGGACGAAAAGGAGGCCCTTAGGACGAAGAAGAGGCCCCTAGGACGAAAGGAAGGTACCTCAGGACGAAAAGGAGGCTCCCATGATGAAAAGGAGGCCCTCCAGGACTAAAAGGAGGCCCCAGGACGAAAATCAGGCCCCAGGATGGAAAGGAGGCCCTCCAGAACGAAAAGGAGGCCCTCCAGGACGAAAAGAGACCCTCCAGGATGAAAAGGAGGCTACCAAGACGAAAAAGAGATTATACAAATTAGGGGCCTCCAGGAGGAGGCCCCTAATTTGTAAAAAGAAGCCACCTAGGAGAGGGTAGGAGGCCCCAGAAATCAAGCGAGTGCCAAATATTGACATAGAGGCCCCAGGACGAAAAGGCCACCAGGACGAAAAGGAGGTCCCCATGATGAAAAGGAGGCCCCCAGGACGAAAAGGATGCCCTCTAGGACGAAAAGGAGGCCCTCAGGACGAAAAGGAGACCCCAGGACAAAAGAAGGTACGTCAGGTCGAAAAGGAGGCCCCCAGGACGAAAGTGAGGCCCCAGGATGGAAAGGAGGCCCCCCAGGAAGAAAAGGAGGCCCTCCAGGACGAAAAGGAGGCCCTCCAGCCCTCAGTTTCCCATTCCCGAACCATACTAAGGGCCTAAAAACAATAGGAGGCCCTAACACAATGGAGGCCCCTTTTCGGGGAGCAGGAGGCCCCTTTTCGATCTCGCCCCTCCCCCCCTGGAAGAATTTCGTGGCGACGCCACTGATTAGAGCCAACCCTCACCCACTCCTCGCCTACCCTCCCTTCATCTTCGTCACCTTAGAGCCAGCCCTCTCCCAATCCTAGCCTCGCCATCCTTTACCCCCCATTACCCTAGAGCCAACCTTCATCCACTCCTCGCCTCGCCACTCTTCACCTCCATCATCTTATGGACGCTAAATGACCAACCATGGTCGATGCGCCCTAAAACCACAATCACACACACACCTCCATCATCTTAGAGCACGAAAATACTCACCTGGGATGGAACGAACGGAATACATGTAGACGGAAACGCGTATTTGGTCTTCCTCTTCGTCTCCAGTTTCGATCTCAGGCAGAAATAGCAGAGGGTTCTGTGAAATGCGTCGCACTAGTTGAGCCCGGAGCGGCCAAACGATATCGCGGGCACAACATGTACGGAACTTGGCGGAAAACCAACTGGCTTCAAGCATCGACAGTACGGGGTTTCGGTGCCAAAATTATGCAGCACGTGCTTAAGCGAAACGCAATCAACATTTATTGCAACAATTGGCAGCGCAGTGGTTATTGGCCGTTCTGAAGTAGCAGGTCGCCAATCGATTATTCCATCCTTGACGACATGCTGCGTGGAATTCCTCACCGGCAACGGCGGCTTCTTGTATAGTCGCAGCTCGGCCACATCGATCGTGACGTCCTCCGGCAGAGCGAGGAAGAAGCTGGTGAGGTTGAAGAACAGGTTGATGGAGTTGTACTCCTGCCAGAAGTGGTCCTCCATCACCTCTGGCGGGTCACCTGTCGGGCAGAGGTTGGCAGGTCAGGCCGGCGCCCGATCCGATGTGTCTGGCGCACAGCAAAACGCTGGCTGCCTCAGCAGCCCTGACAGCGTTCAATTCATTGTGATGCATTGTTGAATTGGCACACATGCCTCACTGTGCCACTGTCATGCTTGCCACACGGTCAGCCTATGCCGCATTCGACCGCTCAGCACGGCATCCGCCACCCGAGTCCTCCGACTGACACCAGCAAGAGGCACCCGACCTCGGCACTGGCACAGGTCACGTGACACAGCATGACCGCCTGATGGCCAGCTGCAGCGGTCTGACCCGAGGCCGGTGCCGTCTGGATCGTCGGCACCTGAGTTCCGCCATGATTCTTTTTTTATTGAAGATGACATAAACGCAACTCACAGAAAATGAATTATAGTTACAGCTGCCAAACTCAACATTTAAAAAATGATCTAGTTCGGAAGGAAAGAATTGCAGCTTGAAAACACCATAATGCAAAAGGAATATCCATGGTTGAAAAGCATGACAGTAGGACCACACCGGGCTCGGTGGCTCATATGGTCATATTTGCACGTGGCGTACGTGTATTACGCACACGGTGATAGATTCGCTCAGATGGCCAGTTGCCATATATACATTACACGCTCGGTAGTAGACTCGCTCAGATTGCCAGTTGCGTATATAGATTGCACACTCGGTAGAAACCTCGCTCAGGTGGCCAGCTGCGGTATATGCATTGCACACTCAGTAGTAAACTCCCTCAAGTGGCCAGTTGCCGTATATACATTGCACATTTAGGAGTAGACTCGTTCAGATGGCCAGTTGCCATATATACATTCACACTCGGTAGTAGACTCGCTCAGATTCCCAGTTCCCGTATATACATTACACACTCGGTAGAAACCTCGCTCAGGTGGCCAGCTGCGGTATATGCATTGCACACTCAGTAGTAAACTCCCTCAAGTGGCCAGTTGCCGTATATACATTGGACATTTAGGAGTAGACTCGTTCAGATGGCCAGTTGCCATATATACATTCACACTCGGTAGTAGACTCGCTCAGATTGCCAGTTCCCGTATATACATTACACACTCGGTAGTAGACTCGCTCAGATTACCAGTTGCCGTACATGCATTGCACACGGTAGCAGCCTCGCTCAGATGGCCAGTTGCACTGAGAAACCATAGACACTGAGGATGTCGCCGGGCCTGCTGGTCCACGGTCTATTTCCAGGTCGCGTGTGTCTGGCGGGAGAACTAGTCGTAGGTGTCGGCATGCTCGGGAGACATAGTCGCGCCGCTTGATAACATCAGCCGGGGTCAGGTCGATCAGATATTCCTCCGTAAAGGACCATGAGTCTGGCCGTGAGACAGGCAGCGTCTAGACGCCGTTGCCCAAAAGGAGCGACAGCCAGCCACACCGCGACATCCAGTCGGGCCAGAGCCAGCTGATTGATTGCTTGCTCACCCAGCCTAAGATCGGGCCGATTACTTGCCGCGCCCAAGGTCAAAACCCACAGTCGAGATGCCACTGCGCTGCCACACACACACACACACACACGCACATACACACACACACGCACGCACACACACACACACACACACACACACACACACACACACACACACACACACACACACACATTTATATATTTATATATATATATATGTATAAATGTATATTAACACGTTCAAATTTTATGAAGTATTTAGAAGACCAGCTTCCCTGATGTTTTCCCATTGCTGGGTAGCCCAATAGGGACCATGCAAAGTTTCAGCTTCCTGGCTCAATGTTCGCGTCGGCCTCAAGGGCTCTAAAGTTTGCCCTATAGGGTGTAATGGAGACTTAATTCCGGTGTTAGTCGCAGTATGCTAACATCGTCACAGTGCCGTTTCCTATTACAATATCGTCGCGAATAACCACGATTCAACTGCTGTGTCTGGAAGAGAGTAGACTAAGCCTACCCTTCCCCCTCGCCCTCACCTCCCACCACCTTACCTCCCACGCCTCCTCCCGCCCACATGTCTCCTCCCCTCTCGGTTTTCGCATGTTTTGAAGTGTGCCTATTTTTTATGAATTTCCTACCATGCTCATTAAACACCCCCTCCTTCTGTTTCAGGATAAATGTTGATCGAAACTTATAGTTTTAGTTCTAAACGTTCATAGTTTCAAACAAGACGAGAAGTTAAGAAATTCACTCCGACAAGTATCACGATGCCAACTACAAGGGGTGGCAAAAAAACGCGGAATGAGCACCAAAACCGAGGAAGCCGGCTGCTCGCTCTCAGCGACCCCGGAGCAGGAAAGGGGTGTGGATGATCGGGAGGACCACCGACAAGCTTCCATGCTGTCAGCTTCCTACAAATAGGCAATCTCTGCAGATATTATTATACTTCCACGAGGAAACAATGCAAAATATGAATACTAGACAACTAGCCACTATAGTGGCCTCCGAAGTACTCGGCCTCTACCACGCGGTGCCTCTGACAACTATTCGTGAAGATAAGGGCGCAGAGAAGATTTCGTGGTTATATAAAAAATGGAGAAATCTCGAGAAGAACAGGAAGAGAGACTCAGCCACAGAGATGAGAAAGAGACAGCATTTTGAAAAAGAGTTCGACGCTTTATGCGATAGGTCAAAAGTGGCCGCGGAGAAAGAGATCCGGGCAGACAGTCTCAAAAGTGTAAAGGACAAAACATCTGACATATCGTTTTCGCATGAACGAAGAAGGGGACGAAAGTTGCACATTGGATAGTCTGATCGTCAATACATGCGGAAATCACAAGGAAAAATGAAGCGACACGATCCACCGTGTGTAACATCATCATCCATGATGTGTTGCAGCATGAAAGTGTATCACAAATGCTACTCACAGACAGAAGACGACACAGACCAGGAGGACACGGACACGAAAGAAGATCCTGATTATACTGAAAGCCCCGACTGAAACGGCACGTAGTGACACACGCACGCTCACAGTTCCGCGAAACATCACAGGAAGCGGAGTGACAGCCACATTGGATCGGTGTAACATAAGCAGTGAAGTCGCTTCACATGTATTCGCTTCCGTAGTGAAGTCGGGTGGCGCCAACCTGGACGAGGTTAGCATCAGTGCATCCACCATCAGGCGTCATCGGAGCGCAAGCCGGAAGGTCCTCTCAGACCTGATCAAGCAGGAGTTTACGCCTCCGGGAGACACAGTTGTCCATTTGGACGGCAAGCTGCTGGATGAACATGGTGGAGGGTAATCCGAGAGATTGGCAGTCATGGTATCGGGAAATACGGAGCAGTGCGTTCAAGGAAGACTTTTATCAGCGAGAAAGCTAGGAAATAACACTAGAGAGGTCCAAGCCGCTAAGGTGTTCAAATGCATTCAAGAATGGAGTCTAGAAGAAACAGTTCACGCTATGTCCTTTAACACAACTGCATCCAATACTGGGTGCAAAAGAGGGGCAGCGATGAGGCTAGAGCAGAAACTCGAGAAGAAGCTGTTCTACCTGGCCTGCCGCCATCACATCCAGGAACTCTCAGCTAAAGCAGCGTGGACACATCTGTTTGGATCCGATCATTCGCCAGAGACGTCCCTGTTCATGGTCTTTCAATATGTTTGGTCGAACATAAACAAGGAGGAATATGAAACTCTTCAGCTAAAGGAAGAGTTCTTGCAGGACCAAAGAGGAGATGTGCTTCGAGATACTTAAGGACATCACTGGAGCCTCGTCTGAGGCCTCATCAAATCTGCGGGCAGACTACAGGGAGTGTGCATATCTGACCATTAAGGTGCTCGAAATAAGCGCAAGTCACGAAGCTGCCTTTTCGAAGCTTGGAGCGTGCCACAACCCACGGTGGATGGCAAACGTGCTGTACAGTATCAAAATGATCATGTTCCGATCACAGCTCCTCAACCTGGGCGTCATCACGGAAGATCTCTCCGAGAAGCTGAGGCGCTTCACCGTCTACGTGCCCCTGTACTACGTCCGGGAGTGGCTTACCAGTACCGTTGCTTAGGATGCAGCGGTAAACGACATTGATCAATGCAAGAACCTTTCTAAGTTCTAAAGCATCGATCCGGATATTGCGTAGGTGGCGATGAATGTAACGAGGAAACACATCTGGTATCTCACGGAGGAGCTGGTGCCTATGGTGCTGGCTAGCGCTAAAGTTGATGATGAGACCAATCATCTTCTGGCAAGCAGCATCTGCAGCGCCGACCGAGGACAGACTTTCAGTTTGTGGAAGCATGAACTCGCCGTCCTGCCGAGTGATGTAGCTCAGGTGGAGACGCTGAGTCTGACTAAGTTCATCGGGCCCAGGTCCGTTTCAATCTTCCACAGTCTCGGCATCCGCACCACCTTGCTAAATAAATCCCTACCATGAGATGACGACGCTGACTACCGGCATTTCGTGTCGTTCGTCACTACTCTGTGGTTCACGAACGACACCGCGGAGCGTGGAATCAGGTTGATATCTGATTACATATGTCATCTAACGAAGCATGATGAAGCAGGGCAAGACGTTCTTCAGGTGGTGGAAGCTCATCGGAAACTTTATCCTGATAACCGGAAGGCGACTCTGAAGAAAACTCGTCAGGAGCTTACCTGGAGAAGAGAATGGAGAAGGGAACAGTAAGCTTAGTCCACTTTCTTCAGGACACAGCAGTTGAATCGTGGTTATTCGCGGCGATATTGTAACAAGAAACAGCGCTGTGACGATGTTAGCATAATGCGACTAACACCGGGGTTGATGTCTCAATTATACTCTATGGGGAAAACTTTGGAGCCCTTGAGGCAGACGCAAACATTGAGCTAGGAAGCTACAATTTTGCGTGCTTCCTATTGAGCCACCCAGCAATGGGAAAACACCAGGGGAGCTGGTCTCCCAAATACTTAATAACATTTGAAGGGGGCTAGTGTGTATACATATATGTACATATATATGGGTGTTTGTGTACAGTGGCATCGCCACGAAATTCTTCCAGGGGGCAATCTCGAAAGGGAGCCTCCTGTTCCCCGAAAGGGGCTTTCATTGTGTTACTGCCTCCTATTGTTTTTAGGATTTTAGTATGGTTCGGTAATGGGGAGCATGATTTCATATTGATGTCTTGTTCTTGGAATGGATGGTGCATGATTCACTCAAAACGCAACAGCAATAATCATTTTTCGCTGAAAACTGGACCATACCAGCGTATTAATTAATAACTAGGTCAGAAGGCGCCCAGCCTCCGCCGGGCTTATCGGACCCATGCTGCTCGCTTCGCGAGGTCTTGACAATAGTAATGCACTTCATTTTCCCAGAATCTAGCAGGAGCTGGGCACGAGCAAATCAAATATTTTTGTGTCGCTCAATCAACTGACTTTCAATACAGAAAGGGGTTATGTATCGCGTGCCACCTCCCAAGACCCAATTAGCATCCAGTTCCCTTCAGGTGTACTGGGGGGATACTTTTGTAATCACGCATGGTTGTACGAAGTCGCAAAATAAGGCCAATGGCGTGGAATGTATAGAATGAACGCATGTATCCTGATATATTCCCTTCACTACACTTTATTAGTAGCAGCTTGGTAAATGATGAATGAATGGATAAACGAACGAATAAATGTTGAATACATCACGAATGAATCAGTCAATAAAATGATTTACTAAGTTAACCGGACTGGCGGTAGGAAGTCAGTCAGTCAGTACGTCAGTCAATCCGTCACTCAGTCAACTAGTCAGTCAGTCAGTCCATCAGTCCGCCAGTCCGTCAGTCCGTCAATCAGTCAGTCAGTCAGTCAGTCAGTCAGTCAGTCAGTCAGTCAGTCAATCAGTCAGTCAGTTAGACAGACAGGCAGTCAGTCAGGCAGTCAGTCAGTCCGTCAGTTAGTCAGACCGTCAGTGAGTCAGTCAGTCATTCATTCGGTCGGTGCGTCAGTCAGTCCGTCAGTCAATGCGCGGTCACGGTGCCGGACATTTTCACATGTTGAAGGAACGGGCACAAATTTTAGAATGCTAAGCATAGGAAACGTATATTTTCTATATGAAATCCTTCCAAATACAGTGCGGCTGGAGCGGTAACGCGCATTAGAGAAGAATTTTCGACCGAAAGTTGGCAGTAAGCTTCGGTATCAAAACCGCCATCCGGCGATGGCATGCTGGAGCCTTTTGGGACGGTCGAGAAGGCGTGTTTGTAATGATTCGGGGCATTCACGATTGTAATCAAACTATTTGAGTTGGACAGATTTTAAAGGCACCGTGAACATCAGCAAATTCGCGGCTACAAGTGTATGTCACTTTTAACCTGAAAATAGCGTTATACAGGGATGTTAATAGCGTGGAAAACGGAGCCGATTTTATACGTCCAAACACATCCCACTGTTGTCGCAGTGATGCTTGCACAACAAGTGAAATGGTCAAGGTCAACGTGAAATGTATAGCCGGTACATAGAGCTAATTAATGGAAGCGGTGTCGTGTCTTCAAAACCAATGGTTTTCCAACGCCAGATACAATCGTGAAAAACAGGGTAAGACGTCGCTTTCGCTTTTCACCCGTCCGCCGTGTACACGTGCCACGTGGGGTTGAAATGTTTACACTCGTGAGCTTCACCATCGTTGGGGCTACACTTTGGTGGTGATTTCGTGCCGATCAAACCATGGGTCCGTCAGCTGCGGCGCTCTCATTCTGGTCGCCTGGTTGAAAGTTGTTAAAAATCCCAAGTCAATAAGAGCGGATTTACGTTTGAGACCGACGTTCAGCGCTGCCTTGACGCTCAACCAGCACTCCGGCCACCCTCACGCGCATGGGCGTCGCATCATTTGGGCGATCGCAATGAAACGGGGCCCATTTGCCGGAGGAAAATGCCACCTTTTCGCTGGTACCACTCACGAGCGGATGGCATCGTATACGACATTGTGTCATTGATGCAACGGATTGATAAAACGCTATGTTAAGTTAGTTGGGTTTCGGAAAAAATGTAATCGCGTGGCACGCGTTGGCCGTGCACGTTTGCGCATTTTATGTACCCCTAAGACATCCGCATCGTGGAGACGATTCGATCGGTATCATTGTCGTCGTGTTCGGCAGAGTGGTGCGCCGGCAAATGGTACCGCACAAGTTTCCTTATAGCATTAATATATGTCGGCCGTCGGCCAGAATATACAACATGTGGATAAATACCCAACAGTCCAAACAAACCAACGTCTCAATGCTGTCTCGACCAGAAAAAAAAAATCGTTGGCCTCTAGATTGCAGCGAGTTGGCGGGGCTGGTGCTGAGCATGTCTTGCAGGTATCTACCATTGATCAACCCACTTATATGTCCTCCAAGTATAACTGAATATAGTTCGACTCATCACTACTGATAGGTATTACCACCAGCTTGATGTCCTAAGCAAAGCTTAAGGCGATCATTTCTCAGTCCTAAGACGATAATTTCGCGAAAGTGACAACGAGAAGTGGATTTCGTTAGTTTTCAGATCGCCATCTTAGGAATTTGTTGATTTTTATAACATTTGGTGCTGGCTGCAAAACACCTGTCACACACGTTAAAATAGCACATTCTTAGCAAATAAATTCACGGCATGAACAAGTACTGAACAACAATGCATACATAGCAATACAACAGTGGCAATTCACACATAATGCAAAACCTTCAAATTCCACGCCATTACGCCCATGGTTTTCACTATGCTGTATCGTTTTGTAACTGATGTTGAGAAGGTATGGAAGCCGGGAAGCTTTAATCGTACATGCTGTAAGAAACAGAAAGGAAGTTTGTAGACAGAAAATGCATTTAAACATAGCATAATTTATCCCGTTTTATATGGGGCATGGGTGTTGTTTTGTATGGTTTTGAGGGATGATCTGTCCCCTCAAAATCGGCATTGCCCCATTAGCGTATGTTTCTAAAATGTATTGAGGAACCAGTGGAGTACCTATATTTGTGCTAAGGGGAGGGGCTAAAGGATTTGCATGGGGTCCACCCACGCCCATTAAAAACGTCCTTGAATTTCGACCGCTATCTTGTCAAAGGGGACCTTTCGAAATGAAATAATTAGTGATCAGCTGAATTCGCCCGTGGAGGGGCCTAGTCTACCAATATCGTTTCTGATTCATCGGATTTCAACCCGAACTTCCCCACCAAGTTCTAAGTTATTGTTTTGAATCCCTTGATAAGCCACCCCACACTGCTGAAGTTACACCTATACCACAAAAACCGGATCGTTATCCGAAAATATCAAGCTGGAGCCCTCCAAAATCAGGCGGGATTCAATAAAAATAAATGTCCGGGTCAGTAAAATTGCTCTGGAGCACCGAAAATATTGCCAGATGCTTTCACAAATTGCGTACGGCACCGAAAAAAATACATACCAGATCTCGCAAAATCTGGGTGGAATACAAATAGATGGCGCCAGTGTCTCGAAAAATCTGGCCGGTATTCAGACTTTAAAAAAAAGAAAGAAAAGATCTACAAAAATCGCGTTCAGCCCAGAAAACTGGCGCTGGGTCCTCGGAACCACGCGCCTGGGAGGGATAAGTCGGGCTGGGATCCTGAAAAAGCGCACCGAAGCCCCAAAATCGTACTGGGGCCCACAAACATACGTCAGAAGCCTAAAAAAACACAGCGTGGCCCTAGGAGCACAACGTGGGCCGAAAATAAAACTGACCCTCTAAAGAGCACAGTCTCCCAAAAAGCGATAGGGCCTTAAAGCATGCGTTGCAGCCCTAAATAAACATACCTGGAGCTTTAAAAAAAAATACACTGGAAGCTACCAAGGCACACAGGGAGCATGATAACGCACAAGGGCCTGAAAAGTATCTGGGGCCACAAAAGGCAAAATGACTCCAAAACGAACCAAAAGATCTGGAGCTAAATACGCACATCGGCGTCTTCGAAAACGCCCTGCCACGCAAAAAAATCCTCGGTGCATAAAAAAGTCAACAAAACCCTAAAACGAGCAGGGGTTTCGAAAATGTATGGAGTGCCCAACTTCCATATAAAATGCATTGCCCATCACTTTAAAATGTACAATTTCCCACCTTTAGGAACTCCAGCTCATATTACCCGGTCCCCACAACGTCAAAGTCCGTGCACCTGCAGACTCATCTTGCGCATTCGGCGCATTCGTCACACTTCATGGTATCCTATGGTTTCTGCTAGGCCTTCTGCGTTTTGCTAATTGCTGTCACATGATAGACTTGCGCCATATTTGACGTGCTGGAATGCTTCGTATGGGCGTCCCTGTGAACATTCGAGTAATTATATTCGATCATTAGTTCCCTACTTTCCACATTTTCTGGTAATTATGAAAAGTGGATTCCGCTGAGAGATGCGGATTATCGAGGCACTTCCTCAGAGTTCTTTCTTGGACCCGTTGAGTCTTTCTTGGTCTATTGGATATGTCCTATGTCTCTAATCCATTTTTGTTATCGGCCTAATACATTTGCGAAATCCCTGCTTGTTTGAGGGTTTGTTGCAGTTTTGTGCACCGATTGTTTTTGTTTACGTGTCATGGCGTTTTCGAACATCCCGATGTCTATATTTAGCGCCAGGTTTTTTGTTCGTTTTGGAACCATGCTGCCTTTTTCGGCGCCAGCCTATTTTTCAGGCCCGTGTGCGTTCTCATGGCCCCCGTGAGCCTTGATAGCTTCCTGTGTATTCCTGAGGTCCAGGTATGTTTATTTATGGGTGCAAAGCATGTGTTAAGGTCCTGTCGCTTTTTCGAAGGCTCTATGGGTGCTTTGGAGGGCCAGTTGTATTGTCGACATACCCCCGCAATGGGGTCAGCCTCGTCACTCGGCTGGCCAGGGAATTGGCGCTCCCTCGGGTTAGCATAGCCGGTTAACATCCCTCGGGTTAACATAACATAGATAAGGGGTGTGGAAACACGTAGGTGTTTCCTGGGAATCGTGTAGTCCCCATTGTCCATCCCCCTCTTCAAATTCCCGCATCCACCCCGTGCCAGCGACCTTTTGTATGTCTTTCATCAAACCCTGCAGCACCAACCCCTCCCTTGTCACGAGCAGATAGGCCAGCTTCCCCTGGCCTATCCCTCCGCTCAGTTTTATCTGGGTAGCCGCGCCCCCTAGGCGCGCCCCCCGTGGTTGACGGAGTCCTGGAGGTTCAGGTCCCCCGTCGCACGGTGCTAGTTGTGACGGGGGACCAACACGCCTCTTTGGTCCCGATATCCCGGAGGGCGGGCGGGTCCGTATGGCCCCATACGGACCAAGTGGCTTGTCGCCTCGGGTCGGGGCCTGGGTTTCGTCCCAGTGCCTGATGGCCCGGCCGGCAGGGGTCAAGGGGCGGGTGGTGCTGGATCCCGGCCGGGGTGGTGAGTACCTCTCTCCCGGTTGGGGACGGCATCACTTGCCCCGTATCGCTCTTCGGGTATCTGCCGTCCTCCCGATATAGGGATACAGGCGTCCCCCCGGTAGGGCCCCAGTGCGGTGGGGTACCACGAGGAGCCGAAAATACGCACAATTCTATGGATGACTCAAATTCGCAAACCCTCCCTGGACCTTCCAAAAAGGGCCAGAACGCCGGCCGTCCTTCTGGAAGCCATTTCACCGACCCTACACCTGCAGAGGGTTACCGCCCTGCATATTCACCCTCCCGCACCATAGCCTCTACCGCTGCTCCTCATAAAAGAAGTTCAGCAGGAAGCAATAGCTGGGAATCCAGACCGCCTTCTCCACGAATACTCGTATTAAAATCTCGTGGGCATGGAAAAAGCCTGTCTGGCCACTCGCCCTTCGAGCGCAAGCGCGGGTGTGACAAACTCGGTGACGTGTTGCGATGTGAGAAACTACGAGATGGAGCAATCGAGGTTGAGTTTCGAAATGCAGACGACGCTAAGAGGACCCTCGACGTAACGGAAATAAAATACTGCGTAAGAGAACATCGCAAGACGAAGGATGTTTCTATACCTATTGTGGTCGAGCCCCATAGGACGAAGAACTATTCAAAGGGCGTCATAAACTGCTTTGCCCTCAGGGATGTTTTAGATTCTGAAATCGTGGATGGGCTGTCGGAGTATGGCTTCGTGGAAGCGCGAAGAATGAAGGTGAGGAGAGGGAGCGATCTGCCGGGAACAAACAACATTGTTTTAACTTTCAATTCGACAGATCTCCCCGCTTCAATATGCGTTGGCTACGTGAAGGTAAAGGTGCGCGTTTTTTGTCCTGAACCCCATGAGATGTTTTAGGTGTCAGCGGTACGGACACACTACACAATATTGCCGCGGCCACCCAACCTGTGGTAGGTGTGGCACTTCGGAACACACCGACGGAAAGTGCGAATCAGAACGACCGTGGTGTGTAAATTGCAGCCAGGACCAAGTTCCACACACTGCCTTTGATAGAGCCTGCCCAGCACATCTGAAGGAAAGATAAATCCTTGCTTTAAAATGTTCCGGGAACTTATCTTTCAGACAGGCCAGAGAGACCTATGATGAGATTTACCCCAAAATATTATACGCAGAGAAGGCGAGGAGCACGCTACGTACCAACAATTTCCCAGGCTCAACGAGTACTTCCCAGCTCTCCCCTTTCCCGGCTCAACCAACATGCCCGACGCCGCAGATCTCCAGCGCCGCGCAATTCCTAACACAACTCAGGGCTCTTCTCACATCTTTTGGACTGGTTTGCTCGTCAGAGCAGACACAGCCCACCCGACTGTCTGGCAGAGTGGAAGGCTTAGACGCCAGTACACTACCTACTCCCATAGTACAGCATGGCGATGGATGGCTTGCCGCGCAGACCACCAAGAGACCAAGCCACTCCTCCACGTCTCCTCGAAACTCCACCTCATCCACCGTCACCATCACATCCACTGTCACCACCACATCTACATCCACCCACCACAGCTTACCCACACCCAAATCCACTGTTAGCCCTCCGCCACCTCCAATCATTTCTGGTGGGACAGGTGCAGTGACCCGCAGAGTCCCAGTGATACCGCCGCGGGCGGTGGATGTCCGCTCCGGTGCTCCTGATATGGGGGCATCGGGCCGGGCTTCCCGTGGCGGGTCCCGGGACCCATCGCCAGTCGCGCGAGCGGCGGTGCCTCCGGTGACTCACCCACGCACCACTGCAGTCCGCGAGAGTAATGTGTCCGCCAAGAACACAGGTACGTTAATGGGTCCACCGCCTATGTCTTCCCGTGCGGGCGGGAAATTACACCGCAACGGTCTCCAGCGGCGGGACGTAAGCGAATCTCCACATGGTCCACATCACCATCAGGTGGAGGGAGCCCGAAAACTCGCCCTCGTACTTACTCATCATCCACATAATTTAATGATTTAAGTGCAACATAATCTGTGATAACCTCCTTTTTACGCAACATGCACGTACGAATAAGTCCATCGTGTGTCCAGCTTTTAAAACTTTAGTGTTTTAAATGGTTAATTCACAAACCATTTTACAATGGAACTGCAGAGGGCTGCGTACGAGCATGGACGACCTACAAACAGTTTTAAGTCAGCAGCGCCCGAGCGTGGTTTGCCTACAGGAGACTAAGCTGAGGCCCAGCACAGCTTGCAACATAAAAGGCTACAAGACCTTCCGGAAAGATGTACCAGCTGGTACCGTTGCGCACGGTGATGTGCTATTGGCAGTACACCACAGTATACCCGTACAGCAGATCAAGTTGCGTGGCGATGTCCAAGCAGTAGCAGCACGGGTGTACTTTGGACGACGACCATTCAGCATCTGCTCTATTTACCTACCCCCTGGGACAGGTTTTAGCGTCGCAGACATCAGAGTGCTGCTGACTCAGCTACCTCGTCCGGCCATTCTACTGGGCGATTTCAACGCACACCACACGCTTTGGGGTTGCTCTGATGCCAACACACGTCGACGAGTTTTAGAACGTTTTCTACTGGAAGAGTCTTTATGTATTTTAAATACTGGAACTCCGAAACATTTTACGCTTCCGTCCCGACAAACATCAGCTCTGGACTTGAGTATATTGAGCCCACAACTGGTCGAGCATTTCACATGGTCTGTGTCCGACGAGCCGCTGGGCAGTTATCATTTCCCGGTCTGGCTGTCTTACCACGATGGCGCTGTACTCGGCCGGCGTCCACAGCGGTGGAATTTTCGCAACTTTACGTGGGATGAGTTCCAACCAGGAGTGGAAGCCAGACTTCCTACAGACCCTGACGATCTGTCATTAAAAATTGAGGCATTGACTTCAATTATAATTGACTCGGCCACAGCTTCCTTCCCAAGGACCCCCGGCACTCCCCGCCGCATTCCTGTCTCATGGTGGACTCCAGGTTGTCGCTTGGCAATTCGAGCTCGAAGATGCGCCTTCAGGGCGTTCGATCGTGACAGCACAACGGATAACCGCATAGCATTCAAAAGAGCCAAGGCATTGGCTCGGCGTACTATTCGTTTGGCGAAGCGTGCGTCATGGAAAGTATATATAGGCCAGTTGCGCAGAACTACACCGACATCCGAAGTATGGGCTCGTATTAAGAGGATTTCTGGGCAATTCTCATCAATTCCACTCCCGGTACTCAATATTGGAGGTCACACCATAGCTGATCCAGGGGAAGTAGCCAATCATATTGCAAATGTTATCGCAAGGCGCAGTAATCACACCGATCCAATATTTTTACAGTACCGTGCACGTAGTCAACGAGAGATCAACTTTACCACATCAGAACAACTTGTTTAAAATATATCGTTTACACAAGCAGAACTTGCCTCTGTGATCAGCGATTTGAAATGTGTGTGTGAGGGACCAGATGGTGTGCACAATGAAATGCTGAAGCATTTACCAACGCACGCGAAGCACGCTTTACTCGCCATGTACAACATACTTTGGAATGTGGGATATTTCCCACCAGCTTGGCGAAAGGCAATCGTGATATCACTACTAATACCTGGAAAAATGGCGATTACCCAAACCATTTTAGTCCGATATCACTCACATCATCGTTGTGTAAGCTGATGGAAAGAATGATAAGCGTCCGCCTCAACTGGTTCTTAGAGACCCGGAACGTTTTATCCAACGACCAGTGCGGCTTTAGAAAAATCGCAGCACGATAGACCATGTTTTAGGTCTCGATACTGAGATTCGTTTGGCTTTCGCAAAAAAGAAACATATAGGAGAAGTGTTTTTCGATATTGAAAGTGCTTTTGACACCGCCTGGAGACATGGGATCTTGGAGAAACTCCATCAGTACGGGATACGTGGATCTCTTGGCGTATTTTTTAAAAAACTTCATGACTGACCGACAATTTTGTGTGAGAGTGGGCAACAGACGTCTGATTGGTTACACCAGGTTGAGGGAGTCCCTCAAGGCAGTGTACTGAGCACCTCCCTTTTCTCTATTATTATGAATGACATTGGTAACTCACTCCCCTCGTCAATCGGAAGATCTCTCTTCGCTGATGATTTTTCGATCTGATCTTGCAGTTCGTCAACCCCTCTCATGGAAAGACAGCTACAACTTACAATTTCTCGACTGGAAAAGTGGGGACACCAGAATGGTCTCAGGTTTTCCATAGCAAAAACGGCAGTAATCCATTTCTACCGACGCCGAAGTAATTGTCCGGATATGACTGTAGAATTGTATGGACAAGACGTTTCAACAGTACAAATGGCTCGCTTTCTTGGAGTGCAGTTTGATCACCGTCTTTCATACAGAGATCATATAAAAACTCTCCGTGATAGGTGTTCTAAAGCATTGACAATATTGAAGTGTGTCTCCCGTATGTCATACGGAGCCGACAGAAAGACTCTGCACCTGCTGGACCGTAATCTCATTTGTTCTAAGCTAGACTGTGCATGTTTTGTTTACGACGGGGCATGCGCCACCACTAAGCGAATGTTAGACCCAGTGCACCACGCTGCGATGATAATAATTACTGGAGCATTTCGCACATCCCCAACGGTCAGCATACAGGCGGATGCTCACGAAGCACCATTGTCCGCGAGGCATGAAATGCTCGGTCTCCGATATGCCTGCAAATTACTACAATCGTCGACACACCCAACATATTCAGCGGTGATCTCACGTGAAATGTATGCGTGATCATGTTAAGAGAGGAACGCCTTACTGTGTTAAAATGAGGACGCTCCTGAGACAAATGAGACTTCGAATGCATGGAATTAGGCAGTATGAGCAAATAACTACTCCCCCGTGGAGACTGATCTCCCCCTTCATCGACATAGCCCTCTCTGCAGAGAGAAAGCAAGACATGACAAAAGAGGAGCTACGTACACTCGAACACATGTCTTCAACATATCATGGTTACGCAGTCACTTTCACAGATGGCTCAAAGATTGACACCAGCATTGGTAGTGCTTTTGTTAGAGGATCCACCACAAGATCTTTCACCCTGCCGCCACACGCCATGGTCTTCACTGCAGAGGTGATGGCCATCAGCAAAGTCCTTTCATACATCGAGGTTGACGACGAAATTTTACGCGTTATTTTGACTGATTATCTGAGCAGTCTTGTGGCGTTGCGCAGTTTTAACCAGCAACATGTCATCGTACGAGACGCTTTATTGCACCTTACTTCGCTGCATGGCCAGGGAAAACATGCAGCACTGTGCTGGATTCCAGCACATGTTAGAATTCGTGGCAACGAGCTGGCAGACCGAGCTGCAAGGCGTGCAGCACAAGCGCCAAGGAGTCGCGTTATCCCACTTCCTGCCAGTGACTACTACCCAGTTATCTCATCATTTATTCTTAGACAATGGCAGGGAAAATGGGACCAAGAGAAGTTCCAAAAATTAAAGCAAGACTAACCACACTTGGCTCCGTGGGCCTCGTCCTTCAGCCCAACTAGAAGGGACGAGGTAGCCTTCTGTCGTCTCAGAATTGGTCACACTCTAGCAACACATAGGTATTTATTGTGCGGGGACGACAGGCCGAAATGTGTTAGGTGTAATGACACCCTGACTGTGCACCATGTGCTGGTGGCGTGCCCAGCATACACAGAAGAACGTAGGCGACACTTTGGATGTGTTGCAAATGCTCTGAAGTTGAAGGACTTGATGGGAGATGATACCGGATTCATTCATAATAGAGCAGTTTTGTGCTTTCTTGTCGAGATATGATTTGACGTAATTTATGCACCTACCTAAATAAATTGGTTTCCCCAGATCTTATATCAAGCGCCTTGATGGCCACCAATGTGTTATGTACTTATGTGACAGTCTGACGCGCGCTTGGGCAACCTTGTTATGGGTGCAATATAACCTAATGGGATTGATGCACCCTAAAACCCCAATAATCAATCAGTATTGTCCACACACTTTGTGCTCTCAGGGTCATGTTGTGCTTATTTGGGGCTTCTGACGCACATTTGTGGGGGTTCAATATGATTTTGGGGCTAGCGCGACTTATTTTGCCCTAAGAGCCTCCTCTCATTTCCTTGGAACTCTTTCCAGTCTTCTGTGTCTCATTCGGTCCTGGACACACACCTCTTCTTGGGGGACTCGTCTCGAGTTCGGCAGGGCCTCATTTCTCTTATAGAGTCCTTCTTTTTGAACTTAGGGGCCTTCTCTCACGTCTTGGGGCCTCTTGCTGTGTTGATTCGATGCAGTTGGCGCGGACGGCGCCGTCTGCATCGAACCTCTGGCCTCGGACTGTGTTGATTCGAACTTTGCCAATCTTAACCCGCGCCGTCCGAGGGTGGGGTGGGGTTCGTTGACGACCCCCCATAAGGTCTTCCGCGGACTGTGAAAGAATGGCGCGTCACGCGTCCAAATTTTGCATACCCTTTCCCACATCAATTTGGCATGTCATGCCACAAACATGATGTAAGTCTTGAAACTCTAGGGCCCCTAGTGACGTCACTTTTTGGGGGTGATGTTTTGGGGTGGTGTCTGGCCCTACTCGTCGAGCCCTTTTCGATGACCCCTATTTCGTCTTCGTGCGACGCTTAGTTTGTAGATTAGAGGGGGTCTTTATAGACCCTCCCTTCGGGATGGGGTGTGAGGATCTGACAGGAGGGAGAGATAGGAGTTAAGGGTGGTCTCTTATCTCCTGGTGGACTCCTCTTTTCTCCCAGGTGCCTCTTCTTCCAAATTACAGGCAACCTTTCCTATCCCAGTGGCCTTGGTAATTCCCGGGGACCTTCTTGGCCGTATGCGAGCCTTCTTTTCCGCCTGGGAGTTATCTCTCTTTCCCAGTGGCCTTTCTCTCCAATCTTAGAGGTCTCCTCGTCCATCCTGGAGACTTTTCCAATCTTGTGTCGTCACCTTCCGAATTAGGTGCCTCCTACCATGTCTCTGGATGATCCTTTTCTATCTTGGTAGAACCTTAACCGTCTTGGTGCCTGCTTTTGCGTCTCCGAAACTTCATCTCACATCTTCTGGTTTTCGTTTCCGTCTTAGGGACTCATTTCAATGTCTGGGTCCTCCCTTCCCGTATTTTGGCCTCCTTTGCAATTTCGGGGGACTCCGTGCCAATTTTTGGCACTGTCTTAATTTCTGGGGCCTCCTGCCCTCTCCCTGGTGACTCCTTTTTCAAATCATGGGCCTCCTTAAGGAGGCCCCTAATTTGGAGAATCTCCTTTTCGTCCTGGGGCCTCCTCCCAATCTAGTTTGTACTTTTCTTATAGGGACCTGACGACCTGACGATAGTTCCTGGGGACCTCGTTGTCAGTCTTGAGACCTCATTGGCAGCATGATCTTCTGTCCCGTCGGCCTGCTTGCTCACGTTTTTTTCTGTGCATTTACGGATAGGGGCCTCCTCAAATTTCAGGAGGGGCGGTTCCCAAGTCTCACGGCAGGAGGTGCGATTGCCTCTGCTCCCTCCCCCCCCGGTGGCGACGCCCCTGTATGGATATATATATGTGTGTGTGTGTGTGTGTGTGTGTGTGTGTGTGTGCCGATATTGTGCAATCATGCACAAGTAGACGAAATATTTTGCACGTGGATGGATGCACATGCAAAAGTGAGACAACTAAGCATGCAATACTGACAGAGAGACAAGCGGACAATTGCGCACGCAGACATGTACCGGGACCTGTACCGCAGACATGTGCCTGGACCAGGATAGGGTCGGGCGCACGGCGGCCAGCTCTGCACTCACACGAGGAGTAGTAGCTCTGGGAGCGCTTCACCAGGTCCTCACGCTCCGACACCGACTCGTTCTGCAGCCGGCCCACCAGCTGGTTGAAGACGCGCATGTTGTCGATGGTTATGGATGAAGCCATCGGCGGGCGCGGCAGACACGGCATGTTGAGCAGCTCCAGGATGTGGCGCCGGATCACTTCCAGCCGCTCCTCCTCCTCCTCTCGCCTGGGGAAGCACCAGCAACCGTTGTCAGCAAGCACACAGACAGAGCCAGTAGTGCTAGTCGCCTCCACCTCCACGCCGTCGTCACGTGCAGTTGCATCAGCTTCTCACGTGCGGGCAGGGCATTGCAGCCTGGTCGATCCCGACTCTGGGTATGTGCGAGCCCCGCAAGCCAGACAACATTTCAGGAGCCTGCGCCAGCTCCGGATCAGGCCACGGAGACCCGGCTGACATGGTGGCACCGCTCCTATGACATCAGCAACGCCAGTTGGCGTGGCCAGACCTACGGGTGAAGTCAGATCAGGTCAGAGAGCCCATTTTGAATCATCATACCAGGAACGGTCGGAGAATACCTGACGAGTCCAGCCGCAGACCAGGCACCGCCTGCTGCCGCCGAAGAAGTCGGCGCAGACGTCACGAGTCGCAGGAGAATCGTGCACGTACGCTGTCCCAGCAGTTATGTATAAAATATTATATATATATATATATATATATATATATATATATATATATATATATATATATATATATATATATATATATATATATATATATATACGCCTCTATCCATCTGCTTGCCTCCATCTCTGTTATACACCCAGAACTCACAGGCAGAATGATGCTACGAACGCAAACAAGAGGCCTTAGGATAAGACAGAGCCCGCAGTTTAGACAAAGACTTCCGCGCCAACAGCCAAGAGAAGCAAAAGGACGAAGTGAAGAGGCTCTGCGAACCACGGAGACCATGCAGGTGTGATGAGATCCTGCGCCCAGACAAGGTCACCCATCAATAGATCAGATATAAATATAGAGCCTGATCGCTGCCCCAAATGAAGAAATTATCTGTGTGGCGTCCAGCGGTCTAGCAAGACGCAACAGACCAGCCGAGACCGCTTGCCCAGACGCCAGGTCGGATCTTCGCGAGAACCAGCCAGTGTTCTCGCCCTTTTGACGAGCCGGCCGCTCCCATGTAAGGTGCCGTAGAGCGGACCTGATGCGGTCGACCGACCCGGTAAGATTCCGAGAACGCCTGCCGGTAACGCCGATCCGTCAGGCCACGTCCGCCGACGGCCGACAGTGGGACGCAGCCGTTTCTGCCCAAATGCGCCGCCGGGTTTCCGCTCTCTGAGCGTGCGCGCGTTGGTCCGCCCCCGCGACCGCGCGGTGTCCGGGTGCGCCGCCAGGTGTGTGCCAGGCGCTGCCAGTGACGTCACACAATTGTGCAACACGCCTGGCCGGCCGTCTAGACGACCAGACGTGGTGACGACTGTGTCTGGAGCCGCGTGACAGTGGCGACGGCGGCCGTCGCCCGCCCGCCAATCCCGTCGCGCTGCGGAGGCCATCGCGCATCACCGGCTGCCGGTCTGTGCGTGCCGCCCGGATCTGCCTCCCCTCGCCCCTCCCGCACCTTCTCTCTCTCTCTCTCTCTCTCTCTCTCTCTCTCTCTCTCTCTCTCTCTCTCTCTCTCTCTCTCTCTCTCTCTCTCTCTCTCTCTCTCTCTCTCTCTCTCTCTCTCTCTCTCTCTCTCTCTCTCTCTCTCTCTCTCTCTCTCTCTCTCTCTCTCTATCTCTCTCTCTCTCTCTCTCTCTCTCTCTCTCTCTCTCTCTCTCTCTCTCTCTCTCTCTCTCTCTCTCTCTCTCTCTCTCTCTCTCTCTCTCTCTCTCTCTCTCCCGCGCCTCCCCGTGTCAGGCCTTGTGTGTCGAGTATGCAGCCAGAGAGCGGCGACCGTGACCGGCGTTAGCAGACTAGTCGGCCTCTCGCAGCGGCGGCGACCGACGTGCGACATCCCGGCCCGTTCCCGGAACGGCTTGAGCTGTTCGTCGCCGCACCCACTGGCCGACTGGCCGCCGCAAGTGGCACTCCGGCGGTACTCGTGTCCGTCCGGACCACATTAGTGCTCCTGTCCGTCTGGACCACACTACACACTGTGATAACTCGAGGAAAACTGGCCATAAATCATAGCGGACAAAGTATGCTAGTTACCGGGGCGAAATTGGTCTTATTCGAAAGAGCTTTAAATTTGGATCATATGGGGAAGATTTATTGTCTCAAATATTGCCTAAGCCAGGAATTTCAGAGGTTATACCTGCTAGAGGGAAGGGAGCATTCCGCTCCACTCATTTTGCTTCCGCGAATTATCTCGGGAACCAATTGAGATAGATAGCTCAAATTGTGCACACACCTACATGCGTGTATAGTGTACCTTGTATTAAAATATCGACGTCTGGTCATCCATGATGACATCATGATGATGTCATAAGTGAAGTCCGTTGGCGCTCATATATTTTATGATTATTAGTGAGCGTTTGTTATGCGAGTATTCTGCAATGAAATTTGACTTATAATTGCTACGCAGAATAGATCCAAGATCTTGTCCTAAGTGGCTGAAATTACGCCAAAATACTTCACTAAGATATGCACTCAGGTTGGCTCACCTCAGAGCTTCTGAGAGTCCCGCGAATCTTGCTGGACAGATTCGGTGATGACCCCACCTGTCGCAACACGAAAGCTGCGTCCTTTATGCCCTCAGCACGAGCACTTTGCCTAACGACCTCCACGAACTGCAGATAACTGTGCTGTTGAGTAACCCTTGAGGATGCCAGACGCTGAGAACGGGCACTGAGGTAATCGTAGATTATAGTTGGTCGCCCTCGCGCTCTCTTCACAGTATCGTCAGCAGGGTGGGTCTTGGCTTCATCATCACTCACGACGTGGTCACCACGCTTCAGGGACACAGAGAACACCTCGTCTCCCAAAAGATTAGTCGCAAACTGACTTCTGAATTTGTTCTGGGCTCGCATGCACTTAACCCACTTTCCTTTAAAGTTCTTGGCGATAAGTCGGTCGCCTTTCTGAAGTCCACAATCGACGACTTACTTCGGAGACATCCCTGAGCTATTTTCTCCATGATCAACTGCAAACGATAATTAAACACATGGACGTAACAGTCCCCCACTCCCAGACACTTTTGCACTAGTCCACCAATTCCTCTGCTGACGCGCACCTCCATGTTCACTGTACGCAAAATCCAACCACAGTAACCCGAACCTTACAGGCAAAGACAGCTTTCCTTCCGTGGGAGACGCTGTGCGTGACCTATCTCGATTCAGTCGCCTCGTCAGTTGGGGGACTTTTTGGCATAGCAACCACTGGATCAGGTTACCCGGTCAAGACATCCCTCCAGCCGACGCGTCGCGGCGTTCGGCTCGGGCTTCCCCGAGCCGAACACTACTGTGACACTACTTCAAAAACACTACTGTGGCCAGACCACAGTAGTGTTTTTGTCCACCCGGACCACAATGGTCCAGCCGTCCCTCAGGGGCACCACTGTGACCTGTCAGGCCCACATGTATTCCCATGTCTGTTCTGTCCGCCACATCAACCAGCAACGTCACCGCCGTCACAAAGCCGTAGGTCAAAGCCAGGTCACAGGCACAGGCCAGGTCACAGGCACAGGTTAGGTCACAGGCACAGGTTAGGTCACAGGCACAGGCCAAGCCAGGCCAAGCCAAATCAGGCCAGGTCAGGTCATAGTCACTTTTCGCAGCCAATGCTTGGTGAACAGCGGACAATGTACTACTAAGCCTAGTGGCTTAGTAGTACATTGTAGTGGAATACAAAGTGAAACGAAGGCCAGACTAATAGCAATTAATCGATACAACACGACCGCTTGGCCTTTCAAAGTGCGAGGGAACAACTTCAATCGGCTCAAACATCGTGCATTGCAGGTAATTTTTTATCGAGACTGCTAATAATATATCGAGCCTGTTGCCAGCTTCCTGGTTGCAGAGTGCAACCAGCCCATGCACGTCCATCCATGTCCATGCACGTCCATGCACGTCAATGCTACATATACTATCCTAAGGTTGTAACGCTCTCCGACAGACAAACCGACTCGTATGACCTTGAAGCGTAACTGACCTCAACTCATGTGATTTGATGTCTGGCATGTAGTGTACTGACACGGACAAAACCACTTAATCGTAAGACGTTCCCTGACGTGTCATCGGATAAAGCGTAGCTGAGCAGCTATTTGACTGGCGAAAGGCATCCAAAAAATTCAACACGTTCTCGCAGAGAAGTTCGTTCGCTTCATTCATTGCTAATAAAAATGTGCCACCACATACCACAAATGGGAATTATAGCAGTGTGCAAAAGTGAAGAATAAGCCGTCTCTGGAAATGGGATACCTTGTAAGCTCTATCGTCCGGGCGACGCGGGGGAAACGCACTCGCTCCTTGTCAGCTTGCACACACTCACTCCTTCCAGCCTGTCACAAGACTGACCAGCACCCATGCCCTGTCGCCTTAGCATTTAGACAGGCTGAGCAGGATCATGTTGTCCGCACGGCCCGCGAGACAAACCCAGCGACCCGTGGAGGACTAGTCTGTCTGGTACTGTGGTGAGGTCATGAGAGATTGTGGCACAAGAGACGGTAACCATGGCTTGCGAGACAAACCCAGCAGCCTGTGGAAGACTAGCCTGTCCGGTACCGTGGTGAGGTCATGAGAGAGTGTAGTACAGGAGACGCTGACCACAGCATGCGAGACAAACCCAGTGGTCCGTAGAAGACTAGCTTGTCTGGCATGTACCGTGGGGAGGTCATGAGAGACTGCGGTACAGGAGACGCTGACCACAGCATGCGAGACAAACCCAGTGGTCCGTAGAAGACTAGCTTGTCTGGCATGTACCGTGGGGAGGTCATGAGAGACTGCGGTACAGGAGACGCTGACCACGGTCTGCGAGACAAACCCGGCAGCCAGGAGGAGATAGGAGAAGTGGGTGGCCACAGCCGCCGTGACGGAGATCGCGGTGGAAGGTAGGTGGGGGGGGGGGCGTGTGTGCGGGTGGCCACAGCCAATCGCCACCATCACACGGCCATTCATAACCAGGGATTAGCGTCGGCCGAAAGTCGCCGGCTAGCCACAGGTGCAAGCCGCAGACGTCACGTGACCCATCCGGTCACCACGATACCATCTGTGGCGGCGACTTATGTTGTTTGTCTGCGGGGTTACCGGTCGCACTGACGTCATAGCCGCTCGTCAACTGGGCACGGATTAGCCGGGGCATGTGCTCGGCCAAGTGCAGGAAAGCAGGCCGATCCGTCTCGCGCGGCTGAGCGGCGTCGTTGCGTCAGCCTGCAGGAAGCGCTCCGCCGATAGCCTCCTGTTCACGTCGGAGTCGCTGCTGCGTTCTTGGTCGGCGGCAGACTGCATGTTCCCGCTCGCAATATCCATCAGCAAAAGGGGTCTGAAGATGTGTTTCGCTTTGTGTCACTTGATCACTCGCTTGATCAGAATTCGCTTTGTGTCGCTTGGTCACGTGACTCACCGGCCGTCGCATGTCAATAGTGCTTTGTTCATTCGTAGCTCCCACCCGCGACTGCCACACGGAAATTTCCAGCAATGTGACACAGGACCGGCGGCGAATTCTGGCGCCAGACAAGGTTCGACATAGCTGCGCGGCGTAGGTGCTTTGAGCATGTCACGCAGAGGTGACGTGCCGTCTGTCTGTTCCGGCGTGCCGCCACCATGTATCAGCACTGGCCGTGGTGGCCGCCATGTATCAGCACTGGCCGTGGCGGCCGCCATGAAGCCCTGGCCGTGGTGGCCGCATGGCCGGGCCGGCCGGCCGGCCTGGTGTCAGGCTGGCCGGCGGCGGCCGCCATGTATCAGCACTGGCCGTGGTGGCCGCCATGTATCAGCACTGGCCGTGGTGGCCCGGCCCGGCCTGGTGTCAGGCTGACCGGCGGCCGGCCGCCATGTATCAGCACTGGCCGGGTGGCCGCCATGTATCAGCACTGGCCGTGGTGGCCCGGCCCGGCCTGGTGTCAGGCTGGCCTGGCCGGCCGGCCGCCATGTATCAGCACTGGCCGTGGTGGCCGCCATGTATCAGCACTGGCCGGGTGGCCGCCATGTATCAGCACTGGCCGGGCGGCCGCCATGTATCAGCACTGGCCGGGCGGCCGCCATGTATCAGCACTGGCCGTGATGGCCCGGCCCGGCCTGGTGTCAGGCTGGCCGGCGGCCGGCCGCCATGTATCAGCACTGGCCGTGGTGGCCGCCATGTATCAGCACTGGCCGGGCGGCCGCCATGTATCAGCACTGGCCGGGCGGCCGCCATGTATCAGCACTGGCCGTGGTGGCCGCCATGTATTAACACTGGCCGTGGTGGCCCGCCATGTATCAGCACTGGCCGGGTGGCCGCCATGTATCAGCACTGGCCGTGGCGGCCGCCATGTATCAGCACTGGCCGGGTGGCCGCCATGTATCAGCACTGGCCGGGCGGCCGCCATGTATCAGCACTGGCCGTGGTGGCCGCCATGTATCAGCACTGGCCGTGGTGGCCCGGCCCGGCCTGGTGTCAGGCTGGCCTGGCCGGGCGGCCGCCATGTATCAGCACTGGCCGTGGTGGCCGCCATGTATCAGCACTGGCCGGGTGGCCGCCATGTATCAGCACTGGCCGGGCGGCCGCCATGTATCAGCACTGGCCGTGGTGGCCGCCATGTATTAACACTGGCCGGGCGGCCGCCATGTATCAGCACTGGCCGTGGTGGCCGCCATGTATCAGCACTGGCCGTGGTGGCCACCATGTATCAGCACTGGCCGGGCGGCCGCCATGTATCAGCACTGGCCGTGGTGGCCACCATGTATCAGCACTGGCCGTGGTGGCCTGGCCTGGTGTCAGGCTGGCCTGGCCGGGCGGCCGCCATGTATCAGCACTGGCCGTGGTGGCCGCCATGTATCAGCACTGGCCGTGGTGGCCCGGCCCGGCCTGGTGTCAGGCTGGCCGGGCCGGCCGGCCGCCATGTATCAGCACTGGCCGGGCGGCCGCCATGTATCAGCACTGGCCGTGGTGGCCGCCATGTATCAGCACTGGCCGTGGTGGCCCGGCTGGCCTGGTGTCAGGCTGGCCGGGCCGGCCGGCCGCCGCCAGCGCAGCTCACATGCCGCACCTGCGGCCGTTGGCACAGCCGCACGGCCACGTCGTCACGTCGTCACATCGTCTGGCGGCGGACGGACGGCGACAGGACGCCACGTCGTCTGGCGCCGAGCAGACGGCGACAGGTCGCCACGTCGTCTGGCGCCGAGCAGACGGCGACAGCTGGACACGCGGGTGGCCGCACTGCACGCGGCCGTAATCCCGTGTCTAGACGGCGGCGAGAGACGCGTTGGCGGCGGTGGTCGCGGAGGTCGCCGGGGGGCCCGAGTGCGGGAGCCGTAGAGCGCGGGCCGCCGCCTCCGCCGCCGCCGCCGCCGCCGATCCGCACGTCCTGTTCCTGCTCCTGCCCCTGCTCCTGCTCCTACTGTTGGCTCGCCGCTGCCGGAGGCTGTTGCCTCGGCTGACCTCTGGAGAGGTGCTGCAGAGGCGCCGGTGCGCCGGCCGGTGGCAATATATCCTCTGTTGCGTGTCTTCCGTGTGTTTACTTCGCCACATATCGGGCAGGCCGACCTGAGATGGCGGCTTGTCGGGTGGCCGTTCACTCTCAGGCCGTGTCATTCTTGGGATTTCCTCGCCATTTAGTTCACACTGGTGCGGTAACGGTAAGCCAGGCATAATGTGACTGCACTTGTCCAGGTGCAATTTACATATACTGCACATTGGCACACAAACAGCAACGTAAGGTAATTAGCTCGCGCTTGGCCACGACTGGCAACCATGGTGCCTGGCGTTTCGTCGGCCCCGATCATGCCGAGATATGGTCTCCCAGTACTCACAATGCAAGTAGTCTCGGTGAATGCTGATCATGCCGCTCACAAGGAAAGTACGTAGTTTGCATTGGTGAAGGATGATTATCGGCCATGCAAATGATTGTCGGACTGCAAACTGGCAACATTACGTGGGTATAGTTAAAGAATTATGCCATAAAATTATGTCTTATCGGTACTCGCCGTCTCTGATCAGCTCTGAGAGATGACAATGCGAAAGCCAATCAGAAGCAAATGCAGTGTGGATGGTGCCCGTGGTAAAGGGGCCACACTGTCGCAGTACATTATACGCACAGTTAACAGGTGACTGACAGGAACTGACAGGTAGCTACATTCGTTCTAAACAATGTTCTATCTCAATGACGGTTATTTATCAGGTTATCAAGCATCCACCAGACTTACCATGCTGCTGGCTCCTTTTCTCAACCATCTACCAGACTTCTCAGACTGCTGGCAGCCTCTGTCAACTATCTATCAGACTTGTCAGATCACCAAATTGGTCAGGCTGTTGGCTGCGTTTCACTAAAGGGTGCTATTGATCTTGATGAAATGGTTTGTAATCCTGGATTGCAGGTGTGTTCGAGGTTCCAGGACGAATTCACTACTTCTCTTAAAAAAGTACTTCATTTCGGATTGGCCTCCTTTTCACGATCAATCCCTTTTGCTGTTCTCTTGTCACCTGACAGGCGACAGGGATGGATCCATTTTTTCCCTGGGGAAGTGCATGTTCTCGAGGGACGCCATTTATCATGAGAAGTTACTTTCTATACTGAGATGGGATGAAGGCGCCCTGTGTACTAGAATTGGTGCACTCGAACGTTCTAGAGGGGCGCCACATATCTATCTGGATGAGCACATTCCTCAAATTTCCTCTCCTCTCCCCACCCTGGATCCGCCAGTGGGCTGCGGTGGTTTCTCACCACTTGACATCGGCGCATGTCAGTCAGACGGGTCGGAAGACACCGCACCAAATGGGTCTGAAGACACCGGACTAGACGGGTCTGAAGAAACCGGACCAGGCGGGTCTGAAGAGACCAGACTAGACGGGTCTGAAGAGACCGGACCAGGCGGGTCTGAAGGGACAGGACCAGGCGGGTCTGAAGAGGCCGGACCGGATGGGTCTGAAGAGACGGGGCCAGGCGGGTCGGGTCGCGGGAGCAAGCGCAACTCACTTGATGTGGCGCCGTCATGCTCGGTACTGCAGATGACGCCAAGGGAAACCCGGCTCTGGAGGGCATTCCAGCTGCCCTGAGAGGTAGCTGGTGAGTAATACACCTGAGAGGGTCGTATTACTGGCTTGTCCTTGTCCATTATCTGTGCTGATGCGCCCATCAAGCTGTGTGCATCCGGCACCCTAGCGACCCATCCAGAACCATGGCAACCCATCCGGAACCATGGCGACCTATCCAGAGCCATGGTGGCACATCCAGCACCCTGGCGACCTATCCGGAACCCTGGCGGCCAATCCGGAACCCTAGAGACCAATCCGGAACCCCGGCGACCAATCCGGAACCCCGGCGACCAATCCGAAACCCCGGCGCACCAGCCGTTACAGACTGAACTAAAGCTCATGTCTCGGCGCCTCCGGCGCTGCCAACCGACGGCCACGGGCGACCGACTATATTGGCGTCAGCTGCGAGGTATGCCGCGCTGCTGGGCGACATTTCCGTGGCAATGTCCAGCAACACATCCGAGAGGACGAACGCTGCTCTGTGTGGCAGCAGGTGAGGTCAGCCGTCAACAGCGGCAAGTCTAACCGGGGGCTGCCTGATGCAACACCTGATCAGACACTTGGCGCTGTTGGCCGTGGGACCTGGCGTGCGGGGGAGTGTGGGTACACGCCGCCAACCCTGCCTACCGCCTGCCTTGTGTTGCCGCGCACTCACCCTGATGACATTAACGCTGCCACAATTGTAACCCATCGTCGTTGGGATGGGTTTATCATCAGCCTGATGTCAAAAAGGCGTCAGCATCCAAATGTTGAGACTTCGTTTTTATCGGATCAGTATCGCGTATTTTGTCAATTCCAGCCTTTCTCACTCGGAAGCTTCTCAATCCTGGGGGAGCTCACTCGTCCAACTCATCTCTATGTTCGGTGATCCCAGAATGTTTTCCAACCTCCTTCCACCTGCATGGTTGCCATCATTGCGGAAGTTGAAGGGCGGCACCCATCAGCAGCTCTACGACTTTTTATCACGAAATCATCCCTTTTCTCTCTTTCAACATAGTTTCCACCACTGTCACTCTAAAAGAAATCGCTCTGACCTCAATATGTATTTCGACACTGACCGTAATGGTCCTGGCTTTTCTTTTTGAATGTGAGTAAATGTTTTGATATGGTAGGCCCTTCAAAACTTTTGTCAAAACTACGAGTCCCCGGTGTCGATAATGCCTGGTTCCCTGCTTACCTCGGGAAGTGTCAGCATCACCAATAGTGAGGCTGACTGCGGAAAATCTGCACCACTGCTCAACGGAATCGAAGTTGACAATGATCAGCCCTCGACCAATTTTCTATGCAACGCTTTCCTTAACGACCTCAACCTATTCGCTGAGGACGCCGTGATTGTCCAAGATGGGGATCTCACTCAAATTTTGATTAGTGGCAAAAGGTTCAAATCAACTGAACTGGTTTTTAATCGGTCACTCAGCTAGGACTTGCACGTCACCGGTGCTACGAGGAGCTGTTTTTTTTCAGTCTCGGGTAGTCCGTCGCATCTCAGAAGCTAGCTGTCACTTGCCGTCACTTCAACACTGGTCAACGTCTTGGTGCTCTCACAAATCCGGTATTGGATTTCGGCATATGGAAATGGAACACGAAAGAACCTGTCTCGCATTGAGCAAGTCCGCAAGTGTGCATGGAAAGTCATTTTCGTCCGCGAAATAAAATCGATCACATTTCTGATCTGCTGAGAAAATTGGGTTGGCTCAGCGCGCAGAGTCTGGCGGCGTCCCACACGATACGGCCAATACACACCATTCGGCGCCCGGGAGAGCCAGAGTCGCTGGCGGCTGGTCTCGCAACTATGGCAGAGACTTGAGTCGGCTCTGCCGACCGGATCGCGTTTTGTGCGGCGTTCCCCGGCCTCGTGCAAAGATGGGCAGGGGGCGGTCTGGCTGCTGGGCGCTATTTATGACACGATACCGCCCGAGCTGTTGCAGCCGCCGATCACTGCGCTGACCCACCGCTTTGGGCGGTACCTGTGCCGGGCGCCTAGTTGACACACCGTTCCACATTCCGCTATTTTCTTGTGTTGTGTTTTTGTGAACGATGATTGGTGTATGTGTGTCACGACGACCTCTGACGCTAGGTCTGCTGTGGTTAACGAGAGGTAGTAATGGCCCCAAGCTCATTGTGGATTCCTTTAGTGCCAGTCTTCATCTGTATCTGATCTATATCGGTATCTGCATCAGGGGTGCACGCTCCAGAGGCGGGCACTCTGTCGCGAATGACGACTGCCGCCTGGCCATGACGGTGGCGCCTACCCTGCCCTTTGGCCAGGCGGTTCCCGTGACCAGACTTGGTCGCTCCTCTGCCCATGCCATGCACCCGGCTCCAGCCAGGGTGTGTCCGGCTCACCGAGGTGCCGCCGGTGTACCCGTCGACCGCAGTCGGCCGGCACACGCGACGTGATCGTGCGTCTTCCAGACAGCAGTGCAAGGGCGCAACTCCCGCAGCGCGCGCTTCGATTCAAAATGCAGGTGCGCCGTGCCGAAGTGCCGATTTAGGTCATGGGTGCATTTTTCTGGCGGGCTTCACTGCGCCAGCGGGTGGACGGATGGGTTATTGTGTCAGGACAGAGGGATCCGGTGACGCACGACACCAGTGAGCGGAAGTCCACCCGCCCAGCGGGTGGTGCGGTACGCTGCACCGGCCCTTGGCCACAAGGTGCGCCCAGTTTGAGCGAGTTATGACTGCCGCACCCAGGTACCAGGTGTGCGATCAGAAGCCATGCCCGTCTCCTCTCATGACGTACATCACCAGCAGACGGGTCATGTCCGTAGCATTTCTTGTTTGGTGCAATGGTGTGTGAGAAATGACTTCAAAGAAGTGTTGTTATCACTTGTATGGGTCAATCACAGCTGCTACGGTACGTGCAAAAGGTCACCGATCCGATCAAGGTCCGATCATCTAAGTATATGATGAGCTGTTGAAGATGACGATTTTTTAGGGAAATGCCGCGCAAAAAAACGCAATGACTGTCACCACTAACCAAAGCCGGATAGATATGTGTCACCTTCCTACTTCCCATGTGGATTAAAATATGCTTCAACCAAATGACTTCCCTAGCAATCCGGCCAATAAGTCCGCATTATACCAGGCCCAGTTTGAAACCGTTCGAACCCCATTTGAAGTGATTTACGTACCTTTCAATGAGTTTACTAAAATTTCACCTCTATTCCTGACATGACCATTGAGCATCCATTTTCTTTGTAGGCTTTAGCAAAGATTGGGGCGTTCCGGTCAGAACCAGAACCATGTATGCTAAGCAACAGGTATGATGGGGTGCAGTGAGCTACGGTAAGGTGCTGTGAAGTACGGTGAGATGAGATGTGATTAAGTACAGCGATGCACATTCAGGTACAATTGGACATGGCGAGGTATTGTGAGGTGCAATGAAGTGCAGTGATTTTCGGTGAGGTACTGAAAGGTACGGCGGTGTGTGGTGGAGTACAGTGATGTACATTCAAATACAGTTAGTTCCGGTGAGGTATTGTGAGGTACGGTGAGGTATTGTCTGTTCCGGTGAGGTATTGTGAGGTACTGTGAGCTATTGTGAGGTATTGTGAGGTACGGTGAGATATTTTGAGGTACGGTGAGGTATTGTGAGGTACGGTGAGGTATTGTGTGTTCCGGTGAGGTATTGTGTGTTCCAGTGAGGTATTGTGAGGTACGGTGAGCTATTGTGAGGTACGGTGAGGTATTGTGAGGTACGGTGAGGTATTGTGTGTTCCGGTGAGGTATTGTGAGGTACGGTGAGCTATTGTGAGGTATTTTGAGGTACGGTGAGGTATTGTGAGGTACGGTGAGGTATTGTGAGGTACGGTGAGATATTGTGTGTTCCGGTGAGGTACTGTGTGTTACGGTGAGGTATTGTGAGGTACGGTGAGCTATTGTGAGGTGCGATGAGGTATCGTGATGTCCAATGAGATACGGCGAAGTATCGGGAGGTGCGGTGAGGTATTGTGACGTGCAGTGAGTTGCGGTGAGGCATCGTGAGGTGCGGTGAGGTATCGTGAGGTGCAGGGAAGTACCGTGAGGTGCGGTGAGGTGCGGTGAGGTGCGGTGAGGTGCGGCGAGATGCGGTGAGGTGCGGTGAGGTGGCGGATGACAACAGACGGAGGTGGCGCCGGTGACACCCGGGAGAAGATTTCCCGCCGGGTCGTGCCGACAGGTGCCGGGTCGTGCCGACAGACAGTGGGTCACACTTCTTGCGGGCCGAAGCGGCGGCGGTGCGGTCCGCGCATATGGCCGGCCGCGCCACGTCTGTCTCTGCTCACTTTCGCGGCCGGTGCGGCCAGCAGTGACGGCGGTGTCTGCCGGTGGACCGACCGTGCCAGGCCTGCCGTGATGGCGGAGACGGCGGAGATCTTACCGGGAGCTTGTCTCCCGGCTGCGACTTAACGCTCTGCGCCCGCTCACGGCGAAAGTGCGATAAATCAAACGTGAACGTTGTTTCGTATGTTGCGTCTCTGTCCTACTATGATTCACTGCGCCTCGCCGAACCTCAATCCATGTCAATCTCTGTCTTGTTCCATCCCATATGTGCTCGATCGCAGCCGTCATCGTCTCGATGGCGACGGTGGTCGTTACCGTACCATCGTCCATATGGACTGGTCGGACGCCGACATGACTCCCGACCGACCAGTCTTTAGTGTCCCGACATTTAGTGTACTGGCGACGACGAGTCGGCGTGGGCTGGGCGCACAGAACTTGTCATGACCTTTCACCGTGTGTTGGTGCGATTAGCATTAATGGTTGCGGAATGCCAGTTTTCATTTGGAGACAAAGCGAACAGTCTGACAGCGTAGCTGCGGCGTCCGATGAGTGTACAAATGACGCCAGTCGTGACAGATGTAAACGGCGCTGATCTTCCCGTGGGTCCGGTTTCGTTTCGGTGCTTCCGACAGGCGGGCTCCGCCTTTGGTGGGCGAATTATTGTATTATTGCCGGCGTGTGCTCGTACATCATATACCATTCGACTGCATTACTGCCGAACCTGACAGTCGAAGTTCGACTCGATGAAGCAACGCCAAATGCAGAGAGTCCCTTGGTATTCAGCTCACTCGCCAGCGTCTTAAAGTGCGGCGCAGAACGACATCGCCGGTCGACACGACTGCCGTGGCTCTGGCGAAAGACGCGCTTCACGGAAACCAAGTGTCTTATGAAACCGCCGCCGCAAGAGCCGAGCCACGCGACGGAATTCCCGACCGTGTTCGGCCGGCGGGCCGGTTCCAGAAACTGCGCCCGGACGCGCCCAGTCATCGTTCCGAACTCGTTGCCGAAAATCGGTCCGGTCGCTGGGTGGTCGCGCCGGCCGGTACAGTGAGGAGCTCGTGCCTTGTGCCAGGAGCCGGGTGTGTAAGGGGCAAGGCATGGGAGCACGGCCGACCAGCGCGGCCCACGGAGAGCCACGTTGGATGTTGGGACGCGCCATGGCCGATGCAACCTCTCGTGGTTAATACACCATTTGCCTCGTGAGAAAGCCGCATTATAAATATGTAAGGTAGCCTTCTCGCGGACGGCACAGCTACAGGTCGCCCCGGTCACCAGTTGTGAGTTCGTTCGGGCAGTGGGAACGAACTGTCATCGTTTCCTCTGTTCCAAGTGGCAAGCAATTCAAGTCGACAAATCACAGTTCTCAAAGCTTCGAATGATTAACGTCATGAAACATTGGCACATTAGCACGTGAGTATTGCCATGGAGTAACAGGATATTACTTCCGAGCAGTGGGACATTACCACGGAGCAAGGGCATTTCCATGGAGTGGAGGACATTTCTGCGGAGTAGGTGGCATTGTCATGGAGTGGGGGACATTGCTACCCAACAGTGGGACATTGCCACCAGAGGTAAAAAAAAACCTCCGATATGGTAGATGGGGTCGGCGCCCAAGTGGTTACAACTATCAGCAATTTTGGCGACCAAAATTACCTAAATAGCTTGGCAATGTCAAGAGCTGGACAATTATGTCTGCTGGAGTGACTGCTTTCGTAAATTATATTTCCTGAAATAGTTATACTCTGAAAAAAAGATAATTTGCTAAAATAAGTATGCATGAGGAAGAGCCCATTTGGAACAAAAGCACGTTGGCAACAGTTTCTAGCCATCCCTGTGACTTTATAAGCTACTTCTAGTTTTTCATTCAGCAATTGGATGGATTTCATATCCTCAAGCACATGTCAAACATGCGAACAGAAATCTGCTCGCAAAAGCACCGCGCTGGACCGGAGCGTCGTTTTCATCGGCGACCGGTCGGCGACCACTGTACAAAACCATTGGGGAAAACGCCTGATTCCTAGCGACGATCTGGTCGCCACCGTGGCCGCTTCGCTGTCGCCAAAACTGCCAGCACATTGTCCTGTTCGGTGCGACGAGAACCGCTGTCGCTGGCGGAATGAACCAATCACAAGCCAGCATTACGATTGACCTTCGATTTGAACTTCTGGTTCGTGTTGCTCGAATGTGATGGCGGTTAATTGACGGCTCTGAAATATATATTTTTTGTTTGTTTACTGCGCTAAGCCTTGTTTTGTGTACTCAAAACCAGGCTGCTGTGCGACATTACAGTGCACCTGTTAATATCATCTTTATCGCGATGGTCAAGAGTGAAGGCAGCAAACTGGAGGGGCCGAAGAAGCGAGCTAGGCGCAACGTATTTTGCACATATTGTGACTTCTATGGGTCATATCAAAACTTGCCCAAGCATACAAGGCGTAAACATCCAGGCATGCCCGCAAAGGAAAAGAAGACAGGCCCATTGGATGGATGGCTACAGAGTGGTAAGTCTTCCTGGACAGTAGGCAAATATACTAGGCTTCACCTGTTTCACACCAGTGCTTAAATCATGCTTGTTTTTAGCATGTTGAAATCCGAGCTTTTATTGGGTGCAAAATCACCTGTTGCTACACCTTAAAGCCATTAAAATAATTCTCATAGCTTTTATCATAGTGTGTGAATTAATGAGATCCACTATAACTGAGTATGCGACATGCGTATTAATGAGATTCACCATGACTGAGTGCATATTGCGCTCACGGTGAGCATGTTTCTATTGAAAGACTTCTATATGTTTGTAAAGTGGTCAGACAAAATTGTTACAAGAAATTTTACTTTGACAAGTGTAATGTTATGCATGCTGGTATGCAGCATGTAAGCCAGAAAGAAAACATTGGTATGTTTGGGCAATAAGCATAAATGTGTCATATGAAGTGAAGAAGTTATCAGGAAGCTACTATGCCTATGTCAGGCCACATTTGGAAATTGCATTAAAGCCTGATAACCTAGTTATGACAGATTGTTGGCTTTTAAAGATAGAAAAGAGGGCAACAAATATGGTTAATGATTTAAGCAGCCTTGGTCCATGGTCAGCAGAAATGGGAGGCAAGGGAAATGCTTCAATTTAACAGATATGGTGTAATTAGAGGCCAATAATTCCAAATCAAGATGAATCATAGTAGTACAAGGTTAAGAGTAAGCAAGCAAGGGGTCAGTACTGGGGCCACTACTGTTCATTATATTTGTAAATGACATTGACAGTGGCCTAAGCAGTAAAGTTTTGAAATTTGTGGATGATTTGAAGGTCTTTAGGGCAATAACAGGTCAAGATGAGCATATCTCACTGCAAAAAGACTTAGACGAACTTGTGATGTGGTCCGAAGAATGGCAAATGAAATTTAATTTTGATAAGTGCAAAATCATGCATGTAGGTAAGCAGCATATGAAGGCTCCATACTTGATGGGCGGCCAAGTGCTATCAGTGACTCAACAGGAGGAGGATTTAGGTTTTATTCTAAACACAAAACTGGGGGCATCAGAACAGACCAAGGAAGCCAGGAAGAAGGTACTGAGAATGCTCGGGGCAATAAATAGGAATGTATCATACAGAAGTGAGGAAGTGATCAGGAAGCTTTACTGTGCATACGTCAGACCACCTTTGGAATACTGCATCCAAGTTTGGTCTCCTAGCTATGAAAAAGATTGTTGGCTTTTAGAGAGAGTACAAAAGAGGGCTACAAAATGGTTAATGGCATAAGCAACCTGGCATATGAGGAAAGATTGAAGAAATTGAATATGTTTTCACTTAGATATAGAAGGCTGAGAGGAGATCTCATCTAGGTCTTTAAATTTGTCAATGGTCTGGAGAGGGGATATCTTGGGGAAATGTTTGAATGGAACAGAAATGATGCAATTAGAGGTTATAAATTCAAAATTAAAGTTAACCACAGCAGAACAAGGTTAAGGCAGACTTTCTTCACCAACTGTGTAGTAGAACACTGGAACCAGCTGCCAGAAAGCATTGTCAGTAGCAGCACATTGAACATCTTTAAAAACAGCATAGACAATCATAAGAATAGAGGGATACTCCCTTAATACTGCTTTTCAGTATTACAGGGAGGGCTGATTGACAGATTTGGTGGGCAGCTGGTTCAGTGTACAGAGTGCAACCAAGAAGGGCCCCTGTGGCTCATAGTTGCACTAATCTTTTATGTTTTTATGTCTTTATGTCTAAGACAATCTTTCTTCACCAACATGGTAGTTGGTCATTGGAACCAGCTAACAGACTCCATTAACATCCTTTAAATAGCATATTGCAAATATTATTAGGAGAGAGGGGTTATTTTCTAGCATTCCAGGGATAGTTAATACATATTTGACAAATCTGGTGCCCAACCAGTCCCTGGTGTTCACAAAATCCAACTCAGGATTCCTGTGGCTTGTAGGTGCATTTATTCTTTATGTCTCTGCTTTTATGTCTTAAAATAAAGTCACATGATGGCAGCAGGCTCTCATGAAAGTTGCACTGGGGCATTGCAAGCTGAAAAATAATTGGAGATTCCACTTAGTATCATATCTTGTAGGTCATTTTAACTAGAAGAAATTACATCAGATTGGAAAAGGGCAAATGTAGTTCCTATTTTTAAGAATCCATGACAGGGAAAGTTGCAAATTGTAGACCAGTATGCAAGTCTCGCATCCCTAGTCTGCAAGGCAATTGAAGCAGTTGCTGAGGATAGCATGGTAGTTTTCTGGAAAGAAACATATTTATTTGTGATATTCAACATGATTTTAAGAATTATTGATCATGTCTGACAAATCACTTGGACTTTTTTTTATTTTTCTACAAACCTAATGTGGAAATAGTGTTATAGTTTTAAGATCAACAGCTAATGATGCTAAATTACAAAGTCTTGTGGAAGACGTTCTTCCAGGAGTCAGCCAGTGGTCATTACTGGGATCACCATTGTTCATTATATTTGTAGATAGTATTGAAAATGTACAGCCAGAAAGATAGTACAAATGCTTGGGGCAATCAATTGGAATGTATCATACAAAAGTGAAGTAGTTATCAGAAAGCTTTACTGTGCACATGTCAGGCTGCCTTTGGAATACCATGTTCAGGTTTGGGGCACCTGGTTATGGGAAAGATTGTTTGCTCTTCAAGAGAGTGTAAAAGAGGGCAACGAAAATGGTTAATGTCTTGTTAATGTGTAAACAACCTAGCACACAAAGGAAGGTTTGAAAAATTCAATATGTTCTCTCAGTTATAGAAAGCTGAGGGGAGATATACAGTGATACTGCAAGCAATTTGTGAAATTTAACAGAAATGATACAATTAGAAGTCATCAATTCAAAATTAAAGTTAGCCATAGCAGGACATAGCTAAGAGAGCCTTTCTTCACCAACAGAATAGTTGAATATTGGAAGTAGCTACCTAACTTCATTGTTAGTGGAAGTGCTCTGAGCATATTTTAGAATAATGGAAAAGATTTGTAATTTAGTGACATTTGTCGTTTGTCAATGTATTGCAGTTATAAATTATTCGCGAAATAGGGTGGAATATACCACTTTCTGAACACTCAATCAACATAATTCTCCAAGAAGTATCGGCATCCAGCTCCTGGATATGAACTATTCATGTCTCCTTTCTAACAGTATCTCGTTCATGAAATACAGCTCTTCCTAAATTATAAACCTCAAAACAAATGATAAAGGTCCAGTCATAATTACCTACACCATCAACTCTAATTTTGGTTTGAAAGACATCAAAAGCAATTTAAATTACACTACCTACATGACAAATTTAGACATCCTGCTACGCTCGTTTCGACATTTCACACCTAACGAAAAACCAATATTTTAACCCTGATGTATTGATACCTGCACTGATATGTGTTAATTTTGGCGTAGCTCCTGGATTGGACGCACCCAGCGATGCAGCTCCCAGGCGGGACGCACCAGGCGATGCAGCTCCCGGGCGAGACGCGTCCAGCGACCCAGCTCCAAGGCGGGATGCACCAGGCGACCCAGCTCCCGGACGGGACGCACCAGGCGACCCAGCTCCCGGACGGGACGCACCAGGTGATGCAGCTCCCAGGCGGGACGCACCCGGCGATGCAGCTCCCGGGCGGGACACACCAGGTGATGCAGCTCCCGGGCGAGACGCATCAGGCGATGCAGCTCCCGGGCGAGACGCACCAGGTGATGCAGCTCCCGTGCGAGACGCTCCGGTTCCTGGGCAGGGTGCGGCCGGCACGTCTCATCGTGCGGTCGAAGTGTGTGCGTGCACGGCCAAGATAGGGAAGCTGGAGTCAACAGTCTCCCGCCTCTGTCAGCTGATGGAAGGGCCTCGCATCCATGGTGATACCGTCATGCATGAAGTGAGTGATAAGGATGAGCTCGAGGCCCTCAAATTTGCAAGGGACCTCGAATGTTTTATCCGTGCCTCATCCCATCACCTCAAGTGTGTTCCAGACATCGGTGTCATCTACTGTGACGTCTGCAACCCGGATTTCAGTCCTAACCAGCTTCCTGACATGAAATCCACCAACGTCGCTGGCGTCTACCGATATGACTTCTCTCTCGGGACGTCCTTTCCAAAGCCCATGACACTTCCTCGGTCGTTCGTGCTGCTCAAAGCGTCATTGAAATGCCACCTGACGTCCACCAAGCACAAGGAGTATATGCGAGCAGATGAAGATAAGAGCACCAGAAAGACGAAGGAGAGCAAGGAGGCAGCAGATGTCAGCAAGCGAGTCCTGCGTGTGGCCTATCACGTGCTGGAGGAGTCACTGCCGCATACTGAATTTGAAAAGGTAATCGTGTTGCTGAAGCTCAGTGGTGCTGATGTGGGCAACATCTGCCACTCATCTGTTCAAATGGCACGATTCCGCGATGCCTTCGCTGATGTAATTATCAGCGCCGTGACCCGTCACGTTGAGTCTTCGCCGTGTGTTGCGCTTGTGGCAGACAAGGTGACCCTGAATCACCGCACCATAGACATTACTGCTGTCATAACCATCGTTCCCCAGGCGCCTGATGATGCAATGGTCCAGGCTTTCATCGTCGGCGCTCCTATCGTGAAGAACCACGACGGTGCTTCACTCGCGGAGGAGTGCTGGCGACAACCGCCTGTGTAGGTATCAAGCGCGTGGAGCAGCTGGCGGCAATATGTACAGATGGTCAGTACCATCAGCTAGGTGTGCCAGTCCAGTTTCTGAGGAAGTTGGCCAACAGCGACAAAGACCTTGCAGTCCGCTCAAAGCCGCCCTGCGTGCCATGCTTTTGGGATGGTGCGCACCTACTCAACTTAGCAGATGGGAATGCCAGGTCAGCCCCAACCTGCAGATGGGTAAACGACACCATCACCATGGTCTCTCGCATGACCAAAGGTTTTACCCATGGCAAGGGATATGAGGAGCTGGTTGCTTGTGGGGAGAGCATGGGGTTGGCCACGCGCAAACCACTCCTCTGGTCAGACACACGGTTCGCCCCACATGCTGCTAAAGTGTTCAAGGCATTTATCACCAATCTGCCGGCTACTACTCGTGTCCTCGAAAACCGTCTGCAGAACTCCAAGGCGAAGGCAAATGTCCTGGAGGAGATCGAGGAGGAGCTCAAGCTCCTGAGAGGGCGCGACTCCACCTTCAGGGTTCGTGTCTCAGCACTGCTTGATGTCTATGCAGTAGTGGCACAGCTCAGCAGTGCACTGCAGGACGTCCAAAGGCTTCCATGGGAGCGCCAGGAGATTTTCAGGAAGAAGATGCAGCAGCTTCGTGCGATGGCGGCTGTGTTGCCACGTGACAGCATCAGGGCAGGAAGTGCGCCGCTGGATACTGCAGGTATCCATGCCGCTTTAGAAGAGGGAAACCCGGAGGAGATAGCAATCTGCTGGCAAAGCATGGCGGCATTTAGTGGAAATTTGACGGCAAAGCAGGTAGCCGAAATATCAGATTTTCTGCAAATCTTGTGCCGGCACTGTGAGCGGCGCGAGGCTGGTGTCGATGCCAAGGGCGACAGTAAGGGCTGTCACAATGGCAAGCTCTTGCAGTCCATGGCAGACATCGAGTTGGTGGCCAACTTGGCAAGCCTCCAACGGTCTCCAACTTCTAGTATCGTTGGGGACATAGCATGTGCTATTGACCGCCTCAGAGGTCGCCGGCTCATCCCGGACGTTGTCCCACCAGCTGCCGTCAAGGAGGCAGCTGGTATGTCACGATGAGTCGGAGCTGCGCAGACTCAAATCAGAAACTCCTCAAGCTCCTCTGGCAGCGTGCTCAAAGCAATGTCGCTCTCCAACCCTACCTCAATGTAGTCATCAGGCTCTGGCTGATGAGCCCGCCCGAGAGCGTAGTAGAGAGCATGGGCAGCTCAGTCAAGGCCGTCTTTGGCATTCATCGGCAGATAGACCACCAAAACGCAGCCAAAGAGCTGATCATCCGATGGAATGGTCCCGACATGTGCCACTCCGATTGGCTGATCCGAAAGGTGCAAGCCAAGCACCGATTTAGCTTCAGTAGACGCACTTTGAGCCTCAAGTCAACACTTGAGGGAACAGTTATCGCCAGGCACAAGGGAACAAAAAAGCCCCAGGACTATCTGTACTGTAATAAAAAATCGCGCTTCGTGTTGCTGCCTGACGAGCCTGCTGTGTTACCAAGCGGGTCTGCTGCCTGGCATGTACTACCTAGCGGATCTGCTGCCTGACGTGTAGCCTGGCGGATCTGCTGCCTGACGTGTAGCCTGGCGGATCTGCTGCCTGACATGTTTGTTGTGTGGTGAGTCAGATGCCCGGTGAATCTGCTGTGAACTTTTTTTGTCGAATATATTTATGTCTCATGCAGCGACGAGGTAAAATGTTGGCCTGCGAGGCAAATGGTGGGTTCCACACGGCGCTCGTTGCGGTCGGTCATGTTTGGCTAGTGACCAAATAAAAAGGTTCTAGTTTTGATACTTCTTCGCCACTGTTGAGCCGTCGAAAACGTGTCCTCGTCCATAAAAATGCACATTTTCCTCCGGCGACCAGATTGGTCTACATAGGTCCGTCGGTGACCACCATTTGCTTTTTTTGACCTCTGATTGCCACGGAGTAGGGAGACATTGCCTTGGAGCGGGGAACATTGATACCGAGCCGGGGGACATTACAACGGAGATTGAAATTGACTGGTTGCAGATTCTCTATCATGATCAGAAATTCGTACTTTATTTTTTAAATATGACGAAGCTTATCTTCTCGGTCATACCTGGCAAATTACATTCGTTTTTGTCCTCGATTTTTCTTCAATCACGACTCGCCAAAAACTGCACTGTCACGTTATGTCGTCACATGATGATAGCAGATGGCTGCTCACGAGCACTGTAATCCCCTAGTCAAAGCTTGTTGCAAGGGCTCGGAATGATCAAAGGATGATTCGCATGTTATTATAAAAAATAATATTGCGCTGATTGCGAATATGCAATTTTGGTCAAAATCCATTGATCGCATATTTAGAACTCGCCTTGTTTCATTTTTCACTTGTTTGTATTGACCTGTTTATGTTATGGTTGTCCAGCTGCCTTAGCTCCACAAACTGTCGACAGCAACATCCAGTAGCTTGCACTGCGTTGGACACGATTAACCCGAACACTGCAATTGTGTCTTTTTTTCCAACCGAATATGCGGATGTCCCTGTCTACACGCCCGCTGAGAATTCACCTACGAGTATTTAGTCTTTACGACGATATGTAATCAGGCATCTGATGTGTGACACATATCCGAGTTAGTTTGCGCTAGCTATGTGAACTTTGTCCTTCGTGAAGTCTGTCGGAGAATGTTCGAGCATTTGGGCAGTGCCGGAAATGGTATGCAGTTTGTTTGTACCTATCTTGTGATATCTAACCATTACCCTGGTCTACGCAAAATACCTGACAGAGAAAGTGGCCCCGGGGTGTGCACGCTGACCAAACCCAAAGGGTATCCCCAGTTGCTTCTCCCTGCATCACTAGCGCACCTCACAGGCTGGGGTCACGCCCAGCACATGGTACACGGTTAGCATACACCATCCGGCAGGGAAAATGATCGTCTCACATATTATGAGGTCCTAGGCACTGGACAATGGCTATATAGTCCACTAACTAGGTGTGTCCAAAATCCAAAATATACACATTGCAGTGCTCTTCAACAATCATAGCTTGTTGGCGGTCTTCATGGAGTATATGCCCACGTGGGCAAGGCAAATTAACTCGGAATTCCATCATACATCAGCTATTTGATGAAATACCAACTAGGTAGAGCGGGTCCCGTGGTGTTCTCGGCCGGCCGACTGCTACAGCCGGATAATATGCCAGTCCGCGCCAGAAAGTAGCAGCCAATATCATTCGCACATGCGGCAGAAAGTAACGGCCAACAGCATTCGCTCATGGAGCGGAAGGCAATAAGCAATGCCAAGGTATGGAGGGTTACGGTTTTATTCATTATTGCACTTACTGTCGCAGGTTCAAGACAGTCCAGCGTACTGGATATTCTTGCCTACAGTTTGAGGAGCTCGTTGAAAGCAGAAATAAGACAACCACGTGTCTATAGCTTAACACGCGCCCTGGAGGGCCTCTGAAAATAACGCGCACTGGAGAGGGGGGCGGATTCCGCCCCCCCCTACGATCTCAGCTCCTATGAAGGCTAGAGCAACGAAATTCACAGGGTGCATAGGCACGATAGTGATCTCTATTGTGTGCAAAGTTCATGACCTTAGGTCAATATCTTCAATGTCAAATGAGGTCAAAATTACAACATTTTCTGGTTTTGCGTGGCTTGGCTTGTCATTGTTATGGATCGCTGTGGTTGTGTTTAAATTCTCCAAAATTGGCATTAATGATGTTTTGGACATTACTAATGATGCAATACAGATGTCAGATCCGCCATTTGACCTCAGGTAACCTATATAGGAGCACTTTATTAGGTCATTACCTGCTCCAGTTACCGGAACCGGGCTCCCATTCCGACTGCTCCGTTGGGCGGCTCGGCACAATCGGCTTCGCAAATAAAGGAGTGAAATACATGAATAAAGTATGGAAATGCTTAAGCACACAATGACAAACAGTAGATTTCGGGATGTATAGGGAGTAACATGAAAAGTGACATCAATCGCATGGCAGTCATTTGCATTTATGACACATTCCAGTTGACCAAGTTTGGTTCCATTAGCCTGTAATGAACTTGACTTGACTTGACCTCGGCGACCTAACACGACTTTTAAACTATATAGCATAACAATATGCATCAAACAAGTCGCTAGAGTTGTCAAGAACACTTCCCTATTGCCAATATGCGGGAACCGCATCAGCGCCGATTTTTGTGGTTTCGCGCTGCGAATTGTTTTTACTTTAACGGCCCCTAACTTGAATACTTATCAGCCAATTTCCAATTTTCTTGCTTTAAACAATGCACCGGTCATTTCTACGCAGGTACGCGAAACATTTGGTGTATATCGGCCGGTACAATATGGAGTTAGTTACGAAAAATCGGAAGGATTGGCGGATTTTGCCATACCCCCTCTAGGGCGTGTGTTAACCTGTTATGAACTTGACCTGACTTGACCTCGGTGACTTGACATGACTCTGGAACAATGTAGCATGACAATGTACATCAAACAAGTCGCTAGTTTTGCCAAGGACACTTCCCTTTTGGTATTATACGGGAAGCGTATCAGCAACGACATTTGTGATCTGGCGCTGAGAAAATCTTTTGACTTTAGCGACCTCTAACTCGAGAAATGTTCGGTCGACTTTCATTGTTCTTACTTTAAACAACGTGCCGGTCATTTATTGCTAGGTACACAAACAATGGCACATATCGGCCAGTAAAATCTGAACTTATCTACGAAAAACCGCAGGGGTGGGCGGATTTGCCCCCCCCTCCAGGGCGCGTGTTAAGTTGTAGACCTAGCCAACTGAAACCATTGTAATATCTACCAAAGCGTATTTGTAAACGATCAGTAGATACAGATAAAGTGACATCTTCGTAATCAGCACTTGGCCAGATTTAAAATGGCATGTGCTAATCTATCGAAACTTCCGAGTCCTTCCACGATCAAGCCGTCTTTCTGGTGAAATCCTCACAACCCGTCTCGGGGGGGGGGGACGGTTGAAAACCCCCTCTAAAATCCAAACTAAGCATCGCACGAAAACTAAATAGGTGTCATCGGAAAGCGCTCGACGAGTAGGGTCCGGATCCACCCTCTCCCCCCAAAATCCCCCAAAAGTGACGTCACCAGGTAGGATGGATTTTCACGACTTTTCACGACTTAGATTATGTTTTTTACTCTGGAGAGTTCATTTTGGGGGAAATATGAAAACTAAGAAAAAATATTTGGAAAGAGAAAAGGCCGGCGAAATCGACCAGGTCTATAATGTTTTTGGCCCCCTGTTTTATTATTTTTTAAATTTTATTTCACAATTTTGAGTTTTCAAGTTTTGTTTAATTATCCTTTCCCGGTGGGTAGAGCAGACTGAAAAATGTTGTTCGAAGTCAACTTGCCCTAATAAAAAATACTTACTTTAGCCAGAATCCTGCAATTAAACTGAAAAATGGCACATAGCAAAATTTATATGTAGTCAAAAACGAAAGAAAAATGAAACATTGAACTCGTACGTTTTGTTGCATCCGAAAAGATAAGCAAACGCTCAAAGTTTCATTAAAATATCTGTATCTGATAAAGCGTGACGACTGATTGAACTTTTTTGGAGGTGACCTCACTTGACCTTGACTAACTCGTTGACCCTAGATGACCTGACCTAAAACATCAGCATGTCAAATTGATGTGCGAAAAGGTATGCCAAATTTGGGCGCGCTGCCGCGCGCCGTTCGTACGCTATCAGCGAAAAAAGCCTCAGGGGGGAGGTTGAAGACCCCCCCGAGACGGGACGGGTTAAGGCATGGCCAATTTCGCTCCAATATCACTTACATACAAGCATTACATACAAACACGAACAAAAATAATTTCCGGAAAACATGGCTGAATAAAATGATACAGGTGGAACAATGATCAGCAGCGGCTAGGATTCTGCTCCCAAGTATTGCCGAAGCGCGTGCGAATCGTGCTACCGAAGAGTGTGCTCCTTGACGTTGCCAATTGCCGCTCAAAGTGTTGCCGAAGATGGCAAAATGTCGAGTACCGGCCGGGCCTCATAAAACTGCAGTCATGTCGGTTCATGCTCCATATGGTCGGAACTGCCCGGACGACGGCCATTCAGACGGCGATGCCCGACTCCCACGAAGCTTCCGTTCGAGTTTCGTGCAACTGCCGGCCGAAGAGCGATCGGCCGTTCTCGGAACTGTGCAGCTGTTTTCGTCCATCGGTGCGCCGACTTCATGCCCGGCCGCCGCTCTTCGACGAAGCGGCGGCTGTGTTGTGGCGCCGCCGCTGTTGCGACACCGCCATTCAACACAAAAACCGCGCGGCTTATCGGTTCGGACAAAACACCACCGACACGGCACGCGCCCATTGAAGGGATGTCCACTACGAGCGTCGGCGGCGTGATGAGCTCACGGCGGGGCAGAATGAGGGGACGGAGGTATGACATTGAGGTATAGTGGTATATAGGTATGGTGATATATATATATATATATATATATATATATATATATATATATATATATATATATATATATATATATATATTGATGTGGTCAGAGGTCTTGCCCCACATTTGGTAACAACACTGGTCCAAGATAGTAGTTCACAAAATACGAACTGAGAAACAATTGTGCTCCGAGATTTCACCCGATAAACGACAGGCTACATCCGCGTGGATCGACATCACCGCCGACGCGACACGTATGGGCTGTGCACGAGGCTGGCCGTATGGGCTGTGTACGAGGCTGGCCGTATGGGCTATGTACGAGGCTGGCCTTATGGGCTGTGTACGAGGCTGGCCGTATGGGCTGTGTACGAGGCTGGCCGTATGGGCTGTGTACGAGGCTGGCCGTATGGGCTGTGTACGAGGCTGGCCGTATGGGCTGTGTACGAGGCTGGCCGTATGGGCTGTGTACGAGGCTGGCCGTATGGGCTGTGTACGAGGCTGGCCGTATGGGCTGTGTATGGGCTGTGTACGAGGCTGGCCGTATGGGCTGTGTACGAGGCTGGCCGTATGGGCTGTGTACGAGGCTGGCCGTATGGGCTGTGTACGAGGCTGGCCGTATGGGCTGTGTACGAGGCTGGCCGTATGGGCTGTGTACGAGGCTGGCCGTATGGGCTGTGTACGAGGCTGGCCGTATGGGCTGTGTACGAGGCTGGCCGTATGGGCTGTGTACGAGGCTGGCCGTATGGGCTGTGTACGAGGCTGGCCGTATGGGCTGTGTACGAGGCTGGCCGTATGGGCTGTGTACGAGGCTGGCCGTATGGGCTGTGTACGAGGCTGGCCGTATGGGCTGTGTACGAGGCTGGCCGTATGGGCTGTGTACGAGGCTGGCCGTATGGGCTGTGTACGAGGCTGGCCGTATGGGCTGTGTACGAGGCTGGCCTTATGGGCTGTGTACGAGGCTGGCCGTATGGGCTGTGTACGAGGCTGGCCGTATGGGCTGTGTACGAGGCTGGCCGTATGGGCTGTGTACGAGGCTGGCCTATGGGCTGTGTACGAGGCTGGCCGTATGGGCTGTTACGAGGCTGGCTTGGCTGTGTACGAGCGGCCGATGGGCTGTGTACGAGGCTGGCCGTATGGGCTGTGTACGAGGCTGGCCGTATGGGCTGTGTACGAGGCTGGCCTTATGGGCTGTGTACGAGGCTGGCCGTATGGGCTGTGTACGAGGCTGGCCGTATGGGCTGTGTACGAGGCTGGCCGTATGGGCTGTGTACGAGGCTGGCCATATGGGCTGTTTGTCACGACAGCTGGAGAACATTTCACATGGAGTGTATGTTGATTGGTGCGATAAATGCATGCGCGTTTTGTGTGGTAATGGTAGCTCACGGCCATTTATCTCCGCCAGAACCTCTCCTCACCCCACTGCACCGCCGCCGCCTCTCCGGGCGCCCAGTCGTCCAGACAGCCAGGCGCCGAACTCTGGCAAAAACTGGCCATCGGGCAGGTAACCGGCCGACTCTTGTGAGCAGGGTGGCGCGGCGGCGACTGTGACTCCGACTACTGCCGCCGTCTGAGAGGGTTCGTAGCGAGTCCGAGTGTTGTCCAAGGCTGGAGGACACCTCGCCAACACACGGCACCTCCAGACCCACGTGGTGTTCACGTTCACGTGTCCGTGCGAGAAGGCGAATCCACAGTAGGTACGCTCAGTGAACGACACGTGGAATAAGGGGCGTTCACAACCTTGACAATGTGCTCCTCATTAGGCGCTGACGCTACTTCCTGGTATAAAAACAGTCTTTTTTTTTGTTTCAACTAGAACATTTAGGTTCAAACAAAAAGTACATCATGCAAAGGTGCGCATCCAAGATTTTCTTAATCGGGGTCCGGCCAAAAAGGGGATGAAGCCGAGACTGCCGTACAGGCACTTTGCGCATAAAAACAAAATTGTGTCGTTTTGCAAGGTACGAAGCCCAAAATTTCCTGCTTCATCTAGTATATTTTTTGTTCCTCAGGGGAGACACTTGGCTGCCTAATATTGAAGTGCTTGTCATGCTGTGTTTAATATTAATCATTAATTAGTTTCCATCAGTTATTACAGGTTTCACATGTATACCAAGAGCCATTTATTGCTTGGAAGTTGGCAGAAAAGCATGTTATATGGAGCGCATTCTGCAATAATTTGCATTACGCCATTTTATATTCAACAGCTCATATTCCCAGATGTGGTCGTCGAACAACTCACTCGGTGTAAGAATCTCCTACTAGTGAGTTGTGGTGCGAATATTTTATTGTTTCGGCAGAGTGGGAATGTCCGGTGTATCAATTATACATGTATGAATTTCGTTAACATTCGTGGAGTGCACTCTTTTTCGTAACTTCACTTCCTGCTGCCGCGGAAAGGCTTTACCCATACACCTCGCTGCCTTAACTACAGCGTTAATTTTGTCATCAGGTAGTCATGCGACTACCTAATACAGATAAATGTGGTCTCCCCATAAATCGATAAACATATCGGTATTTGTTGAGATTCGAAACTTTAATTCGCCTCTTTTCAGCAGAAAGAAATAATCTAAGCTACTTTGGCGATTACAAACTCTTTCGTATTGAACCTGTTGTGAGACCTGTAATTATTCATTACTTCTAATGCTGATCAAAATACCAAGTTTGTTCGCCTCATTCTGTTCACGAACTTGCATGGCCTGAAAGGGAAAAACCGTCGCAGCCTCGGTTGTGGATGTACGTGAGGAACCAGCCAAATCGCCATGGGCGTCGCTACGAATTTTGGACGTGGGGTCGGGACGTTATTTGAGGTGAGCATGGAGCGTTATCGAATGTGGGCATGGAAGGTTCTTGGGTCGTTTGTGTGGTGCAAGGCCAGAGGCGTAATGCTAAAGTTGACGAAGTTTGGGGGACACGTCCCGTTGTCCCCATCGTGGCGACACCGTAACCTTCGCTAATGGGCCTAGGTCAATCCCTGCAAGCATGCTTCTGCGTCAGTCCTCTCCCCTCCCCACGTCGCTTCTCACGTGTATGTTGTATATGCCGTTAGACACAATCAGTTGCCATATCGCCCAGAAGTGAATACAAGTATGAGCATGAGCTACGGTTCCCGCGAATGTTTCACGAGCTGGACAACTCATGCTGTTTTATTGGTACAAACAGGCCTTCTGAAGAAGGAAGCACGACTAGTGATGGTTGAGTTGACGGGATGCGGATACTGAAGCCGTGATGAATGGATCCATCTGGATACTGGAAGCACGGAATCGCACCCTCTCTCAGTGGCAAAAGGCGACGGAACCTCCCCTCTCCCATTGTCGAAAGGCGAAGCGACAGAGGGCTGGCCCTGTTCCTAGTGACGGAAGCGACAGAGGGCTGGCCCTGCTCCCAGTGACGGAAGCGACAGAGGGCTGCTGGCCCTGTTCCCAGTGACGGAAGCGACAGAGGGCTGGCCCTGCTCCCAGTGACGGAAGCGACAGAGGGCTGGCCCTGCTCCCAGTGACGGAAGCGACAGAGGGCTGGCCCTGTTCCTAGTGACGGAAGCGACAGAGGGCTGGCCCTGCTCCCAGTAACGGAAGCGACAGAGGGCTGGCCCTGTTCCCAGTGACGGAAGCGACAGAGGGCTGGCCCTGCTCCCAGTGACGGAAGCGACAGAGGGCTGGCCCTGTTCCCAGTGACGGAAGCGACAGAGGGCTGGCCCTGCTCCCAGTGACGGAAGCGACAGAGGGCTGGCCCTGCTCCCAGTGACGGAAGCGACAGAGGGTTGGCCCTGCTCCCAGTGACGGACGATGACGGAACTTATCCTTAGCCAATGTCAGAAGGTGACGAAACTGGTCCGTTCCCAATGGCGGCATCTGACGGAACTGGTCCGCTCCCAGTAGCAGAAGGTGACGTAACTGGTCCGTTCCCAGTGTCAGAAGGTGACGGAACTTGTTTTAGCCAGTGGCAGAAGGTGAACTGATCCTTAGGCAGTGGCAGGCTGCTGTGAGACCGGCAATGTGAAAGGTGCAATGGCACCGACTCTGCTGTTTCTGTTGTATCTGCTGTGTCTGCTGTCTCTGCTATGTCTGCTGTGTCTGCTGTTGCTGTTGTGTCGGCTCTCTCTGCTGTCTGATGTGTCTGCTGTCTCTGCTGTTTCTGCTCTGTCTGCTGTCTCTGCTGTGTCTGCTGTCTCTGCTTTGTCTGCTGTCTCTGTTGTGTCTGCTGTCTCTGCTGTGTCTGCTATCGTTGTTGTGTCGGCTATCTATGTTGTGTCTGCTGTCTCTGCTGTGTCTGTTGTCACTGTTGTGTCTGCTGTCTCTGCTGTGTATACTGTATCTGCTGTGTCTGCTGTCTTCTGTGTCTGATGTATCTGCTGTCTCTGCTGTGTCTGCTGTGTCCGATGTATCTGATGTGTATATTGTGTCTGCTGTGTCTGATGTGTATGCTGTGTCTGCTGTGTCTACTGTATCTGCTGTATCTGATGTGTCTGATGTGTCTGGTGTGTCTGTTGTGTCTGATGTGTCTGATGTATCTGCTGCCTCTGCTGTGTCTGCTGTGTCTGATGTATCTGATATGTATCCTGTGTCTACTGTCTCTGATGTGTCTGCTGTGTTTGCTGTGTCTGATGTGTCTGTTGTGTCTGCTGTCTGCTGCGTCTGCTGTCTCTGCTGGCTGATGTCTCTGCTGTGTCTGTTATCTTTTATGTTTCTGCTGCCTCTGTTGTGTCTGATATCTCTGCTGTGTCTGCTGTCTCTGCTGTGTCTGCTTTCTCCGTTGTGTGCACTCTGCTGTGCGCAGACCACAAGACATCTTGCTAAAGGCAGATGAAAAGTTGAACTATCCACTTGGGATTGGCTTGGAAATCTGACAGCGCAAAACCGAATGCGTCACCGGGCAGGGTTCAGGCTGCAACACCTCGGCGTGCCTCTGGCCATACGCGCGACAGACAAAAATAAACTTATCTGACCGTCATGGAAATGAAGGTGCTCCAGTACATCTGTGCAGCGGGCGCTGGCCTTTCTGAAACTCGAGCGACAAAAAGGGTATGAAGATTGGCTTCTGGGAAGACCACGGCAAGGAGCGACTGGACACAATCGCAAGTCTCCCCACACGCAACACGCTGCAAAACTTACTGTCTGTTTCCGCCGGCGCGTGACAGGCGTCGCGACGACTGGTCTCGAGTTAAGCAGAATTTCGATGAAAAAGTATTGCCGCTCCCATGTCATTCATGGCCGGTTTATGGTGTGTTGTGGCCGTTTTTACCTCTGCAGGCCGTCTGCGACCGGCGTGCGTGGTCCCGTTGTCGCGGCAGTAAACTGTTTACGAGGCCGAGTCAGCGTGAGAGGCGGCGACAGATGCCGCGCCGCCGCCCCGCCGCCCGCACACTCCAGCCCGGTCCAATCACATAGTCCACCTCCGTGGGGCCAGCGTCTATATTGGCTGCCGAGTGTTAGAGCGGGGTGTTAGAGGCGCCGTACAGCGTGCAGAACATCAGCGTTGGTATTTCACCTGCAGTGTGTGGCCCCGCTTTGATTGAGGAATGGCTACATGCTTCCTTCGACGCCAAATCGCACTGTCTAGCCAGCAGTCACAACCCGCTTCTTCAGCAGCATCACCAGCTGGCGACAATGGACGGGATAGGCAGCAGTCACAACCCGCTTCTTCAGCAGCATCACCAGCTGGCGACAATAGACGGGATAGCCACCAGTCACAACCCGCTTCTTCAGCAGCATCACCAGCTGGCGACAATAGACGGGATAGCCACCAGTCACAACCCGCTTCTTCAGCAGCATCACCAGCTGGCGACAATAGACGGGCTAGCCAGCAGGCATAACCCGCTTCTTCAGCAGCATCACCAGCTGGCGACAATAGACGGGATAGGCAGCAGTCATAACCCGCTTCTCCATCAACAGCACCAGCTGGCGACAATAGACGGGATAGGCAGCAGTCATAACCCGCTTCTCCATCAACAGCACCAGCTGGCAACAATAGACGGGATAGGCAGCAGTCACAACCCGCTTCTTCAGCAGCATCACCAGCTGGCGACAATAGACGGGATAGCCACCAGTCACAACCCGCTTCTTCAGCAGCATCACCAGCTGGCGACAATATACGGGCTAGCCAGCAGGCAAACCCGCTTCTTCAGCAGCATCACCAGCTGGCGACAATAGACGGATAGGCAGCAGTCATAACCCGCTTCTCCATCAACAGCACCAGCTGGCGACAATAGACGGGATAGGCAGCAGTCATAACCCGCTTCTCCATCAACAGCACCAGCTGGCGACAATAGACGGGATAGGCAGCAGTCATAACCCGCTTCTCCACCAACAGCACCAGCTGGCGACAATAGACAGATTTCACAGTCGTACTGAGAGGCGTATTCATCACGGGGCGGCCGGTGTTGCCCAGCTGCCTCTCCTCACCGCCCACAGCCTATATACACCCACCATCACCCCTCTTCCACTGCTCTTTGGCCCCAACAGGTCAACGCAGAATACCGGGGCATGCTTGCTAATCACAGACAGCAGGCAAGGAGTCGTCGATCCTTTTTGCTTAGCCGTCGGCATATTCGCCTCATTTACGTTAGTTGCAAAATTCCTCTGCCATTAGCGGGAACACCACATCTTTCCTAATTCAGATAGCACTGTCCAAGCGATCCACAAAATGTCCCCTTCCAGTCGGCTTTCGGTCTTTACAAATGCACCTGACACTTTGCGGGGAGATGATTGCCGAGACTAGTACAGTCATTCTGGCCTGCCGGCCAAATCTCAGTAGCTTCCCGAGTCGCCAACAAAGCCTCACACAGCCTGACGCATCCAGCCCATGGACTGATGGAGCGGTGCCTGCATCTCACCCCAGGATCCGCTCCCCTGCGCTAGTGTGATGTAGCGATAGATTGGCATGAGACGTGGCACTTCCGTACCGCTGGCGGCGGTCGGGGCCAGGCTACATGTGCAAACCGACCCTGGTACGTTCGCCGCCGGCCCGCTCCGGCCGGCTAAATACGCCAGCACCAAGGCGTGTCTAGTCCTGTGTCTGGGTAAGCTGATCAGCACGTAGCTGGAGAAGTGTGAACAAGGGGCTTTGAACACAATCAATGCGAAGCCAGCAGTAAATTGGAGGCACATTGATGCCATTTTTAGTATCTGGATGAGTACATAGCAGAGCTGTTTGGTTTTCATTGGTCAGCCAATGTCAGCATTCCAAAAATTGACCTTGAACTGAGATGCAGAGCAGATGAAATATAATTCGTGCACGTGGGGGTAAACCTAACTGAACGTTTCTTAAACTGATATGCAATGAATGAAAATGAAGACTTAGATTCAATGCCTTCCACTACAAAAGCCACCTTTTGTGGTGGCTGTTGACTGCTCCTCTGACAATTCCCCTTACGTGAAGAAGAAAAAATTAATAAGGAATGCAGGGGAAGTAGGCCTGACTATGATGCGCAAGCGCATTGTTGACAAATGCATTCAATATCAGCGACACATATGCATGGTAAGCGACAGGCTAAGTGATGGAGGGTACCCAAACACGTTGATAGAGAAACTGAAAGAAGTGGGCCGTATCAGAAGGAAACGCCATACCGTATCAGTTTGGCAAAGACAAAAGAGGAAGTGTCAGGATAGAACATCCATAGTATCACATATCAGTATGAGACACCATTCGTGGCGCTGGGCGAGCAAGGACCAGATGTGGGGCCCCCGCTGCAGGCGCAAGGTCGGACACTGTATCGCGGCAGACAATGACAATTGGTGACTGAATAGGATGAGCGATGGCCCGACGGTAAGTTCGCCGTCTTGGCAGCCTTTGAAGACCTTATTTGGTCGTACACCTTATTGGGTTGAACTTCTGTTGCTGTGCATGAAACTCGGAAAAATAATATAATCTGTTTCAACAATTCGGTACATGACCTTCCATTTTGCGATGCGTGCCTACATACAGACAGAGGAGGCAGATTGTGGAAATAGTGTTCGGCAATTCCGGCATAAGTCTTGAAGAACAATTCAATTCATCCGGTAGTTTGTTCTAATCTTGTCGAATTCGGGTCATCTGTCCAATACGAAGAACGTATCTAGCTTACATGCGTCATGCCAAATTGTCGAATTAACATGCGCCATGCTCTGCTTTTGTTCGGCAGTGCTGTCGTTCAGCTGACGCCCCATACGACACCAGCACACATCGCCAGCTGGCGCGGCGCTCCACTTCGGGCTGATCCGGACTGACTGGCCATGCGACTTGTGCTCTGTACTCACGATGAATATGGGCGAAATGGGGCACAGGGTCGATCAGACTGTGACGTAGAAAGGGGAGACAGGCGTTGGTTGGTTATCATTGCTTGTGAATGGGGTGGCATGTTTTGTGTCGTGTGCTTGCTACGTTCTTCAATGTTGTTCTGCAAATGCGCTAACTTAGTGAAGAAAAGAACGGATATCGCATTACACACGCCAACAAGATCGTGTATTCTTCAGCACAGTTTCTCGATAAAATATGATCAAATATGAGGAATACTTTCTTGTGTAATACACAAGCAGTCCACAACTGCGCCAGCATTGTCCCTACTGCGTCAGCTTGCAACCAAAACATTCAGTGTGTGCACATTGGTACATCGGACATGGATGGTGTCACGTAGGAGGCTATCAATATGTTAACATAAAGATGAAATGTGTGTTTCAGTAGGTAGGCTATCGCTCGAAAGCTAATGGGGAAGAGGGGATGGGGCTGAACAACCGAATTTGAAAAGAAAAAAATGTTGTTGCTATTCACAACAGAGATTGAGTATGATGAATTAACAACACAGTGATTCTTTTCTTTTCGAATCACATCTAGTAATATGGGTTAGAAAAGTCAGGATGTGTTTCCTTCCCTGTGCCAAATCATTATCAGGAATGTTAGGCAATCAAAGAATGCAGTAGGTACCCCGGAACGTTTATCTTTTGCCGGAAGCTACGAAGTAGGAATGCTTAAGGAAATCCAATTGCACTGCATGAGCGAAAACTTCTGGTCGTTGGCGGAAGTTGGGAAAAGTTCAAATCTTACTTGACGGAAATTCAGATTAAACATGTCCCCCAAAAGCAAAGCGGCAAAAGAAGGGTAGGAAAGCCAGCATGGCTTACATCAGACTTGATAAAAGCAATTAAGGCTAAGAAAACTGCATTTAGAGTGTTTAAAGAAGCTTCAAATGTCGTTAATCTAAAGGCGGATCGAAAAGCTAGAGACACTGTGAAGCAAAAAACCAGAGCAGCAAAGCGAGCAAAAGAGCTGGTTTTAGCTAGAAACCGTAATGGGGACAGTAAAAAGTTCTTTAGTTTCTACAAGCTGAGTAAAGTTTCTAGCACAATTGGTCCATTGGAAGTAAATGGGACTACATTGAGTGAGGATAGTGAGATGGTTGAGGAGCTGAGCAAGCAGTTTTAATCAGTGTTTGCATTGGAAGATATGACCAATCTGCCGACCGTACACCATAGTTCAGAGTAACATGTGATATGATAAATGATGTAGATTTCATTGATAGTGATGTTGTTTACAATCATATCAGGAAAATAAAGCCAAACAAGACAGCAGGACCTGATGAAACTTTATGCTATGGTATGGCGGGAAACTGAAAAGGAACTGGCATTTCCACTTAATATAATATTAAGTAAATCAGTTTCACAAAATGAAATTCCAACCGATTGAAAAAGGGCAAATGTAGTTCCTATTTTCAAGAAAGGAGAAATGGGGAAAGTTGAAAACTATAGGCCAGTAAGTCTCACATCCCTAGTCTACAAGGTACTCGAGTCAATCATCAATGATATAATAATTAGTTATCTGGAAGGTAACAGATTGATTCAAGATACTCAACATGGGTTTAGAAGAGAACGATCGTGTCTCACAAATTTCTTGGACTCTTTTAACTTCGCCACAGAACAATTTGATCAGGGACATCAGGTTGATGTAGCATTTCTTGTCTTTAGTAAGGCCTTTGACAACGTACCCCATAAACGGTTAATGATACAGCTTCAGTCCCATGGTATTGCAGGTAGCATCTTAAAATGGATAGAGTTGTGGCTTTCAGATAGACAGCAAAGAGTGATGCTCAATGGTACAAAGTCATCATGGCAAAATGTTCTTAATGGAGTCCCCATGGGTCAGTACTGGGGTCACTACTGTTCAGTATATTTGTAAATAACACTGAAAGTGGCTTTATCTGTAAAGTTTTCCAATTCGCGGATAATCTGAAAGTCTTTAGGGCAATAACAGGTCAGAATGAGCATATTTGGCTGCAAAAAGACTTAGAAGAACTTGTGAAGTGGTTCGAAGAATAGCAATTGAAATTGAATTTTGATTAGTGCGAAATCATGCATGTAGGTAAGCAGCATACGAAGGCTCCATGCTTCATGGGTGGCCAAGTGCTATCAGTGACTGAACAGGAGAAGGATTTAGGTGTTATTCTAAACATAAAATTGGGGGCATCAGAACAGACCAAGGAAGCCAGGAAGAAGGCACTGATAATGTTCAGGGCAATAAATAGGAATGTATCATACAGAAGTGAAGAAGTCATCAGGAAGCTTTACCGTGCAAATGTCAGGCCACATTTGGAATACTGCATCCAAGCCTGATCACCTAGCTATGAAAAATATTGTTGGCTTTCAGAGAGAGTACAAAAGAGGGCTACAAAAATGGTTAATGGTATAAGCAACCTGGCATATGAGGAAAGATTGAAGAAATTGAACATGTTTTCACTTAGGTATAGAAGGCTGAGAAGAGATCTCATCGAGGTCTTTAAATTTGTCCATGGTCTGGAGAGGGGATATCTTTGGGAAATGTTTGAATTGAACAGAAATGATACAATTAGAGGTCATAAATTCAAAATTAAAGTTAACCACAGCAGAACAAGGTTAAGGCAGACTTTCTTCACCAACAGAGTAGTAGAACACTGGAACCAGCTGCCAGAAAACATTGTCAGTAGCAGCACATTGAACACCTTTAAAAACAGCATAGACAATCATTATAAGAATAGAGGGCTTGCTTTTCAGTTTACAGGGAGGGCTGATTGACAGATTTGGTGGGCAACTGGTTCAGTGTACAGAGTGCAACGAAGAAGGGCCCTTATGGCTCATAGTTGCACAAATCTTTTATGTCTTTATGTCTAAATGAGAGGTCTGGACCCACTGCTCGAAGCAACTTTAATATAATATAACGGGGAAGTGCATCGTGGACTCGAGTCTACTATTTATCGGCGACACTGGCGGATCCAGGGAGGGGAAATTCCGGCCATCCCCCCCTCCCCTCCCCCGAAGCGCCATCATGTCTTTTGCCTCCCCCTCCGAAACCAACAGAAGTAAACTAAATTAGAATACGGTGACTATGGCCGAGGTAAAAAAAAACGCGCTACGGCTGAAAGAATATCCAATTTTACAGATGTTTTTAATAGTTGTTTGGAAGCCCAATATGGTAGCATAGTAGATTCTGACGGACATCGAAGGTTCTATGCTGTTGAGGTTCTGCTAACAGCGAGAGTTGACAAAATCGGAAGTTTCATTATTCCTTAGTCAGACAGATTCATGAATTTGCCAGTAACGGGCAAGCAAACCCAGATTTCGAAAGCGAAATTTGAACAGAATGTTTTGTTCGAGTGACCAGTTCAGCCCAGTTGCACAGCATGTTTCGTTTATTCGTGTCGTGGGCCGCTAAGATGAAGAGGCAGGCCACATTGGCTTATTTTTTAATAAGCCAATGTGGCTTATTTTTTAATAAGAAGAATAGCAAGAGGAGGTATGTAGGTATTTAGATACTGAAGAAGAAATAACTGGTGGGTTCGCAGTTAAGGGAGATTCGGGTGGTAGGACCGGGCTATCAATATTCAAGGGTTCATTGGAATTTAAGGTGGGCATCTATGATACAAATTTTACACATATACACCCTTATGAAGCAAAAAATAGGTTAGGTCAGGATGGGTTAGGCTGGACTTTTGTTTGAAGTTGGAAAAAAATTATGTTAGGTTAAGTTTTTTTAAGCTCAATCTTCTTATGCGAGAAGTTGTTCGAAAATTTTCCATTTTTGAATACAATTTGTGTTCTTGGATAGAAGGTCAGGCTATGTTAGACTAAGTTAGGCTGCTTTTTTGCTACTTTGAAAATCACTTAATGATATCTTACCCAACTCCGAGCCCATTCTTTTGGTGTTACTTTACCTCCAAACTGAAAAAGCATGTACTTGAGGAGGAAATGAGTGATTGCTTCATGTTGACAATATGCATAAGCATTGCGTCAGAAAAAGAAATTTCAAGAACTAAAAAATTACCTTACACTGCAAGTCTGCCACTATAGTGATACACTGTACACTTGGACGATGATTTGGATGACAATGCTCAACAAGGAATAGGCTCTGGTAATAGACTAATCTTTTCCTTGAAGTTTGTTGGATGAAAATTGTATTGGCCTGTAGAAACCCTTTGTTCTGAAAAGTTTCAAATCTGATAACACCAGACAAGCTTTGCATATTATTTATTACCTACCTAGGTAGGTACATAGGCACCTTCCTTGAATCTTATGATCATTGCCTGATGTTTTCAGCGTTATTGCAATCCCATTAACGTCCAGTGTCCTCATATGAGGACAACAACATCTTCAGCATATATTGGAAAACTGGTCAGTCGCAAACCGCCCAAACGCTACAAAAGTGATAATAAGACATATGCGGACCTTGTAGTGGCTTCAGATTCCAAAACTGCTCGCACGGGAGTACTTAACAGGTCCTTAAAGTTGGCGTCTTTTTCGGCATCCTGAAGTTAAAATGCTAGCCACTCTTGACGGGGGGTCCTAGTCAAGTATTTACATAATCTCGGTGGCTGCATTAATAAAAGATTGTTTGAATGTCCAAACGCTGATATTTGTTTACCATAGTATACCGATACTAACCATCTAGCGCATGCTAAAATTATGTGTCATCAAATGAGGACACCGGGCGGAAGGGGTTAGGGACGGCCGGCCGGGCCCGCGTGGCGGGGGATTAAGGACGGCCGGCCGGGCCTGCATGGCGGGGGATTAGGGACGGCCGGCCGGGCCCACGTGGCGGGGGATTAAGGACGGCCGGCCGGGCCTGCGTGGCGGGGGATTAGGGACGGCCGGCCGGGCCCGCGTGGCTAGGGGTTAGGGACGGCCGGCCGGGCTCACGTGGCGGGGGATTAAGGACGGCCGGGCGGGCCCGCGTGGCTCGGGGTTAGGGACGGCCGGCCGGGCCCGCGTGGCGGGGGGTTAGGGACGGCCGGCCGGGCCCACGTGGCGGGGTATTAGGGACGGCCGGCCGGGCCCGAGTGACGGGGTATTAGGGACGGCCGGACGGGCCCGCGTGGCGGGGGGTTAGGGATGGCCGTCCGGGCCCGCGTGGTGGGGGATTAGGGACGGCCAGCCGGAGTCCATGCCCTACCCGGCCCGGCCCGAAGCATTTTCCATGTGCGTGTTGTGAGTTGAGTGTATCTGTCTGCGTCGATTCAAAACTAATCTGCATCGGCTTCCTTTCCACGTCTTCGGTACGTCACTATGCGACGGAAAAACACCCTAACGGTGGAGCAACCCTACAGATGATTGAAACTGCCGCCTTCGCGGACCGCGATGCTGACTATGTGGACCTCGTGGCGTTGCTGCCACCGGTTGTGGATGAATACGCAGAAGAGGATGAAGGAGAAGATAATACTGCCACTGGCAGGGATGTGACGCTGCAGGACGTGCCTGGATGCGTGGAAGCCCACGTCCGTTCCGGGGAAGACAAAACAAATAACCAACCGACACGCCAAACCAGGAGACCCAGTGATACATCAAGTGATTCCCGTTGGCGCAAGTGGCTACCTGAATATACTGTGCTTCCAACAAAAACAGATAGGCCTAAACGGCGCCTACAAACGATCAAAGAAACTCTGCAAAGCACGTCTCCAGTCCAGCTGTTCGAGATGTTCACTGATGACATGTATGCGCACATCATCAACGAAACGGTGCGGTTCTCGCTCAAAACGACAAATGACCAGCTGTTCAGCTTGACCACTGGTGAGTTCAAGACTTTCATCTGCATTCTCTTACTTTCTGGATACCACCAACTCCTCAGTGAACGCCACTACTGGTCAACCTCCGACGATCTGGGAGTAGGAACAGCGCGGTGCGCCATGACACTAAAAAAAACTTAAGGTGAAGGCGTGATAATTCCACTTCCAGAACAATGATAATTTTGATGCCAACTAACTAGACCGAGGATTCAAAATACGGTCGTTGATCGACGAGATGGTGGCGAAATACTTTGGTCATAATCCTCTGAAGCGATTTATCAAGGGGAAGCCTATTCGCTTTGGATACAAGATGTGGGCGGTATGCGGCAGCGACAGATTCTACTATAAGTTCAAGCTGTGCTGGCAAGGAGACAGGGGTAAACAAACACCTTCCCCTGTGCACCAGAGCGGATATGGACATGCTGGAAGTCGTTGACGCACCCAGTGACTACAGCGTCTACCTTCAGAACATTTTTACGTCTCGCCAGCTGGTGATCACGCTTGCCAAGGACAGATACAGAACAACCGTCACTATAAGAGAAAACCGAACGTCACACTATCCCGTTATCGACAGTAAAGTGATATCGAAGAAGGGCCGTGGCTCGTATGACATGTAGTTGTACACGAGCGAGGTGACGGTGAGTAAGTGGAACAACCGCTGCGTAATCGTGATGTCGAACTTCGACGGTGACAAACCCCTCGCACACGTCAAACGGTCGGAGAGATCCCAGCGAGCACGCAGGTTTGTGAATCAACCACGCATGGTATGCAACTGCAACAAGTTCATTGGTGGCGTCGAAGAACATAACTGGCTATGCGGCAAGTACAGCACCGCCATTCGTGGGAAGAAGTGATGTCTTTTCACTCGGACGCTGGACATGGGGTGCTTAACGCCTGGAACCTACACCGCCATGCAGCGGACTGCCCTGTGAGCCTGCTGGGAATTCCAGAGGCAAATTGCTGTCGCTTACCCGAGACCGCTCAGATACGGGCCTGCGCGCGCGGTATCGGCACCCAGGGCTATCCCGGACATGCGGTACGACCAGGTGGGCCACTTCATCGACATTTCCGACAAGCAGCGGAGGTGTCAAGGACATGAATGCACCGGAAAGCATCGTTCGTACTGCGAGAAGTGTTGGATCATGCTCTGCATTCCCTGTTTCACACTGTATCATGCCAAGTAGTGCCAAGTTTTACACATCTTATCTCCATGAAGTAAGCATATAGGGTTAGGTTTGGTTTAGCTCGGTTAGATTAAGCTAGGTTAGGTTTTTCTTTTTAGTTAAAAACTATCAAAAACTTTTCAAAATACATTTTCCTAATAAATTTGTTTCTGCAAGATCAGATTAGGTTAGGCTAGGTTTTGGTCCATTTTTACTTGCCTTTTGAGATTAAGACAAGCAAAAAACTTTCAACAAATTCTGACATGGCAGGTTAGGTAGTAAATTCATGCTTGAAAGCGTTTTATGAATCTTTGGAATATACCTTTTCCAATGCAATGTTTATGAATGTGACTAACACCAATTACGACTACATATTTGCCGTGCAATTGTTTACTTTTCAATTTGTGAACAAAATAACACCAAAAAGAGGATTTGAGTTCGATAAAAAGCTATGTCTAAAAAAAAACAATAGAACCTAGCACGCGCCCTGGATGGAATCTGAAAGTTACGCGCACTGCATGGGGGCAGATTCCGCCAACCTCTGTGAAAGATCTCGGCTCCTATTAAATCTGAAGCAACGAAATTCGCCGGTTGGATGGATACAGTAGCGAACTCTATTGTGTGCAAATTTCATGACATTAGGTCAATATCTTCAGGGACAAATGAGGTCAACATGTCAAAATTGTATGGCTTTGGGTTGTTTGGCTTCTCATTGTTGTGGATCGTTGCGATCGTGTATAAATGCTCCAAAATGGGCATTAATGATGTTTTAGACATTGCTAATGATGCAATACTGATGCTAGAACAGGCATTTGACATCAGGTCACCTATATAGCAGCACTTTATCAGGTCACTACTTTCTCCAGTTACCGGAACCGGGCCCTCCGTCCGACTGCTCCGTTGGGCGGCTCGGCACAATCGTGTTCGCGAAGAAAGGAGTGAAGTACATGAATAAAGTATTGAAACGCTTAGGCAATGACAAACAGTAGTTTTCAGGGTGCATAAGAAGTAACATGAAAAGTGACATCAATCGCATGACAGTCATTTGCATTTATGACAACATTCCAGTTGACTAAGTTTGGTTCCATTAATCTATCATGAACTTGACCTGTCTTGACCTCGGTGACTAAACAGACTTTGAAAATATATAGCATAACAATGCACATCAAATAAGTCGCTAGTATTGCCAAGGACACTTCCCGTTTGCCAATATACGGGAAGCGCATGAGCGCCAATTTTTGTTATCTGACGCTGCAATTGTTTTTTACTCTAACGGCCTCTAACTTGAAAAATGTTCGACCGATTTCCGTTTTTCTTGCTTTAAATAACGCGCCGGTCATTACTAAGTAGAGGCGCAAACAATGGCGTGTATCTGCCGGTAAAATCTGGAGGTATGTATCATAAACCGGAGAGGCAATCGGATTTCGCCCTGCATCTCCAGGGCGCGTGCTAACCTAGCCTAACCTCCCATTGGAGGTAAAACCATGGATTGATAGTCAAATTGGGTATTTCGATAAATGCAATACCTTGTTGTTCTTGTTGTGGCAAGACAATTGTCTAAACTAAGATGTATATGAATGAAATGTTGTGAACTCAAATGTGCATATTGAAGTATATGTCTGTTCATATTTGCAGTCTGGGTTCTCCATCTTAACCTTCTCCCGAACCTTTCTGCTTTTCTGCCTCCAACCTCTCCTGTCTCGATCTTCTGCCTGCACCAGAAGTCGGCCCCAGCCCAGCCTCTGCCTGCTGGGATCCAGAGTTGCACCACCCTAATGAGACTGAGATCAGCTTGTTTGCTGTTGCTCCAAATGAGAAGTTCACATTAACAATTTTATAACTAATTATTATTTTATTATTTCTAACTAATGTGGTCAGGTACACAGCAGGTCACGGTTTTTCCACCGTGGAAAGAGTGGAAATACAATAAATATGCAGCCGGTTCTAGCTTACCATGCAAAATATTGGAAACTTTTAGACACCTTTTTATCATGAACAAATGGATTGGTGCTAGCCTATTGGTGGTACTAAAATAATTTGGTATATGCCATGGTGAGTGTGTACTGTAGTGCATTTGCCAGCATTGCTATTAAACCAGAAATAATGGGAGGGTTGGCACCCTACAAATTCATCCGACCCCTCTTACGCAAATCCTAGGCATGCTATTGGGGAGAGGGGCGGGGGCTGACGCCAAAATCCGAAAGTTGCCCCCGCCCCCCAACCGGCGGGCTAGATCCGCCAGTGACCGGTGCTGCTCTGACACCGCTGGATCATTTACCGGTGTTGCTCTGACACGGCTGGATCATTTACCGGTGCTGCTCTGACACGGCTGGATCATTTACTTGTGCTGCTCTGACACTGTTGGATCGCTCCGGTTAGTTAGTGTACGAATATTTGGGCAGTACGAATTCCAGGCAGGAGCCAAGTACAACAAGCAGCGGAAGTAAAGCTTGCGCATGTGTGAATGCAATTGGGCCCACCGCATCGCCACAACGTTGCACGAAGATTGGTAGCCATTGGCAAACTTTTGCCGTTTTGCATCATAGTAAAAATACAGTGCCAGATTTGTGTTGAATTATTTACATAGCAAGCAATCTGAAGCGACAAAAAAAACTAAGTCTGACTTCTGGAAAGAATGTATGTTAGTAAACAAATTCTAACTCCTTTCAAATGTTTTTGCCTGGGGGTGAGATAAGGTATGTGTGACCGTAGCTGGAACATGACAACTGTGACCGTAGCTGGAATATGACAACTGTGACCGTAGCTGGGGTATGACAACTGTGACCGTAGCTGGAATATGACAACTGTGACCGTAGCTGGGGTATGACAACTGTGAGCGTAGCTGGGTATGACAACTGTGACCGTAGCTGGGGTATGACAACTGTGACCGTAGCTGGAATATGACAACTGTGACCGTAGCTGGAATATGACAACTGTGACCGTAGCTGGAATATGACAACTGTGACCGTAGCTGGGGTATGACAACTGTGACCGTAGCTGGAATATGACAACTGTGACCGTAGCTGTGGTATGACAACTGTGACCGTAGCTGGAATATGACAACTGTGACCGTAGCTGGGGTATGACAACTGTGACCGTAGCTGGAATATGACAACTGTGACCGTAGCTGGGGTATGACAACTGTGACCGTAGCTGGGGTATGACAACTGTGACCGTAGCTGGAATATGACAACTGTGACCGTAGCTGGAATATGACAACTGTGACCGTAGGTGGGGTAGGACAACTGTGACCGTAGCTGGGGTATGACAACTGTGACCGTAGCTGGAATATGACAACTGTGACCGTAGCTGGGGTATGACAACTGTGACCGTAGCTGGGGTATGACAACTGTGACCGTAGCTGGGGTATGACAACTGTGACCGTAGCTGGGGTATGACAACTGTGACCGTAGCTGGGGTAGACAACTGTGACCGTAGCTGGGGTATGACAACTGTGACCGTAGCTGGGGTATGACAACTGTGACCGTAGCTGGGGTATGACAACTGTGACCGTAGCTGGGGTATGACAACTGTGACCGTAGCTGGAATATGACAACTGTGACCGTAGCTGGGGTATGACAACTGTGACCGTAGCTGGGGTATGACAACTGTGACCGTAGCTGGGGTATGACAACTGTGACCGTAGCTGGGGTATGACAACTGTGACCGTAGCTGGGGTATGACAACTGTGACCGTAGCTGGGGTATGACAACTGTGACCGTAGCTGGAATATGACAACTGTGACCGTAGCTGGGGTATGACAACTGTGACCGTAGCTGGAATATGACAACTGTGACCGTAGCTGGGGTATGACAACTGTGACCGTAGCTGGAGTATGACAACTGTGACCGTAGCTGGGGTATGACAACTGTGACCGTAGCTGGAATATGACAACTGTGACCGTAGCTGGAATATGACAACTGTGACCGTAGCTGGGGTATGACAACTGTGACCGTAGCTGGAATATGACAACTGTGACCGTAGCTGGAATATGACAACTGTGACCGTAGCTGGGGTATGACAACTGTGACCGTAGCTGGGGTATGACAACTGTGACCGTAGCTGGGGTATGACAACTGTGACCGTAGCTGGGGTATGACAACTGTGACCGTAGCTGGGGTATGACAACTGTGACCGTAGCTGGGGTATGACAACTGTGACCGTAGCTGGGGTATGACAACTGTGACCGTAGCTGGGGTATGACAACTGTGACCGTAACTGGGGTATGACAACTGTGACCGTAGCTGGGGTATGACAACTGTGACCGTAGCTGGGGTATGACAACTGTGACCGTAGCTGGGGTATGACAACTGTGACCGTAGCTGGGGTATGACAACTGTGACCGTAGCTGGGGTATGACAACTGTGACCGTAGCTGGGGTATGACAACTGTGACCGTAGCTGGGGTATGACAACTATGACCGTAGCTGGAATATGACAACTGTGAACGTAGCTGGGGTATGACAACTGTGACCGTAGCTGGGGTATGACAACTGTGACCGTAGCTGGGGTATGACAACTGTGACCGTAGCTGGGGTATGACAACTGTGACCGCAGCTGAAATATGACAACTGTGACCGTAGCTGGAATATGACAACTGTGACCGTAGCTGGAATATGACAACTGTGACCGTAGCTGGAATATGACAACTGTGACCGTAGCTGGGGTATGACAACTGTGAGCGTAGCTGGGGTATGACAACTGTGACCGTAGCTGGGGTATGACAACTGTGACCGTAGCTGGAATATGACAACTGTGACCGTAGCTGGAATATGACAACTGTGACCGTAGCTGGAATATGACAACTGTGACCGTAGCTGGAATATGACAACTGTGACCGTAGCTGGGGTATGACAACTGTGACCGTAGCTGGAATATGACAACTGTGACCGTAGCTGGGGTATGACAACTGTGACCGTAGCTGGAATATGACAACTGTGACCGTAGCTGGGGTATGACAACTGTGACCGTAGCTGGAATATGACAACTGTGACCGTAGCTGGGGTATGACAACTGTGACCGTAGCTGGAATATGACAACTGTGACCGTAGCTGGGGTATGACAACTGTGAGCGTAGCTGGGGTATGACAACTGTGACCGTAGCTGGGGTATGACAACTGTGACCGTAGCTGGAATATGACAACTGTGACCGTAGCTGGGGTATGACAACTGTGACCGTAGCTGGAATATGACAACTGTGAGCGTAGCTGGGGTATGACAAATATGACCGTAGCTGGGGTATGACAAATATGAGCGTAGTTTGGAAAATGTTTGTGGTGGAGACTGGGGTAAGGAATGTGTGACCGTACCTGGGGTCTGGCAGATGTGACCGTAGCTGGCAAGGGGGCACGTTACATCTGACATTGCAAATTCAGGCACTTCAACTTCCCGACAGGTGTTTTGCTGCAGCCTGGACATCAATTAAATTATGCCGGGGACGTATTTAGAATGCATCGACACAATATAAAAATATCAAATAGAATATAGGAATATAGAAAATAGAAATACAGGATATACAAATATAGAATATAGAAATATACAAGATAGTAATATAGAATATAGAAATGTATAAATATAGAACACAGAAATATAGAAGACATAAATATAGAAGATATAAATATAGAATACAGGAATATAGAAATATAGAATATAAAATTACAGAATGTAGAAATATAGAAGTTTAGAATATATAATTATCGAATATAGAACTATATAATATAGAAAACAATCTATATAATTTATAGAATATATAATAAATATGAGGTAATCTATACAATATAGAATGGTCGAGATGATTGTGCGGCCACACAGAGCGGATGTCACCACAGATGATGAGATGGGGATGGCACGATTGTTTGGTGGATTTTCTCCGGACGACGCTACGGTCCCAGGTAATGCTAAGTTTCACGATGTCCGAGAAGCTTCGCATTCTTCGCATGTACTCCGTCGTGCAGCCGACCATACCAAATAGTGCTCTAAGTATGTACGGGTGGACATTCTGAACAAAATGGTCGTTCTTAGTCCTTTAAAGAAAAATACAGCATCAAGCCTTGTCTAGGCTCGGCAGCTCAGTCGGGATCCTACTGGTTGTTTATGAGGCGTGGGCTAATGCAAATCACAACTACCTGGGCCCGTCCCCGATCGTATTGCTAGATATAGGAAGCAATGGCATATCCTAGATGTTGTTAACAATGAGATGAGCACAATTCGTCATTCAATGCAAGCAACAGATCCACAGGAAGGATAGGAGGCAACAAATATGACCAGTACGATGCCAGCCCCCCAACTTCAAGTTATTTCGAGCGCCTTATCTAGAACCTTTTCCGATATACCAGTATGCAATTATGGGTAGTACAACTCAAGTCTACATATCTTATGGTATTATTATTACAGTGCAGTCATAAAACAGGATAGCTAACGTCCGACTGGCTCACTCTCGCACAGCAATCTCGGATTTCCTATATCTCACCGGCCTCTACTACCTTCCCCTGCGTCGGTAACAGTCGTTGCTATAAACCTCGAGCGTCTCTACATTTTGGAGGCGGAGTATTCTACCTGACCACTGCCTCGGTTCAACCGATCGCCCAGCTTTGGGGAGCACAAGTTTCGCGACATGTTGTCGTAACACTAAATCATCGTCAGAGTGAAAGACTAAAAGTGAAAAGATGACTACTCCAGGGGATACACATAATGAAGGAAGTGCTACCGTATGCTCATATGGTGGCATTTAGACGCCGAAGAAAATTCGGCGTCGACTTAGAACACAAAAATGATTGATGAACATTAACAAGCAAGTCTAGAGATTAGCAAGCACTCTGAAGTGTTCGAAAAATCGTGTCACTTGCAACACACGGTCTACAAGTACATCAAAAGTGTATGCACAAATGTGTATATGTGCATGCATACGACACAAACAAAATGTGTAGAATAAAGTACGCTTCATACGGTGTGCTCTGCAAACCATGTGGATACGTTATGCAGGTGAGACAAGTGGCGAGCTGTACATTCAGCTACAAAACCACTTGTCCTCAATTCGTAGTTATCCAGTTGAGAGCAAACTACCTGTCCGCACCCACTCCAGTCCCTTGAGCACGCGCTGGGTGACTTGTAAGCGGTGGGGATAGAGGAGTCGAGTGACAGCGACCAGTGGATGCCACAATCATGGTGACAAGTGGATAGGCGTGTTGGACATGGCCATTGCCAAGGCGGGCTCATCACTGGATACAGACTGTCAGGCCAGGCCCTCACTGGACACAGACTGTACCAAGACGGGCTCATCACTGGACACAGACTGTACCAAGACGGGCTCATCACTGGACACAGACTGTACCGAGGAGGACTCATCACTGGACACAGACCGTGTCAGGGCGGGCTCATCACTGGATACAGACTGTGTCAGGGCAGACTCATCACTGAACACAGACTGTACCAAGACGGGCTCATCACTGGACACAGACTGTACCAAGACGGGCTCATCACTGGATACAGACTGTGTCAGGGCAGACTCATCACTGGATACAGACTGTGTCAGGGCAGACTCATCACTTAACACAGACAGTGTCAGGGCAGGTGTGGTGAGCCTGCCCTGACATGAAGCGCAAATAAATGAAAAGCGTACAATATTCTGCGAATGTAATTACATTTTGGAAGTATTACTGATAGGCTATCTATGCACAAATCGTATTTCCGACAGGCACATGAATACACACGAACACACACGCACACATACACACACACACACACACACACACACACACACACACACACACACACACACACAATATATATATATATATATATATATATATATATATATATACATGTATGCTTACACCATTGGACTGAAGACAACGATGTTACATTCAAGTAGCATTTCCATTCATCATATTCATGGCACACGACAGAAGCCGCTGAGTGCATGCCGTCGCCACCGGCCAGCACACATAAAATGTAAATAAGTGCCACATGTTGGAGGGCTGTGGGAAATGTGCAATGTGGACACACTACAGTGTATGTCCTTATCTCGTACCTTTCATGCATGCTGTATGTACGAAAGGTACGCTTGTCCCGGGCTACTTCCTGCTGCTACTACCGGTCTGCTTCTCAGTAGTTGGCTGTGTGTGCACGAGGCACGCAATTGCGTACTTCCGCGTACCTTGTGTATCGACGTTCTGTAGCGACAACCACTGAAGAGGCCCAACGGGCGGAAAACATTCTTGGATTTGGGACATATTCCATGCCAGGCTACCATTCAGCAGGATGAGACTGGTGCACGGACTCCATTGGGGACAACATTTTTTTTTCAAGTTGAAAACGTGCCCTCGAAAGCTATTTTTATCCAGTGTACTCGATATAACCAGTGGTCAAGCTTCAATCTTTTTGCGGGCAATAAATGGTTGAGGACGCAGTGCCTGCACTCTCAGTCGATATAAAGTCACACCCCTGGACTATAGATATTTTCTTTGATATTGAATAGTACGTGTCTCGCATCCAGCCCAGTCGCCTTTACCCACCATCTGTCCAGTCCCGGTCACCTGCCACGTTATGTCACGTTATGTCACGTTCTGTTACGCTCTGTCACGTTTTGTCGCGCTTAGTTACAGAGCAATTCGTGATGGAAAGTTATATATGGTATAAGCTGGTTGCACCGCCAGCACACCATATGCTCACCAAACGTTTCATGTCAAATGAACCCAGCAGTCGAGGCGAATATATGTAGCTGGTGTATCGGAAACACTACGCACGTGAAATGCATATCCTTGCTAACGTAAACGTGGTACTCGTGTCGGGAGTGCTTCACACGCACACAGTTTGCTCGTTCACACGCAAACGTTTCCATTCATTCACATCCAGAATGTATTCAAGATTGAAACTTGAAGCTTGAACAAGATCACTGCAAGGCAATATTAAAGAGAGATGGATGGGTAGGTAGACAGTGAGATGCGTGCCTAGAAATAGAGTATGTAGATAAATGTATATAGAGATGCATGCATGTATATAAAAAAATAGGTAGATTGATAGGTGTGTATGATGTTAGTGAATAGCTTCTTTGGTATTCAGGATGTGGTATTAGTTGGGGCGTTGAGTATCTTTTGCCCAGGCTTACAGTATTTTATCTTCACAGGCTTCATCGAGATGGCCCCTGTGGCTTTTAAGTCCGTACACTTTATGACTTCATGACTTAATCACAATATCTCGTCTGGCAGCATGTATCAGTGATAGTTCGTGTCCCTTTGAAAAAGGCTCAAGCCATTCCAATTTTTGGCGAGTCTCTCTAATAAATGTATATTTTGGCATCGTAACCCATGGGCCATCCCTTATCATGTGCTTTGACATTCGTTTCACCTTTACTCTCCCTCTTTTCATATTCAGTAACACCGTTAATCTTTCACTCCTGTCTGTACCTACCACACAGTTTATGCAACTACTGACAATCGCTTCTTTCTTTACATAACAAATTGCTTGCTTTGTATGGCGTGATTTGGTCTTTTACACAAATATCAGTATCAACTCCACCGCCTCCAATTCATAATCGCCGCTCCAAAAAAAAAAAACCACATATTTACAAGAACGTGTTGAGGCACCTTGCGAATTTCAAAGATAGGGATTTCATTGGACTTTAACCGGTAGCCGGAAAAATGCGGCACATGCTGCCAGTCCCCTTGTATCTGACCCTGCCTGCAGGCTTATTTTGCTGCTATGTGGATCAACTGACTTCCGCTGACTACTCCCTGTTTAGCGTTCATAGCTCAAAATGCCCAGCTAATTTCATGCAACCATGCATTCGTATATTCAAGGTGCATATTCGTCTCTTCCCGTGTGTTGTTAAGTTGAATATTTTGCTCGCAATATTAGTAACAGCAAAGTCAGTAGCTGCAAAAGGGCGTACTGTGAGTATGCGTCTAAACGAAAATACGGAAAAGGCCAGAGTTCATTTCCGGAAGAGCAGAAACGGCGAGATGTTTTAACTGCCAACATCAAAGGAAAAGGTTGTACGTGGCCAGTGCAGCGGAGGATCATTTGAAGCGTGAGGCAGAGCGGGATGTCGGGGATCCTCTCCTGCTGCGTATAGCTCACCTCTGCCGCTGCGTCTCCGTCTCCGGACTCGGCGACGGGCTGAGTTCGCCCAGCGACTGGATCGCCTTCTCGTAGTCGGGCTCGACGTTGTAGGGCGCGGCGGTGGCCCGGCCGGCGGTCAGCACCGCCAGAACTGTCAGACACAGCATGTCCTGCGCTGACGGAGGCCACCAATCAGGACCGGCGGGCGACGCGCGTCAATTGCACACAAGCGCGCCAGTCTGCTGAGTTTTCTCTCCGGCCGCGCTGACGCCCGATGCGCGCGACCAATCAGCGACTGGGTCGGCGCGCGACGGAAGCGTCATCCCGCCCGCCGCGGTCACGACCTGGCGGCACTGCCCAAGGCGCCGAAAACTGCCGGCGCTCGCCGACCGGCCAGCACAGCCGACCACCGACAGGCGCCGACCACCATCATCGCACCGGCTCGGGCTTCTGGTAGGCTTCGGAAGCGAGCTGGCAGCTGTGTGACCGCTGCAGTACCAGCCGTGTGACCGCTGAAGTCCCAGCCGGAGGTGTCATCAGCCGTGTGGCCGTTGCAGTACCAGCCATGTGGCCGTTGCAGTACCAGCCATGTGACCGCTGCAGTAATAGACACCGGCACAGAGGCGAAACAGAAAAGCGACGTGTTGGAGCGCTGAACGAAACGCCATGGATGGATGATGAACCGGCTATCACATTGATATACTGTTATTAACTGAACAAAACCAGCATACTGCCTTCCACAATGCTAACCCAACGGTACCAATTTGTATTTTAAAGCAATTCATTTCATTTTCAGGAATGTGTAAAAGAAAACGCATTGTAAAAGGCAGAACCCGACAGCTTCAATGAAGTGAATGATGTATTTATTCGTACTAGAAAAATATGCTCAGTGGAACATTCTCCACCAAATCCGGCGAAACCATATGTTTTAAAAAATCCTTCAACTGAAAATTGTGTTCGTCCTATTCCTATGGAGACCGATTTCCCGTTGCCGCTTTCACCGTCTCTGAGATATTTCGCGTGCCATTTATGAACCAATTCTGCCAGAGCTCCAAAATTAATATTTTGGTGACTTAACGTCACTTCCATGCAGTGGTGATCCTGAGCAATACCAACACCGGCTCGAGGCGTAAGCTTTAGAAGGAAATTGCATCGTTCGTATCGTTTCTGCAAAAGGTACATCACGCATTGACGTGCCAAATATTATGCGGCATGAAAGGTGCCGCTACTGAGTCGAGATGATTTCGTTTTCAGATACCTTGTGCTTGACTACACATCTTTTTAGAATACCAGTGACATATTCAAGATAGTCTAAATTAGGTGACCTTGGGAAAATTGGCCTGGGTGGCATCGAAACACATGTGCATTGCAAAGCATGAAGAATAAGACAACGCTCACTTTAAGATAAAGCTAATTTCTGTGGTCAATCCCAGCTCTAGGGAGTGTTTTGACCGCCAAATAGTTTATTTCAAGAGTAATTCCGTGGTGATGCTTCTGCTCGTTATGTTTGGGCCAGGACGGCTTGATATAAGTGTATATGATAGCATTGGTAAACTTTTGTAAGCTGGAAGCCTCAGGCTTTCTAGCACTCCAATAGTTTGCTTTTATGAAGAGTCTTTTCTCGCACGAACATTTTCATCATCAGCAATATAGCTTAGCTGAAATGGAACGAGGAAATTCGACGATGCTTCGCTATATATTTTGAACATTTTGTGATGCATAAATCGTGCATATGTTCAGCGGAAATAATTCCGCATTCTTGTCTTAATTGGATGTTTTTGTTTCCCAGTCATAGGTGGCAGAACGCCTCTCATTGATGGATTTAAGAGGTCACTGCGCCTTGGTGTGTCCTGTCCCACCGCCTGTGCTACCAGCTATGTGTTGGGTTGTGCTTTGTTCACTTTTTCTGTGTAGGCTTCTTGCCTATTATCAGCATTGTGAATCTAAATAAAGACGGGGTTACGTCATGGGTTGTCGACGTCGAGAGAGGGAGGGGCTTAAGTTCGACTAAAATGTTTGCTCAAAATGTCCCGCTGTAACAATGGAGGACACGACGAGGTCGAATCACCCTATCGACCTAGCCCTCACCCAGATCGTGTACCATTGCCTGCCGCAATTTATTCGGTGTATAGGCTGTGGAAAGTCCAGCTGGCGTTAATTTGCAAGGTGACAACGTCTCTAGCGACTACCGAAATCAAGGCATTTTACTGGGCCGCACGAGCCTTGCTGTCAAGCCGAAGCTAGTATCAGGGCAAATTTGTCTCCAGAGGTCCCTACAAAATGATCAAACGTTGGGACGCTGGAATACTCCATGCATCACTCACCTAAAATGAAGTTGTTCGAAACATTATTATGTTCTAACTAGTTATGTGGGTCCACAGGGTGATGAACATCCCCCTCTCCAAGATGGGTGTAAGGACCGACCGGAGAGGCCAAAACTAAGCACCCAGATTGTCCGGTGTTAGCTGTAGTCCCATCCGCACCAGTGACCACAATATTCCCTTCGAATTTGTCGCCCGCAGATTCCAGTTCCCCCGCGCCGTCCCGGGAGGGGTCGTTAACGACCCCTCCCCTAAGGTTTTCCACGGATAGTGAAAGTACAGCGCGCGGCAGCGCGCCTAAATTGGCATACCTTTTCCCACATCAATTTGACATGTTGTGCCAAGATTTTGAAATCAGGTCATCATGGGTCAACGAGTTGGTCAAGGTCAAGTGAGGTCACCTCCAAAGAAGTTCAACCAGTCGTCACGCTTTAACGGATAAAGATATTTGAATGAAACTTTCAGCGTAAAACCTAGGCTCCCTATTGACGACTGGTTTTGGGGAATAATTTTCGGGTGGCCTCTGGTCCTACTCGTCGAGCGCTTTCCGATGACGCCTCTTCCGTTCTCGTGCGACGCTTAGTTTGGAGATTAGAGAGGGCTCCTATCGCTCCCCCTCCCCGATACGGTGTGTGAGGATATTACCAGAAAACGGGTAGGGTTAACAATGTCGCATGTCATTCCTGACGAGGGCATAAAGTGGGCACAAAAGGGCGAACGAGGTGGTAAAGTATTCTCCACCAACCTCCGCTACGACAGCCATGTGCTCAAGTCACTGATATATGAACTGAAACGTTCAGAAGGTGCATGTATTTGGGGCGATGTACAAGCTAAATATGGACTCTTGCTAATAAAACATTGCTAAACCCGTGTAATTTCGCATCCCGAGTTCATTCTGATGTGGCAGGTCCTTCCATCAAGGCTCTCAAACCTATTAGGGAGCCTCTACATCTGTAAATGTCTGCAACAAAAAGTCAAATGAAGTAATAACATGCATCGCCGTCAGAAATAAATAGACGCCCGCGTATACCGAATCGTTGGGCAGGCGTTTTATGCAGTGGCGTCGCCACGAAATTCTTCCAGGGGGGCAAGATCGAAAGGGGGCCTCCTGCTCCATGAAAAGTGACCTCCATTGCGTTAGGGCCTCCTATTTTTTTTTACCCTTAGTATGGTTCGGGAATGGGAAACATGATTTCATATTAATGTACTGTTTGTTCTTGGCATGGTGCATTATTTACTCAACACCCAAAAGCAATACATATTTTTCCGCTGAAAACTGGGACACACCAAGGTATAAATAAGGAACATGTGGATAAATACCTACGTGTAAAAACCAACCAACGTCTCAATGCTTTTTCGAACAGAAGAATCTTCCCGCTGGCCTCTAGATTGCAGCGAGGCTGATGCTAAGCATATCTTTCAGACATCTTCCATTGATAAACCCACCGTTTTGTACTCCAAGAATAACTGAATATAGCTAGATTCATCACTACTGTTATTTATTCCCACCAGCTTGATGCCCTAAGCAAAGCTTAAGCGATCACTTCTCAGTCCTAGGACGATAATTTCGTGAAAGTGACAATGAGAAGTGGGTTACATTGGTTTTCTGATCGCAATCTTAGGAATTTGCAAATTTTTGTAACATTTGGTCTTGGTTGCAAGGCACCTGCCAAACAAGTTAAAATAACAAATTCTGCGCGAATCAATTCACGCGCCTGGGATTTTGACCGCAATTTTGTCAAAGGAGACCTATCGAAATGAAATGATTAGTGATCAACTATCAGATCAATCAGATTATCCTGTGGAGGGGCCTAATCTACCACTATCTTTCCTGATTCGTCGGATTTCAACCCTAACTCCCGCACCCAATTCGACGGTTTTATTTTGGTATCCCTTGATAAATCAACTTACACTGCTGAAATTACACCCATACCACAACAACCGGATCAGTATCCGAAAATGCCAAGCTAGAGCCCTAAAAAAAGGAGGGATTCCCCCAAAAATCAATGTCAGGGTCGATAAAATGGCTCTGGAGCACAGAACACATTACCAGATGCCTTCACAAATGGGACACGCCACGCCGCCGAAAAAAAAATACCGAATCTCGAAAAATCGAGATTGGATACAAATACATAGCGCCAGAGCCTCGAACTGTGGGGCCGGAATTCGGACTTTTGAGAGATAAAAAATCAGAAAAGATTCACAAAAATAGCATTAAGCCCAGAAAACTGGCGTTGGGTAACCGGAAGCACGCGCCTGGGAGCGATAAATCAGGGTGGGACACATAAAAATCGCACCGAAACCCCCCAAAAGCGAATGCCCACAACTGTGCGCTAGAAGCCCCAAATAAACACAGGAGGACCCCAAGAGCATACCGGGGGCTGAAAATACAACTGACGCTCTGAAGCACACAATCTCCCAAAAAGCGGCAGGGCCTCAAAACATGCGTTACAGCCTTAAATAAACATACATGGAGCTTTAAAAAAATACACTGGGAGATCTCAAGGCACGCAGGGACCATGCTAACGCACAAGGGTCTGAAAAAGTGTCTGGAACCACAAAAGGCAAAATGGTTCCAGATCGAACAAAATGGCAAAATCGACCAGGGGCTAAATAAGCACATCAGGATTTTCGAAAACGCCCTGACATGTAAAAATATCCTCGGTGCATAAAAAGCAACAAAACCCTAAAACGAGGAAGATCTTAGAAAATGTATTAAACCCCTAACTAGAATTTAAAATATATTACCCATCACTTTGAAATGTAAAAATTCCCAATTTCAGGCATTCCAGTTCATATCACCCGGTCGCCACAACGCCAACGTCCGTGCACGTGCGCGCATTCGGCGCATTCGCAACACTTCGTGCGATGCTACGGTTTCTGCTAGGCCTTCTGCCTTTTGCTAATTATTGTCATATTATAAACTTGCGCCATATTTGACATGCTGCAATGCTTAGTATGGCCGCTCGCCGCGAAAAGTCGAGTAATTAAATCCAATCATTAATTCCCTACCTCCCACATTTTCTGGTAGTTATGAAATGCACATTCCGTTCGGCTTCGACGCACCTGACATCTCTGCTGCTATCCTCTCAGAATGGCTGTCGAACCGAGGCCCTTCCTCAGTGTTCTTTGCTGGACCCGCTGCGTCTTTCTGCGCAGCGGCCTAATGCCTCGGCATTTTCGGCTCCGGTGCGTCCTTATGACCTCTGTGTGCCATAAGAGCTTCTTGTGCATTTTTTTTAGAGGTCCAGGTATGTTAAGGCCCTGTCGCTTTTTGGGAGACTATACGTTTTGGAGGGCCAGTTGTATTGTCGGCCCCCGTCATGCTCTTAGGTTCCTGTTGTGTGTTGGGGGGCTTCTGACGCACAGTTGTGGTGCTCCAGTACGATGATGTGGCTTCGGTGGGGTGCTTATTAGTCCCACAGCGATTTATCGCGCCCAGGCGCGTGGTTCCGGGGACCCAACGCCAGTTTTCTGGGCTCAACTATATTTTTGTGGATTTGTTTTGTAGTTGTAAATTCCGAATCCCGGCCTGACTTTTCGAGTTCCTGGCGCCACGTTTTTACATCTCACCTCGATTTTTTAGATACGGTATGTTTTTCAGTGTCGTACGCAATTTGTGAAGGCATCTGGTTGCATGTTCGGCGCTCCAGAGACATGTTCTTGAACAGGACATTTATTTTGTTAAATACATTCTTATTTTGGAAGGCTTCAGCTTGATTTTTTCCCGATACCGATTTCGTTTTTGTGGTCACACTGTTCTTACGTGTGGACCTAAACTCCAATTTTGTGGAGCTTTGACCGATGGGAATTGTGGGTCCGGAGCGCGATGTTTTGGGGGACATGTTTGAGTTTGTGGGAAGCGTTGTACTTAGCTGTTGCCCCAATGCGACTTTGGCGGTTCCTATTGCAAGTTTTCGAGCCTCGGAACGAGTTTTCGGGGGCCCGAAGTACTTATTTGGAGACCCCTGTGCGAATTCTGGTGGACCGACGCAAATTTTGGTGGCCCCAGCGCGAGTTTTGGAGCCCCGGCACGATCCTTGAGAATTTATGCCTCAGGATAGAGGAGGAATTTTCCCCTTTTATATGCCACTGTGGCCACTGAAGGAGTATATTTTTGTCCCGGAGTGACATTCCGGTTAAGAATTTATTTTTCGAGCAGCTGCGACTTTTGGGCCCCGGCGCGCCCTTCTGGGCCTCCAGGGTGATTTTCAAGGGCTGCGACGTTATTTTTTTTATATAGTCCAATGTGATCTTTTGGGCCCCGACGTCATTTTCTTGGATCCTTAGCGCGAGCTTTAACTGCCTCGAAACTTTTTTGGGTCTAAAACGTTTTAGGTTTTTTGGCGTCATTGTTGGGCCCCAGAGTTGGAGTGTTTTTTTGTGTGTTTTTCAGAGTTGGACCCATGTCCGGAGTGTTTTTGTTGCTCTGGCTTCATTTGTTTTGGTCCCAATGAGACTATTGTGGATTGGTACGACCCGCCGTTCCACTATATATATATATATATATATATATATATATATATATTTTTTTTTTTTTTATATATTTTTTTCATGGTCCGGTCGTAAATTTTTGGTACACCCGGGCTCAGCGTGATTTTCAAGGACACCGGCCGGATTTTTTTGGTCCATGTCGTAAACTTGAAACACAGCTGCACGACTTTTAACATCTCTTAGGGGTTTCTTGCAAATTATGGGCTTGATCTTGCGTCATAAGTATCTCGTCCCATTTCCTGGAGCCTCTTAACCAGTTTTCAACGTCTTATGTCCTACCCTCCTCCATATTCATTGCCCTCCTCTCTCGTCTTGAAAGGCCATCTCTTACATCCTGGGGCCCTTTACCATGGCATGGGGCTTCCTCTCATGTCCCAGGGGCATTATCTGCCAAATTAGTGGCCCCATGCCACGCTTCGTGGGGTTCTTCCTTTATCCTGGAAAAGCCTAACCAGTCTTGAGGGAATCTTCAATTTTTGAAACCTCACACCCCTTCATACCTGTTACCACTCCCATCTCGCATTTTCTTGGAAATCTTTCTGGTCTTCGGGGCCTCATTCAGTCCTGTAGACCTACTCCTTTTTGGGGGACTCCTCTCGAATACGGCAGGGCCCTCAATTCTTTTCTAGAGTCCTTTTTTCAAATTAGTAGCCTCTCAAGTCTTGGGGGCCTCATGCTCTGCGTTTTAATTCGAACTTTGCCCATCTTAAGGGTGGTGTCCTATCTCCTGGTGGTCTCCTCTTCTCTCCCAGGTTCCTCCTCTATCAAATTATACACAGCCTTTCTTATCTCAGTGGCCTGGTTATTTCCCGGGGACCTTTTTGGACATCTGCGAGCCTTTTCCGCCTGGGAGTTATCCTTCTTATCCAATGGCCTTTCTCTCCAATTGTACGGCCTCCTCGTTCATCATGGGGTCTTATTTACAACCTTGTGTCGTACTCTTCCGAATTAGGTGCCTCCTGCCATGTTTCTGGATCATCCATTTCTATCTTGGTGGAACCTTACTCGTTTTGATGCTTATTGTTGCGTCTCCGAAACATCATCTCATATCCACAGGCTTTCTTTTCCGTCTTAGGGCCTCTTCTCACTTTCTGGAGCCTCCCTTTCCGTATTGGGGCCTCCTTTGCAATTCTGGGGCCGCCGTGCCAATTTTTGGCACTCTCTTGATTTCTGGGGCCTCCTACACTCTCCTAGGTGACTCCTTTTTAAAATGATGGGTCTCCTTTCACGTTTTGGAGGCCTCCCCATCTGTGTTTGGAGCCTCATTATTCTCTTAGCAGGTCGCTTTTGCATCCTAGTCTTAAATCTTCTCTTCCAGGGTTCTCGTCTTCTAAAATTTAGGCCTCATCTGGATGGTCTCAGTGGGCTTTTCTCCTTCCTAGGGAGACCTTCTTACCCATCTTGGGCCCCCTCCTGCGTCCGGATAAACATCTCTTGTCATTATTTTCTATTGTAGGATCTTTGCCTTCCATCTTGGGAGCCTCGTTTTCCAAAAAAAAAAATATCTTGCCACCCATCGGAAGCCTTCTCGTGTAACCCTGTTTGGCTTCTTGTCCGTCTCGGTGCTCCTTGCTCAACCTTTTTGTTTATGCCTTTCCGGATAGTGGTCTCCTCAAATTACAGGGGGCGCCCCCACCCCGAAGTCTCAAGGGGTGGAGACAATTCCCCCCGCTGCCCCCACCCCGGTAGCGACGTCCCTGCTCCGAAACCTAATCTCATATGCACTGGCTTTCTTTTCGGGCTTAGGGTCTCCTCTCATTTTATTGGGCCTCCCTTCCCGTATTGGGACTCCTTTGCAATGTTGGGGGCCTCCGTGCCAATTTTTGTTTTTTCTCTTTTTCGTCTTGGATCCTTTTCGTCCTGGGACCTTCGTTTCGACCTGGGGGTCTCCTTTTCGTCCTGGGGGCATCCATTTCGTCCTGGGGGCCTTCTTTTTGTCCTGGAGGGCCTCCTTTTCATCCTGGAGGACATCCTTTTCGTCCTGGAGGGCCTCCTTTTCGTCCTGGAGGGCCTCCTTTTCGTCCTGCGGGTCTACTTTTCGTTATGGGGGCATCCTTTTCGTCCTGGGGGCCTCCTTTTCGTCCTGGAGGGCCTCCTTTTCGTCCTGGAGGGCCTCCTTTTCGTCATGGGGCATCCTTTTCGTCATGGGGTCCTCCTTTTGCCCTGGGGGCCTAATTTCGTCCTGAAAGGCCTCCTTTTCGTCCTGCGGGTGTACTCTTCGTCCTGGGGCATCCTTGTCGTCCTGGGGCATCCTTGTCGTCCTGGGGGCCTCTTTTTCCCCCTAGGGGTCTCCTTTTCGTCCTGGGGGCCGCCTTTCCGTCCTGGAGGGCCTCCCTTTTTCCTGGGGGCCTCCTTTCCATCCTGTGGGCCTCCTTTACGTCCTCGAGGGCATCCTTTTCGTCCTGGAGGGCCTCCTTTTCGTCCTGGGGGCCTCCTTTTCGTCCTGGGGGCCTCCTCAAATCTCAAGGGGGGGCAGTATCACGGCAGGAGGAATTGCCCCCTCTGCCCCCCCGGTGGCGACGCCCCTGGTTTTATGAAAATGACAACTAGGAGCGAGTGCCACCTCCGGCTCAAACCATGTATTTCTTTGCCTTTTCACACAAGAACTTGTTTCGAATCGAACCATGGCTGATTCTGTATAGCCTCGTTGGCGAGGCTATACAGAATCAGAGTCTATACTAAGCACAAGCTGGCTACATTAGCGCCGAGAGCTCAACGTGCCCACACAGTCGGAGTGTCGCATGGCGCCTGCGCCTCCTCCTCCCTGGCCAGATGGCAACTGGCCATCCCAGCCGGAAGCGCTATTAACGACCACGTGAAGACACTCGACCCGCTGTGCCAAGACAGCGGACCTTTGCAGGGTACTGTTCGACCCACTGAGCCGGCCAGTGAGCCGATGCAGCCTATGTTTTTCAGATATGGCATTTGTGCTAACGTTTTCGGATGCAATTTAGTAGTATGTATATATATATATATATATGTATATATATATATATATATATATATATATATATATATATATATATATATATATATATATATATATATATATATATATCTATATATATATATATATATATATATATATATATATATATATATATATATATATATATGTGTGTGTGTGTGTGTGTGTGTGTGTGTGTGTGTGTGTGTGTGTGTGTGTGTGTGTGTGTGTGTGTGTGTGTGTGTGTGTGTGTGTGTGCATATAAGAAAGTGTGATTATTTAATGGAGAATACTCAGCGCAGCGTATTGGCCAATACTGTGAAGCGTGTGTTCTTCTCCTGCCTTAGGGATGGACATAATTCACATTTCTGGTAAACTGTCTCAAAATGCACAGTTATGCATTGAACGGTCACATGGAAAATACCGTTATGCAGGTAACGAGCACAATTTTGCCCTTCAATATCCTGTTATGTGTGATACATAATAGCTGTTTTGTCCGGATTCCATGCATCCTACCTCCCACAGCTCTCGCGCATCTCATATTATTCAAATTTGTGCGCCCAAGTTCATAAAACGGTGGTCTGTATTATTCCATAACGATATTTAGTAGTGCCAGAGGAGACTGTGCAGCTGAAAATAATAAACGTGTCCATGAATGAGCCATCCTTGTACAGCGAATAAGCAACAGAAAAGCGAGGAACTACTAAGCTATAGTTCCTCTTGCTGTGATGATGTTTTGTGTATGTATTAGTGTGAAAAACAGCAGCATTGTCCACGAATGATTTCTAAATTACGTTTAAAATATAATATTTATTGAAATATTTCAATCATGAAGGTTATATTATACTAATATATAACGTTTTAAATTCTGCATATCGATGTATTGCCCATCGAATGACGCCCTCTGAATGGCACCTTCCGACTTGAAGGATGGGGACAGGGTGGCTTCTTTGCGTGTGCCCTTGTGCAGGTAGGGACGATGACAAACAAACGTTAGCACAAATTATTTAAATTCATCACAGCCCATGACAGAGAACTGTACCCAGTCAGGTTTCTTGGCGGCGTCTGAGCACATTTGCAAAACTATTCCTATTTGGCCGGCCAGCAGCGGCAGCCGTGCCTACGATAACAGTGCTGTTCCCAGCCGCGAGTCTCCTGTCCGGCCGGTCACCACGCGTCCGGCCGACACCTGGCGCTGCCAACCGGCAACGCCGTGTCGTCATCACAGCGCAGGCTGGCTAACTCAGTGGGACCCCACCTTCAAGAAGGAGTTCACGGCTGCCGGCCCATTAGTTCACGGAATTCTTTCCATATTATGTGCCGAATGACTTTCGTCCACAAAAGCCGGTGTCCCAAATATGCTAGGGATGTTGCGGATTCCTTTTTCGCAACATGCAATTGTCAGACATGCACGCAAAGTTGAAGCTCCAAAATTCCACTGGGAGCTGGTTTTGATCATAGACCTGTCATAAAGCAGACTGATGTCGATTTCATCGATGTGTTCGGCATTCCCTTCATGATTACTGAGAATGTGCTTTAGCTTTGCTCGGCGAAATAGCTTTCCTCCGCAAAGCGGGATTTCGTTGAGAAAAAGATGTATACACACATTTATATATACAGATATATAAATGTGTGTATACCTTTATATATCTGCATATATATACTATACGGTGCAAAGCCAATGTAAACTTACCATTATTCCACACCTACTCTCTAATTGCCTTGCTGATAGACCCATCAAATATTGCAGCAAATTTCCACCATAGACAAGGTCATGCCATAGACCACCATAGGCACGGCATAGACACGCCATAAACGGGGCCTGGCCAAAGGCTAACGCATGCCAGGCGGACTGTTCTGGGTGCAAGACTATTCCATATGGTGCCGGGCAACACTGCTGACTTGAAATGTGAACTGGCAGGTCTTAAGACCGAGTTATGTATGGACGAAACATGCCCAACGATACACTATGCGGCTCCAACTGCATACCAGACGATGCCACAAGGCGCCCTTCTGAAAGTAAAAGGCAGCCCTTCAGTGTGCTGAAGTGCGCCCCCACCCCACTCCCTCGTGCCGCTCGCTCAACGGATCCACATGATCTTCATGCGCCAAAGACATTCCTTCAGGTACTTTCGCAGTAGCACCCCTGGGAAAATAGCGTTCCTCCAGATAAGTGCCCCTTCCCTTCTCAGTGCAATTTTGGTATCCGCCCCTGCCATGGAACACAATAAACGTATCAATACTTCCTGCGTATCATTTGCAAAGGCCGAATGGTGAGAACTTCGCGATAATATAGGTCTTTGCCGGTTTGCTTGCCGTCCACTGCATTATTCACGCACGTCAAGAGCACATTCAGAATATTGTTGCGAGGATATTCACATCCAACCCAGATATCCGCCCATTGCTGTGGTGATAACATACGATGGAAGCATGCAGCGACTTTATATTTGAACTAACCAGTTCCATGGGTGCAATCATGTCTCATCTCTCACCGATTGCGAGGAGACTGCTAATAACACATCAGAGCTTCTTCACCGCCGGGATAAAGCCACTGTGGTCTCACGTACTATAGCTAATCTTCAGCTTCACTATTGCTCGCTCAGCCACCACGACCGTCAACCGTTGGTGTGTGCCGTCACCTGAATACCAGCGGCCGTCAATCATTGGTGTGTGCCGTCACCTGAATACCAGCGAACTCTAACCGTTGGTAGGTGCCGTCACCTGAATACCAGCGACCGTCAATCATTGGTATGTGCCGTCACCTTAACTCGCGCGGTCTTTCCGGTCAGATCCTCTCACCCCGTCTCGGGGGGGGGGGGGCGGTTGAAGACCCCCTATAAAATTAAAACTAAGCGTTGCACGAAAACGAAAGAGGCGTCATCGGAAAGCGCTCGAAGATTAAGGTCCGGATCCACCATCCAAAACAAATTTTCCCCCAAGTGACGTCACCAGGGTCTAGATTTGCACGAATTTCAAGCCTTACATTATGTTTTTGACTCTGGGGAGTTCATTTTGTGGGATATACGAGAAAAAAATTATTTGGAATGAGAAAAGGACAGGGAAATTGATAATGGCTATACTTTTTTTGGCCCCCCAAAAATAAACTTTTTATTTCAAAATTTGGAGTTTTCAATTTGTCTTTAATTTTCCGTTTACAGTGGGCAGAGCAGACCGAGAAACGTTGTTGGAAGTCAACATGCACTAATAAAAAATACTTACTTTAGCCAGAATCCTGTATTTGAACCGCAATTTGGCAAATACGCAAAATTTATAGGTAGTCAAAAACGAAAGATGAAAAATTCCACTCGTACGTTTTGTTGCATCCCTAAAGATAAGCAAACACTGAATGTTTCATTAAAATATCTGTATCCCTTAAAACGTGACGACTGGTTGAACGTTTTTGGAGGTGACCTCACTTGACCTTGGCTAACTCGTTGACCCGTTGACCCTAGATGACCTCACGTAAACATTTTGCATCAGCTTGTCACATTGATGTGGAAAAAAGGTATGCCAAATTTGGGCGCGCTGCCGTGCGCCGTTCGTCCGCTATCCGCGAACAACTTGAGGGGGGTCGGTTGAAGACCCCACGAGACGGGACGGGTTAATAATCATTGACAAGTTTTGTCCCTCAGGCCAGTACCATGAAATGTTCTCTCACTGGCAACAATGGTAAATTAACCTGGTTGGTGGAGACTAACTTTGGGCTTCATCAGCCCCTCCGGTCGATTTCGGATAATTTACGTTTGCGTGGCTCAAAATCCTCCCAGACATAGTGAACCCGTGGGGTCCACCATGTCACCATGTCTAACGTAAAATTTCTCCCCGCCTAATCGAATAAACTATTTTCTACTGCCGCGACTGTGGTTCGATCCCCCTGAAGAATGTCATTTCGATGCTTGTTTACACCAGCAAAAATATTGGAGGAATTTTAGGATTAAACAAAAATGTTCTCTCAGAAGTCAGCCCTCTAAACCGACTGGCTGGATCCACAAGTGCCTCGAGGAAAGGCCTGTTTTATTTCAGGAATTCACGGAGCATCCGGAACCCATCCACCCTGGTGCTTCCATACAAAACTGAGGACCGACGACAGAATAGCATCAGGAAAAATTGTGTTTCATTCGGGTCCAGAACTATTGCTTTCCAAAATAAAAAATATATCACTAAGAGGACATTCCACCACAGTTACCATATTAATTGCGGCACGTTTCTAAGTTGCGTTGCAACAGCAATTACAGAAATGCACATTTCCCACCCTTGATCCAGCCCATGTTGCGAAAACCAGACATAATGTACAATTTTGAGTAGTGGGGTCAGGGCAGGGCATTGTGGTTTAGAATATTTGGCATCCCCAGTGACCCCTAGATCTGGCAGCACACTTCACGAAGTCTGCTTAGCATAAGGCCCAGATCAGACATTGGATGAAGCTGTCTTTGGCTTCATGAAGCCATTTAATTTTTTACGCTGACTTGAGCCACACATTTGAGTTTTGATTTTTCGTTGATATTCTGTACCAGGCGTTATGACTGCCTGCCTCGGGCTGCAACTTCGTGGTTTTTGCTGCTTGCTGGATTCGTCACTTTAAAAATGCAAATTTTAAAATTTGAAATCTGTGCAGCTCACCTTCGGGTGATCTCGTACCTTTGTGCTCCAACGTGTTGGTCAGAGTTTTGGGAAAATGTTTGAATACTATAGTTATGAAGGTGACTAAGAGGATGTGACGGCTTATTTCTGTCGGAAATGTTTTGTTTTCAGCTTCCAAGTACTTTGTAACCTATTTTGAGATGAAAAATAAGCAAGAAAAATATTCGAAAGTTACAATTTTGGAAATACAATATAACATAACATCAGTCATCTGAACCTTCTATATCAGAAAAATGGAAACATTAAAGTTTCTTTCAAAACTTTCCATCTTAAGAACTTAACCTGACAGATTCAACTAGCCTACCCTCTTTTTTGTTTTGTTTTATGGAGCAAAATGTGCATAAAACATGTCTCGTGAAGACCTGAAGAAACAATAATGCAAATTTTCCTTAGCCTTTGAGACGGCTGGCACATAAAACATTAAACACATGCAATAGCCGAGCAATGTACATTATCAAGCAACTCTCAATCTACTGATACTTCATCCAATAGGCTTGAACATATGGAGAATCGATGGTAAGCCGCGCCATCCTAATATAAAAGTGCTCCGTCAGTATTTTAGGTTGTAGGGCCAGTAAAATAAGTGCCAACAAGTGGGATTGCTTATTAAGTTCTGTGAGGTGATCTTCTAGTTGTTGTATGTCCTGCGAATCAATTCATCACATAATTATCTTTGAGTTCCTTTCCATGGATGAGAAGACATAGAACCGCCTTCGTAGGTTTGTGGAGTCGAACGTACACTCAACACTTGTACCGATGGCAAGTTGCCACAAACTTGTGCGTGTAGAATATAACTTGTATTTGCAGAGATGAGAGAGAGAGCGTAACATGGGGGGCAGAGTGTTTTTTTAGGCGTGCCGGACCATTAAGGTCATTTGCGCCGCCTTTAAAGGAACACATATCTGCACATCTGTATATGAAAGCGAGTGTTACGATCAAGGTACAGTCAAATGGACATTTACGTTAAGGGAATATTGCTTTATACTTTGTGCGAAGTTTTTTGGTTGCTGAAGGCGGGGGCTGGGTTGGGGACGTCTCCCTGATGTCTAACTGGTTTTAATTTTACTTTACTCCTCCACATAATAATTTGTGGTTGGGTGGGGCTGGGGTGTTTTGATTGTCGAGTTGATTTTGCCAGGGTGCCGGCTTTAGCCTACTCCTATCGAAGAGCACCGAGGGATTTTTACCGTGCGGACAAGGAGGCAATTGTCCACACCGCCTCTCACGCCGGCTGCCGCGTGTTAGTTGTTAGTAGTTGGTTAGTTTATGCATGCCATGCAGGGTTGTCAGTTGGGTTAGTACGGTGTTTCATAATTTGGCTCCTCTACGTCCGCTGTTCCTCTGGGTAGCCATTTACGTTAGGTGTCGGAAGGCAAATCGGCTCATCTACGTCCGACGGCTCCTCTGGGTAGTGGTTTTACGTTAAGCTAATTTTTTTAAAGGTTTCGATGCTTTCCTAAAGCAAGTCGGCTCATCTAACTCCGACGGCACCGCTAGGTAGCCAAATATTCCTAACTGGGAAGCAAATCGGCTCATGTACGTCCGACGCCATGCGGGGATGGCTATTTACGTGTTTCCTACGAGTGTTTCGCGGTCATGTATTGCAAGTTGATGTGAACGTTGGGGGTACCTAGAGTGCTCCTGCTAGTTCTGTGGCATACACATATTCAAATAGCAGTTGAATGAGTTTTGCGTGTTTGTCACCGAGAAGCGATGGAAGCGATAGGGTGATGCCCTCTCTCTGGCAGAAGGCCTTAAGTGGTTGTCTCTGAGAGCCAAAGCTACTGCAGTCTAGCAGGATGTGGCCTACGCTTAACGTGGTGTTGCAGGTGTCGCAGTGAGGTGTTGTGTGTTGGTCATCCTCTAATCGAGGTTGTGTTAGTTTTGTGCAACCGGTTCTGAGTCTAGTGAGGATGACCTCTTTATGTCGGTGAGACTGATTTGATGTGCTCCATGTGCCTATGGTTGGTTTTATTGCGTGGGCGTGGTTGGATTTGTGTTGTGTTGAGCTGTGTTGTGTCCATGTGTTCTGTTGGTGTTGGCGAATGCGACGTTGTAGGAGTGCTTTGCAATCGTCTACCAAATATTCCACGCTGGGGTAGGTGTTCGATGCTAAGGCTTGCTTTGCGAGCCGGTCTGCTTCTTCGTTTCCTGGGATGTTGGCGTGGCCCGGAATCCAGAGGAAGGAAAAGTTCATGTTTACGCTATGGGCCACGATTTGTTGGATTCGATCAATGATGTGATGAGGACAGTCGTGGGTGTTGGTAATTGACTGCAATACGGATTTGGAGTCTGAGCAAATCACTACGTTTCTGATTTTTCGCTTAATGAGGATGAAAATAGCGGCCAGAATGGCCATTGCTTCAGCAGACTAGATGGAGAAGTTATCCGGTAGACGTTTGGAAAGTCTGAGAACTGGTCCAGTGATGCCGATGCCTACCTTAGCCTCGTGTTTCGACCCATCCGTGAATATGAGTGATTTGTGATTGTTGTCATCGGCGAACTTGTGAAAGAGGCCTAGAATCTCCGCCGATGTAATAGTGGGTTTCTTCTCCGAGAGCAAGTATTCGACCTTTGGTTGACTGAAAGTCCAGAAGGGCCTAATGGGCGGTCGAGCTGCAGTGGATGGCATTGTGAGGTTAAGATCTGAGAGAACCGTGGCAATTTTAATGCCATATGGTGGAAGCTTGCGCGCAAATCTGCTCTTGTAGTATCTGCCAGGCATGAAGCAACGCTGTGCCGGATGATTGGGAATGGATTTGATTTTGATGTGGTAACGGCACAGATATTGTGTCCTCCTGTGGTGGAGTGATGGTATGGTGTGTTTGAGTCTACTAGAAGACTAGCTATCGGTGTAGCGCTAAGGGCGCCTGTGGCTTCTCTGATGCAGCTGTTTTGGATGACTTCTAATTTTTCACTCTGACTTTCTGAAATCGTGGAATAAATGATGTTGTTGTATTCTATGATGGGTCGTATGATTGATGTATACAGTCGCAGAAGTGTTTTCCTGCCTCCGCCCCAGTCTGTGCCTGCAAGTGCACGTATTATGTTGACGCGCTTCGCTTCGTGATGTCGGTGATATGGGTGTTGAAACTGAGTTTTTCGTCTAAATGCACCCATAGGAATTTGAAACTTTTCACTTCCTCGATGGCTTTGCCATCGATTTTAAGTAACGTTTTCGGTGTGGGACGGAGACGACATGTCGTGATCGGCAAGTATGTCGTTGATCATGATGATGAAGAGGCTCGGCGAAAGCACGCTCCCCTGAGCCAGGCCCTGCTCTTGAGTTGTGGTACTTGATGTGACATTGCCGCATCGGACCCTAAGAGTCCTATCCCTGAGGAAGTTGAGAATGAAGTGCGCCATGTGTCCGCGTAGGCCTATCTTATGGAGTTTGCGTGTCAGCGCTGACTTGTGTACTCGGTCGAAGGCGGCAGTGATGTCTAGGTAGGCAGCTATTGTTGTGCGTTTGATGTATAGACCACTTTTGATGTCATGCACTAACCTAATGAGATTGTCTGTAGTTGATTTTTGCCGTTGGAAGCCGCATTGAAATTCGTCGAGCAGGTCGTTGTGTTCCAGAAATTGCCTTAATCGTGTGTTGACCATGCGTTCGACCAGCTTGCTAGCACAGCTAGTAAATGAGATGGGTCTATAGCCTTTTGGGGTGTAGTGATCTTTGTGCGGTTTTGGTAATGGTATGACTACGCTCTCCCGCCAGGATGCGGGAAACGTGTCGGTTTGGTACAGTTCGTTTATGGCCGTTAGTAGATACGTTAGGGAGTTTTTGCTAAGACGTTTAAGAAACTGGTAATGAATGTCGTCCGGCCCAACCGACGTGTTTCCACACTTGCTGAGAGCAAGTTCTAATTCGTGCATAGTAAATGACTGATTGTAGATTTCTCTATTGTCAGAGCTAAAATTTGCTTTGGAGGCAAGGGCGTCCAGGACGCTTAATATAGTGGTGTCATAGTTGATGTTGCCGGATACGCTGGCGTAGTGTAATTTAAAGTGGTCTACGACTTGTTGTGGGTCAGTGATGTGCTGTCCATTCACCGTCAGCTGGGGGAAAGGGCCTGGTGGTGGCTAAAGCGTTCATCGGGTCCCACGCATCTTTTGAATTGTTTGTGGGCACGGCGACGTGCGGCGATTGCCCTTTGACAGTCCGGGGTCCACCATGGCGTAGATGCCTTTTTCCTAGGTTTGTTACTTTTTGGGACTGCATCTTGTGCTGCTTAGCTGATGGCCCTTAGGATCGTCTCTATCTTAATGGTATCTAAAGTTGCTAGGTTGAGGTCCACCGGTTCCTCGAATTTAGTCCAGTCCGCTCTTTTGAAATTCCAAGATTGTCTGAATAGTTTAGTGTGGTGGATAGCGTCCGTGCTGAGCCTAATTGTGATTGGATAGTGGTCGCTCAGCCCGGGAACGTCTGAAACTGACCAGTCAAATAGTGAGCTAAGTCGTGGGGTGCAGCACGTTAAGTCTAAGTTAAGTCCGATCCTAATAAGGTCGGGTTGTGGCGGGTGGCGGCCCCGGTGTTAAGAAGTACTAGGTTGTGGTCCGAAATCTTTGGAACATTTGGACCTAATCTTTGGAACTCCACCATAGCAAAGCATTTTCTGCATTCAGAGATACCAAAGTCTAAGACTGTTCTAAAAAATCACATTAAGACATACTTCTTGAGCAGATATTAAAATACTTAGCAGCTAATTGTTGCTGTGTGTGCATGTTTGTACAGGGATGCTGGCATGCGAGTGTATGTGTGAGTGTGTGTGTGTGTGTGTGTGTCTGTGTGTGTGTGTGTGTGTGTGTGTGTGTGTATGTATGTGTGTGTGTGTGTGTGTGTGTGTGTGTGTGTGTGTGTTTGCACTTAACCATATATAAAGTTGAAAACACCCAACCACTGGTTCCTCCCACATTCCACCCAGCAACAAGCCCATGCTTAGCTGGGTGGAGTTGTGGGAGGTGACAAAGATAAAAACAAAAAACAAATCAGGAGTGCTCACCACCATCCGGCCACAAACCAGCTGCTAACATTATAGTTTAGACCCTAATTTCTTGTTGGGATAGATCCAGGGTCAGTCATATGCCTCCTTTGGATATGACTACTAACAGCATTCTTTATTATTAGTCTTACTGCTCTAATACCCGATGCTTTGTATGCTTATTTATATGTTTTCCATCTCTTAGCTGGGAGTGCCGCGACTTTCCTGTTTATTTTATGGTGTTAACATAAGGTACTTGCAATCGTTGGGTAAGGGGATGGGGCGCTCCTGGTCACCTGATCTTGGGTGGCGGACATTAAAAAAAAAAAAAATAATAAACTGGTGAATTTGGTGCCCTCTAGTGTCTGTCTGGTCGATTCCCCATAAGGGGTGTTTAGCATTAAAGTCCCCCATAATGAGAACTGGTGGAGGGGCTTGAAGCAGCAGGTCGTTCAGCTCCTATGGTGTGGGGGTTTCAGCTGACGGCGAAATGTATAGTGAGGTTACTGTGGTTCGGCAATGTGCAATTTTGAGGCTGACTGCTACGCAATTCAGGGGAGTATTTAACGTTACTCGACGATGGGGTATGCTGTTTGCTATGAGTATAGCTGCGCCCCATTTCCTATGTGGGCCGTTTACGTTGTTTAGGTGCCAGGTGTAATCGGGAATTTTGTTCCAAGTGGAGTCAGAATCTCGAAAGTGAGTTTCTTGGAGCGCAGCGAGTAGTGGTTTTTGTTGCAAAAAATCAGATTTAAATTCTATGAATTTGCCTAGAATGCCTCCGACGTTCCACTGGAGAAAATGTCCCATTGCCGAACGTTTAGTAGCTCTGTGTTCCTAGACTGGGGTAGTGTCGGTGTCGAGTTGGGGAGAAAGGTTGAATCGATGAACGGAGAGAGTGTTGGGAGGTGTACCAGGCAGTGGCGACAGCCTGGACCTGGTCGCACGGGTTCTGGGGGGTGATTGGGTGGAGTGGCGGCGATATTTGCGCTTGGGAGGGGCGGTGGGTCGCTCTGGTGTTGTGGGCTCCACGGGCATGGCAGGAGAAGCAGGTTCGGTCTGAGCGCTGGCCTCAGACGTGGTTTTCGAGTGGGTTTGGGTATGTGTGCAGGAGGTTGTGGGAGGTTCGGTTTGGCAGGAGATGGTGACCTTGGGCTTGAGGTTGGTCTGGGTGGGTGTGGTGGCTTTGATTCTAGGCCTTGCTTTGGGTCGGCCGGATGGGTGTGGTAGCGGCCGAGGGCCTGGAGGAGGCAGTGGGTTCCCCCACTGCCTCCTCCAGCTTCAGGGTAGTGAGGTCGGCCCTGGCCGGTTGGAAGGGGTGGCGCGAAAGGATACGGCCAGTTTCCATGGAGGATGGGTGGGCGCCAATGGGGGATGAAATGGAGACCGGATCTGGGTGTTGGAGGAGCGACGATGCCGGTTCTGAGATGGGGTAGGAGGGGAAGCAGCCGCATTCCTCGGTGGGGTTGACGTGGGATGCCGGATTCGCGGTGGAAGGAGTGTGGCATGAGGCCGGGTCGTGGGTGAAGGGGATGTGGATAAGGGCCAGGTCCGAAGTTGAGCAGATGTGGGAGCAGGCCAGGTCCTGGGTGGGATGGGTGGGAAGGAGTGGTGAGCGGCGAAGTGGAGGGACAGTGGGCCGGGGAGTTCGGGGATCGGTGGGGCGGTTGAGTCGAGGGTCGGAGGGGCGGTTGAGGCGAGGGTTGGAGGGGCGGTTGAGTCGAGGGTCGGAGGGACGGTTGGGGCGGGGGTCGGAGGGGAGGTTGAGGCGAGGGTCGGAGGGGCGGTTGAGGCGAGGGTCGGTGGGGCAGTTGAGGCGAGGGTCGGAGGGGCGGTTGAGGCGAGGGTCGGAGGAGCGTTGAGGAGGGAGTTGTGCCGGGCTCCGGGAGCCGGCTGCTGGTGGGATGGTAGGACCGGTGGGGGCTGGTGTTAGAGGGGGTGTGGGCTTAGGTGTGAAGAGCGTGGCTGCGTAGCTTCGCCCGGTGGTAGGTGCTGTGTGGGGAGGTGCAGTTGTGGTTGTGCGAATGTCAGTGGTATTGTGGCGTAGGTGCTGTCGTGCTGTTGCGTGTGGCACTCGGTGGATTGCCGCATACCGGCACACCTCCCTCTCCTGTGCCCACTTGGGGCAATTGGGGTCGGTGACGGGGTGCGGCCCTGCGCAGCCTGCACACTTCCGTTTGGAAGAGTGGCAGTCGGATGTCGCGTGGTGACCGGCGCACTGGCTGCACCTTGGAGATGGCGACGTGCATGCACGTTCGCCATGTCCGTACCGCAGACAGGACCGGCACCGTAGTGGTAGAGGCACGTAGAGGCGTACCTCGTAGGCCTTGCCCTGTATATGTACGTGTGATGGCAGGTGCTGTGATTGGAAAGTGAGTACGATTAGGTTGTGCTCTGAATGCGCCTCCCGTTTGATATGGCTGACTGTGGCTGTGGAATCCTTGAGTGCTGAGGCGTCGAAAAGTGCGACGATGTTGTCGGTAGGTACGCTATCCAACTCTGGGGCGTGAATGTAGCCACGACTGGTGCTTAAGGTGCGGTGTAGGGTGAAGGAGCAGCGCTGGCCGTTAAAGGTGTTCGTGTTCAGGAGTGATTTTGTGTCCGCGCTGCTCTGTGTCTGTACTAAGATGTGGGTAGTGTGCGTGTGGATCTTGAAGTGCGTAGAATTTAGAATGTGTCGGAGTGTCCTCTCCAGAGTGAAGGAAGACTCCTGTGTGATGCTGTGGAGCGTAACATGAAAGGCAGTCGATTATATAGTGTCACATGCGAACGCATTAGTATTGCGTCTGCGTTGACGTCACACTTTCCAACAGCTGTGTTAGTTCCTGCGCATGTGCCGACTCGCCGCTAGCTACGGCGAGGGGACGGTTGTTGCGGCCGCTACAGTACCCCCTCCCCAGACACGGCGCCGGCAAAGGTGACGTGGCGAACGACATACCGCGCAGGGGTGACTACCGCACGGCCGGAGCGAGTGCGAAGGGCGGGCCGCAGCGCTGGCCCGACGGGTGGTGACGGCGTTGGTGCGGGCGGCGAAAGGGGGCGCGGTAGCAGAAGCCGTTGTCCCTCCAGCGGAAGGGATGGAGCCACAGGTGGCGGCCCGTGCTGCGTTGTGGCGGTCTGCGAGGCGCTAGGCGGCAGGTCTTGGAAGGCGGGTTTGACCCGGTCGATGGAGACGACTTGCTCCTTGTCACGGCGGAAGATGGTGATGGTCTTGTCTGTGCGGTGGTGGACGCGAAACGGGCCGTCGTACGGGCACTCGAGCGGACCGCGTTTGGCGTCGTGCCGCACGAATACGTGCGTGCAGTTTTGGAGGGGCCGTGGCACGAAAACACGTGCCGTGGAGGCTCTTGGCGAGACGGGCCTGAGGTGGCGCATTGTCCGGCGGAGGTTGTCCGCATATGACGTCACGTCGAGCGGTGGTGTGGTCGGCGGAGTCTCGAAAAACTCGCCGGGAAGACGTGGCGGCATGCCGTACACCAGCTCGGCAGAGGTGCATCCAAGGTCTGTCTTGAGTGCCGAGCGGATGCCGAGTAGCACCATGGGCAGCAGGTCGGTCCAGCAGGTAGCGCCGTCGGCGGCTCGGAGCGCTGTCTTCAGCTGACGGTGCGTGCGCTCGATCATGCCGTTAGCTTGCGGATGGTAGCTGGTGGTCCGCAGGCGTTGACAGCCGAGCAGTGAAGAGAGGCGCTGCCACAGGCCGGGTTCGAACTGTGCGCCGCGGTCCGTTGTGATCTGCGCCGGCACGCCGAAACGTGCGATCCAGCCGGAGACAAATGCTCTGGCGACTGTGATCGCTCGTATATCTGGAATCGGGATCGCTTCCACCCAGCGCGTGAAGCGGTCGATGCAGGTCAACAGGTAGCTGCAGCCTTTGGAGGGTGGAAGCGGTCCGACCAGATCGATGTGGACGTGCATGAAGCGGGCCTCCGGTGGTTTGAACGCCTGCACTGGCGCTCTAGTGTGTCGATGCACCTTGGCGCGTTGACACTTGACACAGGCTTGCGTCCAGATTTTGATGTCGCGCTTCATCTGCGGCCAGACGAGCCGGTGGCTGATGCTGTGTGCCACGGACACCAGGATGAGACAGGCCGTGGAGAAGTTGGAAATACCGGCGGCGTAGGCTTCCTGGAACCAGAGGGCGCGGTGATCCGGTGGAGAAGTCTACCAGCAACGTGTTGCCACTAGGTAGCGGGACATCGCGCAGTTTGAGCGAGTGCCCTTGCGACAGGAACGACTGCAGGTCTTCGGCTTCTTGTTGTGCGGCCGCAAGAGCGTCGAAGTCGTGAAGTGGTGGCTGAGGTAGTCGCAGCATCGCAACCGTCCGAGACAAGGCGTCGGCCACGGTGTTGTCCTTGCCTGGCACGTGCCGGACATCCGTGGTGAACTGGCCGATGTAATCCAGGTGTCTCGTTTCACGCGGCGAGTGGTGGCCGGAACCAGCGTCGACGGCGTGCACGAGCGGCTTATGGTCTGTAAAGACCGTGAAATCTCGCCCTTCGACTGTGTGTCGGAAGTGGCGGAGGGCCAGGTACACGGCTAGAAGTTCTCGGCCAAATGTACTGTACCTCGTTTCGGCCGGCTTCAAAGTTTTTGAGAAGAACGCCAGTGGCTGCCAAGTGCTGCTGACATGCTGCTGCAGGATGGCGCCGACACCAGTGTCTGAGGCGTCAACTTGCAGACTGAGCGGGGCACCCGGCGTGTGGTACGACAGTCGTACTGCCTGGGCCAGTGCTCGCTTGACGGCGGCGAACGCTACCGTGGCGTCCTTCGTCCAGATGAGGGCTTCGGTGCTGAGTTTGGTGCACTTTGTGCTCAGGAGGTCGTGCAGTGGCTGCAACAGGCCGGCAGCGTTGCTGAGGAAGCGGTGGTAGAATGCTACCATTCCAACGAAGCGGCGCAGCTGCTTCTTGGAAGTCGGCTTTGGGAACTCCGTGATGGCGACAACTTTCTGCGGCACCGGGGCGATGCCATCGGCTGACACGTCGTGTCCCAGGAAGGTGAGGCGCGAGGCACCGAGGACATACTTGTCGGAGTGCAGAGTCAGGCCGTACTGCTTGAGGCGTTCAAAGACCTCTCGCAGATGTTTGAGGTGGTCCTCTGGTGTCTTGCTGGCCACCAGGATGTCGTCCAGATAGACGAAGCTGTGGGAGAGACCGCGCAGCACTTCGTCCATGAAGCGCTGGAACGACTGAGCGGCGTTCTTCAGACCGAACGGCATGCGCACAGCTTCGTATAGGCCGAACGGAGTGGCGATTGCCGTCTTCGCGATGTCGGCGGGTTCGACGGGGACGTGGTGGTACGCCCTTACCAGGTCTAGCTTGCTGAACAGACGGCAACCGTGCAGGTTGGCTGCGAAATCTTGAAGAAACGGCAGAGGATAGCGGTCGGGGACTGTCTGCGCGTTCAGTGCGCGGTAGTCACCGCAGGGACGCCAAGCTCCTGCTTCCTTCTTCGGCACCATGTGGAGAGGCGAGGACCAGCAGCTTTTTGATGGGCGGACGACTCCGGCCTTCAGCATCTTGTCGAACTCGTCTCGCGCGATCGCCAAGCGTTCAGGGGCGAGGCGGCGCGGCCGGGCAAAGCAGGGTGGCCCTCGAGTTTCGATGTGATGCGTGACGCGATGCGTCATCGGCATCTGCCGCGTGTTGGGCTGCGTGAGGCTTGGGTACTCAGCAAGCAGCTGGGAGTACGACGACGTCGGGGCAGCGATGCAACGTAAACCCAGTGAGCAGACTGAGGCTGGTGAGCCGGAAGCTACGACTTCACCGGAGGCCGTGCGCAGTTGCTGGTGCCGAACGTCGATGAGGAGATGATGATGGGCCACAAAATCGGCGCCGAGAATGGGCGTAGAGATGTCGGCCACCAGGAACGTCCATTGGTGGGCTTGCCCGTCGTCCAGGTGTACTTCACAGGCGTAGTGGCCAGCCACTTGGATGCGGGTGCCGTTGGCCGCGGTAAGGTGCAGGTTCGGAGCGGGGGTGACAACAGCACCGGAAGGGAGAAGAGATGGCGGAAGAACGCTCACCTGCGCGCCAGTGTCCACTAGGAACGGCTTTGTGAACCGGAGATCCCGGACAAAGAAGAGTTGCGCCGGAGTAGGTAGGCCTGATGTCGTGGGCGCTGATGGCGTCAGGCTGGCTAGTTTCCCGCCGACCAGCTACAGGGTGCCTGGCACTTGTGGGCCGCGGCACCCCACCGGTCGTGGTACCAGCAGAGGCCGGTGGCAGACGGGGATGTTCGGTCGCGGCGGCTGCGGGACGCCGAACGGCCACGACGGCGGCGAGGCGGCGATGACTCGTGGTCCGGCAGGTAGGCAGCAGGCGGTGGCAGACGACGACCACTGAACAGTGCTGCCTCGAGGCGGTTATTTGATGTTTCCAACCGGCTGACGGTGGCCGTCAGCGCCAGAATTGCCGCCTGTAAATCGGCTGGAGGTGGACCGACCGCGGCGGCGGCCGGCGCAGCGGGGCCGACAAGGGCTACCGCTTCAAATGCGGCAACTGCTCCGGCTGGACGGGATGCCTCCAAGAACCGGTCGGCTGCTTGCGCGATATCCGCCAGCGGCTGGGACTCCGGGAGCAGCGCGATGGCGGCGCGCACAGACTGCGGTAGCCGCTGCAGAAACAGGGTGCGCAGCAGGCCGTTGTCTGCCGGGGTGTCGCCGGCCGCAGTCAGCTCACCTGTCATGTTGCGCAGCAGTTGGGATGGCGTCTGGTCACCGAGCTGCTGATGTCTGAGCAGAGCCTCTAGGCGTGCAGCGCGGGACTGGGCAAGCCGAGCTTTAAGAGGGCCGTGAAGTCGCCTGGCTGACTTCGGATGATGTCCTTAACTTGTGCGGCCACGGACATCGGAAGGTTGGCCACCAGGAGCTTGTAGCGCGTGACGTCATCGGTGATGCCAGCCACTTCGAAGGTGTAGTCAACCTGCAGCAGCCACAACTCGGCCTCGTTCGCTGAAAATCCAGGCAGACGGAACGAGGCGAGTGGGCGTGCTGCGACACTGGTGACCGGCTCGAAGTTTGGAATGGCGAGACGGCTGCGATGACTTGAATCACGTCGGGGTCACCAATTGTGGAGTCGAACGTACACTCAACACTTGTACCGATGGCAAGTTGCCACAAACTTGTGCGTGTAGAATATAACTTGTATTTGCAGAGATGAGAGAGAGAGAGCGTAACATGAAAGGCAGTCGATTATATAGTGTCACATGCGAACGCATTAGTATTGCGTCTGCGTTGACGTCACACTTTCCAACAGCTGTGTTAGTTCCTGCGCATGCGCCGACTCGCCGCTAGCTACGGCGAGGGGACGGTTGTTGCGGCCGCTACAGGTTGCCCACTGAGATACAATGAATCATATCTGATGAATGTGCTTTTGTTTTGGGGATCCCAGTATGGGAGAAGTCCGTCCTGATCTGTATGATATCTCGCAAGTGGAATTATTGCTTTCCCACATTGGAATGCAATTATGGAAAAAAATATGCTTCCTATAAATCATTTAACGCTCTGACGAGAAACACATTACTTCATCAGTATCCTATGATGACCTTTCCTTGATGATTCGAAGAAGAAAACACAGTCAAAATTTACTTGTTTTTGGCATATATTTGGGTGCAACTCTCCGTCAAACCACACAAAAAAGCGTGGCTTGCTTTTTTGTGTGGTTTGAGGAAGGGTTACATTGGAATATATACCAAGAACGAGTAACATTTGACTATTATTTTTGTATTTGAATCATCGAGGAAAGGTCATCATAGGATTCTGATGAAGCTGCTTCCTTGCATAAGAGGTGTCTTGTAGTTGCTTAGAATGCTTGATTAGTAAAATATGCGCTGATAGATGTCTTGACACCAAATGAACTAATTTTCCATTAAAAAGGTGCGCTGGCAATAGCTTTACCTTTCTTCCAAGTTGGTACCTGATAAGAAAGGACATTAAATGCTGTATTACAACACGCTCACTGAAGATTTAATTTGGCAAGAATTTGCAAGTGGGTCAGTTGATTTGTTTATGGAAATTAATATATTCTTCACATTATGGGCTGAATTCAATTATCATATCGACAGACTGCAGCTTTGGACAATAGCTCAAGTGGAAAAAGATTGCGCATGCATAGCACGTTGCCACCTACAAATATAAATATGGACATAGCTCACAACCCAGGATAAGGCCTGGATTTAGGATTTCGTTTGGGCAGAACTACTTGCAAAGTGTCTTCATGGATAAGATGCCGTGTTTCAAGTAACCACAAAAATGAGGATGCAAAGTGCTATTACATATTTATATGCACATGGCCATATACAACTACATCCGTCAGACGATTTTTAATTCAATTTCAACATATTTTCAGCCCACATAACTAGCTGTTTTTAGTGGAGGAGGATGACATCACCCCCACCCCCTCCCCAGCCTTTGTCACCAATGGTGATGGTTTCTGCCTCGGATTTCCACCCCCATCCATAACCACAAAGAGGTGCAATGCCTTTGGCTTATTTTCGCTTTCATAGAAACAACTTCGATTTTGTAGCTTTTATACTCTTGGCTTTGGCTATAGTTCAGAACTTTTGGAATGAACCCTTCGCATTATTTAACTAACGTGTTTAACTGCTGGCTCCAGCCTCTTTTTGGTTTGGTCCTTGAAGACATGACTGCGGCACCATCTAGGTTTCCTTTAGCTGTTCAGCTTCAGATGCAGCCTCGGCTTCATCATCGTACCATGGATTCTGCTTTGATGAGGTCAATGACTTGGCTTCATCTCCATGCCATCTCCAATTAGCTCATCTTTTCGCTTGAAGAACACTAAATCTAGCTATATTTGCAGGTTTTGTCAGTAATATTAACTGATGTAGCACTTTAATTACATGTAGAGCCAGAGGCTGATGCGAAAGCAAAGCATGGGGCCCAATTAAAAAAGCATTCATCCAGTTTCGAAACATCCATCAGATGTTAACCGGAATTATTCGATTTGAAGAATATGAAATTTTACTGACTGCAAAAGCTCGGCAAAATCGACCTCCTGGGCCGAGGATCATGGCTCCCTTGTCCGCTCTTGGATCCGCCAGTTTGCAAAGCACTTTGCCCTATGGTAGCAGTATTCTTCAAGACTTTTATCCAACAGTTTTATTTAATGACCTAAGATATATTGACTAAATTTTGGCAGATAGGATCAATCATCCAAGAGTTTAAGAGGATAAAATCTGCGCGTTGATATTAGATTTGGTTAGTTTATGGTACATTTCATGAAACTTCAACGGGGTCTGAGGAAATAGCTGATGCAGTACGAAAAATAAGTGCTTGACGAGTAGTTTTAAGTGCCAGGAGATCTACATGAGGTAAAACCAATACTGTATAAGCAGGATAGTCATAGGACCCGAATAGAAAGTGATCCTGCTTCATTATAAGTTAGCTTTGTGATGTGTAAGCACCTATCTAAAAGCATTCTTCAGGTAAATTACTTCCACGATTGAACGTCATTAATAATAAAAGGGGGGCAACATTTACCAGAACAGTTGGTACTACGTATAGGCGCTTATGTCTTCAGAGGCTCTTGTATTCATTCCTGGAGCACTTGCGTCTGGTCCATATTTCCTCCCAGCACTTAAATCCACTTACTGAACATCTATTTCTCCTACAGCAGCACTCATATTCTCAGCTTCCTATCGGAAGTATATTGCAAGTGTTGTTAGCTCAAGCTAACCTGAACCTACTGATAATCGACCCGATTCTGTTAACGATGGTGATCGTGATGGTGTGAAACGTGTGAATGCGATGGTGATGGTGATGAAATGGACAGTTGCTGACAAAGATGATTTATAGTTCATCATAATTGATGCGATCAACTATCTGCCGGTGTATGCTAGGTTAGTCTGCAACACTTTCTGTGGCATGTGATAATGGTCCGAGGAAATAAGTGCCGCATTAGCGGAAGTCATTCCTTGACATGTGTGTTTAAGTGCTTGTTGACGACCCAGGTTGCAGTGTGTTAAGATATAATTGGGTATCAGTTAGGTAAACTAGTCAGATTCTGGCTGCCTAATTTGAAACTGCCAAGGTCTTGCCCGCTTACATACCAGTTAAATGGAAGCCTGAGAATAAACACAAGAAAGAAGGGTTTGGCTTAGTTCTGGATAAATATACACAAGTGCGTCACTAAATGTCATCCGAATTATGTCGTGTACTATGCATGATAACACTTTTTCAACCAATATAGCCCTTGTTCCCTTATCGGACTCATATTAAACACTCTTTAGCATTTACATACCTCTCTGAGAAATGTCACTTATTCCCCCAGCATATTTCCAAACCAACGTGTCATCCACGTCCTTCTCCACACTCAGGCACATTAAAAAAACATTCAGGGGCAAATTCCGAAATTTTCTCAGGGAGGGGCACATTTCGTCGGAGGGGCGCTTCGGTATAAAAATTCGTAGAGCGAAAGGTGTGGAGTATGCCTGAGCACACTGAAGCCGCGCCTTTTCGTCTCGAAGGGGCGCGTATTGCCCCTTAGAGGCGTCTATCCCCCGTAGTCCTTGAATGAAAAATCAGTCGAGCGGCAGGGGGAAGAGTGAACTCGAGTCTTCTGGCCAATCCAGCCAAAAGGACACATTTCACATTTCCTTGCGGAGGGACACATGCCTCTATATTCATTCCCTATATTATCCAATGCTCTGTAAGTGTTTAAGGCTACTGACTTAAACACTTATATGTACAATGAAGTGCGAACAAGGTCACGTGCTTATTTAGTTATAACAGATGCATGGGTATTGCGAATGCCATGAAGAGCCATGGAATCGTGTTCGTAGCCATTTCGCCACTCTCCCTCCCCTTTAGGAACCGATTATTTCCTATATTTTGCATTAAGATGGTATTTTATCGAAGTCTAAGGAAATTGTATATGATAAATATGGTCTGAAGCAAACCCTACGAATGTTAGCTGTTCAAAAATCTGCTGATTGTTTAAAGAAAATAAATCGGAGATTTGTGATGAAATGTCATCCAGCCAGGCTTCTGGATCCGTTCTTGAGCTCGCAGATTCACCACCTCGCTCGGCCGCATGCCGCTAACGCATCCATAAGTTAAATAGTCTTGCTTTAGCCACCACGCCGTGCTTGTAACGCTAAGCCCCGCGCTAGGAGGCGCTGGCTGGTTGCAGGACCTGAATAATTTGAATCAAGCTCAAAACCCGACTGTTGTGTTCCGATATTTCAATCTCTGCGTCGGCGTAGCCCATATTCTAACAGTACGCCCTCTATTGCTCGTCTCGTCAGCAGCTATGGATTGGCACCAGCGGAGAGGACGCGACGTTACCTGAGGCAGCATTATGTCACAACAATAGGCGACCAATACTGACCGGTCCAATGATATGCTGGAAACCTACAAACCAATAGCATAGCTGCAGTTGCACCCGATTCCACTTTAATATAAAACAGCTTTCGTTTTGATACTTGTATCCATAATCCACGTATTTACTCTTCCTGATGGTACCGAGACGAAGTTGGGCTTCCCATATCTTCGCTTGCAAATATTAAATTTTCAAGACCATGATGATCGTGAACATATTACCATTGTGATCACTATGCTAGAATGGCCCTTTCTGATGAGGCATGATAAGACTACCTAGATCTCGTATCGTGAAACAATATGCTGACTTCAACACGGAATGTATCTTCTGTTTTGTGAAACATGTATTTGGGGAGGAGAGCCATGACTGATTGCGTCCAAATGAACATCGTGTTTTGAATCGCTCTTCATTTTACTTTCAGAAGGAACTAGAAAGGGGTGGATGATTTTTTTTCTGTTGTGTTAGCATCGCGAGTAAGGTGTGTAGGGAATTTTCATTTCTGCAAAAGTGTATGATTATTGTTAGGATTTGAAAGCTATCTGAAATGCTACACAAATAGACGAACCTCAACCTAGTTTTAGCCATCGTGAAGAACCTATCGCCGAAAGACAAAAAAAAATAGCACTTTTAAACCGCACTGGATGCCACGTTTTGTTTCAAAGATTGTTCAAACCGGACTTTTTTATATAAAACCAACTGCAATGCTGCCCAAACACAAATCAATGAAATTCCAGCAAATATTGCAGAAGTTCGGCAAAACTCGGTTCGATTTCCGAATTAACAAGTACGAATCCAGACGTATTTGGAACCCGGTGAAGAATACCCCGCATTAAGTAACACTACAACATACAAACACTATTTCAAGTGATCCACAGGGCTCCTTACTCGTAGCGGTTAACGACATGCAGTACGATTCGAACGCCCCCCCCCCACACAAAAAAAAAACCTGATGTTCACACGGGAACTTTATTTTCGCTCGACATCTGGAACCGTCGCACCATGACCATTTCACTACAGCAGTACCACAGAAATAGTGGGACACTACTATCATCAGCATGACCAACATCGGCTGATCAGCTCTACCTGTGCTCAGTAAGGGCCGCTCAGCAGAGACGCCACCAGCACCGGTCCGGTTGGCTCCCCCAGTAGCCAGTAGTGGCGAATCAACAGAAACGCCACCAGCACTGACCTGGTCAGCTCCCACGGCACTCAGTAGGAGCCGCTCGGCACGTACGCCACCAGCACCATTATGGTCAGCTCCCATGGTACTCAACGACGTCAGCGCCACCGCCAACACCCGTCAAGTCAGCTCCCCCGGAACTCAGCAGAGACAGATCGGCATGGACACGACCAGCACCGGTCCGGTGAACTCCCTTCGGCACTCAACAGAGGTTGATCGGAACGGACGCCACCAGCATCAGTTCGGAAAATTTATACGGTACTCGTCAGGGCCGCCCGGCTTTGACGCAGCCAACACCGGTCTGGTCAGCCTCCCGGCACTCAGTGGGAACCACTCGACAGGGATACCTCCAGCAACGGTCTGGTCAGCTCCCCGGTACCCAGTAAGGGCAACTCGGCAGGAACGCCACCAGCACCGGTTCGACTAGTTTTCCCGGTACTGAGAGGAAGCCGCTCGACAGAGACGCCACCAACACCAGTTCGGTTAACTCCCACGGTACTTAGTAGTGTTGGCTCGATAGAAACGTCACCAGCACCGGCTCGTTCAGCTTCCACGGAATTCAGTAGGAGCCACTCACTGCCAGCATTGTTCGTGTCAGCTCCTATGGTACTTTGCAGGGATGCCAGCACGGGTCCCGTCAGCTCCCACGGTGCACAGTGGGGGCCGCATGGCTTGTACGCCACCAGCGTCGCGCGGCCAGCAACCCCACACTCAGCAGGCGTCGCTCGGCAGGGATGCCACCAATACTGGTCCGATCAGCTTCCCTGGTATTCAGTAGGAACCGCTCTGTCCTTATGCAACTAGCGTCGGTCGGTCGACTCCACCGGTACTCAGTAGAGGTGACTCAGCAGTGACACCGCCAGTACTGGTCCGCTACTCTCACGGTATTCAGGCTCGGCAGGGACGCTACTAGCACTTCTCCAGTCAGCTCGCGCAGTAGTCAGCCAGGACCGCTCGACAGGGACGCCACCAGCACAGTTCTGCCAGCTCCAACTGTGTTCAGTAGGGACGGCTCATCAGGGACGCCATCACCACCGGTCCAGCCAGCTTCAACGATACTCAGCAGGACAGTATTTTATAATGTTGGCTGCGGGAAAACTCCCTTCAATGATCCCAAAAGGTTCTCATTTTATTGTAAAATTTGCATAAGTTCCAGATTACTGCATGTTTTTCGTTGCCGTTCCCTAGTATTTTTTTTTATATTCCCCGCAGCAGGGGATTCCGTAAAGGCGCCACCAGCACTTGTGCAGTCAGTTCCCCTGTGCCTGGCAGGAGGCGCTCGATAGTCCTCCAAACTTGGCGTAGAGCTTAACGTGTTTCGTGGTGAAATGGGGAAGGCATGAGGGAAGATGGGCCTGTACCGCATCATATCTCATGTTTTTACATTGTGTCCGACACATTCGGGTTTGAAGAATGAATTGAAAATCATTGTATATATTATGGAATGCCTCCCCTTGCCGCTCCCGCTACTGTGCAAGCTGTGTAGCAGCGGAAAATAAAGGAGAACACATTGTATTTCAAAAAATATTATTTCAGTATTTTAGTACGGTCGTACTTAGTAGCATCCGATGTTGAACACAATTTCACGATGCTCCATGATCGTGACTTCAAGTTACTTAAACTACGTTACAAGGGAAGTATTCGACGTCGCCAAGAAATATACTTTGCTTCCTAGCGGACGTCAAGTTGCGTCTTGCTGCTTGATGGTAGGTGCCAGGCTCATAATAATTTAGTTGTGGCTGTGATAAGCGACGGTACCGCACGCGTGTTTTTTTCCAAATACGCGGAAGCTACAGGGCGCATTTGATTGGTTGATGGGTCTGCGACGTGAATGCATTATCTCTGGTACCCAGTGTGCATCATCGGTTAGCTCCATTCGTCGCGTCGGCGGAAATTTGAATTCGTCTTTGTTTAGCAGCGGATGCGTATGGTCTGAGTTCCCTTGAAGCTGTAAGAGTCTGAATTGTGAGAGAAGGAGACTTGGAAGAAGTCAGTGTAATTGTTCAAGCAACCCTAACCTGAACCGGCGATCATTTACTTTTGCACATGGGTACACTGCGTGAGGTAGACACAGATGATTAAGTACTTATGTTTTTTCCAAAGGATAAACAATCCGAGGTATTAAAATCAAACTTCGCTGCAGTCCTGGATTGAGATATTACATTTTATGCGAGAAAGGTACACTTTTGTTCATATCTGCTTCACCAGCACCTGTAAGCCGTCGGTTAGCAAGCCATACAGCATAGGGCGTCTAAGAAGGCAAAGTGGTTGGGTATACGAGCGGCCCTCGCATGCGGTGGATGGTAGGATGGTAGGAACTCTTCACACACGGTCCTCGGTATGCACAGCGCGTCCGTACAGTTCTCACACCGGCAGAGGCGGATAAAGGGAATTTGATTATTATGGTATTTTCTTTATGAAGGCTCGCCATTTCACCGGATGTTTTTCCGCCATGATGTTTTCCTCCACAACCCAACAGACAGAGCATGACTAGACATGCACGACTGCTACCATTCCAGCCTTGTCAGCTGGTGCCTTCACATGGTCATCGATAGTCGGTGACGAATCACAGTCCTCGCTTTGCACGCCTTACACGTACACGTGTGTGTGTGTGTGTGTGTGTGTGTGTGTGTGTGTGTGTGTGTGTGTGTGTGTGTGTGTGTGTGTGTGTGTGTGTGTGTGTGTGTGTGTGTGTGAGTACTGGTATAAGCTGGCATCACCTGGGCATAATGAGTGCTTAAGTTCGGGCCAGCCAACTTCGGTGCCCTGAGCTCTACGTAACTGTTTGGGTCAGTGTGCCGCTCAGTTTAGCTTTGCGTGTGTGCGCGGTCCCCATGCGGGCACTTACTGCTTGAGGTGTGTGATACTCAGTACGGTTTAGGCAGGTGTGCTAATTAACAGAACGTGATGGAACATGCACGAACTTGGTGTCCTGTGTGACACAGAGAATATGGTGCAATGGATGCTATAGTGGAATGCGGATAGAACGTATGTATCTGGTTGTGGAAATCGTTCCCAATTCTCTTGGCCCTTGCATCCATTCGCTAAACCCTAACTGTACCCTAAATTTATCGGTCCTGTGCATCTGATGAAGACAATTTGTTCCTCTGATCATCGGGCCGGTTCCTGTCTGAGCTGCCCACAGAGCTGGACGGTTCAGTCCAGGTCCCACCACAAGACCACGACCTGCCACCATCAGTCACGCGATGAAGTTTGAAGGTTTTCGCCAGGCAGAACCTGATCAAGTGGGACAGTTGCGTACTTCCTGACGTCACTAGCAACGCCAGCAGTACCTCTGGAACCATACACTTTTCCCAACGAGTCATCATCTGCAATGTGATGCGCTTGCTTGGACCAGGTTATGCTAGGTTAGGTTAGTGTAAAGTAGCTAACTTTGGCTACATCCGTTGAAATCCGCTCGGGTAGGGGGGGGAGGAGGGTAATCTTCGCAGTATATTAGTAAGCTATGCATTGACGTAATTTTGCGATTTGGAACACACCCACATGGTAGTGGGGTTGGTGTGCATCTAGTTTGCATAGCCTGGTGTATAATCATACGCAAATCGTTTCATTACCACGTACATCGTGAGTGAACGTACGGGCGATGCACTGATATGATGGGTTGTGAATTGTGTAGTATATTTCAGAATTTCTTGGGAGTGTAAATCTGCAATTTTAGCCCTTGCGTTGTGAAGCAAGGAAGTTAGCTTCTGCCAGTGCATTGGGTATCAGATTAGGCAATAAAATCATAGCTATCCGAACTTCCCAGCCGCTGTCCCGCCACATCGCATTAGCTGGTATGGCGCGCTAAGCTGCTGAGCCAGCATCTATGTGCCGGCTGTCCCTGGCGACTTCCTCGAGGTGTGGCAGGCCATGTGGTACGGCCGCCGGTTAGTTATGGATGGAGCCTCACCGTGCCCAGGAGGTGCTGAGGAGTTGTCGGCGAGGATGGACTGTCGCGCTGCTCTGAGCAGTCACTGAATGTACGTGGTTAGACGAGCAAGCGCCCGGCCGCCGTCCTATTCCATTCGAAAGTCCAGTTAATGCAGGCCAGTTAGCAGATCAAGCAAAAGCATCAGCACATCCAGTGGCGCATTCGGTTCCTGGTCCCAATTATATCAGGCGGATCTGAAAAGCTAACGTTTTCTGAAAACAGAACGCATCTTATATAGTTTGCTCTGTTGCACTTGTTGGGCCTGATGCACATCCCTTCAGTGAGGCAGCATTACAGAACGTGTTCTACTCATCTACCTGGAGCCATTTGGCTCGTCCCAGACGAGTCTGAGCCATACGGCACGATCCACCAGTGGACGTGGCCTCAGAGGTTCTCAGATAGTACACCCAGCCCTCACAGCCCGCCTCTCGGTCACCCCTCACAGCTTCCACGCCGGCGTGATGTTGGCAGAGAAGCACCAACCCCTCCCCGTGGTCCTCATCCAGCAAGGTAACTTGGGAGTAGCTATTTAACTCACTTGATGGCACCTTATTTCAGCGAAGCGTTCCAGCATCGACGTTTGCGACAATGAGCTTTGTATGGCGCTCATGGAGGTAACGCACCTGATGCATAGATTCCCGCCCTGCCCACATGCTCCATCCGTACGCTCATTCAATTTCCACACACCTACGCTTGGCTCGGTTTTATTTAAGAAATTAGAGACGCGACAGCTGTTCCATGGCACACAGACACCGCGCCCCACCCCACCCTACCCCACGCAGGCTGTCCGCCGGCGTTCCGACGCTACAGTGCTGTCATCCGCCGGTAGCGCACATAAACCACAACACCTCAGTGTCTGCACCATCATCTCAATACGTCCGCCCGTTCTGCGACACCAGGGCGCGCCTGACCATGCGTTGGCACAAACACCGCACGCCGGACGTCAGCACACTGACGTCACGACGGCGCTGCAACGCCTCGCGACGTGTGAATCAATCGCGATTACTGCCGGCGGGCGGACGTGGGCGCGGCGGTGATCCCGGCGCCACACCTTTGCCGGCCGGGCCGGGCCGCCGCAGCTCGCCGCTCTCTGCAGGGGTGCCACGGGTGTGACGGCACTGGCCAGCAGCCAGTTATCCCACCTTCGACACCGCGGGGGCAGCCCGTCTCACGCTGACGCCGGCAAACACTACTCACCACTTACCATTCACCACTCAGAGCGGCAAATAACACGCCGCACATCTTCCGGCCAATCTGGTACATGTGTGTGTATACGCGTGCAATGAGGGTCTAGATCACAAAACACCTCACAGCCGAGTCAGAAAGCAGTGCAAGTCTTACAGGTGAACGGAGAGTAAAGCCACACGTATTGACCAGTAATCACAATCACGGTACTTGCTTTACTTCTAGGTGCCCAGTTTAGCGCCAAAAACTACGCGTTCTATTATGCACAACGGCACACCGTGTCGATGCCATGCATTCAAATACGCGACGCGAAACAATGTCAGTTTCACAGACATCACCAACGTCGCCCAGATTAAATATTATTAAGCCTACGAAGTGTGGCGGGATATGTGCTATTTTTGAATCCTCAATCCGACCGCAAAGTATGGCGGGCTACGATACGTACTATTGTGGGAGCATCGGTCTGACTGTAAACGGTGCAACGGAAATAGCAGCTTGAGTTGCAGTCGTGTGCAAATGTGCCACTGCAGTACAGGGTTATCTTCTGGAAGTGCGGCGAGCCAGCGGAGAACACTCCTTTATGTCATATGTGTCGTCCTAAGGCAGGGTGATGTCCGACACCCTGTGTCGTCCTAAGGCAGGGTGATGTCCGACACCCTGTGTCGTCCTAAAAAGGGTGATGCGACACGTGTCGTCTAAGGCAGGGTGATGTCCGACACCCTGTGTCGTCCTAAGGCAGGGTGATGTCCGACACCCTGTGTCGTCCTAAGGCAGGGTGATGTCCGACACCCTGTGTCGTCCTAAGGCAGGGTGATGTCCGACACCCTGTGTCGTCCTAAGGCAGGGTGATGTCCGACACCCTGTGTCGTCCTAAGGCAGGGTGATGTCCGACACCCTGTGTCGTCCTAAGGCAGATCGAACGTGTCGTCCTAAGCAGGTATGTCCGAACCCTGTGTCGTCCTAAGGCAGGGTGATGTCCGACACCCTGTGTCGTCCTAAGGCAGGGTGATGTCCGACACCCTGTGTCGTCCTAAGGCAGGGTGATGTCCGACACCCTGTGTCGTCCTAAGGCAGGGTGATGTCCGACACCCTGTGTCGTCCTAAGGCAGAGTGATGTCCGACACCCTGTGTCGTCCTAAGGCAGAGTGATGTCCGACACCCTGTGTCGTCCTAAGGCAGGGTGATGTCCGACACCCTGTGTCGTCCTAAGGCAGGGTGATGTCCGACACCCTGTGTCGTCCTAAGGCAGAGTGATGTCCGACACCCTGTGTCGTCCTAAGGCAGAGTGATGTCCGACACCCTGTGTCGTCCTAAGGCAGGTGATGTCCGACACCCTGTGTCGTCCTAAGAGAGTGATGTCCGACACCCTGTGTCGTCCTAAGGCAGGGTGATGTCCGACACCCTGTGTCGTCCTAAGGCAGAGTGATGTCCGACACCCTGTGTCGTCCTAAGGCAGAGTGATGTCCGACACCCTGTGTCGTCCTAAGGCAGAGTAATGTCCGACACCCTGTGTCGTCCTAAGGCAGAGTGATGTCCGACACCCTGTGTCGTCCTAAGGCAGAGTGATGTCCGACACCCTGTGTCGTCCTAAGGCAGGGTGATGTCCGACACCCTGTGTCGTCCTAAGGCAGGGTGATGTCCGACACCCTGTGTCGTCCTAAGGCAGAGTGATGTCCGACACCCTGTGTCGTCCTAAGGCAGGGTGATGTCCGACACCCTGTGTCGTCCTAAGGCAGGGTGATGTCCGACACCCTGTGTCGTCCTAAGGCAGGGTGATGTCCGACACCCTGTGTCGTCCTAAGGCAGGGTGATGTCCGACACCCTGTGTCGTCCTAAGGCAGGGTGATGTCCGACACCCTGTGTCGTCCTAAGGCAGGGTGATGTCCGACACCCTGTGTCGTCCTAAGGCAGGGTGATGTCCGACACCCTGTGTCGTCCTAAGGCAGAGTGATGTCCGACACCCTGTGTCGTCCTAAGGCAGGGTGATGTCCGACACCCTGTGTCGTCCTAAGGCAGGGTGATGTCCGACACCCTGTGTCGTCCTAAGGCAGAGTAATGTCCGACACCCTGTGTCGTCCTAAGGCAGAGTGATGTCCGACACCCTGTGTCGTCCTAAGGCAGAGTGATGTCCGACACCCTGTGTCGTCCTAAGGCAGAGTGATGTCCGACACCCTGTGTCGTCCTAAGGCAGGGTGATGTCCGACACCCTGTGTCGTCCTAAGGCAGGGTGATGTCCGACACCCTGTGTCGTCCTAAGGCAGAGTGATGTCCGACACACTGTGTCGTCCTAAGAAGGGCAGATGACAACATCACCAGCGTTCAGGACACAGCTCATACTGAAGCCAGGCGTCGTGAGGAGCAGTAGCATTTTGGTGCAGTACGGCACCATTTGACACCCGATGCCGGCGGTGTGACAGCCGCCACGTGTTGAATGTTGCACAGCCAACATGAAAACTCTTCAGTGCAGGGCAGAAGCTGTGTCGGTGCAGAGCAGACCTCATGTTGAACGAATGGAAGGCTCTGCAATCGTCGCAACGGAGGGGAAGCATCGGCGCCCAGAGTAAGAGAAACTGGATAAAGGTGCACTGAAAAATGTCTATGTGCCCCGTGGCAATACCCTGGAATTACAGAATTTGAGTGCGAACCAATACCCATTAGAGGTTTGCTTTGATCTCCTCGAACAGTTTTGACTTTCGGAAGTCGCTTAGGTAAAATATAACTGCATTCAACTACAATAGTTTATCCAATGTGTGAATACTACTCCGACATTACTATCAGACGATCGTTATACCCGCGGCAGCTGTTTTACTTATTTCGTCATGTATATGTAGTAGTGTTGACTTTTTAGACATCGTAACTGGCTTTGACGTCTCGGGCTCATTCGTCAAACTCTCCGATAGATAAACTCCATGGCAACGGCCCGTCGTGACGCAATGGCCTGTCGTAACCTCCAATACACCGACGAATCCAATCCTCTCACCCCAGTCTGAGAATCGGTGAACTAAACATTGATGGTCGTACATTTGTGAGCCTACTCGTTTTGGACAGCAAATGCAGATGAGACCACTTGTGTCGGAGAGCGGCCATTTACTTCACCACGAATGGTGTTCAGAATCAGTCGGCACCTTGCATGACATGACCCAACGGATCAAGCAATCCAACGTCTGGTTCAAGTATTTCAGTGAAATGTAATGAACCGGTAGTCTGCCGGTTGACTTAGAATCCACCATAATAATGGAAGCCAACACAAATAACAAAAGAGCCTGGACAAGTTCGCATTGTCATCTTTAGACCAGACAATGATCTCGAGCTGTGAACACGCAATACAGTGAACAGATTGGACAGAAGAAAGTACGGATGACATCCTGTGCGACTGAGTTGTCATAAACTTCGTCATAAAGGCCGTACAGGTCTGGGGCTTAATATGAACCACGGGGGCCATCGGGATTGTGCCTGTATATTGGAGATGCACTAAGATGAGAAAAAGTGAAATATCCTGAGCAACGTCACATTTTGACTTCTAAAGAACGATTTATCCATTGTGTTGTCATAACCAAATGTGTTCAGCATCACACGCAGGAAGGCCAGTCCCCAATCCACCGCCAGGTACACCTGTTGTTGGCAAAAAAAAAGAGTTTGAAACCCCCTCATCGGCTGCATCGTGAGCAGTGAAGGGACGCGCTGCCAAGCACAGCTGGCCAGGAGAGGAGGGTAGGACGGCCCGCGCTCGACTGTCACTGAATGACACGGACCGACAACAAAATTACGAGAAAACAACAACTGGAATGAAAAAAACAAGATACGCCAGAGGAAAATATCGCGACGTCTGTGCATTTAGCTTCTCGTTTGATGAATTACCAAGTGTCACTCTACTGCTGTGCCATACGGCGTCGCCAACCTCCCAGGCTGATTACCCGCCGATGGACTCGGAAATCCGGATTCGAACCCACGATCACACGATCATGATAAGTAAACGGGACGAACGTACAACAGCATATGCCATGGAAACACAACCTCCAACAGGAAATCGAATGAAATATAACGTCCACTTCTTTTCTTCAGTCACATCAACTTACCATCTTACTCTTCAGGGAACACAGAAGCGAGCAGGCGACTAAAGGCATGTTTGGCATTTTTGGGCCCTCCAGCGATAAGTTTTTGCAGTGGCGACTTAGATGTTAATAATCGCCTAAAAATTAATCATTGGGAAGTAAAAAACACGTTTAAAATTGAGCATAAAGAAGTAAATTTGGGATTCCGAACAGGAGTACCTGTGAAGAAGCTCGCTGTCGAGCAGCGCCCACCTGGAGGAGGGGGCGGGGGAGGGGTTAGGGGAGGGGAGTTGAGGGGAGGAGAGGGGACGGACGATCGGCCCTACACGGCTGGTCAATGGCACGGCCGCCGCCGCCCGGTCCGCATGATAGGCCGGCACACCCCGTCTGCGGTGAGGCGCGCCGCCAGGCTGTGGCCGCCTGGCCGCCGAGCCGCACGCCACGCTGTTGCCGCTAATCGGAGATCAAGATCTGTCCTGTCGACCGACTGTCGATGTCACCAATGTACAACAATGTACACCAGACGGTCACCAACAATGGACAACAAGACACCCCAGACGGTCGCCATCAATGGACAACAAGACACCCCAGACGGTCGCCATCAATGGACAACAAGACACCCCAGACGGTCGCCATCAATGGACAACAAGACACCCCAGACGGTCGCCATCAATGGACAACAAGTCACCCCAGACGGTCGCCATCAATGGACAACAAGGCACCCCAGACGACCGACCGACCGTCGTCATCGTCATCATCATCAATGGACAACATTGATGTGTCAGACAGGTGTGGGCGTACAGTTTCGCGACAAGTGCACACACACACATCCCTGGCGGGGCAGGCAGGTGTGGGTGTACAGTCTCGCGACAAGTGCACACACACATCCCTGGCGGGGCAGGCAGGTGTGGGTGTACAGTCTCGCGACAAGTGCGCACACACATCCCTGGCGGGGCAGGCAGGTGTGGGTGTACAGTCTCGCGACAAGTGCACACACACACACATACACATCCCCTGTATCGGGGCAGACAGGTGTGGGTGTAATGCTCGTGCAGTCAACTCCGGGAAGTGTTCGGCGCAACAGGGGTTGCACCCACATTGGTCACTGCATACGTTAGGCCGAAATGAGACTCATGGGAAAGATAACGTGGACAAATATGGTGCATGACGGGGTTTCAGAGCCGTACGCAGGAACAGAAAGCTATAACAAATTTGAAATGGAAACCGTTGCATGTTCCAAGTACGTTCCGATATAAATTGCAAAAGCCAGAACTTCAGCCAGGGAGGTATCACTAAAATATGGTAAATTAAGGCAAAATTAGTCGCCGACCATGACGGCGGTGACGGCGGCAAGCATGCGACACACTCGCTCTGACGTGGCCCGTATCCACAATATTGACTCGAGATTGCCGCCAGCGGCCGATACTCTGCTCTCTGTTCTTTGTACTGTTCCCGTCAGCCGTCTTCCTCGGGAGCAGCGAATGCTTGCCGCTGGCTGTGACGAGCTAGGACCAAGTGCGAGCCAGCCTGTTGCCGTGTGTATACGACGCATGTTCATCCGAACGCTCAGACTCGGTCCAGGCTGACCGCCAAATTGCTCTTTTTGCAACGCTCAGTCATAACTTCTTCACACAGAATTAAGCCCGGTTCACACTACGGTCTTTTGACGCTTTCCAAGCGTTTATTCATCGTTTTTAGGCCGTTTCGTCAAACAAACGGCAATCGAACGCATTTCAGGCGCTCGTCAAAACCGCGTCTTACGAACGTTTAACGCGATCGGACCGTCGCACAGTGTGCACCGGGGCATGTCAAGACCGGGTAATGAACGTCAATCTGGCGTCCAAAAGATAGATATAGTTGATCTTTTCAACGCCAATTCAGCGTTTAACGTTCTGCTGGCGTGATTGCGTGGCCGCGAGATATTCGAACTTGTGTTGGCTGTCTATAACCAGGTGAGAAGCATTGATTTGCTTGTGGATAGAATATTGCATTTCCTAGCACACTTCTTGACCACGTGGTAGAGAGGTAGCACTGGAAAATAGTCACAGGCGGAATTGTATGCAATGTTGTGTTGTTTGTGTTTCATTGGCGCTGAAAAAAAAACATGCTTGTTCACCCAAGATGGAAAGGTGGGAAGTAAAATTTTTGGGTTGTGCATGCAGCCCTGACAAAATCTTGCAAATATCTGAAGAACATAGCCATGCAGAAAATAATTGGCCCAGTGAGTTATAAGTGCCTATTGTAAGCAATGAAAAACCGTTGACAATTTCTGATACTCCAAACAGAACTTGGCACTGTCAGGTTATGCATGATGGTGAAAAACATATTCCTAATTTCCATTGCCGCAAATCCCAATTCATTGGAATTTTCAGAGCCAAAAGCATTGCTCGTCATGTCCAGTGCCAACTACACATGCTCTCTGTTTCTGATGTGTGCATGATATGCATATTGAAATATGTACATGCTAATTTTGATCCTCACTCTGTCAAGGTTTACTTAAGTTGATGTCCCAAGGTAGGCTGCAAAAGTTAACCCATCTGTTTCATCTGCATACTCATGGTTTGGAATGTTGGGACTTGTGGTTCAGAATGGGCAACAAGATGATGATTTCCACAAAATGCAACCAGGAAGAGCCCATGTGGCTCAATGTTGCACTTCTGTGTTAGGTTGTTATGTCTGGCATATTCCGCAACAACACCCAAATCCTTTGTTTGCTCAGTCACAACTCGTAAATGGTCATCCATCAAGTGTGCATCCCTGGTATACTGTATACCTACATGCATGATCTCACACTAATCAAAACTACATTTCATTTGTCACTTTTTGACCACTTCACATGCTGATCCGACTATTTTTTATTGGAAGTATGCATGGCAAAATAAAAAATATGTTAAACGTGCAATATTCGGCAAGTTGTGCTATCCAGCTCAGCTGTACAAGCTATCTATTACACCATTTGACATTATTTGTTCTATTGGCATATGATGGCACATTCAATCAAATGCGTTTTATTGGCATGGAAACAACATGCTTGTTCACCAAAGATGGAAAATAATACTTTGGGGCTGTGCATGCAGCCCTGACAAAATCTTGCAAGTATCTCTGAAGAACATAGCCCTGCAGGACACCATTGGCCCTGTGAGTTCTAAGTGTCTACTATAAGCATGATGGTGAAAAACATATTCATAATTTCCATTGCTATAAATGCCAATTCATTGGAATTTTCAGAGCAAAAAGCATTGGTTGTGCATGTCCAGTGCCAACTACAGATGCTATCTTTTATGATGTGTGCATGATATGCATATTGAAATATGTACATGTTAATTTTGGTCCTCACTATGTCAAGGTGGACTTAAGTTGATGTCCCAAGGTAGGCTGCAAAGTTAACCCATCTATTTTGTCTGCAGACTCATGGTTCGGCATGTTGGGACTTGTTGTTCAGCATGGGCAACTAGCCGATGGTGTCCACAAAATGCAACCAAGGAGAACCCCTGTGACTCAATGTTGCACTTTTGCATTCTATCTTTATGTCTGGCACATCTCACAACAACACCCAAATCCTTTTGCTCAGTCCCAATTCGCAATTGGTCACCCATCAAGCATGCATCCCTGGTATGCTGTCTAACTACATGCATTACCCTGCACTGATCAGTTACAATTCATTTGCCATTTGTTGACCACTTCATATGCTGTTCCAACTATTTTTGTTGAGAGTCTTCATTGCCAAGCAAAGCAAAAATACGTGAAGCAAGTAATATTCTGCAACTTGTGCTATCCAGTTGAACTGAGCAAGGCTGAACTGATGTTATCACAGCATTGAACACCACTTGTTCAACAATGATGAATATAAATGGATCACAGAGAATGCATGATTTTCTACGGAGAGATTCGTTATTTCACTAAAACCCCTGCCATTCATTGCACATTAGCCGGTTTGCACACTTTTCACAAATTTATTTACCAGTGCATACTATTCACAAACTTTCACATATCAATTTACCAGTCAGAATGGTCTCATTGGCGTCATAATTGATTCGTAGCGAAGCGTAAAACGAACGTTTTCTTTCGGGGAAACAGCGTGCTATTCCCGGTGTATTCCCGCTCGTTTTACGACGTCTATCTTCTGTTTGACGTTCAATATCCGTTAGTTTTACGAACGTTTGACGCTCCGAATTGCCAAGTGTGAACCGGGCTTTAGGCAGGAGACCGGCTGCACAACCGTAAGAATAAGTATGCATTTTCCTGTTATCTGAATCGATACTGTTCTGTTGAACGGATAATCCACTTTCGAGCTTCCGCACTCAACTATAGCCGGGCACAAATTACCATTAGGACGGCAGTTCTGCATTGGAGGTCGGCTGAGCATGCGCCCTTTGAAAATATATAAATATGATAGCCGTTCTTGCTGGTCTAGGTGTGCTTAGCACGGTAAGAAAAGGCCCATATAGGACACCAATTGGCCTTATTTCTATTCCTAGAAAGTCCTCGAATTCTCCAAATGCCCAGAAGCCCTGCAACCCCCCGGGCCCCTCCAGCTGCAGCCGTATTCAAACTTCCAGGAGCCTTTCCACGCCTGCAAGCGCCAGCGAACTAGAAGCGGTTCCACCCAGCCACAAGTGGACTCCAACTTCCTTCAATCCCTCAAGCTTCCATGGATCCCTCTAGCCTGAAGAAGCATTTCTAACTTTGACGGGAATATCCGACGTGTAAGGGATACAAGGACAACTAAGCAGGACGTTAACTGTTTGCTTGTAAATCGTACCAAATGTGCCACAAACGACATGCTCAGTATGCGTACTTCAATAATGAACACTTATAATTCAAATCAAGGTGTTTTATATCTCAAATATGTAGAAATTATAGGCAATCTTGACTCAAAACTGTGGTGACAAGTCACAAAAATGTAGGGGACAAATTAGACCTTTTCCAAGATTGGGAACACAAGATCCCCTCCAGAGAACTGGTTAGCGCTACATCCATGCTGTGAGGGACACCCGTAGTGTGCGAGGCGCGACTGTGCACGGCCTTTGCGTTGGTCAGTGTACATTCTGTGACACCGCAGCCACTATCAGGTATTCTGTGTACACATTGTGATGGTTACGCTGCATAAACTAGGTGCAAAAAAGTCATCATACATGCATTGCGAAGGATCTAGATGCCTTTAACTATCCGAGGGTCTTCGTGGAAATGTAGGTTCCCACATGCCTAATACAAATTAACTCTGGGTTTAACAAGCATGCCATATTTGATCAAAGGTCCACACAGGTCTATGCAGACTAGGTGCCCGAAGGTGAGTTTTCGGCGAGTGTCATTACGGTCGATTTCATGCGAAAAAGCGGCCGAAGGTGAGATGACAAGCTGCCAATCCATGAATGAGTAGAGTTTTATTAATTAACACTAGCACGTCCGGTGGTCCGCGCAAACATCGCATGTCCGGGGGGCAGATGTCTGCCCACCTAAGATCTCTAGAACTATGCAAGCTAGCGACAAACGGAAAACGGCGTTGGATAGCTGGTGAAGGGCTCTATCAAAAGTGTTTTGGTCATTTTTTCGCTCAGATCAACATTCAGGTCACTGGGTCATCATAGGTCAGATTCGACCAGATCAGGTAGGACTCAGATATTGACACACATTTCAGGACCCGTAACAGATAGAAACAAACGGCGAAGGCTATTCGACAGTCCTTGAAATGCGCTATCGACAATAGGCGGTTTAATTTAAGGTCAGGTCAACCGAAACTCAGGTCAAGGCCATGAAGTATTGACCTCAGGTCAAGGTCATGAAGTCGCCTAGGGAGGTCATGTAATATATCAATCGACACGTCGTGGCGATACAAGCACAATGACGGTAATTTCAGCAATCTAGCTCAATGCAGTGCGATATAATGCGTATAAATGTGTAGTGATCTCAGGGGACCTCTCAGAGACCTTGGCGAGGTCGCTGAGCAAAAATGTCAGCAGTAACATTGAGCATAGCTCCCATCTACATGCCACAACCGTTGTGAGATCATTCCGAGAGAAAATATGTAACCAGGAAACATTTGTATATTTTACCATAGCCCTATAATGGGGAAGCCATGACCGCGACCTGACCTAAGGTCAAAGCTACGAAAGAAAAGCTGGTATACATATTATGGTCCCTGATTAGATCATGACATGTAATAAGTTTGAAATCAATCGCCCAATTATTGTGGAAGTTATGCCACCTATAATTCCGAGTGTAGTTGGGTCACTTCGCCTGACCTCGTGACCTGACCTGAGATGACCCATGATTAAAAATGTACGAGAATATGTGGAAAAGACCAATGAAGAGCTATGCCAGGTTTGGCCTAGCTACCCCGATTAGTTTGGCGGAAAATGAGGAAAAACTTGAGGGGGCAGATATCTGTCCCCCGGACGTGCGCGGGCTAATGCACCCACTGTCAGAAGTTCAAAGCAGCACAGTTTGCTGGATACTGTTTCCTGGAATTTGAGGAATTTATAAATACGAAACAAGACACATGCATACCCATAGCCCATCCAGCCGACAAGGTCAATTCAAACAACTACAGCATTGAAAGCAAGTACGGTTAATAAATGCGATCAGTAGAATTTAAGATGAAAAAAATCCATATTCGTAATCAGCACATGCATAGCTTTCGAGTAGTGTACTTCGTCTTTTGAGCACCGTGAGCCGTTCCAGCAAAGCGTAAGAGGCGAGCGATTGGATTTCACCGAGGTCAGACATGGTATTCCGCCAAGGTCAGATACGAGATTCCGCCGAGGTAGATATTGGTGGTTATTGGTTTTACATCTCGACCGTTCAGTCACGCAGCGTCGCCAATCTCCCACGCCGATTGGTTGCGGACGAGGAGTAGCGACAGGTGAAGTTCGAACCCACAATCTTTCGATTGTGAGACCAGCAACTTACCTCTAGATTAAGTTCAGGTACGGGATTCCGCCGAGGCTAGGCACGGATGCGGAATTCCGCCGAAGCCAGGTGCGGGTTCCACTGTTTCCTTGGACGCCCAAGTCAACCCATACATAGTCCGCACAAGGAAAGATCCGATAGTACGTCTGGTCAGGCGATGCAGCGCACCAATACCGAGAGCATCCGGTCACAACGTCACGTCAGGTCAGATCAGGTCAGGTCACGCCCGGCGACACCAGCCGTGCTATGGGCGCTGTATGGCCGAAGCAGTCGAAGCGCCCCTAAGCCCAAATAACTAACTAACTAACCAGCCGTGCACTCGCCAAATACCACGGAAGGTTTGGGACCCAGATGCGAGAAGGTCCACGTCTACTATCTCCTCGAGCTACTGAGCACTTAAAGACACCCGCCAAATACCACAGAATGACTGGGACCCAGATGCAAGGAGTTTCACGTCGACTATCTCCTCGCACTATTGGACATTGAAGCGCTGTCTACGTGCCCTTTTCAGGGCAAACGAAGTTCAGGTGAAGAGCGGGAGGCGTATTCCGCCGGATTGAATGAGCTAAAAGCCGAGGGACTTCATCAGCCTGCGGGGAACCCAGTCACCAAAAGAAACTCCGGCACCTGCTTCAATGTGGTTAAGCATGTTGTGGTGAAACGTGCCCCGGATTTTCTGGGATGCAAAGTAGTTGCAGAATAATTCGATGGCTTGAGCGGTGACCGAAAAAGCATCGCTGGGCGCTGGGTGGTGCATTTTCACCTGAAACTGGTATACTTTTGCACGCACCAGTTCGCTCCAACGCTTAACATAGTGAAAAGACAGCGCAGACGAGCACGCATGGTTCCATCCAAACTTCACTACATCATCAGACACATGCAAGCAACCAGCTACGAATGCATGCCTACTGAGCAATACACATTGCTACCCCGGACAAAGGAGGCACATGATTAACATTGGAGCAAACATCTTTTATGGAAACTGCTCACGACAGACGTTGGTGAGCCCCATGGACTGTTCCATTCATTGAGATTCCAGGCAATCCACCAGACAAATGTACTGCGTGGGTTTGATCCACCACGATTTGGTCGTCTACCACGACCATGTTAATGTATAGACACAAGCAATACCGTACGCAGAAATGTAAGCCCTAAATTAGCCTCAAAGTCGGTCAAATAGCCTTTCGGGGCTCGGCCCGACATCTGCAACAATCCTACAATTCACATCATTCGAAAATGGTGTAAGCATAGCTCACAAAAGCGCACTTCATACGGTTCCTTTCAGGTGGAAAGATCGAACAAATGCTGACAATAGACAAGTGGCAGTAGAACTTGTAGTTTCCAGGAAGCTCACCAGGGAGCACGCGTTTCGGGACGACGTGTTCCTTGCTCGTACAGCATGTAGGACGGCTCTGGCACTCCGATCACAGGCTATCTTTGGAACCCAAGCTGTCAGTAGCCGCGCTGAAAACGTGGCAACGAATTAGCAACAGAAAATGACTGACGACATCAGCATGATTAACCTTTAAAACACCACCAGATCAGTTGCAGCCTACGGTAATCGTCTTTCGGAGTTCGCTGGTTGGTTATTTGGGCTTAAGGGCGCATCGACTGCGATGGCCATACAGCGTCCATATCTTTCGGAGTGATCTTGTTTGTCACACCGCTTTTAGTCAAGCGTTTCATAGCGTTTCAAGCGTTTCATAACTGGCTTAGTTTTAAAAGTATGAAAGCAATTAACGGAAATACAAAATTGACCGTTCTCGGTATTAATGTTGAAGTATTAATGTTGATTCGGTGGTACAGTCATCAAAAAGTTCCCGGATACAAAAAAAAAACATGGGTTTAACCATGCATAAACATCCAACTTACAAAACCCACATTGACAGCATTGTTCGACAAATGTACCTGAATGTTGATAGCCTTAATGCAAGAACGTCACGTCACCCGCAGCATGCTATGCAGCTGATAATCACCGCTCATGTACTGCCTCCCATCTTAGGATCTGGCATCGCAATTTACGATACCTGTGGTAGCACTGAATTACATCAGGTATACACAATTATACATTTCAGAGTCAAGGTGATCGGCGGTTGAAAAAAACGTGATCACATATCAGATGTACTGCGTGCACTGTAATGCTTCAGCAGAAAATATTATCACAGCAGATGTACTGATTGAGCTCGAATGGTTGAACAGAAAATGTGATCACATATCGGATGTACTGCGTAAACTGGAACAGTTCAATAGAAAATGATTTGACATATTAGATGCACTGCGTGGACTGGAATAGTTGTCCGCGACACATCTGGCCATGATATATGTAATAGCCATACGATGATATATCATCGCAAATACACGGTTTGTCACGCCATTCAATTCGGACAACCTGCACCAATCGCAGACCGACTATTTATAATCGGACACGACCATCATACCCGCAACGCTTATGAATTTCCACTACCAAGAATAAGAACCGAAATAGGCAGGACACAGCGCGTTTATAGTGGCGTGCAGAAATACAACAAGCAAAGGGGCGCGTTTGGAGCCCGGATCCTGTATACAATTTTCCGTGTGGCGTCATACTTTCGGATCTGATCCGCCAATTAACCGTTCGACGCGAACAGGATCTGGAAAATTATCCAGATCCTGCGGATTTTTTAGACGAAATCTACAGTATCTGTGTAACGTCACTAGCATTAGCGGCACTTGTGGCGCACAAGTTCATACAGCACGCGCCATGCTGCTTTGAGCCATGGAAGTCATGGTGCTCGACAAATAGAAGATGTAGGTAATTTTCCAGTTGCAGCTTGCATGTATACGAGTGCGATATTTTTGAGCCCAGATAAGTAAAGGTAATAAAATCTTCGGCTACAATAAACTGGTAACTATGCAGGGACCAGCATTACCAAGGAATCAAACCAAGGATTCGGACACCCTCCGACCCACCCAAGATCTCCAGCCACGGTGCCGTGGTCTTCTATATGTAGCTTTGATGGTGACTCGCAGAGACATCATTAGTTTCCTTTCATCCAGCATTGAAGCACACATTCATCACTCCAGATAAGATAGCACCAAGGTTCCCTTTGTCGGAAGTATCGGACTCGGAAATATACCTGACTACACCCAATAACCACCCAGTGAGCATGCCGACAGTGGCCCTCGATCGGGTAGGGAGTGGAATTTCCGCCAATGCCGACATGCAGCCAACACCCAGCCGACATGTAGCCGACATGAGGCCGATGTCGGGAAGATGTCGGGCTGCTGTCGGGGCGCTAGGGGCCTGCTATCGGCTGGGGCTTGAAATGTCGAACATCGGTCCTACGTTGCCTGACCGCTTTTGATATCCTGAATTGAACCCAACATAAGTTGATATCATGGTGTTTTATATACTTTGAAGGGGAATTTCCCCTCCCCAATAATTTCAACTTTTGTTTGTTGTTTGTTATTGGGTGGTTCACGACGCACTTTATGCATATTCACGGCTAATGGCGCCGCCCACACCGTTTCGCCGGTGGGCTGCGGGATTGGGAAAGCCCTGAACGGCGCTAGTGTCGAACCCGGGGGCCTTTGATACCCAGAGCCCAACACCTTAACCACTCGCCCATCCCCACGCCAATTTCAACTTTAATGCGGAACCCAATGGAGTGTTCCACCACTCCATCCATTTGTGGTTGCTCATTGCCTTCATGTATTTTGCCTAACCCTAATAACATTAATAAATCAACACGTTTTGGATATTCCAAGTCAGCATGTCGATATCGGGCCGAGAACCGCCCGATGCCGGCATACCATTAACGAGATGCCAAGCTCGCCTGGACACATGCCGTCAGCGGGATGACATCGGCATGTTTACTGGACTGTTCATCTCAGATGAATTAACTTTTACTGGACCCGACCAACCCTCGTCAACCGCTCCTGAACCTTCTGTAACAATGCTGGCGATGCGAGCAGGCGTACGACGTGTAGCACGGCCACCAGATTCGACGCACTAGCGGACTATTTGTGTTCGATATTTGCAGATCCGGCAGGATCCGGTTGTGAGCACCGAACGCCGAACGGAAAATTATCCGTCCTCGCGTAAATTATTATCCGAGCTGCAAACATACCCAATGTCTTGATTTTGTAGCAGGGAATGGAACTGGTTTCCGAAAAAGTACAATGCAAGTTGTATTAAGCAAGCAAAGATTTTATCCATCTGTGCGAATGGCTTGCATGATGTACGATGAAATGTAATATTTACGTTTGCTTTTGATATACAAATGACTTGCGGACATGAAAAGCCACCGATCTGGATGTTATGGCAATAAACGAATATGAATGTAGTAATATTCACGCTTAAGCACTCCCTGTGAAAAGGTCAGTAACAGATAGCGCCTGCAATGCCCAACGCAGTATTCCTCAGTAACCTATACTACCAATGTGCAATGTTACATTTCGATCCGAGGATCATGGGTGAAATGGAGATGAAGTGTAGATCTTGTGTTTGAACATGGAAAAAAAAACACCCGAAACACTATTGTATGGTGCCTGTGAATAAAAATGCGCACCACGTTCAGCTTAATCGTCAAAACCCCAGACAAAAAAAAAACAGAAAAAAAGACAAAAACTTCTTTAAAAAAGTAACCGAAGTCAAGTTAGACCAATGACCTCGAACAGCTTTGAAAGGATCAATGAACGTGACACTCGCGTTAACTGAGTCGTTCATCACTTCTTACTTATTAGAGCTTTAGGGCGCATCGACTACATTGGTCATGCAGCGCCCAGAGTCGTTCATCACTCTACCCTACCCAGAATGTTCCGCTTGTGGATAATTAGCGGCACTAATGCTGATAATTCACGATTTAAAGAAACCGCGACAAAAGCCCCTGACGTCCTTCCCCTATAATGACAGTGAAATCACGGGCCAGTGACCTAGTACATTTTCAGGGGCGGGGATGGCCGAGTGGTTAAGGTGTCGGGCTATGGGTACCAAAGATCCCGGGTTCGACTCTAGCGCCACTCAGGACATTTCCCAATCCCGCGGCCCACCGGCGAAACAGTGTGGGCGGCGCCATTAGCCGTGAATGTGCATAAAGTGTGTCGTGAACCAATCAATAAACAATAAACAACTAGTACATTTTCAGTTGTTTACACCATGAAGTTGGCAATGAATGCTCCATCAGCCCCAGCGTACAGCGGCGCGCTGACGCCATCTTTCCGTGATCCCAAAACAATGCGTATGGAGAGGGAGGGATGAGATTGCACATCCACACCCTGCCTGGACGAATGTTCCTCAACGGTTTCTCTATCTGTATCTGCTTAAAAAAGTTTTGAACAGTTTTCCATTTGTAATTATTTGCAATACCACGCCGAAAGTTCGGGACGATTGCTTATTATGCATATTATTACCCAAGCAATATTTGTGGGAGTCTTCTAGTCGTGTGCGCGTTTGCCGAGAATAGTCTCCAGTGACGCGTCAGTCAGAACTCTGGAGACGCATAGGTTCGAAGTCGAGTCCCAATCATGGCAGCTGCCCGAAGGCCGATCAGAGTATTTGAGCGCCCGTGCAAAAAGTACAAAGCCAAAAATGACGCACAAGAAGCCGAATGAAGAAAAGTGTCGAAATGGAAAAGTCGTCTATAATTATCACCTTTGCCTGGCCTTGTGGTCTAACTGCATTTTACCACATATGGTAGTAACATCCAAATTAGTTGTTTGCTTCAGCCCCCACTCCCGACAACCTTCGAAGACATCTTACCACATAAAATGACAGATTTGGTGAGATTTTGCTTTCGGTAATGCAAAATGACTTCCGAGTTGTGCGAATACACATTCTTACCTAATCTGATCGCATGTTGACATGGTATTTGACACGGTGGCATGACAGAAGCTTTTACATATATTCGTCTTTTTTCACCGAGGACTAAATCAAACATACTAAAAAGTACTTGGGAATTTTGATCTTGACTTGCTCTATTGACGTGACCTCAGGTTACGAAAGCAAATTCGTTCGACAACAAATACTGCATGGTTGATTCACATGCATCCAGATTCTGCATGTAATTGAGGAATAGTACTATAGATGATAACAGTAAATGGGTTAAGCGACCTGATTCAAGCGTAATTAGACACACATCGAGTGAAACCTGCGCAAACGATGGCAAATTCCTAGGTTCTGCGAAATAGTATTGGGAAAAATGGAGACGCATTTGTTTTGTGGACATGTGATGCCAAGGAGGAAATACAATACGATATGATATCCCGCTCTACTGATATACCACATCCCGCTCCCCTGAACTCCCATATCCCGCTCAACGGACATCCCACATCCCGCACCCCGGATATCCCACATCCCGCTCCCCGGATATACCACATCCCGTCACCTGGATATCCCACATAAGGCTCCCCTGATATCGCACATCCCCTCAGATATCGCACATCCCGCTGCCCGGATATATCAAATCCCGCTACACTGATATACCACACCCCGCTCCACTGAAACCACCACCCCGCTCCACTGAAACCACTACCCCGCTCTCCGGAAATCTCACATCCCGCTCCACTGATATACCACATCCCGCTCCCCGGATATACCACATCCCGTCACCTGGATATCCCACATAAGGCTCCCCTGATATCGCACATCCCCTCAGATATCGCACATCCCGCTGCCCGGATATATCAAATCCCGCTACACTGATATACCACACCCCGCTCCACTGAAACCACCACCCCGCTCCACTGAAACCACTACCCCGCTCTCCGGAAATCTCACATCCCGCTCCACTGATATACCACATCCCGCTCCCCAGATATTCCACATGCCATACCGCTCTGGCGCCGCCTTCACCCCGTCGGGCGAGGGGAGGGAATGATGGCTTCCCCTCTCAAAACCGCGAACGCCGCAACAAATACAAATAAACGTCATATCCATGGAAGGCTCGTGACAAGGAGAGCCAGCAAACAAAAACAGAATCTATTCATTCAGGTTGTGCAATTGTTAGAAAATTACGGCGAGTTTTCAAAAAGAGTAGCATCCACGAAACCCTCATATCGTCGGTCTCCGAAAAGAAATCTGGTTCTGAAAGCAACATTCGACAGCTCACGAACTGTTTAGCAATATCTAGCATTCATATGGGGTCCGCGATTTGACTTTGACCTGACCATGGGTAATTGGTCCATTCTCCGGTCGTTCTCCGAGCTAGTTCCTCGGTTCCGTGCCTTCATCCCTCGCCTTGGTCTCCATACAATTCCCCGGTTCGCTCCGCCAGTCCAGTTTCCCTTTCCCATTCGACTTGTATCCCTTTACCTTGCATGATTTGGAGTTTTAGTACAATATATTTTTCCATTTGACTTTCATCCCTTCGACTTACCTACCTTCGCCTGTTTGTTCTTTCGACTTTTTGCCCTTCAACCTTTCGTTTTTAGCCTTTTGTCCTGGGATTGATAATTTAACACGCGCCCTGGAGGGAGGGGGCGAAATCAGCTGTGCCAGCTTAGAAATTACCGGCGCGTTGTTTAAAGCAAGGAAAATGGAAATCGGTCGACTTTTCGAGTTAGGGGCCGCTAAAGTAAAAAAATGCAACGCCGGACAAAAAAATTCGGCGATGATTCGCTTCCCGTATATTCGCAAAAGGGAAGTATTCTTAGCAACACTAGCGACTTGTTTAATGTATTTTGTTATGCTATATAGCTTCAAAGCCATGTTAGGTCACCGAGGTCAAGTCAGGTCAAGTTCATGACAGGTTAATGAAATTAAATTTGGTCAACTGGAATGTCGTCATACATGCAAGTGACTGTCATGCGATTGATGCTACTTTGCATGTTACTCCCTAAACATCCTGCAAACTACTGTTTGTCATTGTGTACCCTAAGCCTTTCCATACTTTATTCATGTACTTCACGCCTTTCTTTGCGAAGGCGATTGTGCCGAGCCGCCCAACGGAGCAGTCGGGCGGGCGGTCCGGCTCCGGTAACTGGAGCAAGTAATGATCTGATAAAGTGCTGTTATATTTGTGACCCGAGGTCAAATACCGGGTCTAGCATCCGTATTGCATCATTAGTAATGTCCGAAACATCATTGATGCCTACTTTGGAGCATTAAACACAGCGATCTATAACAATGACAAGCCAGGCCACGCAAAACTACAAAATTTTGACATTTTGACCTCATTCGTCCTTGAAGATATTGACCTAAGGTCATGAAACTAGCACACAATATAGTTCACTACCGTACCCATCCACCCTGCAAATTTCGTTGCTACAGCTTTAATAGGAGCAGAGATCTAAGGGGGCGGAATTCGCCGCCCCCCCCCCGCCCCTCCAGTGCGTGTAATTGTCTGAGGCCCTCCAGGGCGCATGTTAATCACTCGGCCACACACATAATCGCTCACACAGCACGCACACCCGCACGCGCGCACGTGCAGATTTCGTAGAATGATTTGCGACACAACTTTCCTGTTGGTAAATCCATGACCAGACATGCTGCTCGTGACTGAACATTTCTAGCCTGTTGGTACACTTTCTATACTCAAGGTCCGAGCTGACCTGCAAGATATTACTGTAGCTGATGTATTACATATCATATCCCCATATTCTCCCAGGTTTATTGCAAGGAAACCGAAAGTTTGAGAGTCTGTGATTTATATCTCCTGTAAGTCAAGGTTCTAAGATTAGCTTCATGAAGAGGGAACTCCCAGATACCCAAATTCCAGGTTGCTAAAACGTCACGAGGTTACGAAATCAAATGTTGACTTCACAGGATCACACTTATTTGCCCTCAAGCAATAATTATCTTAGCTACCCATCGGGTATATCTTCAACTCTAAAATGTTATATAAATTTGGTAAGCTATTTATTACCACTAAAATACAATGATTTTCTACATAAACCTTCTCCGTGGCACCAAAACGTTCACAACATGTATTTCGTGACCCTCTCGACCTAGAAAGCAAAAACTCACGACTCGTAATCCGGGCAGTAGAACACCCAGTGGCCACGTTTTACACAATTGGATGGTTGTGGTGGACGGTTTGGTGTTTACCTGGGTCATTTGTCCTGGAATTGTCCAATACATGAAAATAAATCTGAAGGGAATTGGTGTTCGCTGCATCTCGTATGCGCCGACCAATGATGGGTGTAATCAAACAACATACCCGAATATGAACGTAAATGTGCTTCCAGCTATGTGCGATTTTGCGCTAAAAAGTCCGATCTTGAACACATTGCAACTGCCACACATACAATACCCGCATTCCAAATCAGTACTGTCGGTGTACCTTGCTCGACCAAATATACTCTCGAACATATCCCCGAGTATAGTATGCTTCAATTTACTCGCATCCAGCAAAATACTGCGTTATACAAGCATTCCGAAGGCTGCACTACCTGCCATCTATCGGCCACGGTGCAATATAGTGTTGGCAACCACCGCTATAGCCGGCGCCACAACACCGGCTGGAGAATATACTGGCCCAGGGCAACACATGTCCTACTTACGGGTTCTCAGTAGCTTCGCATTTATCAGCTGCATCCTTGGCTGAACATTGCTGTTCCTGCACAACATTCTCATCTTGGCATACCTCGGGTCCATCGTTGGCAGACGACACCTGCACATGTTTCTTCTTCTTGGCCATGACTTTGGGTGACTCATTCTCACCGATCTTGTACTCATACTGCAAGAGCAATACACGTGTGTTCGCATCCAAACAAACACGTAAGTGAAATATCGTGAGGTTGCGCGATGAGGAGTACGATTGAACATGACATTTGTCCTTTGGCCAGCACTGCTTTGATCGACAGGTCAATTGGTTATCCATTGCCAGGCCACAGTTCAGCCTTTGATCTGATTTTCACTTAGATTTGCATACCGGATGCACAAGTATTACGCCCTTCAGTCTTGCTGTTAGCAGATACGCATACAAGAAACCGAGCCATAAAACGACACAAGCATTAGTCTATGCGTAAACAAATAAGCAGATAATTAGATACTGGATTCGACAGAAACATAGAGCGTTTGCATACGTTTTCAGGACGTAACAGAGCGCATTTCACAGTTACTTGAGGATGCTAATGCCGTGATTTTGCAGTAGCGCTACGGTAAAATAAAACAATTACAGCAAAATGTTCCGGTGTATTATCTGCAGCCATTTGCGCCCGGTAGATACAAGAACATACCTGATAGAGCGGCCAGAACGAGGCGAGGAAGCCGACGTCTGCCAGCAGGTTGGGCAGCAGCCAGAACTGGAGGCGGCCCCGTGTGGGCAGCCACAGCAGCAGGAACACCACGGCCCGCACCACAGACAGCACCAGCACCAGCATCAGGAACCCGACAGCCGATACCGCTAAGTAGTAAACGCTGCGTCTGTGAAAGACAACCCCGTCTGAAAAAAGACAACCCCGTCTGCCCTGCCTGTGTAGGGACGGACTCGTCACCCACACGTGTTAACACGTGGCATACGCCCTGCTCATGAAGGGGCAAACGCGTCACCCACACATACGAACACGTGACATACCTGCATAAGGTCAGATCCGCTACCCTCGCATGCCACTTGTCAATTGCCTGTGTGTAAGGACAGACCTGTTACCTATACGTGTCGGCACGTAGCATACGTCCTGCACATGTAGGGGCAGGGCATCCACACGTGTCCGCATGTGGTGCACGAGGTTTGTGTAAGAGCAGATCAGTCCCACACGGACACAGGCTTAGAAGTGGCACGCCTCGTGTCCGTTAAAGGGGTGACCACAGACAAGGGCAGACTTGTCGCCAACGCGTGCCGACAGCCCGTGTGGCAGAATAGCGAGCGCTGTACATGACCTAACAGGTAGCGAGGGTATGTCGGTCAGTCAGTTAGTCGGTCTGTGGGTATGTCGGTCAGTCAATTAGTCGGTCTGTGGGTATGTCGGTCAGTCAATTAGTGGTCTAGGGCGTCGGTAGCTCAGTGGGTAAGCTGAGCGTCTGACAAGCCAGATGTACGGGGTTCGATTTCCCGCGATGACCGCCCTTCCTGCCAGGGTGAGAGGCAGGCGACGCCATATGGCCTCGCTGCTGGCTGCGTCGTAAAGCCCACAATCCAATCAAATCAAATCCAATTAGTCGATCTGTGGGTATGTCGGCCAGTCAGTTAGTCGGTCTGTGGGTATGTCGGTCAGTCAGTTGGTCGGTCTGTGGGTATGTCGGTCTGTGGGTATGTCGGTCTGTGGGTATGTCGGTCTGTGAGCATGTCGGTCTGTGAGCATGTCGGTCGATCGGTCGGTCGGTCGGTCGGTCGGTCGGTCGGTCGGTCGGTCGGTCGGTCGGTCGGTCGGTCGGTCGGTCGGTCGGTCGGTCGGTCGGTCGGTCGGTCGGTCGGTCGGTCGGTCGGTCGGTCGGTCGGTCGGTCGGTCGGTCGGTCGGTCGGTCGGTCGGTCAGTTGGTCGATCGGCCGGTTGGTCAGCCATATGTGAAGTCTGCAACGTTCGAAAAATTGGTGTTCAACTATTCACTGTTCTGAATTATTCCAAGCTCCAAATATATAAGCCTCCATTTCACGCTTAGCTGCAGACTCGCCTACGTCAAGACATGTTAAGCCGTGGACCACTTCACGTAACTGCGCCGGTTGAAGCCTGTAAGGAGAAGGGCGACTATCGGCCAGTCGAGTCCGTGCCACAGCAAGGGAACACGCCGCCAAGACATTCGCAACTCCCATGGGGCGCAAGTACCCGACGTAACTACGGCGAACTGGACGGTCAGCGTGCACAGTCTGCCGCGCACATTACAATCGGCGGGCGCGCGGGAGACACCCGGGGCGGATGTGCTCGCCGACCAAGGTCACCTAACAGAACAGGAAAATGGACCGACCCGGACCGGCACGCGAACCGGACAGCACAGGAAAGTGGCGGCCGGTGGTGTCACAGCAGAACCGGGCCGACCGGCCGGCCGGCCGGCACACACACACACACGGACACGGGGACCGCGTGTGCAGCCGACCCGGCGGCAGCGGCGCGGCCGACCGGCCAAAAACAGGCCGCGCATTCTCCGTGCCGGGTGTCACAACCAGAACTCACGGTTTCCAACAATACACACTGGGTGTGAAATTGAAACTTAAGCGACAGAGTGTCGTTGAGTCGTCGCATGAGGAAATCACATCATGTGTTTTGCAACTACAGGCGGTTTGAGAACAGAGCAATGGACAAGCATCACATTTTGCCTTCGCACGCAACTTCACGTTACGCATGCGTAATATGCACACCGGACTTTTGGGAACCACCCTCGTGGTGGTTGTGACGTTACGACGCACTCGGCAGCTGCGGACAAATGGCGTCGCATCCCACTCACCCTGATAGGCGGGGCGGGTATCGCGAGTAACCGAATATCGTACCTAGGGAACCAACTTAGCATTCATGCACAACAATCGGAGCAAAGTTGAATGGAGAATGCAACACTCAACTCAAGAAAACATGAATTGCTAGTCTTGTAATGGATTCCTGATTCCACCCCTCGTAAAACTGATAATTTTTGAAGACCTAGATGGATCGAATTCGTCATGGCAATTCGATTGTGCAAAAGCACGAAGGAGCTATGTAGTGACTGACACAGAAGAGACTGCCGTGAAACATGAAATAAGACCAGATCAGTGCATCGGCCAATTTGGTTTTCTGTTATTTTCCAATGATAAAAAAAAACGATAGCGATGGCGACGAGCACACATTAATTTCAGGAGTAATTGTCCTTTTTGCTTCAGCATAGAAACCTGTATTGTTCACGGACCCTCCTTTCCACCCATAATGCTCTGAAGCAGACTAGTGAGGTTTCGGACAACTTACGCATACATTTAGCTGGAACTATTTAAAGCTTTTGAAAGCAGGAAATCATTTCTGGTTTGGGAGAATTAACATCCTCGGCATGGTTTCATCTGGTGTGTACACACCTTATGTATGATGTATACTTTTTCGGATGTGACAGGCTGACTGACCTCATCCAGCCGGGCCAGAGCGGGAACAGACAGACGGTGACGATGGCGGCCACGATCATCGCGCCCAGCAGCCAATAGTGGGTGGGGATCGGGTCGTAGAGCCACACGTACGCGTCCAGACCGTCGACGAACGTCTGCTCCAGGTGCATGTCCAGCTTGATCCGCCGCTTCGGCTGCGCGCCAGCGGTAGAGTCACGCCCCGGCCACAACGGGTGCCCCCGAACATCCGGTTGACAAGCGTGCGAGGCACGCCACAAGAGAGGGGAAGCTCCAAATAAGGACAGCACAAACGGGAAGGAGAAAGTCACGGTAGAGGCAAAGCGATCTCAAAATATAATTACCTGGAAACAGAGCTGTACAGGCATTAACTATGGAGAGCAGAGACTAACAGCCATAGAATCACGGTGAAATAGAGCTGGACATGCACTAACTATGGAGGGCAGCGAGTGACGTCGGATTTGACATGGGGCAGGTCCAAATGTCAGTATCGCTGTTACTAGTCAGATGGCACTACAAAATATGAAGTCTGGAAAGGCATCACCTGAACAGAAAACGAGCAAACACACACTGCAGGCACCCAATGGGGAGGAGTTCAAGATGCACAAAAAATCAAGCATGAGTCACCTTGCGCGCTGAAGCCTTCGGGGCGACATCACCCTCTTTAGCACCGGGTTCACCTCCCGCGTCCTCTTCATTACTTCTGTCGGCCAACTTCACATCGTCCTCTTCCGATTCGCTGTCATCATCCATGGCAGGTACTTTCCCCTTTTCCTCTTCTTCCAGCCTCTTCATTCTCTTTATTTGCTTTCTTCGCAGGTCCCGCTCACTGATTACTATTTTCTTGGCTCGATGGAAGAATTTGTGACGAAGCATCCTTAGATTGGAACGACACAACAAAGAAGTGCTTAGAGACCGATCAGCAGGTAACTGTGCAAGCACACCGGCAGTAAGTATACATGAAAAAACACATGTACTAAATCATAGCATACATATCTGATTAAATGGCCATACCTCACACTGCAAGCTGTCAACATTCCCTTTTTCAGATAGTTTCAGTAGATCAGATTTGCATTTCGTGACCGTGGTCCTGATTATGTGTGAATAAATGATGCAGGAATGCGATACTGTATTGTTGGTAACATGACCATTGGTCCAACCAAAGCCCATCAGGTTAATCAGTCTTTCTTCAGTAGCTACTTTCAGTGATGACTCTGACACGGGGAGAAAGGGGGCAAGTTCCTCAACATCTTTGGCATCTGGCATAATGCCACTGAACGCTGGACGGAAAGAATGGACCCAAAAATAAATGGTTTGTGCATTTGGGTTTAGGGGCGCATCGACTGCAGCGGTCATGCAGCGCCCAGACCCAAACATAAAATTGTCGCCCAACTTCCATGTGGTGCCGGAGTGTCTGACTTCTCGCAAGCAGAGAAAACCACTTGACAACCAACACCCCCACTCCCACCCCCACGCCCACGCCCACCCCCACCCCCATCCCACCCCAACCCCAACCACAACCACAACCACAACCACAACCCCAGCCCCAGCCCCAGCCCCAACCCCAACCCCAACCCCAACCTCAACCCCAACCATAACCCCAACCACAACCATAACCCCAACCCTAACCCTAACCCCAACTCCAACCTCAACCCCAACCATAACCACAACCCAAACCCCAACCCCAACCATAACCCCACTACCACCACCACATGCACACACACCGGCCACTCACAAGTCCAAGAACATGACGACCGATTCACGATCTGTGAAGAACATCTGCTGGCTGCCGACGCCGGTGGCCCACGGCGAGTCCATCAGCGCATTGACGGCGCGAGCGGCCGTGAAGTACTCCACCGGGTGGTCCAGGAACTTTGTCCTCTTACGCGGCACATGCTGGCGCATGTAGCCGGCTATGGCGTACTCGTCTTTCGAGGGCTTTTCTTTGGCCGCAGTAGACTTCTGCAGGCGCGGATGGCAGATTCGCCTAGTCAGAATGTAGCTGACTTATGTCGGGTTGTCTATTAAATTCTAGGTTGGGTTATGTTAGCAGCCTTGATACCAGCTTAGCAGCAAGTAACAGCTGCTAGTGGAGTGTAACTGATACCCTGCACTGTAACTGATACCCTGCTGTTCATGTTACCTTGGCATAGTTATGAATTTACAAAACTTGTGCTCAGGCTACTTGCTGAAACATGAAGACGTTTGGTTTTGCCCTTCCCGGCATTGCCCATACCCCTCATAAAGTGTGACTATGCTACTGCTGATGGAAATATCAAAAATGCACACTGACCATAGCACATGGTGTGGAAGAGGAGGAACAAATATTTATTGAATATGCAGTCCACACCGATTTCACATGAGTGCAGCCATGATCATGATTGTCACTGGCCTAATTATTGACAAAAAGTGGTGGGAAATATAACAGCAAAAGGACACGCGTAGCAATGATTGCCATCAGTTTACAAACTACACCTAATTAGAACTAAAACACATGATGGTCAGCCAGAATGCAAGCTGTAACCGATTTTTAGAAGATTTTGTCAGCTTGGGGTCCAGAAGGTACATGCCAGGCATGTAAGGGAGGGCTTTGGGGCACATTGATCATGTTGATCATACAGCATGCAAGGCAGGGGTGTGATGTGTTTTGAGTAGCATGAATGTATCACACCTTGTGCATGCAGAGTTGTAGGGGAATAAGTTTTGGTCTTTTTGGCGTTAAAGTATAGATTTGAAGTTAAATAGTTAGCTTCAATTATACTAGGTATATCTCCATATACCGGGTGATTGTAGAGGTATATGGGCTTCTTCACTTTTTAGAGTATTTTAGTATTTAGTTTTTTCAGTTGGAGATATTACAAGTGTGTAGATATCATAAGTACATTATAAAACACTAATACTTTCCTAACATACTTTATTTGGATGTGCGGTCATGGTGTGTTTGGTGTTTAAGCTTAAGATTGAGTTTAATTGGTACTAAGTTGGTGGTATTCATAAGTGCTGTGTGACTGTTCATTTTTTCTGTCTAGCCATAAGTTACATCAAAAGTGATATTCATATAGTTGTATACTTGTCTAGAAGACAATTGGATTATACATTTTATTTATTTATTTTAAAAAAATTGTTTAATAGTTTCTGTTTAGTGTGTTGGTACTCTTGAGGTGCATAGATAAATAACTGATAGTATAGGAGGTAGCGATTTATAGTGAATAATGGTTGTTATTTGGTCGGTTGTTTAGCGGGTTAACTTGAATCTAAATCTAGGCATAAGCTGCAGCCTGTAGGATGGTTTCGAACAGGATGCAGGCACTAGAGGAAGAGATTTGGACCCTTAAGGCAGAACTTTCCAAGCTCAAGGTTGACCTTGTTGCACAGGGTAGGCAAGAAAAAGCAACAAGGGGTCACCCCGTAGCAGGGTCATCATATGACCAGGTGGTCGCAGGCCACCAGGTAGCTGGGCTTCCCCTACTGTGGAGGTGGCTGGGATTTCTCGAGAGGGGAGAGTTAATAGTGAACAGAGGAGGGGTATTTCTGGTAGGTCACAGGAGGTGAAGTGGCATGAGGTCAGGGGGTGGATGATTTGGAGACGCGAGCCTAAGGAAAGGGTCAGTGAGTGGCAGGTGGCAGGTGGTAGGAGCGGGAGGAAGCCTAGTCGAACGGCCCAGCGGGCAGGCGTATTAACATCGAATAGGTTCCAGGCATTGGAGGACTGCTCCCAGGATAGTATTAGTAAGAAGACAGTGCTGGTCGTAGGCGACTCTCGTGTGCGACACTTAGATCGGGTATTCTGTAAAGGTAGGAGGGACAGGAGGTGCATCACCAGGCCTGGTGCCAAGGTGAAGGACCTGGTACCAGTGGTGGCACAGGTCACCAATGATCACCAGTTTAGTACAGTTATAGTGCAGGTAGGGGTAAATAACACAGGTCCTGCTAGGGGTGAGGAGCTGCTGCTGGACTACAGAAACCTTCTGGCCACCCTAAAGGATAACAATAGGAAAGTCATTGTAACTGCAATTTTGCCTAGGGCTGGAGCCTCCCCTGAGTGGAGCTCTAGGGCACTGGCAGCCAATGCCAGGGTAGGTAAGCTCTGCCATGAGTTAGGTTTCACCTTTGTAGACGAGTGGTGCAGGTTTTATGCATCATGGGACCTCTATCAGAGGGATGGCCTGCACTTCTCTGAGGAGGGGGTCCGTGTGTTAGGCAAAATGTATGACCATATCCTTCAGGGAAACTAGGAAATGGGATGGGGAGAGATGAAATTGCATTGTCAACTCAGGAATATTCCAATAGTGTCAGCCAAGGCAATAGAACCTCAAAGTCAGTAAATAGGGACAGCAGTAGTTCAAGGAGGCAGAGTGATAGTTCATCTAGTGATAAAAGAACTCCTCAGCATGAACAAGCCAAAGGTGGTTATGGAGCATTTTTTAAGTGTATGATGTTTAATGCTCAGAGTATCCGATCCAAATTTCAAGTGTTGAGTTCAAGTGTTATGTTGCTGAGGAGGAACCAGATCTTGTTTGCATTACGGAGGCATGGGTCAGTGAAGGGTATTTTGGAGATAACTTGCAGGACTATGAGATTTAGGGATACAATATTTATTTCGTGCAATAGGGGTCCAGCAGTGAAAGGGGGTGGTGTAATGCTCTATGTGAATAGCTTATTCAGTTCTCAAAAAGTAGCAGGTGGGGATGAAAATGTGTCTGTGGAGTCCATTTGGCTTGATGTCGCTGTGGGAAAGGCAACAGCAATACACTGAGGATAGGAGCTTTCTACCGATCAGGAACCCTGCCACATTCTCAGCAACTGGAGCTTGATAATGTGATTTGTGAGGAAATCAGTAGAAACTTTCAGAGGAAGTGCCTTATTCTTGGTGACTTTAACCTAAAAGGATATGAAAATGTTGGTGTTGGCTCCCCATCATGCAAAATGTTTAGGAAATGCCTTGAAGAGGACCCATTCTTACACCAGTTTCTATAGGAACCTACCAGGCATGCCTCATTCTTGGACCTTGTATTCTCGGATTTAAGTGACTTGGTTCAAGACTTGACTGTAGGAGAAACTCTGGGAGGAAGTGATCATAATATAGTTAGATTCAAGGCACATGTATGGGAAATTATTACGGATAATTTGGTAAATGTTCCACATTTCAACAGAGCAGATTTGACGGCATGAGAGCAGCTTTAAGTGCCATCAGATGGGAAGAAGAATTCTCCAATTTAAATGGCTGTGAAATGTGGGAAAAGTTCAAATCTTTCTTGAAGGAAATTCAGATTAGTCATGTCCCCCCAAAATCAAAGACGCAAAAGAAGGGTAGGAAAGCCAGCATGGCTTACACCAGACTTGATAAAAGCACTTAAGGCTAAGAAAGATGCACTTAGAGTGTTTAAAGAACCTTCAAATATCGTTAATCAAAAGGCGTATCGAAAAGCTAGAGACACTGTGAAGCAAAAAAACAGAGCAGCAAAGCGAGCAAAAGAAGTGGATTTAGCTAGGAACTGTAATGGGGACTGAAAAAAAGTTATTTAGTTTCTACAAGCTGAGTAAAGTTTCTAGCACAATTTGTCCACTGGAAGTAAATGGGACTACATTGGGTGAGGATAGTGAGATACCAGTGTTTACATTGGAAGATATGACCAATCTGCCGACGGTACACCATAGTTCAGTGACATGTGATCTGATAAATGATGTTGATTTCATTGATAGTGATGTTGCTCACAATCATATCAGGAAAATAAAATCAAACAAGACAGCAGGACCTGATGAAATTTATGCTAGGGTATTGCGGAAAGCTCAAAAGGAACTGGCATTTCCACTTAGTATAACATTTTGTAGATCAGTTTCACAAAATGAAATTCCAACAGATTGGAAAAGGGCAGATGTAGTTCCTATTTTCAAGAAAGGAAAAAGAGGGAAAGTTGAAAACTATAGGCCAGTAAGTCTCACATCCCTAGTCTGCAATGTACTCGATTCAGTTATCAAGGATAGAATAGTTAGTTATCTGGAAGGAAACAGATTGATTCAAAATACTCAACATGGGTTTAGAAAAGGACGACCGTGTCTCACAAATGTATTGGACTTTTTTTAATTTCGCCACAGAACAATTTAATCAGGGAAATCAGGTTGATGTAGCATATCTTGACTTTAGTAAGGCCTTTGACAACGTACCCCATAAAAGGTTAATGATACAGCTTCAGGCCCATGATATTGCAGGTAGCATCTTAAAATGGATAGAGTTGTGGCTTTCAGATAGACAGCAAAGAGTGATGCTACATGGTACAGTCATCATGGCGAAATGTTCTTAGTGGAGTCCCTCAGGGGTCAGTACTTGGGCCACTACTGTTCAGTATATTTGTAAATAACATTGAAAATGGCCTAAGCAGTAAAGTTGTGAAATTTGCGGATGATTTGAATATCTTTAGGGCAATAACAGGTCAAAATGAGCACATCTCGCTGCAAAAAGACTTAGACGAACTTGTGAAGTGTTCCGAAGAATGGCAACCGAAACTGTATTTTGAAGTGCAAAATCATACATGTAGGTAAGCAGCATATGAAGGCTCCATACTTGATGGGTGGCCAAGTGCTATCAGTGACTCAACATTTAGGTGTTATTCTAAACACAAAATTGGGGGCATCAGAACAGACCAAGGAAGCCAGGAAGAAGACTCTAAGAATGATTGGGGCAATAAATAGGAATGTATCATACAGAAGTGAGGAAGTCATCAGGAAGCTTTACTGTGCATATGTCAGGCCACATTTGGAATACTGCACCCAAGCTTGGTCTCCTAGCTATGAAAAATATTGTTGGCTTTTAGAGAGAGTACAAAAGATGGCTACAAAAATGGTTAATGGTATAAGCAACCTGGCATATGAGGAAAAATTGAAGAAATTGAATATGTTTTCACTTAGATATACAAGGCTGAGTGGAAATCTCATCGAGGTCTTTAAATTTGTCCATGGTCTGGAGAGGGGATATCTCAGGGAAATGTTTGAATTCAACAGAAATGACGCAATTAGAGGTCATAAATTAAAAAAATAAAGTTAACCAAAGCAGAACAAGGCTAAGACAAACTTTCTTCACCAACAGGGTAGTAGAACACTGGAACCAGCTGCCAGAAACCATTGTCAGTAGCAGCTCATTGAACATCTTTAAAAACAGCATAGACAATCATTATAAGAATAGAGGGCTTGCATTTAAGTATTACAGGGAGGGCTGATTGACAGATTTGGTGGTCAACTGGTTCAGTGTACAGAGTGCAACCAAGAAGGGCCCTTGTGGCTCATAGTTGCGCTAATCTTTTATGCCTTTATGTCTTTATGCATTGGGGAACAAGTAAGCATAGATTATTGATGCACCCATCATGCTTTCCGGTGTGGCTGAGCACCATCCGACTTTATTGATTGATTAGTTCGGATTAGGGGCACCTTAACTGCTACTGGTTATGTAGCGCCGATAACTCGGTTTTCGCGTTACACTTGATGGAATGAGTCTATTCTTAGAAGGGATAAATTAGGTCAAGCTGATCAGTCGAGCGATATCGATATACTTTATCTGTCTGGATGATCTCCAAATTGTCACCTAAAACATCGCAGTATTACAACTCGTGGACATTCGAACCAAAGTAACGTATTCGTTCTACTATGGAGTTTGGGCATGCAAACAGCATGTGTCGAACTGTCATCGGTGAGCCGCATCCGGAACAGCGTGGCTTCGCCTCCCCTCTCAATAGGTAACCGTGCGTTGTATACGTGTGTCCTATTCCAAAGCGTACCAGAATAACCTCTTCTCTCCTACGTTTTCTTAGCGATGATGTCCATGGTGCCAGAGCTGGCTTGATGGACCGGAGTTTGCATACAATTTGGGAGTTCCATCTTTCTTGACACTTTCCCTGAAGGAAAGCATTTACAGTTGCGCAGTAACATCTGGCTGGGAGGGGCAAAGCCTGGGTCACACGTGACTGCGCAGCACGTTTGGCAGCAGCGTCAGCCATTTTCCGTGATGCCGGTGTGGCTTGGTATCCAACAGAGGATACTCATCTTTCCCGCTTTACCCAATACTGTCAGGCGTGTCAGTATTTCTTGAACAAAATGGTTTGATGGTTCAAAAGACTGAAGAGCTCGGAGGCTACTGAAGGAGGCTGTTAAAATAAGATGTAGTGTTTCACTTTCTACCTAAATAAAACATAGTGCTTTAATAATCGCAACAAACTCAGCAGTGTACACAGACGCGCGTGGTGGGAGAGTGAAAGATGTTGTAGCTGTCCGACATACAAATGCGCAACCAGTTCCACTAGCTGTCTTGGACCCGCCAGTGTACGTCAGAGAATAGCAGGTATACACTTAAAATAGTTTCAATGCTTTCAAAAGCTCTGAAACAGAATGTCCTTTCCCGGCAGTAGCAAGGGAGGCATCAATTTTCGGTGAAGCGAGTTCCCATGGTGGAATTTGCATGAATGTCATCTTCGCCAAACCTCGTAGTGGGATTTGAACCTCATGAAGTAGTTAGCGGATTCTGGCGCAAAATTTTGTAGTCTTCCCCTTTTTGCCTGTGGAAAGTCACAACATACAGTGAGAAAAAAAAACGGATTTGTACGTGGGGTGTGCGGGAAGTTGCGATAATAATGAATACGGGAGGCCCAGCTTCTCGCGTCCACTTGCAAACGATGGCTCATGGGCCTCTGCTAAAATACTCGCAGCTGGCGATGTCCAAAATGCACCTATGGCGATCAGCAATGCTGTGTGGTGTACTGTGTCGAGCTTCCGCTTCACTGAACCTCTGGCATAGTCATATATGAATGACGCGTAATCGAGCTTCGAGCGGATAAGAGACTGATATAACATTAACAGAATTGCTCAATCAGCTCTGTGGTCATTTCGTTAGACAAAATTAATTTTATCCATTGCACGGAAGCACGTTTCTCGCAAAGTTGGTTGGTTATTGGTTTTACAACACATCGACCGTTGAGTCCAGTAGCGTCGCCAATCTTTCATGACGACTGGTCGCGGGCGAAGAGTAGCGACAGGTGAGACTCGAACCCACAACCTTTTTATTGTGAGACGAGCAACTTACCCTTAGGCTACTCGTCCCCTCGATTGACTTAACACCCACACGTCCGGCGGTTCGCGCCAACTTCACATGTCCGGGGGCCAGATGTCTGCCCCCCCCCCCCCTAAGATCTCCGGAACTATGCTAGCTAGCAACAAACGGAAAACGGCGTTGGATAGCTGGTGAAGGGCTCTATCGAAAGTGTTTCGGTCATTTTTTCGCTCAGGTCAACATTCAGGTCACTGGGCAATCATAGGTCAAATTCGACCAGATCAGGTGGGACTCAGATATTGACACATATCTCAGGACCTGTAACAGATAGAAACAAACGGCGAACGCTATTCGACAGTTCTTGAAATGCGCTACCGACAATAGGCGGTGTAATTTAAGATCAGACCAACCGAAACTCAGGTCAAGGTCATGAAGTCATGACCACAGGTCAAGGTCATGAAGTCGCATAGGGAGGTCATGTGATGTATCAATCGACACGTCTTGGCGATACAAGCAAAATGACGGTAATTTCAGCCTTCTAGCTCAATGCAGTACGATATAAGGCGCAGAAATGGGTGGTGGTCTCAGGTGACCTCAGAGATCTTGGTGAGGTCACCGAGCAAAATTGTCAGCGGTAACATTCAGCATAGCTTCCATCTACATGCCACAACCTTGCGAGATCATTCCGAGCGCAAATATGTAACCAGGAAACATTTGTATATTTTACCATAGACCTATAATGGGGAAGCCATGGCCGCGACCTGACCTAAGGTCAATGCTACGAAAAAAAGACATACATATTATGGTTCCTGATGAGATCATGACATGTTATAAGTTTGAAATAAATCGCCCAGTTATTGTGGAAGGTATGCCACCTAAAACCCCGAGTGTAGTTGGGTCACTTCGCCTGACCTGGTGACCTGACCTGAAATGACCCGGGATTTAAAATATATGAGGATATGCGGAAAAGACCAATGAACAGCTACGCGAGGTTTGGCCTTGCCAACCCGATTAGTTTAGCGGCAAATGATAAAAAAAACTGGAGGGGGCAGATATCTACCCCCGGACGTGCGCGGGTTAATGATCATCACACGCGGCGACGGTAGCCTGGACTCTGAGCTTGTGGTGGTAGAGATCACTGGGCGGGACGGGGGGTACTGAGGGTGATAGGCCTCTGCAGGGGTCTGGTTGGGGTTACGCCTTACGGTAGGTAAGACTGGTCCTTGGTGAGAGGTCCAGGGAAGGTATGTTTTTTTATATAAAGTTGTCATAAAGTGTGTTTGGTTTCGGCTCCCCGTGGCGCCCCACCACATAGGGGCCCTGCAGGTGGGATGTCTAGGTCCCGCAGACGAGAGGTAGCCAGGCGTCCGAGGAGTTATACGGGGCGGTGAGTCTCTCCCTCCCGCCCTCGTGCGGACGGGAGGGAGAGACTCACCACCAAAACCGCACTAATAACGCCGCCAGCCCCTGGACCCCGGCCGGCCGGGCCGGCAGGCATCGGGTGAGAGCCCAGGTCATCAGCCCGAGGCGACCTGTCGCTTGGCCCCTATGGGGCACTGCGGACCCGTCCGCCCCTTCGGGATATCAGGACCAAAGAGGCGTGTTGCTCCCCCGTCACAACTAGCACCGTGCAACGGGGAGCTCATCCTGCAGGACTCCGTCAACCCCGGGGGACGGGCCGAGGGGGCGCGACTACCCCGATAAAACTGAGCGGACGGGTACACCAAGGGAAGCTGGCCTGCATGCTTGCAATAGGGGAGGGCTTGTTGTTGCTGCGTCGGATTAAGGACATCCAAAGGGACGTAGCCACGGGATGGATACTGGAGAGGGAAGAGGGGATGGGCGGTGGGGACTACGTGAGTCTCCGGAAACATCTCCGTGCTCCCAAGCCTATTATCGGGGCGGCCGTGGTGACCCGAGGGAGCGCCATTTCCCTAGCCAGCCGTGTAACGAGACTGACCCCACTACGGGAGGCAGCATCCGACTTACTGGTGGCTTTCTTTTGATGCGTCTTCCTGAGATGATTGACATACTGGATGTAGCGTTGCTTGCTGGTCCTTAATTGTAGTTAAATTGGTCCTGCAAATATATGACAGTCAATATCATCATAAAATAACAACTATTTTAACACAAGACTTGGTTATCCTTCATGCATAATGAAACAACAGAAATTGCATCTAGCCAACCACCTAATTAGAGGCGTCGAACCTGAGGTGAATTGGATCGGAAAATTTCACCACGGCTAAAAAAAGAAGCCGAGGTTCCGAAAGATTCAGTGCTTTCTAAAAAAAAAGTAATTCTGACCCTATAAACCACTGTAGACCTGCCAATCGCGCCAAAGACCTCCAGCAAACGAGTGGGGTACCGAAAATAAAAGCGTGTCAAGCTCCCAAAAATTAAACCAGGGCACAAACATCGCGTGCGATAGGTTCGAAAAATCGAGCTTAGTCATCCCCAAATAACGCCGTGACTCGAAAAATAAATTTCTTCTCACGCAATGTCGAAAAATAAAGTCTGACTAAGAAACAAATTCAGAATAGTTCCAGAAAAATCTGGTCATGGGCGCAGCACATTCACATGAATCTGGAAGCCCAAACCTTAGGTATAAAATAATCAGACTGAGGCGCCGAAACTTCGCGTTGAAGCAAAAATTCCGTCAGGACCCCAAAGAATGCGTGACCGAAGTCACAAAAACTCGTGTCGGTGCCCGAACCAAATGAATCTGGGCAATAAAAGTACACCGGGATCCAGAAAACGTACCAGACCCTCATTAACGCACGCCGGATCCCGCCGAAAAAGTGGTAATGCGCCGGGATGCAAAAAAAACACTTGGTGTCTTAAAAAGCACAAAGCACAAGCCACAAAATGGCATGATGATCTTCAAGAACAAGCTGAGAAAGACAAAAACAATGGTACAGGAAAAGGACACCGGCCTAACACCTCGGATCAGAGCATGACTCATTGGCCTGCAGTGATAAATTATCAATGAAATAGATGGGAAAATACCACTTTCTGAGCAACTTCATATACATCCTTTCCAAGGATGTATCAACATAGTACTTATTTCTGTGTACTTATTAACATGTGCCCTGGAGGGGGGCGAAATCCGCCCACCCCTCCGGTTTTTCGTAGGCAACTCCCGATTTTACCGGCCGATATACGCCATTCTTTGTGCACCTGCTTATAAATAAACGACACGTTGTTTAAAGTAAGAAAAGCGAAAATCGCCCGAAAATTTCACTAGTTAACCGTCGGTAAGGTAACAAAAAATCAGCACCAGACCACAAATATCGGCGCTGATGCGCTTCCCGGTTATTGGCAAAAAGGAAGTGTTCTTCGCAACACTAGCAACTTGTTTGATGTATATTCTTGCCGCCCCGGTAGCTCAGTTGGTTAGAGTGCTGGCCTGCACTGGTCTCCCCTGCACTGGCAACACAGGATTCGAGTCGCTTCGTGCGCTCGCATTTAGCCCCCGGCCTGGAGTGTCAGTTGGCAGCTGGCCCGATAAGGCCGGGGACGAGCTACCGGGCGGCCGTGTCGGTCCATTGGCAGCACGTTAAACTTTCGGTCTAAATTCTGCTGTTGAACTGCAGTTCATGGATCGGGTGGTGGGGCCAGGGTTCACGCAACAAGCTCTGCTTAGCAATAGAACCCTGGTTCCTCAAGCCACCCCAGAAACAATTTGGATTACATTTTTTTAAATGCTACATTGTTTCAAAGTAATGTCGGCTCACCGGGGTCAAGTCAGGTCAAGTTCATGGCAGGTTAACACGCGCCCTGAGGGAGTGGAGGGCGAAATCCGCCCACCACTCCGATTTTTCCGTACACAATTCCGTATTGTACCGGCCGATATACGCCATTTGTTCCGTACCTGTTTAGAAATGTGAGGCGCATTGCTTAAAGCAAGAAAAACGAAAATCGGCCATTTGAAGCCATGGGCCGTTAAACAAAAAAAATTAATGGCAGCGCCAGACCGCAAAAATCGGCGCCGATGCGCTTCCCGTATACTGGAAAAACGGAAGTGTTCTTGACAACACTAGGGACTTGTTTCATGCATATTGTTATGCTATATAATTTAAAAGTCATGTTAGGTCGCCGAGGTCATCATGACAGGCTAATGGAACCAAACTTTGTCAACTGGAATGTTGTCATAAATGCAAATGACTGTCATGCGATTGATGTCACTTTGCATGTTACTCCCTACACATCCAGAAATCTACTGTTTGTCATTGTGTGCCTAAGCGTTTCTATACTTTATTCATGTATTTCACTCCTTTCTTTGCGAAGCCGATTGTCCGATTGTGCCGAGCCGCCCAACGGAGGAGTCAGGTGAGCAGCCCGGTTCCGATAACTGGAGAGGTAATGACCTGATAAAGTGCTCCTAAATAGGTGACCTGGGGTCAAATGGAGGATCTGGCATATGCATTGCATCATTAGTAATGTCCAAAACATCATTAATGCCAATTTTGAAGTATCTAAACACAATAACAGCAATCAATAATAATGACAAGCCAAGCCACACAAAACCAGAAAATTTTGCTAAAAAGAAAATTTTGCTATGTTGACGTCATTCGACCGTGAAGGTATTGACCGGTCACGAAATTCCATATATACACATATCCATACATTACATATATGTATATATATATGTGTGTGTGTGTACATTGATATCTGATCCAAGCAAATCCAACCCAGCTCTATTTTCTAGCAATCACAATGTTTGCCAGGTGCAGAGGATGGTGCTGGGTGTTAAGTGCATACTAGTGGTGATATGCTTTGCCTTGGATCAGTTGTTTTCAGGGGTGTGAGGTTTTGATTCCTTGTGGTGCCCCCATCTCTCACAGGATAAGAAGCAGGTAAGAACATTGGTTTTCAGCCCCACTAAAACAAGGTTAATTGTTGGCAAGGGCAGAGCTTTTTTTGTACTCAAGCTCAAAAGTTTGTACTCAAGCTAAAAAATTGTACTCCACTACCAAGAAAAAAGGAAATCCAGCACTGATCTATGATGTATTTTGTTTCATAATTTCAACTTTTGGCATTAATATCTGCCATCATATCTGCCATATGCTTTATCAGCCATATGCTTAACTGATAGTACATTTATTCAACCACTTGTGTTCTCCAGTGGGCATAAAGGTGCCAGAGTAGCAGAATGGCACAAATCAGCCATAGTTTTGTTCAGAGCATGCCCTGATTGGGCTTTCAAATTCAAAGTTACAGGAGGGGAGAGGGAAACAGATTCAACCACTGTAATGCCAAGAATTACACAACTCATTAATACTCTTTGAAGATGACATTGAAATAAATGTGTCACAAACAATACTTTTGATGATAGAAACAACCAAAATTGAGTTGATGGAGTTCAAGGGGTGAAAATGAGGTTCAAGGGGTTTCTGCTCTTGGGAAGTCATAGATATAACATATAAGATGAAAATTGGGAGCATATTTTGTTAGTGACACCTTGTTTTCATGTTGTTCCCAGGTAAATGCCCATGGAAATGTTATTGATGTGACTCAGCATGGTTTATCTGGCTCTGCCTTGATTTTGAAGGCTATTATGCAACAACTTTGGTCAGTATGTGTTTTATGTGGTCCAAGGATATTTTGGGGGATGTAGGTCCCATGCTATGGGGATCAGCCAGGTCTTTCAATGCCAAAATTGGTATTCAGCACCTACCTGTTTGGTATCATTGCAGCTTAAAGTAATCACAAAACAAATTTTACACATTTTATCTCCATATAGCATAGGAAGAGTTTGGCTAAGTTAGGTTAGGTTAGGTTCTTAATGGTTTTTTTTTTTTTACACTGATTGGAAATGTCAGGTTAGGTTGCTTTTTTATGTTAGAAAAATAATTCAATTGTGCTAATAAAAAATCTTCTAAAACAGCTCGGGCTACCTTAGTTTAGGTTAGATTAATTTTTATTTGATTTTTTAAAGAAAAGAATTGACATTAAAAAATGATTGAGAGAAGGTTACATCAGATTAGGTTATGTGATGCTAAATAATAATTTTCCTTGAATTTCAATGTTACTTTTATTTTAATTACTATATATTCTAAGCACCTTTAATTTTAACTCTCTGCTTTATATTTTATTATGTTTCAGTTCACCTATTTATGCATTACTATACCACTACCTAACTCTGAGCTGTATGGGCCTTATTTTTCCCCCAAACTGGGGCACTGCATGACCTCTGCAGTTGATGCGCCCCTAAACCCCAATAACTAACTAACTGCCCCCAAACTGAAAATAATGTGCTTGCCAATATCTCTGGTTACCAGTATGATATTTGAGCTTATCACAAAATATATTTTTTAGAGTACCTTTGTCTGTTAAAAATACTCTGAGTATGTTTTTGGAGTATCTCATGATATATTTGCACTAGTCACTTTTTAAGACATATGGCTTTAGTACACCTGATGACTATTCTTGTGTGCACCTGGCATTTGCCCCTTCCAGTGCACTTCACCTACTGCCTAGTGCACCACTGGTAGCTGTGCACACCTAACATGCATTGATGCATGCCTGGAACCCTTCCTGCATACCTGGGTGCATGCCTGAATTTAGGTCTGCACCCAAGAGATCTTGTTGAAATCTCCCATGTTTTACAGGCTGGTAGATGGAGGGTGAGGTTTGTCTAGTCACACAGTTTCTTGGTGCATATTGAATTTCCTGAGTCTTTCTCATACTTCATGTTTGGACTATAGCCAATGTATAAGCATTGCAGCTCAAGTTGGCATTTGTGATAAAATCAATGGGGCAGGAATGGGCACAGGGATGCAGACAATAGGTAGTTCATAGAAATGTGTCCGCTTCATTTTTAGTGGATGACTCTGCCAGGTGTCGCAGTAATTGTAGCTATGACTCCCACCCTACTAACGGAGTTTATGTTAGTTAGTTAGTTATTGGGGTTTAGGGGCGCATCGACTGCAGACGTAGTTTATGTTCAACAGACCCAAACATATATCTACATTCCTAGTACGTCCCAGTCTACCTCCTAGTACCTACCAGGCGAATGAGCAATGATCACACCGCCGAGATACAGAAAGCAATCTAACCGCCCACAGCTCACACACCTCACCATACACTAAAACAGTCCACACATGCGCCAGCCACGGTGCTCAACGCGGAATTCTGCCAAACATGCAACGTAAATATTTTCGGCGTGTATATGCCACCGTTGCGTTTCTTAAGGTGAAATAAATATGCTGCCATATTTACTTCGAAACCAAATATTTCCTAGCAACTCTGTATAAATGCACATCCCAATGCAAGCGCTGTGCTGATCTTACGAATAGTATTCCTGATTATTTATCACAAGCATAAAATGGTTGTTATTGTAATGCGCTAGAATCGTCCCGTTGGAGAACAGCCATGTATAAATTATGCTAGGTCGTATCTCCTGAAATATTCGTCCAAACCCGATGAATATTTACATTGTGTCAAAATGATTAACTTCAGCTGTAATTACATTAATGCTGTCATGGTTATGCGCCGGTTCGATGACACAGACAATAGGGGTGACACTTTGTATGCGCTAAAGGGAAACTAATCCGCAATAACGAATTTCCCAATCATTCATTATTTATTATTGATGATCCTCTATTACTAATTTCACACTAGCATAGTCTCGGGACAAGTTTTTTGGTTACTTTCGAAAATATCCTGGTATTTTTCATACAAAATTTCCAATTTCAAGAACAAAACTAACTGAAACAAGTATTAAATTAACGCAATGGATACTGATTGGAACAAAAAATAATAATTACGTTTAGACATGAAGTATAAAATTGTTCCAAGTTAAAATCTAACCGTACCGATTTTTGCTTTACCAACTAAAACGTATATAAAATTTGGAAGCATGTATATCAACACCGACGCCGATTTTCAGAGCCCCTTGCGTGTAAGCTAACGCAGATCTGCGTCGATATACGCATAGACCTCCAGCCGTGAGAACCGACGTCCGTGTAGCAGTTGTGTAAACCTAAGCCTGCGTCGATTTACACCAATACGTCCCCCTGTGTATATCAACGCACGCCAGTGGCGTAGTAGATCGTACGAATTTGAAAACTGGCGTTTGTTTCCGGCGACGCCAGACTGCTGGAACAAAGAAGAGAGAGGGTGAGGTGGTAGGATTTTTAAGGGTTTTAAGAAGGGTCACTCAGGAATTCCAGAGGTGCTAGAGTACTCTAGACATTGGGTGGCTTTGATTTGAATGGAGTACTCTAGACGCTGGGTGGTCACCCAGCGTCTAGAGCAAGTTAAAATCTAACCGTACCCATTTTTACTTTACCAACTGAAGCGTACATGCAATATGGAAGCGTGTGTATCGACGCCGACGTCGATTTACACCGAGTCTGAAGAAGAAATGTTTGATTTTCCCCATGGAAAGGCTTTGCGCCCGAAACTTGCCGAAAGCAGTCTTTGTTTCATGATATTTCTTTCAGGGCTACCCTATCCTTTTAACCTGCGCCGTCTCCGGTCTGATCCTCACCCCGTCTCTTTGGCGGGGGCTGTTTGGAACCCCCTCTAAAATCCAACTAGGAGCCGCACGAAAACGAAAGATTTATCATTGGAAAGCCCTCGTCGAGTGGGGTCTGACACCCCCCCAAAAAAAAAAAAGGGACGTCATTAGGGGGCCTATATTTTTACGACTTACATTATCTTTTGGGGTCTGCGAGTTCATTTTGGCGTATATTTGAAGAAGAAAAAATATTTGGAATCAGAAAAGGGCAGCGAACTCGACCAGGACCATAAAAATGTTTTGGCCACAACATTTTTTTCTTCAAAGTTTAAAAATTTTAGCTTTCATGTTTCCTTTAATTTTCCTTTTCTAATGGGTAGAGCTGACCGAAAAACGTTTTGGGGAGCCTAGTGGATGCGTGTGGATGTGTGGATAGGCGTAAAGGACCTGGGAAAGCCACAGGAAGACGTCGTTGCCAAATAACACCTGGAAGGTGCACAGCTCGGCTGTACCCTTCCCTCAATGCGGTCCAGACGTCTCCCTTAGGACAGAAGGAGAAGGAAGTAGGATTCCGCGGCGGCGGTTACGCGTGTCACCGCCCCTTCCCCGGCTTGCTCCCCAAGCGACTCGCCAGAGTGGGACACGAGAACTCTATATTGACATGGGGGAGAGTGATGTTTTCAGGCGTGCCGGACCATAATGTCATTTGCGCCGCCTTTAAAGGAACACGTTACATATCTATCTATGAAAGCGAGTGTTACGTTCGAGGTACACGCAAGTGAACATTTACGTTAAGATAATTTTACGTTATACTTTGTGCGAAGTTTTTGGGTCTGAAGATGGGGGCTGTGTTGAGGACGTCTCCCTGATGTCTAACTGGTTTTAATTTTACTTTAGTCCTCCACATAATAATTTGGTTTGGGTGGGGTTGGGGGTTTCGGGTATCGCGTTGATTTTGCCAAGGTGCCGGCTTTAGCCTACTCCTGTCAAAGAGCACCGAGGGATTTTTACCGTGCGGACAAGGAGACAATTGTCAAGGCCGCCTCTCACGCCGGCTGCCGCGTGTTAGTTGTTGGTAGTTGGTTAGTCTAAGCATGCCGTGCATGGTTGTCAATTGGGTTAGTACGGTGTTTGACAATTTGGCTCTTCTACGTCCGCTGTTCCTCTGGGTGGCCATTTACGTTGGGAGTCGGGAGGCAAATCGGCTCATCTACGTCCGACGGCTCCTCTGGGTAGTCGTTTTACGTTAAGCTACTTTTTTTTGTTTGTTTTAGTTTCTATGTTTTCCCAAAGCCAGTCGGCCCATCTACATCCGACGGCACCGCTAGGTAGACAATTATTCCTAAATGGGAAGCAAATCGGCTCATGTACGTCCGACGCCATGCCGGGATGGCTATTTACGTATTTCCTACGAGTGTTTCGCGGTCATGTATTGCAAGTTGATGTGAACGTTGGTGGTGCCTAGAGAGCTCCTGCTAGTTCTGTGGCATACAGATATTGAAATAGCAATTGAATGAGTTCTGCGTGTTTGTCATCGACAAGCGATGGAAGCGATAAGGTGATGCTCTCTCTCTGGCAGAAGCCCCTCGGTGGTTATCTCTGAAAGCTAAAGCTACTGCACCGTTAAGCCTAGGCTCAATGTGATGTTGCAGGTGTCGCAGTGAGGTGTTGTGTGTTGGTCATCCTCTAATCGAAGCTGTTAGTTTTGTGCAACCAGTTGTAAGTCTGGTTAGGATGACCTCTTTTTGTCGGTGAGACTGATTTGATGTGTTCCATGTGCCTATGGTTGGTTTGCGTGCTATATGATGGAAGTTTGCGCGCAAATCGGCTTTTGTCGTATCTGTCAGGCATAAAGCTGCGCTGTGACGGATTATTTTGAATGGATTTGATTTTGATGTGGTAGCGGCACAGCTGTTGTGTCCTGTGGTGGAATGATGGTGTGTTTGAGTCTGCTAGACGTTTTGCGCCAAGTGCGCCTGTAGCTGCTCTGATGCGGCTGTTTTGGATGACTTATAATTTTTGGCTCTGACTTTCTGAAATTGTGGAAAAAAATGATGCTGTTGTATTCTACGATGGGTCGTAGGATTGTTGTGTACAGTCGCAGAAGTGTTTTCCTGTATCCGCCCCAGTCTGTGCCTGCAAGTGCACGTATTATGTTGACGCGCTTCGCTTCGTGATGTCGGTGATATGGGTGTTGAAACTGAGTTTTTCGTCTAAATGCACTCCTATGAATTTGAAACTTTTCACCTGCTGCACCTGTTTTCGGTGTGGGACGGAGACGACTGTATGTGACAGTGGCCGATCTTTCTGCGGACAGGGTGAAGCCCCAAGTGTTGCACCACTTTGCAATGTGATCTGGTCCTGCTTGAATGCTTTTTTCAGTTTTAAGGAAGCATTGTGATGTTGTCCAGATTGCTATGTCGTTCGTGAGAAGTGAGTATTGAAGTGAAGTGTCCCCGTGGTCGGCAAGTATGTCGTTGATCATGATAGTGAAGAGGCTCGGTGAAAGCACGCTCCCCTAAGCCAGGACCTGCTCCTGAGTTGCAGTGTTTGATGTGACACTGCCGCATGGAACCCTAAGAGTCCTATCTCTGAGGAAGTTGAGAATGAAGTGTGCTATGTGTCCGCGTAGGCCTATCTTGTGGAGTTTGTGTGCCAGCGCTGACTTGTGTACTTGGTCGAATGCGGCAGTGGTGTCTAGGTAGGCAGCTATTGTGCGTTTAATGTATACACCACTTTTGATGTCATGCACTAACCTAATGAGATTGTCTGTAGTTGATTTTTGCCGTTGGAAGCCGCATCGAAATTCGTCGAGCAGGTCGTCGTGTTCCAGAAATTTCCTCAATCGTGTGTTGATCATGCGTTCCACCAGCTTGCTAGCACAGCTAGTAAGAGAGATGGGTCTATAACCTTTTCGGGTGGAGTGGTCTTTGTGCGACCTTGGTAATGGTATGACCATGCTCTACCACCGTGATGCGGGAGATGACGACATAGTGGGACATATTGACACAACGACATAGCGGCAATTCACGCAGACTAGAACACACTATGTCTTAGTTAAGACAATAAAGTGCGCAGCTATGGAAAAGCAAATGCAAGCGAGTAGAGTATTCAGGTAAGTCGGCTCAGTGAAGTGGAAGGTTATTATGTCAGATGGTTACTGGACACAGAGCATTGGAGATGAGCGAAGAAACGAAATGAAACAGACCTGGATACGTAAATCATTACACTGACATCTAGCGTCAAGAGAGCGAACGACAAGTTATAAGATGCTAGATGGTGGGCGCGGGTTCAGCAATGGCTGAGTCTTCACCCGGCCGCTAGATGGCTAGCGGGCGCGCTCCGCTACTTGTTTGTTTGTTTATTGGTTGGTTCACGACACATTTTATGCACATGCAAGGTTAATGGCGCCGCCCACACTGTTTCGCTGGTGGGCCGCGGGATTGGGAAATGTCCTGATTGGCGCTAGAGTCGAACCCGGGACCTTTGGTACCCATAGCCCGACACCTTAACCACTCGCCCACCCCCCGCCCCCGCGCTCCGCTACAGTTCGAAGTCAACTTGCGCTCATAACAAAATGCTTACCTTAGCCAGAGTGTTCAATTTGAATTATAACAGGCAATTATGCAAAATTAAGTAGTCAAAAACGAAAAAATCCTCTGATGCGTTTTGTTCCATCCATAAAGATAAGCAAACGCTGAAAGCTTCATTAAAATATCTGTATTCGCTAAAGCGTAACGGCTGGTTGAACTTTTTCATGGTGACCTCACTTGACCTAGATTAGCTCGTTGACCCTGGATGACCTGACTTCAAAAGTTTGACACAATATGCCAAATTGATGTGGGAAAAGGTATGCAAAATATCGCGCCGTTTTTTTCGCTATCCGCGAAAAAAATAAACTTGAGGGGGCGGTTGAAGACCACACCCCCCCTTCCTACCGAGACGGCGCGGGATAAGACACTCCTATGTGCGCCCCTCTTTGATAGCACCTCCATGATTCATGGCACCACAATAACCGCAATAATACCAAAATCTTTTGTGCTGAATTGTAAAGCAAAAAACAAAATTAACTGAAGTTATTTCGGGCTAAGTCAAATATCCTGACTAGACGAGGCCAGGCCGGCTTGAGACCCCCCACATACACACACACCACCACCACCACCACCACCACCACCACCACCACCACCCACCCACCCCCTCCCCTACCTTGAGCAAAAGGTCGGGGAAGCTAAGAGTGTTAACACACGACCTGAATGTGCTTTAGTAACATCACGAATTGAGCGACGTCCGGAGAATGCGAATAGGCGTACCTTGTATGTATGGTACCTTGACATTAATGTCATATCATAGGGTCCGTATAGAAACGTCCAACAAAATAAAGTTCAAAGACGGAACGACCAAAAATCATAAAGTACAAGAATCATAACGTCTAAAAACTAAACGTCCAAGAATCATAAAGTCCAAAAACCGAACATCCAAAGACGCGAAGTCCAAAAACCGAACGTGCAAATACGAAACGTCCAAAGTCCAAAAATCAAGAAGTTCAACAATAGTTGGAATTATCTCGACAAGGTGAAAAAAAAAAACTGTCGCCTTTATTGACAGTATGCTCAAGACAGTAACGACAGCTGTTATTCGTATCCATAGATGGCAGGACGTTCGGATAGATACAGTGGAAGGTTGTGAAACTGCCGTAGGTTAAACGAGTTGAAAGACTTGAACTGCTGAAGTTCTCGGAGCTGGAGGGTTTGACGATTCGTACTGTTGAGATTCGATATTGGCTGAACCCCAAATCGAAAATTCTGGTCAAGGTGAGATCATCGAGCTAGGACTTTTAAACCGGACCGGGATGTTGATGCGTTTTTGGAAAATAACGATCACTCCAATTGTGGGTGGTCATGAATATGGAGAGGCTTATCACATTGGATTTGTAATCACTCAGGTATATGTGATTCAGGAGTGTAATACCTATGAGTGAGATGTTTAAAATCGTGAAAGAATCACCTAATGTCAACCTGAATGATACCCTTCTATTTAGGGCATCGCATTTCACACAGGTGTCATCAATTCAGGTTGCGCTATGTGAGGTGTATAGCAGTTAAATGCTAGCACATTTTCAGTGAATGAGTTGTCTGTCAGTGGAATTGGGTACCTGGTGTTGTAATAGGGAGTCCACCTTTGAATGTGTTTAAATGTATGGTGCAGCTGGTAGATGGGAAACTGGGTGGATAAGGTCAGACTGATGTAGGTGAGTCATGTGAGTGTTATGCATGACTTGCAGGGTATAAGTTGTAACATTATATGCTATTGGGAGGGCGCTTTTCCCTCCCGGTGTTCTCTGCCCTCCCAATAATTATATCATTTAGAATCAGATGCTATGTGGCATGCCATGCCACCTAGTCCAATTGTGTATTATTGTTTCTTGGTTGGTTCACAACACACTTTATGCACATTCCCTGCTAATGGCGCCGCCCACACTGTTTCGTCGGTGGGCCGCGGGATTGGGAAATGGCCTGAGTGGCGCTAGAGTCGAACCCGGAACCTTTGGTACCCATAGCCCGACACCTTAGCCACTCGGCCATCCCCGCCCCTGTGTATTATTGTGCTTTAAGGTGTAACAAGATGGCAGGGGTGGCTGAGTGGTTAAGGTGCTGGACTCTGGGTACCAAAGGTCTTGGGGTTGACACTTCCACAGCTCCAGACATTTTCCAGTCCTTCAGCCCACCAGCAAAACAGTGGGTGGAATCATTAGCAGTGAATGTGCATAAAGTGTGTTGTGAATCACCCAATAAATGAACAAAGGTTTAACAAGACAAGTTTTTACACACATTTTCCTCCAGAAAGTAAATTAATGGGTTAGATTTGGTTATGCTAGGTTAGTCTAGGTTTTTAAGCTAAAAAAAATTGAGGTCAAAATCTAAAATAATTTTTTTCTTCTTTGACAACAGCTAACATTAGGGTGGGTCAGATTGCATTTAATGTTTAAAATTTCAGGACATGAATTGCTTTACATTTTTTAATTAAAAAGAATATTAACCAAAATCAGGTTAGACTCAGGCCTGAACATCTGGCCCCTGGCCGAAACGTTGAGTAATATAGCATAATCCCTAACGTTACTTTTGATGTAAACTCAGCACCTCCTGGTATATTGAGGGTTGTACAATTCGTCTGACGCAATATCCACTGAATTATTGCCCAGTAAGTCTTACTTCTGTCCCATGCAAAATTATCGAACATATAATTGTTGAGAAGCTAACAGAATATTTGGAGGTCCATCATTTGCTGGACCAAGGACAATTTGGCTTCCGGCGTGGACGTTCCGTAGAGGATCAACTACTTCTAACATGCGAGACTGTCTACCTGGCTAGATGAGGGCTATATGGTGGATGTAATTTTCTTTGATTTTTCAAAGGCGTTTGATGCTGCGAATCATTTTCTGCTACCAACAAAATTGAGAGCTTTAAGCATCTCAGAGACAATCGTCACTTGGATCAAAAATTTTATCTGTGGGAGGAAAATGCAAGTGCTTGTTTCTGGTTCTTATAGCAAACAACGGGATTTTGAGTGGAGTACCTGATGGCTCTGTGCTAGGTCCTGTGCTATTGCTGATCTAAGTGATCTATGTACCTCATGATATTCAGTCTCAATTCCAGGCTTTTGCAGATGACTTAAAAATATACATGAAACTTAAGTAAAAATCTGTCTCAGACGTGCTGGCTGGCATTTCACAGGGTGAAAAAGATATAGATACTCTGGTTAGTACTGCCAAGTAATGGGGGCTAGCAATGAATGCCAATAAATGTGCAGATCTGAAAGTACACTGTGGCTCATATGACTCTAGAAATCTTGGTCCTTCCGCAAATTATTACCTGCATGGATTTCATGTGAGCTCTGTTGAGTTCCATACTGATTTGGGCATCACAGTAGATACAAACTTGCAATTCCATCAACATGTTGATAGAATAGTGCAGAAAGGTGGGAGCCTGGCCAGCAACCTGCTAAGTTATATTTTATGCCGATCTCCTGAATTTATGAAAACAATATACCTTACTCATGTCAGGCTACTTTTGGAGTTTTCATCATGTGTTTGGAGCACAGGTTACGTTGGTGATTTAAAGCGTCTAGAATCGGTACAGAAAAGGTGGACAAGAAACATACAGGGGATTAATGATCTGGATTATGGAGCCCGATTACAGAAACTAGATTTGTACTCGGTTAAAGGTAGACTAATTCGAACAGACATGATCGAATGCTGGAAGATTTGTCATGGCCATTCTGCTATCAAGATCACGGACATGTTGGTGCTGGCACCATCAGTGAACACAGGTGGCCACTCCTTGAAATTGGCACACAGGCGAGCATCAGTAGATTGCAGGAAGATATTTTAGCCTCAGATGCTGTGCCACGTGGAATTCACGGCCTGAAGATGTTGTAATCTTAATACACCTGGGGACATTTAAAGCAGCACTGTATGCAAATCTCTGCACATTGTTGTACGAATATATTGAATATGATTAGCCATGGTAGTATACTAATCAAACTTGTAGAGTAGCTGTACTTCTGTATACTTCATCTTTCTTAGCTTCCATCATAAATATTTTCTGACTACAACATATTGGTAGATGTAGTGGCTACTCTAAGCATACAATTTCTGCTTATGGTACACTTTCCAATTCCTGTGTCTTGCCCTGTCTATCTGGTGCAGCTATCTGAAGTCTATCTGATGAACATGATGCAGCTGCTTGGCTTCATGATATATGATGTGCTCAAGTTTAGCAGTTCCCCTCAATATTACTATTTTTCTGGTAGACTGAAGGAACTGAAAATTGGCAAAATAAAACGTATTAATTTTCAAAAATGGGGTGTGTGAAGTCTGAAGGAAGCTACAGGCTGGTCAGTTTCATCTTACCAATGTGTATGGTACCGGACAAATTGGCCTTCGATTCAGGTTCAGGCTCATCTATTTTGATAGGCACAACCTTTTAAGAGATACTTTAACGTGGGTTTTGGTGTTGGATATCTCGCTTAGCTAGCCAGTAGGCTAGCTAAGTGAGATCTCCCAGACCAAAACCCATGTTGAAGTATCCCTTGAAAGGTCGTACCTACCAAGACAGATGAGCCTGAAACTGAGGCTGAATCATTGACCAGTTGTTCTGGATTCAGGTTCAGGTGTATGCAAATGCTGGAGTTCATGGAGTATGTATCTAGAGAAGTACATAATCAAAACTGGAAAGATGCCTTGCATTCAGACTTGAGCAAAGCTTTCAATATAGTTAACACACAGACATCCAATTTCTCAATTAGAGCAGCATGGAATGTATCACAAAGTTCAATGTTTGATAGAGGCATGGTTATGTGGTGGAAAACAAAGGACAGTGTTAAATGTATGTGAATGGAAGGATATTCTGAGGTGGAGTGTTACATGGCTATATTCAAAGTGCGCTTCTCCCCATCATCTTTGTAAACAACATTAAGGTATGGCTTTGGATAATTCAAATTCAAATTTATTCAATCTTACAGTATTCAAATTTGCTGATGACATGAAGCTGGTAAGAGTGGCTAACAGTAGTGATCAATCTAGTAATATTGAATTGGACTCACAGGTCTTAAAAAAAGTTGGTGGTTTCACAGGTTTTAAAAAAGTTGGCTGATCAAGGGCAGATGCCTTTCAATGATGAAAGGTGTTAGGCAGGGATGCGGAGCCTGGATAATTTTGGACGGCTCCGGCTCCGGCTCCGACTCCGGGTCCGGCTCCGGCTCCGGCTCCGAGTAAAATATCCCGGCGGCTCCGGCTCCGGCTCTGGCTTTGGAAAAATGTACCGCCTCCGGCTCCGGCTCCGTACATCTCGTACGTGGTCAATCCATTAATTAAGAGCTAGGGAGGGGATGTAAAAAAGTTACCCGTGACCACTCAGAGGCGCAAACTTCAGACAATAATAGGCAACTTTCCCATATAAACTCTGCATCTATCTTTAAATAAACACCCGCCCTCGCCCAAATCACTTTTCGGTGTTATGCCCTCGTAAGCCGACGCTCGCTTCGTGCCGTATTGGGACAATCAGAAGAGGGGAGACTCGAATCAACAACATTCCCCATCCCGTGAACGGTCCAAGGAACACCAATGTTGTAAATTGTAATATTTGACTTCATCTCTAATAAGGTACAACAACCCGTTGATGATGGAAACATTGAACTTTACTAAACTAAACATGGAACTATTGCATTGACTATTGGGGCTGAAATATGGTTGTTGGTTATTCTACCATTATTTGATTATATTTCTACATATTAGTCGTATTTAAACATTTTGGCTTTTAAAAATGCGTTTTCATACCATACCATACCATACCTGGGGTCTGAAGATGACACATTGGATTGTCCAATGGGAGGTTGGGAAGTGGGTGTCATTTAAGAGGAAGAATATTTGAGTGTGGTAGTTTCAAATGACTGTGCAGCAGGGAAACAATGCACTTCAGCTAGGTACATGTTACAAAGACGATGTTTTGTCGATGTCGATGTGAAAATGACATGCTTTGTGGACTGAACATCCTGTATACAAGATGAAGCTTGAATAATTGGATGCAATCGATAAATAAAAATAGATGTGTGTCTAGTTAAACAAAGGGGTCGAAGACCGTTTCCACTAATGTCTGTCCCTTTGTGTGTCCATTTGTCTGCCTGTGTCTCTGTATCTGTATGTCTGTGTATCTACTTCTGTGTCTCTTTTTCTTTGTGTCTGTCTGCATGTCTGTCTGTCTGTCTGTCTGTGTCTGTCTGTCTGTCTGTCTGTCTGTCTGTCTGTCTGTCTGTCTGTCTGTCTGTCTGTCTGTCTGTCTGTCTGTCTGTCTGTCTGTCTGTCTGTCTGTCTGTCTGTCTGTCTGTCTGTCTGTCTGTCTGTCTGTCTGTCTGTCTGTCTGTCTGTCTGTCTGTCTGTCTGTCTGTCTGTCTGTCTGTCTGTCTGTCTGTCTGTCTGTCTGTCTGTCTGTCTGTCTGTCTGTCTGTCTGTCTGTCTGTCTGTCTGTCTGTCTGTCTGTCTGTCTGTCTGTCTGTCTGTCTGTCTGTCTGTCTGTCTGTCTGTCTGTCTGTCTGTCTGTCTGTCTGTCTGTCTGTCTGTCTGTCTGTCTGTCTGTCTGTCTGTCTGTCTGTCTGTCTGTCTGTCTGTCTGTCTGTCTGTCTGTCTGTCTGTCTGTCTGTCTGTCTGCCTGTCTGCCTGTCTGTCTGTCTATCTGTCTGTCTGTCTGTCTGTCTGTCTGTCTGTGTGGTGTGATTCGAGTAACTCAGATACCTCGCCCTCAGGCGCTCATGGCGCCTTACAGCTTCAATCATTGCAACACACCAATCGCTGTGCCTGTCTGTCTGTGTGGTGTGATTCGAGTAACTCAGATACCTCGCCCTCGGCACTCATGGCGCCCTACAGCTTCAGCAGGGATAGCTTCGAGCCGGCACGCCATATGAGACTCAATATATTTCCTGACTGACCTGCCGACCACGCTAGGAAGCCACATCTTTTGGTGTGTTGCAATTATTTCATCCGGTGGATGGAAGTTTTCCCTCTGATGAATGTGAAAATTGCCACTGTTGCCACTGTTCATTAGTGGGTTCTTGGCCCGATACGGTTGTCCTTGCAACTCGCACGCGGTTTGTGTGGCAGATTTTGTAGGCCAGCTTGTAGTTGAGGTATCCGTATTATTGGTGTAAAGAAAACTAATGCAACGTGTCATCACCCACAGGAAAACAGCGAGTGAAAGCGAATGATCCGCACCGTCACTGACATGTTGGCGGAGTACCAATCGACCAACCAATCACTGTTGCATGACATTCTTGACCATGACGGCGCGCGTATCTGTTCTGTCCGTGCCCATGAAGGTTTGTAATATACGACAGCACCATGAAGCTCAGAAAGCCTTTATTCTCGATGGCGTCTGCAACTTTACAAGTACAGCTCCCAGGGACGCTCTTCAAATGTGCCCCAACAAGGCGGTCACCTCGCATGTCCGCGGCATGTGATGAACACCGTCGTGACACATCCTGCGCGTGAAAGCAGAGCAAAATAACACCTTTTCGGACAGTTCTTGACCATGACGCACCGCGCATATCTCAAAATGGCATTCGATGGACAGGCGCGCAAAGCCAAGTGTTAATGAAAAATCAATTATGCCAGTGAAACTTCTTCCTGATGCCGGCATAGTGAGTGAAACAAGCTAGCGCGGGGCCGTGGAGCGAACCATTACCTTGATGTTTTCTAGATCCCCTCACCCAGAATCCTCGCTATTCCGCCTTATTCTAAGATAAGGGGGTGCGCTAATTCATCTCCTAAGGGTTGTTGGTAAATTTATATCAAGACGAATGTCGATTCCGGAATTTGCTGATACCGGCTATGAATAATGCGGCAATTGCTGATGCCGGCTAATCCGGTGTGTGTGGTACCCAACAATAAACAAGTACAAATAAATTAAATTATTGAGCGCTCTGGCGAGGAACATGTCAATATCATACGATGACCTTTCTTCGAGGCTTGGAAAATACAGTCGAAAGTTACTTTGCCCTCTGCGTATATTCGGGTTCAACCCATAATCAAACAGAAAAAGAGCAATTCCATCTAGCGATCGAATTCTCACCGCTATATGTTATTACCTATGGCATGTCGTGCCTTGTCAATCATAGGAGTTTGATTCCGAAAACGCCTTCAATGATGTTACGTACAAGACAGATGTCTTGTACGTAACATCATTGAAGGCGTCCCAGAATCAAAAAGCCTATGCTTAGCAAGGCACGACATGCCAGATAATGCATGGCAATGATCATTCGACTGTTGGATGGAAGTGTTTACTTTTTTGTGGTTTAACAAAGGGTTGTACCAGAATACCAGTGTTGTTATATTCTAGTTACATGGGTCAACAGAAGCGGGTTGACGCACATGCCTGGCTCAGCCACACGATGTAGTCGCCACAGGTCGTCTGAAGCGGAGCTTGGGAAGGAAGGAAGACCTGTTCTCGTCTCAGATATATCGGCCTGCTTGTCGGAGCTTTGCCCTGACGAGCAGCCCCCCCCCGTTTATACTGGAGCTGCAGGTTGACCTGCTCCCGCCCACCTGCCGATTGCGGATTCGTATTTGTGACAATCCGGTCCAGTCAAAAACTATCTGACACATTCTCTCTGACTTTCTCTCTGACTCTCTCTCCCTCTCCCTCTCTCTCTCCCTCTCTCTCTCCCTCTCTCTCTCTCTCTCTCCCTCTCCCTCTCTCTCTCTCTCTCTCTCTCTCTCTCTCTCTCTCTCTCTCTCTCTCTCTCTCTCTCTCTCTCTCTCTCTCTCTCTCTCTCTCTCTCTCTCTCTCTCTCTCTCTCTCTCTCTCTCTCTCTCTCTCTCTCTCTCTCTCTCTCTCTCTCTCTCTCTCTCTCTCTCTCTCTCTCTCTCTCTCTCTCTCTCTATATATATATATATATATATATATATATATATATATATATATATATATATATATATATATATATATATATATATATATATATATATATATATATATATATATATATATATATATATATATATATATATATATATATATATATATATATATATATATATATATATATATATATATATATATATATATATATATATATATATATATATATATATATATATATATATATATATATATATATATATATATATATATATATATATATATATATATATATATATATATATATATATATATATATATATATATATATATATATATATATATATATATATATATATATATATATATATATATATATATATATATATATATATATATATATATATATATATATATATATATATATATATATATATATATATATATATATATATATATATATATATATATATATATATATATATATATATATATATATATATATATATATATATATATATATATATATATATATATATATATATATATATATATATATATATATATATATATATATATATATATATATATATATATATATATATATATATATATATATATATATATATATATATATATATATATATATATATATATATATATATATATATATATATATATATATATATATATATATATCTCTCTCTCTCTCTCTCTCTCTCTCTCTCTCTCTCTCTCTCTCTCTCTCTCTCTCTCTCTCTCTCTCTCTCTCTCTCTCTCTCTCTCTCTCTCTCTCTCTCTCTCTCTCTCTCTCTCTCTCTCTCTCTCTCTCTCTCTCTCTCTCTCTCTCTCTCTCCCTGATACTCTGACACTCTCTGACACGCTCTCTGACATTCTCTCTGACACACACACTAGCTCTATCTATCTATCTCTCCTCTGACACTCTCCCCTGTTACTCCTCTGACACTCCTCTGACACTGTCTCCTCTGACACTCTCCTATGACACCCTCCTATGATACTCTCCTCTGGCACTCTCCTCTGACACCCTCCTCTGACACTTTCCTCTGATACTCTCTCCTCTCTATCTCTCACTGTCACTCTCACCCATTCTCGATATCTAGACAAAGAATGTAGGAAGTACCGCATTGTTGATTATCACGAAAATGACGAGCAGCTGAGCTTGGGGAAGACACGGAAGGTGGCATCCATTTAAAGTTGCAGATGCCTCTCGGTCTTGGCAGCCTCTACCACCACGCTAGCAGCGAAGCCCAACGCAGCCTGAGAAACACGTAATAAATTCGTTACCCAGCGTGCAATGCGATGCAACAGTGCTGGGAACACGCCGTTCCTAACAACTCGCAATTTCCTTCTTTTTTTCGTTCACATGAAACGAGTAATATCAACACCACGCCACAGCGGCGTACCGAAGTGGCGAGGGGTGGGGGCATTGGGGGCAGTTGCTCCCCCGCCTCTGGGAAGTTGTGGTGCTCCCAAGGACCACGCCGGGGTTTGGAAAAAAATGCGCCAGGCTCCCTAGATATCCCACTAGGGCCACCAAAAACCGCACCTGGGTCCTTGAAAATCGTGTTCAGGGCCCAAAAAAGTTGCGCAGTGGCGCCTGATAATGCCCACATAGCCGCACCGAGGCCCCTGAAAATCACATTGTGCCCACAAAAAATCGGCCCGGTGCCCCTAAAAATGAGGCTGGGGCTAATAATAAGTGGATCCGAGCCCAAGAATATGTGTCTGGGGCCCCAAAAAAGTCAAGCCTAGCCTACTAAAATCTGCAACCTTGAAAGGTCCGCCCGGCGACCACGCAAATAACGTCGAGAGCCCAAAAAATCTGGTCAGGGCTCCTGAAAACCATGCGGGGCCTCAAAAGCCATAAAATTCACGTTTTGGGCTAGGGCCCTGGGAATCACGATGTGGGCCAAAAAAGTAGGGTCGAGCGCCTGGAAAGCATGCTGGAGCCCGAGAAAAATCGCCGTGGCCCTTGAAAGTGAAGTTCGTGTCCAAAAAAAGGTACGGCTAGGGCCCCTGACAATCGTGTTGGTGTCCCAGAAAATCGGACCAGGGCCCCTGAAGCCGCTGGCGGCCTCAAAATTTTATGTCTGGGCTTCTAAAAATCATGCTAGGGCCACCAAAAGTTTCTTCTGGGGTCCTTGAAAATCACGCTAAGGCGCAAAGAAAACGGGCCGGGCCGTGGAACATGACGCCGATGGGCTCAAAAGTTCGTGCATTGCCCCTGAAAATCACGCTGTGGGTCGATAAATCTTGTGCCGGGGTCCTTGAAAATAACAATATGAGCTCAAGAAGATCGGACAGGGGCCACGAAAATTGTTCCCAACTCTTTGAGTTCCGAGAAGTCGCGTTCGGGCTCTGAAAATCACGCCAAGGCTCGACAGAGCATTGGGGCCCCGGAAGACTCATCTGGATCCAGAGTAAGTGGAGCTGAGACCAAGAATATAACCCATATGTCGAAAACCACTCTTGCGCATCAACAATTATGCCAACCCAAAACGCATTCCATCCCCAAAGAGTGTCAAGGCCTCTAAAAACCGCGCTATGAATCCAAGCAAATCACACCGAGGTAAAAAAAAAACGCACTTTGATCCCAAAAAGTACAGTCTTGTCGCAGTCTTTGAAAATGACTGGGAGCCAAAAAAGTCACGACTGGTCCCAAAATGTCGATTCTGACCCGCGATGTCATGCTATGGCCTCAAAAGTCGCGTCTACGGCTCCCAAAATCCTGTTGGGACCCGGAAAAGAATGTCAGGGCAAGGAAAAATATAAACGTGAGGCCGAAGAACCGCAATGGGGTCTGAAATATCGCGCGAAGTGAATCAGGAGTGATGTCCCAAAGGGGCCAATTCCCCACACCCGCCTGTGAGAAATAGTTCCTAAGAATCGTGCCGGGGCCCAAAAAATCGCGCTGGGGGCTCCCAAAAAAATGCAACGAACTCCACAAAGCTAACGTCAAGGCGAGAAAATTTGCGACAGGACACCCCGAAATCGCATTGTGGACCCAGATGATTACCAGAGGCCCCGTAAACCAGAGCTGTGTCTCCCAAATATCGCGCACGGGACCCACAATACCCGTCAGTAGTCCGGATATAACCATAGCCCTCGAAAATAAGGAGGGATTTCGATTTTAAAAAAATCTGAACCGGGAAAATCGCTCTGTCGCCCAAAGCACAGCACTAGATGCTTCCAAAAATCGTTATGGCCCCGGACAGAAACATACGGCATCTCCACAAATCGAGGCGGGCACAAAGACATGGCGCCGTTGATTCAAAATCTGTCCGAAACTAGGACTTGACAAATTCAGAAGAGATCCACAAAATTGCGTTGACCCTAGCAAGCCGACGTCGGGTCTCCGGAACCACACGCCTGCACCGGAAAAGTCGCACCGAGACCCACATAAATCTCACCGGAGCCCCAAAAATTGTGATGTGTCCCAGAAACATGCGTCAGAAGCCCGCAATATATAGCGGGACCCTGAGAGCACAACTGGAAGCCGAAAATGCATCGGCCCCTCCAAAGGGCTACTAGTCTCGCAAAAACAGGCATGATCTTGAAACACGCGTTGCAGCCCCAAATATACACGGAGAGCTCTAAAAGATATCCAGGAGGCCCTTAAAGCACACCATTGCCATACGATCACGTAAGGGCCTCAAAAACAGGCTGAGCCCGAAAAAAGCAGCATGGCCCCAAAAAGATAAAAATGACTTGGCACTAAATAAACACATCGGGGTCTTCGAAAACGCCCTGGTTACCAAAAAGAAACGTTGCACGAAAAAAAGTCATAAAAAGAGCCGGGGTGGTGGAGATTGCGCTGGATGTGTGTGCACAAGAGTACAGGACCCTTAATACAAATGGATTGGAATCCTGCAATCAGGCGTGTTTGTTTTGCACATTTTTTAGGGATATGCCCCCACCATGTTCCATTTTGCCCCTCCAATAGTGAATTTCGCCCCCACCACCACCTTGATTGTGAGATTGAAACGGCGGGGCCCCGCCGATGGCTCCGCTGATGATCCCACCAATGGTCCCACAAATGGTCCCACCTATGGAACCCCCGATGGCCCTGAAACTATGATGTCCAACCGCACATTTTGGTGACCTGCCACTCAGGAAGGTTGCTTCCAGACGACGGACCGCCACCGTTAACGTCGCGATTATACTCTGTAGTGCTACCGCTGCCAGCTTACTGATATCCCGAGACACTGCGCCGACTGGCACCTTCTGCGCTGCGGAGAATCCCGGTGTCATTCCGTGCACCAGGCCTGATGCCGACGCGTCCAAGAATCTGTCAGCTGTGGTAGCCAGTTGTCAAGAGAAGCTTCCTCTCACAGGAGTGATAATGTTACCCATGCTGCCTGCGGTAGCCCCTGAAGAAAAGTTTTCGACAGCTCACGGACATGCGGGGCATCTCCTGCTGCAGTCAGTTATGAGAGCATCAACAGGAGCAGATGGAACGGCTTCTGGTCTCCGAGCTGCTCGCGGGTAAATGGTGCTTCCGGGCGCGCGCTAACCTACGTCACAGTGCGACAATAAGTGCCACGAAACTGGACGTCTGGGCCGTGATAAAATCAACCCGCACGTGCATGGTGATCGACACAGAAAGGCATGACATCAGCAGGTCCAAGTTAGTGCAGTCTTCTTGGATTCCAGGGACCCGAAAAGCACAATCCGTCGGCGTCGGATAGAGGTCTTTCTTCTTCGAAGACAAGAGAAAACTCTGAGCCTGAACACGGCCAGCTGTCAGCTGGCAGATGGAGAAGTCACGGACAGATACAGGGGGAATATAATGGGCATGTCCCCCCTCACATGAAGGTTGCCGCCCTACGGCGAACTGTTTGGGCGCAAGCCCCGACGTGCAGCCGGCACGTCGGGGCTGCACACAGGCAGCCGGCAGTTTCGAGGCGCTACATCACATGTCATATTCACGTTAACATTCATCCAGCATTCATATAACATTCATCCAACATTCCACGTCCTAATTCCATTCATAAATCACAAACATACATTCAAGGCACACCTGCAGTCATACATATAGACTATACATTGGCCACATGGTATGATGTCTGCCATACCTATCATCCCACATCAAGTAGAGTCATTCGACGTGCCGTGTCGTACTCTATCAAACTGTTCAGGACTCACACTAATTATAAAAGTCGAAGGTCGGACTCATTTCTTCTGTCGCCACACGTTTCTTCGTTTTCTCCCAAAGCGACCCATGCTTCGTATCAAGAGATAGCCCGTGGGCAACTCTGTAGTAGCATTTCAGCCGGGGACATGTCAGATGAAGCCTCAATGTTAAAGATTAGTTTAATTTTCAGAGTCCTCGCGTTTCGTGGCTATGGCTTCAGGTTGCATTATGTGGGTGTCATTCGACGTGGCTTGTCATACGGTATCAGAATGTTGGAATATCGAAATACATAATTTTACCAAAGTCGAAGGTCCGGCGTGTCTACAATGATTGAGGGTAACATGAATAGGAAGGTCAAATCTATGATTGCTTGCAGCATTTCTGATAGCAAATACTCGTACCCTATATGACTAGGGGCTCCCCAAGAAATCCGCCATAACCTGCTCGGGCGGTGCTCTTATCGCTGGTTTTGATTTAGGCTGCCGCATTGCTGTTCCGAATATATCAAATATATCACTTGCTACACTAACACAACATGCTAAATTGATGTGGGAGAAGGCACGCCGAAATTCGGCGACCGACAAGAGGAATCGGCGCTGATCCTCGTTCTTCGTCAGGTTGAGGTTGAAGGACTGGATCAGCACCACCCCTCGCTCCGCAGTGTCGTTGGTGACGTGTAGGCTTGCGACGCGCCGAGACGCCGCGACGAACCCCGCGTCACTCGGCCACTCCTCCGGCTCCTTTGAGAGGAGCGCCCTCCGCTCCGACAGCGTCGAGGAGGGCACCGGACGCCTGACTCTAGCGCCACCTCTAGCGCCACCTCTAAATATAATCCGATTCGCTTGAAATTTTGCATGAGAGGTTTTCTCATTACTGCACAGTATACCACCAAGGGCCGCTAAAAACATCATGTTTCAAATGTATCCATAGGCGCTATTGGTACCCTAACATATATATATATATATATATATATATATATATATATATATATATATATATATATAGTGTTAGTGTGTATATATGTGCATATATATGTATATTTGTGTATATATACACTTATATATAATATATACATGTGTCTGTATATATAATAGATTGCGATGTTGCAGTGAATTTCTTCTTCCGTGGCATGGTTTCTATTCATAAACAAGAAGAATCCAAATGTTCACTTTGCACACATACCTATGTTGTGTAGCTGATCCTGTTTGGAGTGATTTGACCGGCAATGTGCGTAGGCTCACTTGTCAGAATGATCTTGTGGAACAAAGTGAGACTGTGAAATAGATACAGATCAGTGGCAGCGAGGAGACCCAACGGGTTTCGGGCATCAGAAATATGATCAAATTTCTGTAGACCTGATACGACTCTAGTGGCAAAGTTAATGATCTTGTCTAGTCTGTGAATGTTTATTGACCACCTGTTCCCGTAGACAGATATGCAGTATCGGATATTGGATATAACTAGGCTATTGACTATAGTGAAGAGGGTACTGGTCGGCAGCTGGTGACGCAGATGGCTCAGGGCCAGAAGGAACCCAGTGCACGTGCATGCCACAACAGCTACATGGGAATCCCACGATATGTGGCGATCAAATGTCACCCCAAGGTTCTTACACGAATGGCTCTCATCTATCACGGCGTCCCTAAAGCACACTCGTATCTGGGTGATATTACGCAGATTTTGACGCGATCCGAGAGTAAGAAGCTGAGTTTTTGTCGGGTTCACCTTCAAGCTCTTATCCAGGTAGTAGTCATAGAATTGGCTCAGACATGTCTCCATCTGACTTATCAGATTTTGGAGATCAGATTTCCGACCGAAAATGAGGACCTGGGTGTCGTCTGCGAACTGGGTGGCATGTGCTACCGGACGTGCAAACTGAGGTCGTTCGAAAAGATGCAATAGAGATGTGGACCTAATAATGAGCCTTGAAAGACAGCTATGTTGTTTGGGAGAAAGGAGGATAGATGCCTGTTTCCGTGTTGATCTGAGACGCTAACAGCCTACGTATGACCTCCCAGATATGCTTTAACACTTGCACGTCCGGTGGTCCGCGCCAACTTCGCATGTCCGGGGGGGGACAGATGTCTGTCCCCCCTAAGATCTCTGTAACTATGCTAGCTAGCGACAAACGGAAAACGGCGTTGGGTAGCTGGTGACGGGCTCTATCGAAAGTGTTTCGGTCATTTTTTCGCTCAGGTCAACATTCAGGCACTGGGCCATCTTAGGTCAAATTTGATCAGATCAGGTGGGACTGGGAAATTGACACATATCTCAGGACCTGTAACAGATAGAAACAAACGGCCAACGCTATTCGACAGTCCTTGAAATGCGCTACCGCCAATAGGCGGTGTAATTTAAGGTCAGGTCAACCGAAACTTAGGTCAAGGTCATGAAGTCATGATCTCACGTCAAGGCCTAGTGAGGTCATGTAAGGTATCAATCGACAGGTCTTGACGATACAAGCACAATGACGGTAATTGTAGCCTTCTAGCTCAATGCAGTGCGACGTAATGCGCAGAAATGTGTAGTGATCTCAGGTGACCTCAGAGACCTTGGTGAGGTCACTGAGCAAAAATGTCAGCGGTAACATTGAGCATAGCTTCCATCTACATGCCACAACCGTTGTGAGATCATTCCGAGCGCAAATGTGTAACTAGCAAACATTTGTATATTTTACCATAGCCTTATAATGGGGAAGCCATGGCAGCGACCTGACCTAAGGTCAATACTACGAAAAAAACGATATACATACTATAGTCCCTGGTGAGATGATGACATACTATAAGTTTGAAATCAGTCGCCCAATTATTGTGGAAGTTATGCCACCTAGAACTCCGAGTGTAGTTGGGTCACTTCGCCTGACCTGGTGACCTGACCTGAGATGATCCGGGACTAAAAATGTATGAGGATATGCGGAAAAGACCAATGAACAGTTGTGCGAGGTTTGGCCTTGCTAACCCTATTAGTGTGGCGGCAAATGAGGAAAAATCGCAGGGGGCAGATATCTGCCACCCCCCCCCGGACGTGGCGGGTTAAACAACGCTAGAGAACTCTAAACTTTAGAGCATGCATGTTTAACCTTAGACGTTTGTAATGACTCGCAAGCATTCGTAAGGACCCGTAGATGTCTGTAAGCGCCCGTAAACGTTCGTAAGGGCCAGCAAATATCCGCAAAGGTCAGTGGAGTTTCATAGTGGTCCGCAGCTATTCGTGATGGACTGTATACATCTTTATGCGGTCATAGACGTTCGTGAAGGCCCACATAAATTAATAAAGGTCCGTGGACGTTCTTAGGGGTCCGTATGCGTTCGTAAGGGCCTGTAATCCTTCGCAATGGCTCGTGGACATTCTTAAAGGCTGACAACAACCTGAGTGACCATAAGAAGTACTGTTTGCCCTTATATCTCCGCCATAGTGATCCCGTAGATAACTAAGCATGGGCTAGTAGAGTACTCAGGGACCTGATAACAGCCTGGATAGAACAGGGAAAGGATTGATTGCCATCGTAAGCCTTTCCCCCTGTCTGTGTTACCGCAGTCCGAAATCCAGAATGATTCATTGGTTTTTGCCGACAGGGGTCCAATGTAGCCCGTCCAATAGTGCTGTGACGCGGCACATTCAATTCCTCAATGACTATCCATGTCAAACACTCCGTGGAAGACAATTCGAGTGCAGACTATGCATACCATAGGCTTAAGGTTCTGAAAATTTTTGAGTTTGTACATACAATATATGAAGCCAATGACCAGGCCCGAATGTATTGGTGGGCACTTCACATAGGGTGCCTTGTAAAATTGAAATCATTGGGAGGACAAGATAACATTGGGGAAGGGAAAGCAAGTGCCACCACCCTCCCCCCCAAAAAAAAAAAAAAAAAAAAAAAAAAACATACAAGGCTACACCCCTGGCGAGACGCTGGTGAGAGCTATGACGCTGGTGAGAGACTGGTCGGACCTTCATGTTCGACAGGATGAGTTAGCTGGCTGTAACCTATTGTGGTGCAACTACAACATCTTGCCATTTTCCAGTTTTACTTCGTAATCAATTTCACCTAGCTTCTAACGAACACACCCGACGGCCCCGACAGCCTGCCCGCGGTACCAAGTGTGGCGACAGCACCCCTACATGCACGGCGACTCAAATTCCATGAGGCCATCAGTTGTACGCTCCAGTTGTTCTAACTACACATCTGACTCAGCAGAGTTCACTCAGCAGGGTTAACCAGCCGTACCGCCTATGCATTCCTGTTACTGTCAGTCAGCCAGTCATGTATTTGGGTACTTCCACGTGGTGGCTGTTCTGCACCCAGACATTGTTGCGTGAGCACATCCGGTAGAGAACATTGCATCAGAAACATTTCGAGCATACAGCACACAAAGACCTCTATAGTAAGACTAGCGACTCTGCGCCAAAGCACCTTTGAATGCAGAGCGACTCGGTGCTTGCCTGGTGACTGGTGGTAGCCTATTCCAAGCGACCGCGGCGCGGTATGAAAAACTTCGCTGGGTCTGCGTGAGTCGACATCTTGTGAGATGAAGCTCACCGACTGGCCCAGCTCTGGTCTCCCTCTGCGATACTTGTGACCGCCAGGTAAACATTCTTCGTACAGCTTCCGGGCATTGCCTAATGCACATGGCTCTGTATACCTGGATGCAATCGTGCTCCCGAACCATCTCTGCAAGCGTTAGCCATCTTAATGACACGAGTGCAGGGGACACGTGCTCGTTGCGGCGCACTCCGGTGACTAGTCGCGAGGCAAAGTTGATGCACTTTTGCACTCGATGGAGACGGCACTGAGCGGCTCCACCCCAGAGAGATAGACAATAAAGTATGTGAGGAAAAACGTGGAGCTGGACTAAGAGCTTGAGGACACCCGTGGTGAAATGATGGCGAAATTTGTATAGGGATGCTATGATGGGATTGCATTTGCGCACTACCATGGATATGTGAGAATCCCAACTAAGTTGCTGGTCGAGGAGAACACCTAACAGTTTAACGGTGGGACGTGGACTTCTGATCGAATCTGAAGGAGTGATCTGGAAGTTCACTGCCTTTTTAATGACACCTTGGTGCCAAAGAGGGTGAGTTTTGTCCTGGTGCATTATCAGAATGTTGGACTGAAACCAATATTGTAGACTAGATATAGACTCCTCGACGCGTGCCTTGATGACGTTGGGTAGAGAATGATCTAGGAGCTAGGTATCGTCGGCATAGGATATTAGGCGGCCATGAGGGAGGAAAGAGGACAGGTCGTTGATGAAGCTGAGAAAGAGGATTGGCCCGATGATGGAGCCTTGTGCCACGCCAGGCCATGAATCAGAGGTCGGAGGTTCCCGTCTCCAGATAACTGAGGTGCAGGCCGTCGAAAAATTACCTGCAGGTCTGATCCTAACTGCAGCCAGGCTGCTACGATCATCCTTATTGATAATGAATACATAAATAACGTGCCCAGTACACATTGCGGTTTGCTACTCGCGGCTAGCTCCCATCAGTGACAACAGCCCGCTGACAGTTCGCGCCATGTCTCTGTTTCGTGCCAATTTTATGCTGACGATCGAACACATCATTCTTGGTCTATCTAGGTTACATTCCTTAATGATGCTCTGTTCAAGAACTCTTACATTGTTCAATCGTGAGGAATGATGCATTTCTACCTGATGCATCGTTTTCATGTATATATACTCGTTGATATTTTTTTCATGCAAACTCTGAACACGAAGGCGTCATATAGACGGAACCTACTAATTGCATTTAACCGCATTTGATGATTGAGCTACGATAATCGGAGAAAAAGGACCACAGAAGTCGAGGTAGGGGGTCCAGCAATTGTCATAGCGAGCATGTGTCCGGAGTGGCACCACTTTCAAAGTACCTGGTCTGGCACATTTGCCTTACGAGGGCTACCTCCAGCTGAAAATAAAATCGGTGGGGGAGTGGACTCCAGAATTCCGGGAAGGGTCCTTTCCCTAGCCAGAGAGACGCCACCTTCCCATGCTCGGAGGGGGTACATCTTCCAGTTCTCTTAATTTTGGCAGAAGGCTCCGTCTTAAGTGCCTCTTCCATGAATTGTGACTGAAGGATCCACTATGTTGATGTTGAGAAATTATCCCTGGTACGTCACAGGTCTGAGTCTATTGCAGCCGCATTGATGGTCGCCTCTGTCTTTTTAAACAAGTGTTCAATCATGTTACAAATGTGAATGTTACCAATGATATGACCATGTTGGCGTGAACCGTTCACCGTTGATTATATATGTATATATATATATATATATATATATATATATATATATATATATATATATATAGTATATATAATATATATATATAATATATATATATATATATATATATATATATATATATATATGGACGCGTGTATATCGACTCATGAGTCGATTTAAGCAGATGGCGCTGCCTGTGTATATCGACTCAGATCTGTCGTGATTTATACAGAGATGCTCTTGTGTAAATGACGATCCATCGTGATTTACACAGAAACTGGTGTAAAACCACTCATGAGTCGATTTAGGCAGGGATCGCTGCCTGCGCATATCAACTAAGATCTATTGTGATTTACACAGATATGCTACACTGGATGCAATGACGATGCATCATGATTTATATTGAAGTGTCGTTTGATGTAAAACCCACTCGCAGTCGATTTAAAGTGGTAGCGCTACCTGTGTTAATCAACTCAGATTATCGCGATTAGCACGGGCGAGCGTGCGACTTTACCGACTTTTTGGGGGTATGTTGAGTACCCTGAAAGCCCCCCAAAAAAAAAAAAAAAAAAAGAAGAAAAGAATTGATCGTTTAGCATGGGATCACATGGAATGGATCCAGAGTGGGGTCCAACAGCTGGGCGTGGGGGAATTAAAAACGTTTCTCCCATTTCGAAATAAAAGTCATGAGATCAGTACACCTAAAGTCGCTCAGTCTCTGACCTAATTTTTATGTCAACAGATGGTCTTAGATTTCTACAAAATTACACTTTGGTGCGCAATTTGGACAAAAATTAACTTCTTAAGGGGAGGGGCAAGACCTAGTTAACCCTTCTTTGGATCCACCAGTGAATGGGTCCCCCCAGTCCTCCAAATTACCTTCATATATACCACTCCTACCGAACATTTTGCTAAGAGTGCGCGGTTTTTGGAATGCGTCCCTATGAGCATCGCCACGCCCGGTTCGCCTGCGCAGCATATGTTAGTAATGCATGCCGGCCGAGGATGTCGACTCAGAACGGGGCCGGCGAAATAATCAAAACCTAGGACTGAACTCATGTGGTATGGGGCGTTGGTGTTAAGCAGACACACAGTGAATCCGGTGATGTCAGATACCGACCATACCATTAGAGCAAGAGGACGGGTATGGTGGTGTTATTAGCACAAAGCTAAGCAATACCAACCGCGGGCTTCGATTTCTGAACGCTATTGGGAGGAGAGTACAATGCATGAAAGTAATGGACTGGCCAAATTGATTGGGGAAGGGGGAGCAAACTACATATGGCCCCATGTTAAAGGTTTGCATTACTGGGGGACCAACATGGGTGACCTTCCCCTCAGAAGTACATAAAACAGCATGGTGTCAGGGAGATTGGATTGACAGTACAGGGGAGCATAGCAGAACTGAGTGGCGCCGGGAAATTTCACCGACGATAGCTGTCAGGATGGATACGTCTCGCTAGGGATGATGTGGAGATGAAGTGAAGGACCTACCTTACCTCGCCTATAAGTAGAACCTGCGACGTTGCATTTAGGGGATTGCCTCTTGGTGGACTGGTGGAGGTTCCTATCGCGCTATCAGGCCCTCTTTATTGAAACGTCCCATTGCTCTGAACCGTCACCACCACCGAACAACTGAAACCGACGAGTTCTGGAAATTACAACCTGCCGTGTAACATCTAGGCCTACCCAGCCTAGATGCTGGAGTATTTGCTTGACCGCAATCAGACCTGTGAGACGCTGGAGACCTTCATGGTCAGTCATGAACCCGTCGGATTTAGGGCATCCCAACGGGTGGCATGAGCTCTGCTGTTGTTGCAATGGCAGTCATCCCACTAGTGGAATGCCTACCATCCTCCCAGTAGCGTGCCAGTGAGGCCTCTTCACACATTGCCGAGGCTTAGTTTTGACACTTCCAAATGAACCGCGGACTCCGCAGCCCATAGAAAGGCCTTCTGTCATCTTCTCGTCCCCCCCCCGACCTACTTGCTGGAACTTTGCAATTATGGTATATATTTGGTATGCTATGGCCCTCAGCCAATGCAAGAGCTTCTAGATATATTCCCTATCAGAAAAGCTGTGGGGAGTTTCTTGGGCCGCCAGTGTTGCCACCCGTTGCACCTCGATCGGGGGCCTACAGGGCGTGCAGGTAAGGCACACGGACTACAATCAGCCGTGTACGAATTTACGATTTCCATGTGTGGCTACACGTGAACCCCAAGGGCACACTTTAGTGGGGAAACTCCACTAGAAGGGTAAACTTCGGCGTCCGTATTATCAAGCCCCTGGGCTCGCCACTGAATCAAGTCTTCCATGATTCACTACATTAAATATTTGCCATATTAATCAAGTGATACTGCACGCAGACATTTGTATTTGTTTCTATGTCATATGGCTAAGCATACCACTATTAAACACTGGAAAACATACTATGTAAGCACATCGTAAACTATATCATAGTTTACGTATGATATACCATACAACGTAAGCACACCGCCACTCATGTGAACTATATGATACATATTCATGTCATTTGAAACATACTACAATGTAAGTCCGTGGCGAACACCATAGTAATTCTTTTTTTTTGTAAAGAAGAATGGATGTCGGCTATCTGGGCAACCCAAGGCCACTCATGTAATCTATATTATACATATCCATGTCATTGAAAGCAGGGCTGCAGTTTCTTCTTCAATTTGTCTGGACAGACATGAGTCTTTAGTAATTGCAAATAGATTCATAAAGGTGGGGTGGATCCACAGGGGTGGATCTCAGGGGTAGATCGAGAGGGCAGGTTCAAGGGGATGACCGATGGGGGTAGATCTCAGGTGGCAGATCCCAGGGGCATAAGGCATCGCAGGGATGTATCTGAAGGGGTAGATCGCAGGGACGCACCTAAGGGGATGGATCACAGTGGCGGGTCCCAGGGGATAGATTGTAGGATGGATCCAAGTGGCCAGACCGCAGATGTGGATGTCCAATAAGGATATACCTTCCACAATTCACAATATAGGAATATGCTTTACCTTATCCACAATAACCTACCCAAACTCGCGCCAGCTCCACGACCTCGCACCCCGGCGCCGTCTTCGAGAATGGCTCTTGTCAAGGCGGCAAATGCGCGCCGAAGCCAATAACGTCACATTTCAATCCTGATTTACACAGATAGTACGTATGGTGTATATCCACTCAGAACTGTCGTGATATACACAGGAGACCATTATCTGTGTAAATCGACTCATGAGTGGATATACACGCTTCCTATATATATAAATATATATATATAAATATATATATATATATAAATATATATATATATATATATATATATATATATATATATATATATATATATATATATAAATATATATATATATATATATATATATATATATATATATATATATATATATATATATATATATATATATATATATATACACTAGATCTGAAGGCGAGGATTCCAAGAATTTGTCCCCGTGACAATTCTGAATCCGCCCGTGACAGAAGTACCCGGCGCTGACAGGGCCTCCACACTGCGGACATTGAGTTGTTGAGCTCCGATAATTACTCTTGGTGCACATCCTTATCTTTTACCCGGTGCTACAGCATGGTGTATGACCCATCATCCGAAGCACAACCTTCAAAATGGGGAATAATTAATTTCTGAAATATTCTGGGTACAGGTATACTTGTATACTATGCATGCATACTACATCTATCCTTCATATCGAGAGCTTGCCGAACATAGAACAATCTGCCTCCAGATGTGAGGAATTCAGGTGGCTATAGTGTTTTCAGGCGGAGGCTTTCGGTAATGCTGCGCATGTTCGGGCTCTAATTTTTTGTGCTTCCGTGTAATGCGTGACGATCGTGATGATGGTTTGTGCGGCATATTGGTGCCAGTGGCGTCGCCACGAAATTCTTCCAGGGGGGACAAGATCGAAAGGAGGCCTCCTGCTCCCCGAAAAGGGGCCTCCATTGTGTTAGGGCCTCCTATTATTTTAGGCCCTTTCATTTCATATTAATGTAGATTTCACATTAATGTACTGTTTGTTCTTGGCATGGTGCATAATTTACTCAACACGCAATAGAATAATCATTATTTTTCGCTAAAACTGGGCCATACAAGGGTATAAATAAGTAATATGTGGATAAATACCAGAGTGTCAAAAACAACCAACATCTCAATGCTTTCTCTCACAAAAGAGTCCTCCCGCTGCCCTCTAGGTTGCAGCGAGGCTGATGCTAAGCATATCTTACAGATATCTCCCATTGATCAACCCACTTTTATGTCCTCCAAGAATAACTGAATATAGTTGGATTCATCACTACTGTTGTTTATTACCACCAGCTTGATGCCCTAAGCAAAGCTTAAGGGATCATTTCTCAGTCCCAAGACGATAATTTCGCGAAGGTGAAATCAAGAAGTGCGTTGCATTGGTTTTCTGATTGGAATCTTTGGAATTTTCGAATTTTCAATAATATTTGGAGCTGGCTGCAAGGCACCTGTCAAACAAGCTAAAATAACAACTTCTTCGCGAATAAATTCACGCGCCTGGAATTTCGACCGCTATTTTGTCACAGGGGCCCTATCGAAATGAAACGATTAGTGATCAACTGAATTATCCTGTGGAGGGGCCTAATCTACCACTATCCTTCCTGATTCGTCGGATTTCAACCATACCTCCCCACCCAATTCTACGATTTTATTTTGGTATCCCTCGAAAAATAAAATCACATTGCTGAAATTACACCTATTCCACAACAACCGGATCGGCATCCGAAAATGTCAAGTTGGAGCCCTCCAAAATTAGGAGGGATTCCCAAAAAATCAATGTCAGGATCAGTAAAGTGGCTCTGGAGCACAGAACATATTACCAGATGCCTTCGCAAATTGTGTACGTCGCCGAAAAACATACCGAATGTCGAAAAATCGAGATGGGGTACAAATACATGGCGCCGGGGTCTCTAAATGTCGGGCCGGAATTCGGACTGTTGAAAGAGAACAAATCAGAAACGATCCACAAAAATCGCATTGAGCCCAGAAAACTGGCGTTGGGTACCTGGAACCACACGCCTGGGAGTGATAAGTCAGGCTGGGACACATAAAAATCGCTCCGAAGCCCCAAAACCCAACTAGGGCCCACAAATGTGCGTTAGAAGCCCCAAATAAAGACAACGGGACCCCAAGAGCACAACGGGGGCCGAAAATGCAACTGACGCTCTAAAGCACACAATCTCCCAAAAATTTACAGGGTCTTAAAACATGCGTTGCAGACCTAAATGAACATACATGGAGCTCTAAAGCTCTAAAGCTCATACATGGAGCTCTAAAGAGTACACTGGAAGCTTTTAAGGTACGCAGGGACCATGCTAACGCACAAGGGTCTGAAAAAGTGGCTGGAACCACAAAAGGCAAAACGGTTCCAAATCGAACAAAAGGACCAGGGGCTAAATAAGCACATCGGGATCTTCGAAAACGCCCTGACACGTAAAAATATTATCGGTGCATAAGACAACAAAACCCTAAAACGAGCAGGAGTTTGGAAAATGTACTAAACCCCAACTGGAATTTAAAATATATTACCCATCACTTTGAAATGTAAAGTTTCCCAATTTCAGGCATCCCAGTTCATATCACCTGGTCGCCATGACGCCAACGTCTGTGCACGTGCACACTCATTTTGCGCATTTGGTGCATTCACAACACTTCGTACGATGCTGCGGTTTCTGGTAGGCCTTCTGCCTTTTGCTAATTACTGTCACACGATAAACTTGCGCCATATTTGACGTGCTGCAATGCTTATTATGGGCGCTCGCTGCGAAAAGTCCAGTAATTAAATCCGATCATTAATTTCCTACCTCCTACATTTTCTGGTAGCTATGAAATGCAAATTCCGCTCAGCTTTGACACACCTGATATCTTTGCTGCTATCCTCCGAGAATGGCTGTCGAACCGAGGCCCTTCCTCATTGTTCTTTGTTGGACCCGCTGCGTCTTTCTGCGCAGTGGCCTAATGCATTTTCGAAACCCCTCCTCGTTTCAGTGTGTTGTTGCTTTTTGGACACGGGTGATTTTTTAAAGGCGTCATGGCGTTTTCGAAGATCCCGATGTCTTCATGTAACGCCTGGTGCTTTTGTTCGTTTTGGAACCATGTTGCCATTTGCAGTCCCGACCTCTTTTGCAGGACCTAGTGCGTCTTATGACCTCTGTGTGCCATAAGAGCTTCTTATGTATTTTTTTAGAGGTCCAGGTATGTTTCTTTATGACTGCAACGCATGCATTAAGGACCTGTCGCTTTTTTGGGAGACTATGTGCGTTTTGGAGGGCCAGTTGTATTGTCGGTCCCCGTTATGCTCTTAGGTTCCTGTTGTGTCTTTTGGGGCTTCTGACGCACATTTGTGGAGCTCCAGTACGATTTGGTGGTTTCGGTGCGGTGCTTCTTAGTCCCAGCGCGATTTATCGCGCCCAGGCGCGTGGTTTCGGGGACCCAACGCCAGTTTTTTGGGCTCAATGACATTTTTGTGGAATTTTGTTGTTGTTGTTGTAAATTCCGAATGCCGGCCTGATATTTCAAGTCCCTGACGCCACGTTTTTGCATCTCACCTCCATTTTTGTAAAGATACGGTATGTTCTTCACTGTCATACGCAATTTGCGAAGGCATCTCGTTGCATGTTCGGCGCTCCAGAGCCATTTTCTTGAACAGGACATTCATTTTGTTAAATCCATTCTTATTTTGGAATGCTCCAGCTTTATTTATTTTTTGGATACCAATTTGGTTTTTGTGGTCACACTGTTCTTACGTGTGGGCCTAAACGCCAATTTTGTGGAGCTTCGACGGGACTACCGATGGGAATTGTGGGTCCCTAGCGCGACATTCTGGGGGATAGATTTGAGTTTGTGGGAAGTGTTGTAGTTAGCTGTTGCCCCAACGCGATTTTGGCGGTTCCCTTTCCAAGTTTTCGAGCCTCAGAACCAGTTTTCGAGGGCCCGAAGTACTTATTTGGATACCCCTGCGCGAATTCTGGTGGACGGACGCGAATTTTGGCGACCCCAGCGCGAGTTTTGGAGCCCGGCACGATCCTTGAGAGTTCATGCCTCAGGATAGAGGAGGAATTTTTCCATTTTATATGCCACTGTGGCCACTGAAGGAGTATATTTTTGTCCCAGAGTGACATTCCGGTTAAGAATTTATTTTTGGAGCAGCCGCGACTTTTGGGCCCCGGCGCGCCCTTCTGGGCCTCCAGGGTGATTTTCAAGGGCTGCGACGTGATTTTTGTATATAGTCCAATGTGATCTTTTGGGCCCCGACGTCATTTTCTTGGATCCCTAGCGCGAGCTTTAGCTGCCTCGACACTTTTTTGGGTCTAAAACGTTTTAGGGCTTTTGGCATCATTGTTGGGCCCCAGAGTTGGAGTGTTTTTGTGTGTTTTTGTGTGTTTTTGTGAGTGTTTTTCGGAGTTGGACCAATGTCAATGGAGTGTTTTTGTGTGTTTTTGTGAGTGTTTTTTTCGGAGTTGGACCAATGTCCGGATGGTTTTTTGTTGCTCTGTCTTCATTTGTTTTGGTCCCATTGAGACTGTTGTGGAATGGTACGACCCGTCGTTCCACTATATTTATTTTCATGGTCCGGTCGTAAATTTTTGGTACACCCAGGCTCAGCGTGATTTTCATGGTCCCCGGCCTGATTGTTTTGGTCTATGCCGTAAATGTGAAACATCCCGGCACGACTTTTACCATCTCTTAGGGGTTTCTTGCAAATTATAGGCCTCATCTCGCGCCATAAATATCTAGTCCCATTTCCTGAAGACTACCGGTTTTCAACGTCTTATGTCCCACCCTCCTCTATATTAAATGTCTTCCTCTCTCGTCTTGAAGGGCCTTCTCTTACATCCTTGGGCCCTTGGGTCCTCCTGTCACGCCTCGTGGGCCTCCTCCTTAATCCTGGCAAAGCCTTACCAGTCTTGAGGGAATCTTCAATTTTGGAAACCTCACTTCACACCTGTTACCACCCCCATCTTAAAGGCCTCCTCTCATTTTCTTTGAAATCTTTCTTCGGGGCCTCATTCAGTCCTGTATACATTTTTTGGGGGACTCCTCTCGAGTCCGGCAGGGCCCTCATTTCTCTTCTAGAGTCCTTTTTTTCAAATTAGTGGCCTCCTCTTACGTCTTGGGGACCTCTTGCCCTGCGTTTCGGTTCGAACATCGCCCATCTTAAGGGTGGTATCTTATCTCCTAGTGGACTCCTCTTCTCTCCCAGGCTCCTCCTCTTCCAAATTATAAACAACCTTTCTTATCTCAGTGGTCTTGTTATTTCCCGGGGACCGTCTTGGCCATCTGGGAAGCTTCTTTTCCGCCTGGGAGCTATCTCACTTATCCAATGACCTTTCTCTCCAATTTTAGGGCCTCCTCGTTCATCATAGGGTCTTATTTCCAACCTTGTGTCGTCCTCTTCCGCATTAGGTGCCTCCTGCCATGTTTCTGGATCATCCTTTTCTATTCTGGTGGAGCCTTACTCCTTTTTGTGCCTATTTTTGCATCTCCGAAACCTCATCTCATATCCACTGGCTTTCTTTTCCGTCATAGGGCCTCCTCTCACTTTCTGGGGCCTCCTTTCCCATATTCGGGCATCCTTTGCAATTCTGGTGGCCTCCGTGCCAATTTTTGGCCCTCTCTTGATTTCTGGGGCCTCCTACTCTCCCCTAGGTGACTCCTTTTTAAAATTATGTGACTCCTTTCATGTCTTGGAGCCATCCTCATCTGTGTTTGGAGCCTCATTATTCTCTTAGCAGGTTGCTTTTGCGTCCTTGTCTTAAATTTTCCATTCTAGGGCACTCCTATATCCTGGGGACAAGCTAAGACCGATCAAGGGCAAGTTGTTGCTGGTGCAAGCCGACATTACCAAGGAAGACTGGATTGGACTGAACGGGACACCTGCACCACTTGTAGCCTGGTTGGTAAACCCAAATTGCTTGAGTAAACATGTCCAGAGGACAGAGGGGACATGGACGAGGAGGTGGTGCCCGTGGTGCAGCTCAGTCATCCCAGAGTAGTAGTGCTGACCATACTATTAATGCTGGGACAACCTATGCTAATGTGGTGGCAGGTGGTAGTGATTCAGCTGGCACAAAGTGCTCTACCTGTGATGTCACAGTTGGTCTGGATGCCATAGGATGTGACAAGTGTAACTGCTGGTTTCACCCTTCAACAATGTGCCTTGGTTTAGCTGAGGCAGTGGTCCAGGCAATTGTTGAACATGGAGGTGATTGAACAGGGAACGCTTCCAGTTCCTCAGGAGGGGATGGAGTAAGTCCTGGAGCATTTGGGCAGCTGCACCAGACTGTCAAAACGTTGTGTAAGGCTGTTGAGGCACTTACTGCTCAGGTACGGGCATTGATGTCTGGTGGGTCTGGGGAGGCAACTCCGAACATCTCCAGACCCTGCCCTGAGAAGCTCAGAGTGGAAATTCGAGAGGTGTTGAGAGAGATGGAGGAGCAGAAGAAAAGAAGGGATTCTATAATTATCCGTGGCTCTGGAGCTAGATCCCTGCCTGAAGTACAACAAAAAGTAAATGTAGCAGCACAAAGAATCATGGGTGCTTAGGTGGTCCTTACATATATAGTATGCATTAGTCAGGAGAAGGATATTTATAGGGCAAAATAGTGGATAGTCATATACGAAAGCTGCTTCCCGAAAAGGCCAGAGAAATGGCAAAACATGAGGACTTAAAGTCCCTTTATATTCATAGGGACCTAACATATTCTCAACGGCAAGAGTTCTACAGACGTAGACATGCTAGGATGGGGAGCACAAACCTTTAAACTAACAAGTAAGGCTCCCTTTAATACTTTCCGGCAAGTTTTGTTTTTCTCCAAACTTAAAACATCTTTAGTGAATCTTAATTGTATACAAAACAAAATTATGTATACATCCATTTTCCTTTCAGACAAAAAATAATTGACATACTGGCAGTCAGTGTCCTAAAATTACTTTACCATGAACTGTGTGGATGAAGAGAGAAGTTACTTGGGAATAGTGAAAGATTGCAAGAAAATGAATGATCGCCACTTAAGGATTAGAAAATCGGAATGCCTTTCACTTCAGTCATATGCATTTGACATTGTTAGCAGTTGTGTGTGTAATGACTGCCCACACATGTAGCAAAATGATAAAAGCCTAAGACAAGGATGAAATAGCACAAATCCATTAACTGTGAATTTCCAGGCCACATGGTCAATTATTTTACACTGCTGGCAGTTAACGAAACTTGGTTGTTACCATCAGTTCCTTGCTCGTTTGTATATTTAGCAGGTTATGAGATAGTGAGAACTGACACAATTGGTCCTACTCCCAAGCATGGTGTTTGTCTTTATGTGAAGCAGGGCATTAACACGCGCCCTGGAGGGAGGGGGCGAAATCCGAAATCCGTTTAATCGCACGGCCAGACCACAAAAATCGGCGCTGATGCGCCTCCCGTATATTGGCAAAAGGGAAGTGTTCTTGACAGCACTAGCGACTTGTTTGATGCACATTGTTATGCTATATAATTTAAGAGTCATGTTAGGTCGCCGAGGTCATTGTGACAGGCTAATGGAACCAAACTTGGTCAACTGGAATGTTGTCACAAATGGAAATGACTGGCATGCGATTAATGTCACTTTGCATGTTACTCCCTACACATCCGAAAATGTACTGTTTGTCATTGTGTGCCTAAGCGTTTCTATACTTTATTCATGTATTTCACTCCTTTCTTTGCGAAACCGATTGTTCGGGCCGCCCAAAGGAGCTGTCAGGTGGGCAGCCCGGTTCCGGTAGCTGGAGCATGTAATGACCTGATAAAGTGTTCCTATACAGGTGACCTGAGGTCAAATGGCAGATCTGGCATATACATTGCATCATTAGTAATGTCCAAACCATCATTAATGGCAATTCTTGAGCATTTAAATAGAATCACAGCGATCCATACCAATGACAAGCCAAGCCACGCAGAACCAGAAAATTTTGTTATTTTGACCTCATTTTGCCTTGCAGATATTGACCTAGGGTCAAGAAATTTGCATACAATAGAGTTAACTATCGTGCCCATCCACCCTGTAAATTTCGTTGCTCTAGCCTTAATGGGAGCCGAGATCTTAGGGGGGGCGAAATCCGCCCCCCTCCAGTGCGTGGAAGTTTCAGAGGCCCTCCAGCGCGCGTGTTAAGTTTGAATCAATCAAGGTCTCAATTCCCAATGTCATGTTATTTTTCTGAAGGATTTCTGCCTTCACATAGTGTGTGTTTACCGCCCTCCATCAAACTCCGAGGGCCAGAACCAGGCACTTGTAACTGTTTTGACTGATTTTTGTGATGGCAAAGAAATAGTTATCTTGGGAGATTTTAATTTATCATCAGTGCTTTGGTCTGATGGTGCTACTGACACAGTGAGCATTATTCCCACAGATAGATCTTTCATTGGCTGTTTTCTGATTCTTGGTCTAACTCAGTGGATTCATCAGCCTACCTTTGTAATTTCAGGAAACACACTGGATTTAATTTTAGCTTCTGAAGTAGATAAGGTGGTAGAAATATTGCCCCCCCTTTCCCCAATGCCAACACTGTCCTGTTTTAATTGACTATTATTTTGAGACAAGAAAATTAACTACATCTAGCAGTACCATACTGAAAAAGGTCTTGGCACCGAGGGAACTACAGAGCCATTAAGGAACGTCTGGCTGAATATGACTGGAGCCTTGAGTTTCAGTATTTAGACACTAGTGGAAAGTACAATAGGTTCCTATAAATATTATCAGCTCTTGTAAATTTGTATGTGCCCATTGTTTTACCAAGGGGGAATCCTCCATGACCAACCAGACCTTCTCAAAGTTTACTAAGCAGTGGAAAGGATGCATGGACAAAGTACAAACAGGACAGAGACAAATTTGGGAGACAGTCTGCACAGGCAGATCGTTCAGTGAGATCTTTTCAAGATTTAAATAAAAAGTATAGAAATTGTATTATTCACTCACAGATTAAGTATGAATTGTCATTAATTCACAAAATATATCCCAAGGAAATTCACTCTTACATACGATATCAGAAAATCGGCAAAACATCCATCGGGCCATTGAGGGGGAAATATGGAATCGCAAGTGACTGCCAGGAAATGGCTGAAATATTTGCAGGGGCTTTTTCCTCAGTATATTGCACAAGTAGACTAGCAAGCCCAGCCCCACACCAAACCACTGAAGCAGAGCTGCATCAGTATTTCTGAAGCTGATGTGCTGAAAATTTTGAGTGAGGTGGATGGGTCCTCCAGCATTGGCTCTGATGGGGTCCACCCTCAATTAATTGTATCCTGCCATGAGGAGCTTGTAAAACCATTGTTCAAAATGCTTTGCTCATCCCTTTCTACCGGAAGTCTTCCTGACAGTTGGAAAACTTCACAAGTAATCCCAATCTTGAAAAAGGGCTTCAGGTATGATCCACTAAATTATTGCCCGGTGAGTCTTACTTCTGTCCCATGCAAAATTCTTGAACATATAATTCTTGAGAAGCTCACAGAATATTTGGAGGGCCAACATTTGCTGGACCAAGGTCAATTTGGCTTCCGGCGTGGACGTTCCGTAGAGGATCAGTTACTTCTAACGTATGAGACTGTTTCTACCTGGTTAGATGAGGGATATATGGTGGATGTAATTTTCTTCGATTTCTCAAAGGCGTTTGATGTTGTTAATCATTTCCTACTACTGGCAAAATTGAGAGTTTTAGGGATCTCAGAGACAACCCTCGCCTGGGTTAATAATTTTATCTGTGGGAGGAAAACGCAAGTGCTTGACTCTGGGTATTCAAGCAAACCTAGGGATGATCTGAGTGGAGTACCTCAAGACTCAGTGCTAGGTCCTATGTTATTTCTCATCTATGTGAACTATGTACCTCATGATAATCAGTCCCAATTCAAGGTTTTTGCAGATGACGTAAAAATATACATGAAACTTAAGTACAAATCTGTCTCAGACCTGCTGGCTGGCATTTCATAGGGTCAGAAAGATATAGATACTCTGGTTGGTACTGCCAAGTCATGGTGGCTAGAAATGAATGCCAAGAAATGTGCAGTTCTGAAAGTACACCATTGCTCATATGACTCTATAAATCTTGGTCCTTACACAAATTATTATCTGGATGGTTTTCGTGTGAGCTTTGTTGACGTCCATACTGACTTGGGCATCACAGTAGATACAAACCTGCGATTTCATCAAGATGTTGACAGAATAGTACAGAAAGCTTGTAGCCTGGCCAGCAACCTGCTAAGTTCTACTTTATGCCGCTCACCTGAATTTATGAAAACACTATACATTACTCATGTCAGGGCACTTATGGAGTTTTCATCATGTGCTTGGAACACAGGTTACATTGAGGATTTAAAGCATCTAGAATCGATACAGAGAAGGTGGACAAGAAACATAGAGGGGGTGAATGGTCTGGATTATGGAGCCCGATTGCGGAAACTAGATTTGTATTCAGTTAAAGGTAAATTAATTTGAGCAGACATGATTAAATGCTGGAAGATTTTTCATGGCCATTCTGCCATTAAGGTCACTGACATGTTTGTGCTGGCACCTTCAGTGAATACACGTGGCCACTCCCTGAAATTGGCACACAGGCGAGGATCATTAGATTGCAGGAAGATTGTTTAGCCTCAGATGCTGTGCCACCTGGAATTCGCTGCCTGAAGATGTGGTAATCTTAACAGACCTAGGGACATTTAAAGCAACACTGCATGCAAAACTCTGCACATTGTTGTACGAATATATTGAATAGGAGTAACTATGGTAATATACTAATCTAACTTGTAGAGTAGCTTTACTTCTCTATGCTTCATCTTTCTTAGCATCCATGATAAATATTTTCTGACTACAAGATATTAGCAGACGTGGCTACTCGAAGCATACAATTTCTGCTTAGGGTACATTTTCCAGTTCCTGTGTCTTGCCCTGTCTATCTGATAACCATACTTTTCTTTAGTCTAGGGGACTGGCATACCTGCAGACACGGGCTCCCCTTATAAGGGGGAGCCCGTGTCTTTCGGCCTTTTATTTCCCCCAGGGTAAATAAAAGGCCGAAAAAACAATCGCAAAGCCAAGCCATAATAAATAGGACGCGTGTATATCGACTCATGAGTCGATTTACATGCTTCTCTGTGTAAAGCCACTCATGAGTCACAGGGACTGATTTACACAGGGACTGCCTCCTGTGTATATCCACTCAGATCTGTCGTGATTTACACAGAAGCGCCGTCTGGTGTAAAACCACTCATGAGTCGATTTAAGCAGATGGCGCTGCCTGTGTATATCGACTCAGATCTGTCGTGATTTACACAGGGATGCTCTTCTGTGTAAATGACGATCCATCGTGATTTACATCCATTTGCCGTCTGGTGTAAAACCACTCATGAGTCGATTTAAGTAGATACCGCTGCCTGTGTATATCGACTCAGATCTGTCGTGATTTACACAGATACGCAGTTCTGTGTAAATGACGATCCATCGTGATTTACATAGAACTTCGCCGGTCTGGTGTAGGACCACTAATGAGTCGATTTAAGCAGGGATCGCTGTCTGTGTATATCAACTAAGATCTATCGTGATTTACACATATATACTATACTGGATGCAATGGTGATGCATCGTGATTTACATTGAAGTGCCATTTGGTGTAAAACCCACTCGCAGTCGATTTAAGCTGGTAGCGCTGCTTGTGTTAATCAACTCAGATTATCGCGATTAGCACTGACGGGCGTCCAACTTTGCCGACTTTTTGGGGAGTTGTTGAGTACCCTGAAAGCCCCCCCCCACCCCCCAAACAAATATCGTTTAGCATGGGATCACATGCAATGGATCCAGAGTAGGGTTCAACAGCTGGGCGTGGGTGAATTAAAACGTTTCTCCCATTTCGAAATAAAAGTCATGAGATCATAACACCTAAAGTCGTTCAGTCTCTGACATCAGATCCTCCCCCATGAGCGTACCCTGTCTGTCAGAAGTTACATTTTAGTGCGCAATTTGGACAAAAATTCACTTCTTAAGGGGAGGGAAATAGGAATGTATCATACAGAAGTGAGGAAGTGATCAGGAAGCTTTACTGTGCATACGTCAGGCCACATTTGGAATTCTGCATCCAGGCTTGGTCTCCTAGCTATGAAAAAGATTGTTGGCTTTTAGAGAGAGTACAAAAGAGGGCTACAAAAATGGTTAATGGCATAAGCAACCTGGCATATGAGGAAAGATTGAAGAAATTGAATATGTTTTCACTTAGATATAGAAGGCTGAGAGGAGATCTCATCGAGGTCTTTAAATTTGTCAATGGTCTGGAGAGGGGATACCTTGGGGAAATGTTTGAATTTAACAGAAATGATGCAATTAGAGGTCATAAATTCAAAATTAAAATTAACCACAGCAGAACAAGGTTAAGGCAAACTTCCTTCACCAACAGGGTAGTGGAACACTGGAACCAGCTGCCAGAAAACATCGCCAGTAGCAGCACATTGAACATCTTTAAAAACAGCATAGACAATCATTATAAGAATAGAGGGCTTGCTTTTCAGTATTACAGGGAGGGCTGATTGGCAGATTTGGTGGGCAACCGGTTCAGTGTACAGAGTGCAACCAAGAAGGGCCCTTGTGGCTCAGAGTTGCACTAATCTTTTATGTCTTTATGTCTTTATGTCTTATTGAAAACTCCCAATGCTCAACCGTCACCATCACCGAACAACTGAAACCGCCGAGTTGTGCAAATTACAACCTGCCGTGTAGCATCTAGGCCTACCCAGTCTAGATGCTAGAGTATTTTCTTGGCCGCAATCAGACCTGTGAGACGCTGGAGACCTTTGCGGCCAGTCATGAACCCCTCGGATTTAGGGCATCCCAACGGGTGGCGCCAGCTCTGCTGTTGTTGCAATGGCAGACAGTCATCCCACTAGTGTAATGCCTGTCACTCTCCCAGTAGCATGCCTGTGGGGCCTCTTTCCACGTTGCTGAGGCTTAATTTTGGCTCTCCCCAATAAACCGCAGACTTCGCAGCCCATAGAGACGCCTTCTCCCAAAGTCCCGTCCCCTCCCGACCCACTTCCTGGAACTTCGCAATTGTGGTATTTATTTGGTATGCTATGGCCCTCCGCCAATGCAACTCCGCCAATGCAAGAGCTTCCAGATATATTCCCTATCAGAGAAGCTGCGGAGAGTTTCTTGGGCCGCCAGTGTTGCCACCCGTTCCACCTCGATCGGGGGCCTACGGGGCGTGCAGCTAAGGCACAATCGGCCCCCTGGCGTCTCATCGTTGTTAATCGATAACCCAGGTGGGCTGATGGAACGGCAACTCCAATTCCATGCGATTTACGATTTCCATGTGTGGCTACACGTGAACCCCAAGGGCACACTTTAGTGGGGATACTCCACTAGAAGGGTAAACTTCGACGTCCGCATTTTCAAGTTCCTGGGCTCGCCACTGAATCAAGTCTTCAATGATTCACTACATGAAATATTCGCCATATTAATCACGTGATACTGCATACAGCCATTTGTATTTGTTTCTATGTAGTATGGCTAAGCATACCACTATTAAACACAGGAAAACATACTATGTAAGCACATCGTAAACTATATCATAGTTTACGTATGATATACCATACATCGTAAGTACATCGTAAACTATATCATAGTTTACGTATGATATACCATACATCGTAAGTACATCGCCACTCATGTGAACTATATGATACATATGCATGTCATTGGAAATATACTACAGTGTAAGTACATGGCAAACACCATAGTAATGCCCCCCCAAAAAAAAAAAAATGGATGGCAGCTATCTGGGCGCACACGCCAGCGGACTGCAGGGTCACACAGGACCCAAAGCCACTCATGTAATATATATCATGCATATCCATGCAATTGGAAACATATTACAATCTAAGTACATGGCAAATACCATGGTAATTCCCCCCCCAAACAACAAGAATGGATGACAGCTATCTGGGCACCCAAGGCCACTCATGTAATCTATATCATACATATCCATGTCATTGAAAGCAGGGCTGCAGTTTCTTCTTCATTTGTCTGGACATGCATGAGTCTTTAGTAATTGCAAATATCACACCAGGCATTAACAGGATGAGTGTAGAGAAACTTACTATGCTGATAGAGATATTCATTATTTGGGCTTAAGGGCGCGCCGACTACAAGGTCATGTAGCGTCCGTTGATATTTATATAATAACTGTTATAAACTGTAGTCCTGCTTCATGGATTAATAAGGCCTTTTTGGACTAGACAGCGCGTTTCGTAACTAGCTTGTCAGGTCATTCTTTCCATGAATGAACACTATGTATAAACTAAGGCACAACACATATCTGGACTAGTAGGTTTGGCGTGCACACATGACAACAATGCAGCCATCATAAGCTCGAAATAGACACTGCACAGCCGAGAGCACCGGCAGAAGCGGAGTCTGGGACCGCTGATGCACCCGGTCTGTGTCATTGCACCCTCCAATGGGCACAGGTGTAATATGGCAAAACGCGGTGTTGGGCAGCAACGGTGAAACTACCGGTCTTCCGGATTCTTCGTATGGTGACACGAAATATCTAGCCAAGTTCCCCGAAGACGTTTGGATCATCTTCCGTGGCCGGTAGACCTGCAAAACATGCAAAAATAGGCATTGCCAAACCAGCCCGAAATGCAACAATTCATGTAGTTGCATATTCATGAATCCCACAATGAACCACAATCGATTACTTTTAGCATACCAATAGTATGCATACCAATATTATGCATGAGCAATTGACCACTGGCAGAAGAGGTCGCACAGCCACTACTTGCAGTTCTTTTTCTTTGTACAGTCTTTGAACATGTTCGGTCATAGGCATATAACGGGTGAAGGTGAACAAGACTTTAAGGAAGCTCATCATCTGAAAGAAATGATGTGAGGTCGAAGTAAGGACCACCTACAGCACTGGACATTATATCATCTCCAAATGGCCTGCTGCCTGCATATTGGGGATCTGCATCAGGGACATCAGCCAATGTGGCATCCAATTCCTCAGCAATGACAAAGGACCTGCCTCCCTGCAAACAATCCAGGACCAGCGTCAGCTTCTTTGCCAGATCTTCGTGTTCCCGACCGGATAGCTGAGCTCCTACAGATGCTATTTGTGCAGTCATAGTTTGGAGCTTTCGGAACCGTTGTCGCTCAGTTCTCGGAGTGGGAGCCTGTGGAAGGGGACGTGACGACACACCTGCAGTTGAGGCAGTGCATGGTACAACCTGGGCATGCAAATGGTCAGCTGCATAAGACAGGAGCCACTTGTTGCCAATGAGGTCCTGTGAAAACATCGACATTCTTTGTTGTCGAACTGCGAATACGTGCCGACAAGGCATGGAGTACTGTCGATAAAACACGCACCCACATCCTATTGAACTGACATCCACGTGCCCAGAACCGTCGCATGCAATCCAGCGTCCATCTGTGGCGACACTCAAGGAAGCCCAACCAGCAAGTTCCAACTCCCCCCTGATCAGCGAAAGAGCAAACAGCGTGACATGACGCTCGTAGTCTCCAAGTTCGCCGTGGCGAAATGTCGTCGGGCGCTTGCTGATTGCCGAGTGCATTTCAGCATTCCTGTCGGTGCGGATAGTGCTTAGTACAACAATATACCCAGACACAAACTTTGGCAGGGTGTCCTGGGCCTTGCACAGACTTTAGCTTGCCATGGAGTGACTCAAGATGGTTGTTGGTGAAGACACCAGACATGTCCCCCTAGAGAGCCCTCGCACCCACTGATCCCTGATTTCGTCCCAGTTGTCCCTAAGGTAACATTCTGAGGAAGCATGTCTAATATCCTGACGAACACGTTGATACTCTGCCTCTGATCTGGCATATACAAGCTGCTGTAGAGTCCGTAGAAATCGATCCCTCTCGGTCTTGGTCATTGAGACTGAGCTCTCGCCGAAATGTCTGCAGCACATGGAATGTGCACAGGAACAGGTTGCAGTCTGGGAACACTTCCGCAATCGCTGATCTTTCTGCGCGGTCTTTATCAGTGAGCCACACCTGAAAATGGGATGAGTTTTAACTACATTCCAGAACTAAAAATTGTACATAGTGCATAAACCAGAACCAATAAGTTGAATTTATTCAAAATGTTGGGTTGCAGTGGGAGCTTGTAGAACGATTCCTTCTGTACACTCTGAGTGCAATACTACATTCTTTTTCTCTATACCTCTCAACATTTTGTGATGTAGCTGCACTCCCAACATAGAGAGGGAGATACCAACATTTACCAATTACCAGGAGATAATGAGGACAGATCAAAAGATAGTCGCAACAGAGGTATGACAGTCTGGCTTGGACCATGAGCAGAGGAATAAGGTGGATGGGTGCACTTTCTTGACTGCTTCACTTGGGGAGGGGAAAACATGGACAGTAAAAGAGGATACACAGGTCAAGATGAGATACACAAGGACAGAACCTTCATATTCAAACCATGTTTATTTTTGGTTTGCCTTAATGATGCTCGTGATATTGTCATGCACTGATAGCTTGGTTCTAGGTAAAGAACACTGAGAGGTTGGACTTGAACCAACCACTACCTTTTAACCTGTGCCCACAGCCTTTTAGTTGGAAGATGGGCATAATACCACCAACTTCTCACCTCCATACCAACATGTTTGTTTTACCATTACTGGGCACGCACTGGTAATACAAACCTTGGTGTAGCTAGCTGTTGTTTCATGTTGTGCCCTGAAGACCTGAAGCACGGCTCCAACCATTCTGGCAGTTTCACAAGTGACCAGGAAGACTGCCAATGGCACACCTCGTCCAAACGAGTCCACTGCCAGGATGGTGAAGACTGGGGTTCTGATGTCCACCAGCTTGTAGGTGGAGTCCATCAGGAGCAGTTCAGGAAACATCTTGTATGCTGATTGCATCTCTGCATCCTGAAATAAAAGACCACAGACGGCACCCTGGTCCTCGACAACTTCTGCATGAAATCCCTGCTCAGCGAGCACACCAACTGCACTCTGCAAGTCCGACCTCTCATCCCTAGGGACACTCAGAACATTGTTTATGTCATGCTGTGTTACTGCTTTGCCATATGTGATCTGCAAGTGCTGCCGAATGCGTTTTTTGTCAGCACCAACACCATGGTATTGCTGTGCTTTGGCCTTAGCTTCCTCTGTGAGACTACGGTTTTCAGGCTGCAACAGAAAGGGGACATGGGAGACCAGAGCAGGTCAGCACTTCTTAACAGGTTCATGTGGTCTGTGGCTTCTCAGTGTGTATCCCAATGGTGTGATACTGATCAGCACAGCATTCTGACTACAGCTTATGAAGCCTTCATGCTTCAAGAAGGAAACAATGAATTTTACAGTCATGGAACTCCTTAAAGGAAATGGCCTTGTGGATCCCAGGGATAGATTCATGAAGGTGGGGTGGATCCACAGAGGGTGGACTCAGGGGTAGATCGAGAGGGTAGGTTCCAGAGGATGAACGATGGGGGTAGATATCAGGTGGCAAATCCCAGGGGCATAAAACATCGCAGGAATGTATCTCGGGGAGCAGATCGCAGGGACGCAACTAAGGGGATGGATTACATTGGTGGGTCCCAGGGGATAGATTGTAGGGGTGGATCCAAGTTGGCAGACCGCAGAGGTGGATGTCAAATAAGAATATACCTTCCACAATTCACAATATAGGAATATGCTTTCCATAATCCACAATAACCTACCCATAGTCGCTGCATCTACACGACCTTCCACCCTGGCGTTGACTTCGAGAAGGGCCCTTGTCAAGGCGGCAAATGCGCGCTAAAACCAGTGACGTCACATTTCTATCGTGATTTACACAGATAGTGCGTATGGTGTATATCCACTCAGAACTGTCGTGATATACACAGGAGACCATTCTCTGTGTAAATCGACTCATGAGTGGATATACACGCTTCCTAATAAATAACCACAATGGCAACAGTTTCCGGTATCAACCAGGATCTCCAGTTTTAAACTCCACAGACAAATTCATCAAACTTGACTGTACAACGGCGAAGAATCCCTCGACAACATCTGATAATGGCTTTGGACGCGTTCCTCTAAGCATTCGGTAAGGATGCAATGGTGTCGATAATTATTCGCCTAGCGGAGAAGGTATGAACTATTCTGTGAAGTTCTTGATTATCGCCTCTTGGACGTTCCGTTTTTGGACATTCGGTCTTTGGACTTTATGGTCGTTGGATGTTCGGTTTTTGGACGTTATGATTCTTGGACGTTTTGTTTTTGGACGTTATAGCCCTTGGACTTTATTATTCATGGATGTTCTTAAGTTGGTCTTTTCGTCTTTGAATGCTCCTCTTTTGGACGTTCTGAATCACCCCTATATCATAAACCGAAGTTCGAATTCGCTTCGAGGGTTATATTCATTTTTTTCATGGTGGGTGCCTTACTCTCGACAACCGGGGTAGTAAGCAATTGCCACCGGTGATTGCTTGAATCGTTATGTTGTTGCATTATGCATCCGCTATTGGGCGGGTTTGTGTTCATTGGAATTGAAGAAGCATCTCCCATCATGTGTAAAAATATAAAAGATTAGTGCAACTACGAGCCACAAGGATCCTTCTTGGTTGCACTCTGCACACTCAGTTGCCCACCAAGTCCGTCGATCAGCCCTCTCTGGAATACTAAAAATCAAGCCCTCTATTCTTATAATGATTGTCTATGCTGTTAAAGATGTTCAATTTGCTACTACTGACAATGGTTCCTGGCAGCTGGTTACAGCGCCCTACTACCCTGCTGGAGAAGAAAGACTGTCTTAACCTTGGCTGGCTGTGGTTAACTTTAATTTGAATTGTTGACCTCTCAGTGCATCATTTCTGTTAAATTAAAACATTTTCCCAAGATATTCCTTCTCCAGACCATGGACAAATTTCAAGCCCTTAATGAGATCTCTCAACTTTCTATATCAAAGTGAAAACATCTGCAATTTCTTCAGTCTTTCTTCATATGCCAGTTTCCTTTTACCATTAACCATTTATGTAGCCCTCTTTTGTATTCTCTAATTGCCAACAATCTTTCATAGCTAGGAGACCAAGCTTGGATGCAGTATTCCAAATGTGGTCTGACATATGCACAGTGAAGGTTCCTGATGACTCCTCATTTTTGTATGGTACATCCTATGTATTGCCCCAAGCATTATCTGTGCCTTCTTCCTGGCTTCCCTGGTCTGTTCTGATGCCCCCAGTTTTGTGTTTAGAAACACCTAATTCCTTCTCATGTGGGTCACTGATAGTACTTGGCCACCCATCAAGTATGGAGCCCTCATATACTGCTTACCTGAATGCCTCTTTTGTACTTATGAAAATGAAATTTCATTTGCCACTTCTGATCACTTCACAGGTTCGTCCAAGTCTCTGCAGCAAGATATGCTCATTGTGACCTGTTATTGCCCTAAAGACCTTGAAATCATCTGCAAACTTCAAAATCTTACTGCTTAGACCATTTTCAATGTTATTTACAAATATAATGAACAGTAGTGACCCCAGTATGGACACCTGAGGGACTCCACTAAGAACATTTTGTGGTGATGACCTTGTACCATTTGGCATCACTCTTTGCTGTCTATCTGAAACCCTCAACTCTATCCATTTTAAGATGCTACCTGCAATACCATGAACTTGAAGTTGTATCTTTGACTGTTTATGGGGTACCTTGTCAAAGGCCTTACTAAAGTCAAGATATGCTACACAGTGTTGGAAAAACTGGCATTTGTTGCTGTCATGCACACCATTACTTTTTGTACTCCAGGATTGCAACTATACTAAATGAAATATGTTGTGCTCCAGAAGGGAAAAGGAAGAACAACATTGTATGGTTAAGTGCTACCACTCAAAGTCCATACCTGAAAACAGATAGCAGTTGCAGCAGTACCAATTTGCTGACCCATCAATGACCACAGTATAACTAGAAGACATTCAGATCTGTGGGTATTAGTGTTTGGCAGCTTTTAACACCATTTATGTGCTAAAAATGTCTCCATACTGCGCAAATGGAAGCACATGACATCATGTGACAAAACACTATAGAGAAGACTCGTGCGAGAAGATGCTATTTGTGTCAATGTAGTCAATGCATCATTAATTCAATATTTATTCAATGTTGATTTAATATTGATGGATGTTTATTCTTATATAATATATTTAGATTAATCAATATCTATTCAGTATTTCTTTTTAGATACTTGTGCTGGAGTGTTCACCAAGAAGTACCAGAAATCCCTAGTTGGCAAATCTGGGGGTATTTGCTATCGCTGGAGTAAATACTTGAAGCCACATTTGGCCAATAAGGTGCTTTGAATGTGCAATCAAAGGTCATTTTGTTAAAGAGACAACTTTTTTAGACACAATGAGCCTGTTCAATGCAAAAAAAAATCACTTCAAGTTTCATAAAAGTGGTCCCGGAGCAAGCAAGTTCTCCGAGGTGATTACACCAAGAAACCAATGCCATTTGTGCACTTATGCATGAATATCAAATAATTTGTGTGTGAAGATAAATCATGTGCCTTGAAATATAACTGCATTTGTGGTTCATCAGGGTCAGTGAATGGTCTGTGATACTTGTTCCAATTTTACTCCAAGCCACCTGATGTTTGCCTGTCTGGTGATCAGTTGTACTTCTAGCGCTGGTGTAAGCGAATCTGACCAGCTCTATTCAACAGCAATAATAAAACTGACTATTAGCTGTTTTACAGCAGCAATTTGCTCTTGCATCTAGCAGCTCTGGATACATCCAAATCGATCATTGCTTCAGTTAAACATTCCAGACATGAACTAAACAAGTACATCAAGCAACTTTTAATATTAATCAGAAGCATGTAAAAAAACATTGTATTTGAGAAGATGTTAAAAATAAAAACCTACCTTGATCAATATTTTTACTGGTTTGCCTTCCCCAATTATTTTAATTGCTAGCATTGGACCATAGGAAGCAGTGTTGGAAAACTGACATTTGTTGGTGTCATGCATACCAATGCATTATGTACTCGAGGATTGTGACTAGACTAATTGAAATACTTTGTACTCCACAAGGGAACACGAAGAACAACATTGTTTGGTCGAGTGCTACCACTCAAAGTCCATGCTTGAAAACAACTAGCAGTTTCAGCGATCCCAGCGTGCCAACCAGTCAACATCACTACACATACTTGAAAAGCAGTACAAAGCGTACTGAACATGCTCGTCAGTGTTGAGCTAAAACCTGTAGGGGGCCTTGCTAAAACTGTGTATGTACAACTTGTGACATTTCACATGTGAATAGATGCCATGTTTGTGTCAATAAAGTCAATAATTAGTTCAATATTTATTCAATATTGATTCAATATTTATCAATATTTAATCTGATATATGATATGTTTAGATTAATTAATATTTATTTAAAATTAATTTTTAGATTTAATATTCATTTTAGATACTTGTGCTGGAGTACTCACCAAGAAGTACCAGAAATCCCTAGTTGGCAAATCTTGGGGTACTTGGTATCGCCAGAGTAAATACTTGAAGCCTGGTTTGACCAGTAAGTGCTTTGAATGTATTGTTTTTGACATGGCTTAGTTTGCCAAGATGCTTATGCATACAAAAATGCTAATATTGGTTTTCAGTCCAACTAAAACAAGGTGAATTGTCAGCAAGTGCATAGCTATTTTTGGAATCTAGCTAAAAAATTTGTACTCCACTGCCAAGAAAAAAATATGGAAATCCTACACTGATAGAAAGTATGCCCTCCAATCTAGTTGTGCCTGGCCACTGCCTTCATATATCCCCTAAAATATTATTTCATAAATACCTTCCCATGTGGAGGGCAAACAATGCTCCTTCACCAGCCACTGATGCATACATGGGTGCATACCAGCAAACATGCCCCCTTAAATACATGCAAATTACCACACACAACTAAGCCTACAATTCACCCATCAAATTTAAGACACCCAACTTCAATTTTCACTTGTGCAATGGATGCTCCTGAAGTGCACTGGAGACAAAGTACTATAGTTGGTGACACAAAACATGGGTGACTGTTCATTTCCATAACATATCTCATGTCTTCAATTTCTTCCAAAACAAACTCTAAAGTAAGAATGCACAAAATATACTGCCTAGTTCACTGCTTCTGGCTCAAGCCCGGTTAAACAATTATTTGATGCTGAATGCCACTGTTATAGCACATTTGTCATATTCCTTCCTCAACTACCAACTGGCTAGATTACATCAGTGGAGGTTTGATGAGACTGAACCAATTCTGGATGAAGCATGGGAATGGTTGGTAAATGAAATGTATGCTCAACATACTCCTGATTAGGGTGCATGAACAGACCCAAGGAAAATAGGGTAACATAGACTACCATAACCTTCCATGGAAGAAAAAGTAATTATGCTTTAAATTGGTGAGCTTCATGCTTCAATGTCATTCAATCTCTGCTACATTAGCCAAATTTTGCAGCTGATTTGCATAGGATGTTTAGGGTAGGATCATCTATGTTAGCAATCAGTGGTACAATATTAACTTATTTTCTTAGAACTTATTATGCATAAAGTTATAAACTAGGTGTGGCAAATACATGAAATCCCACCAGCTATCATAATGTATTCAGGAATACTGAATTTTTTCTTCAGTATTCCTTCAATAAAGGTTATCTGAGGGGAACACATCAGCCCCAGTTGACTCCAAGCTTGTTCACTCCAATGACGTGGCCATCTCCGTATGTACCTCCCACGTGGTCACCGTCCTATCTCCGTATATACCATCCACTTAACCACCATCCCATCTCTGTATGTACTGTCCACCTGGCCACCGTCCCATCTCCGTATGTACTGTCCACCTGACCACCGTCCCATCTCCGTATGTACTGTCCACCTGACCGCCGTCCCATCTCCGTATATACTGTCCACCTGACCATCATCCCATCTCTGTATGTAATGTCCACCTGATCAGCATCCCATCTCCATATGTACTGTCCACCTGACCAGCGTCCCATCTCCGTATGTACCGTCCACCTGACCAGCGTCCCATCTCCGTATGTACTGTCCACCTGACCATCATCCCATCTCTGTATGTAATGTCCACCTGACCAGCATCCCATCTCCATATGTAATGTCCACCTGACCAGCGTCCCATCTCTGTATGTACTGACCACCGTCCCATCTCCGTATGTACCGTCCACCTGACCAGCGTCCCATCTCTGTATGTACTGACCACCGTCCCATCTCCGTATGTACTGTCCACATGACCAGCGTCCCATCTCCATATGTACCCTCCACCTGGCCACCGACCCATTTCCGTATGTACTGTCCACCTGGCCAGCGTCCCATCTCTGTATGTACTGTCCACCTGACCAGCGTCCCATCTCCGTATGTACTGTCCACCTGACCAGCGTCCCATCTCCGTATGTACTGTCCACCTGACCATCATCCCATCTCCGTATGTAATGTCCACCTGACCAGCATCCCATCTCCATATGTAATGTCCACCTGACCAGCGTCCCATCTCTGTATGTACTGACCACCGTCCCATCTCCGTATGTACTGTCCACCTGACCAGCGTCCCATCTCCATATGTACCCTCCACCTGGCCACCGACCCATTTCCGTATGTACTGTCCACCTGGCCAGCATCCCATCTCCGTATGTACTGTCCACCTGACCAGCGTCCCATCTCCGTATGTACTGTCCACCTGACCAGCGTCCCATCTCCGTATGTACTGTCCGCCTGACCAGCGTCCCATCTCCGTATGTACTGTCCACCTGACCATCATCCCATCTCCGTATGTAATGTCCACCTGACCAGCATCCCATCTCCATATGTACTGTCCACCTGACCAGCGTCCCATCTCCGTATGTACCGTCCACCTGACCAGCGTCCCATCTCCGTATGTACTGTCCACCTGACCATCATCCCATCTCCGTATGTAATGTCCACCTGACCAGCATCCCATCTCCATATGTAATGTCCACCTGACCAGCGTCCCATCTCTGTATGTACTGACCACCGTCCCATCTCCGTATGTACCGTCCACCTGACCAGCGTCCCATCTCTGTATGTACTGACCACCGTCCCATCTCCGTATGTACTGTCCACCTGACCAGCGTCCCATCTCCATATGTACCCTCCACCTGGCCACCGACCCATTTCCGTATGTACTGTCCACCTGGCCAGCGTCCCATATCCGTATGTACTGTCCACCTGACCAGCGTCCCATCTCCGTATGTACTGTCCACCTGACCAGCGTCCCATCTCCGTATGTACTGTCCACCTGACCAGCGTCCCATCTCCGTATGTACTGTCCACCTGACCAGCGTCCCATCTCCGCATGTACCGTCCACCTGACCAGCGTCCCATCTCCGTATGTACTGTCCACCTGACCACCATCCCATCTCTGTATGTACTGTCCGCCTGACCACCGTCCCATCTCCATATGTAATGTCCACCTGACCAGCGTCCCATCTCCGTATGTACCGTCCACCTGACCAGCGTCCCATCTCCGTATGTGCTGCCCACCTGACCACCGTCCCATCTCCGTATGTACTGTCCACCTGACTCCGTCCCATCTCCGTATGTAACGTGCTGACACGCTACCTCAGTCTGTGCCTCCCAACATGCTTACGGCTGGACTGTTAACTTTTTAGGGAATCTTGTTATACTGTTGTGGTACATAGTGGTCAAAAACCACTTGTGTGCTCACTGTTATTGTGTACAGGAGCAATGCTCCGCGGTGTAGACTGCGTGGTCCTGCTGCCCAGATGGCTGAAAGGTTGTGGGTTCGGGTCCCACCTGTCGCTGCTCACCGCCCGTGATCAGTCGCCGCGAGAGATGGCGACGCTATGTGGCGATAACAGCCGAGACGTTGTAAAGCCGACTACCAATAGCTAACCAGCCAACCACCATCCAGATGCCTAACTCCAGCTGGTAGCTAAACACTATGTGGCTAACTGCCGCCCAGATGGCTGGCACCAATCGATAGCTAACCAGCCAACCGCCATCCAGATGGCTGACGCCAGTCGATAGCTAACCAGTCCACTGTCATCCAGATGGCTGGCTCCGACCGAAAGCTAGCCAGTCCACTACCATCCAGATGGCTGGCTCCAACCAATGGCTAACCAGTTCGCTACCATCCAGATGGCTGACGTCAGCCGATGGCTAACCAGTCCATTGCCATGAAGATGGCTGGCTTCAACCGAAAGCTAGCCAGTCCACTGTCACCCAGATGGCTGGCTCCAACCGATAACTAACCAGTCTACTACCGCCCAGATGGCTGACGCCAGCCGCTCGGAGCTGAAGCTGAACTCGCCGCCCGATGACGGCATCTCGGCGGTCAAGTTCGGCCCCACGTCGTCCCAGTTCCTGCTGGTCTCCAGCTGGGACAACTCGGTGCGTCTGTACGACGTGATCTCCAATACGCAGCGGCTCAAGTACTCGCACTCGGCGCCGGTGCTCGACTGCTGCTTCCACGACGCCGTGCACGCGTGGAGCGGCGGCCTGGACCATCAGCTGAAGGTACCAGCGTCGTCTGCACAATCTGGATAATCTGATTCCTCTGGGCAGTTTGGTGTTTAGGGATGTTGCTCCTCTATGGTGTTCCTGCGGACCATCACCTGGAACTGACTTCAGCCCTCCTCCTCTATAGTGTCCCTACAGAACATCAGTTGCTGTTGCTACCCGTGGTCCTCTGTAGTATTCCTGTCAGTCATCAATTGGAGCTGATGTCATCCCTGCTCCTCTTTAGTGTTCCTGCGGACCATCAACTGGAGCTGATGCCATACCTGCTCATATATAATGTTCCTGCGGATCACCAGCTTGGGCTGATGCCATTCGTATTCTTATCGTATTCCTGGGCAATTGCTAGCAGCTGATGCGCCCTTAAGCCCAAATAATCAATCAATGGGCGACTACTAGCTGGAAGTAGTGCTTAATCTACTGCCGCCTCGGTGGCCCAGTTGAATAGAGCCGACCTGAGTCGTGTTCCCCTGCAATGGCATCGCTGGTGTGGCTAAGTGTACTTGCATTGATCATTCACCACCCGGCTGAGGGTGTCGACTGGTATCTGACTTGGAATGGTCTGAGGGATGGCATCGGCCAGGTTTTGTGATGTATTGTCATGATGTTAAGCCCTCGTTGGCAGGAAGTTAAACCATCGGTATTGGCGGACATTAAGCCCTCAATATTGGCTGGACGTTAAGTCCTCGGTATTGGTGGCCCGTTAGTCCCTCGGTGTTGGTCGGACGTTAAGTCTTCAGTATTGGTGGGACGTTGAGTCCTCAGTCCTCAGTATTGGCAGGACATGATGTCCGCCGTTTTTTTTTTTGGGGGGCCATTAATCCCTCGGTATTGACCGAACGTTAAGTCCTCGATATCGGTGGGACGTTAGACAATCGGTATTGGCACGACGTTAAGCCCTCGGCATTGGCGGCACGTTAAACAATGGGTATTGGCGGGATGTTAAACCATCGGTATTGATTGGACGTTGAATCTTCGGGATTAGCATACGTTAAATCCTCGGTTTTTGCGGGACGTTAAATCCCCGGTTCAAGTTCCGGCAATGAATTGTAATTCCCAAGTAGAATGGTCGGTTCAGTGTCCACGCAATTAACATTGCGTATCATCGGGGAATGTCCGGAAATCCGCCCCGCTAACCAGTAAGGTAGCTTTTTTAGCAGCATAGAATGTACTGAGGAGAGAAGAAGCACACGATATATTTGTTCATTTTGTGCCTTCTTGTGTGTGGTCTGTGTGACCGGTCCTGGCTTATTTCGAATCCAGGAAATTGAATCGAACGTACCCATGCCGGTGCCGATGGTGTTCATTGGCGACATGGTTTTGCAATACTGTGCAAGCATCATTACTCGGCAGTATTCAGTGTTTTGTCACAGCTGAGGATCTGCTGTTGCACTGGATGGCTGTTCTCTGCTCCCATGGTGCACTCGACGTTTAGCCACTTGAATGAGACACTCGAGCACACCTCTGCGGCAGTGAGCATAACCGCCCCGTCGCTGGTGGGAAGTGGTTGTGATTCGGGCGCCACACTGCCTAACACCTGGCCGGCTCCACTCGATTACACCTCTGCGTCATTGAAGATAACCATAGCCACCCCTTCACTGGTAGAAATTGGTTGTGGTTCAGGCGCGACGTCCGGCTGGCTTGTGCGGGCCGGACGTCGCAAGCCGGCACAAGGCGTTGAATTTCACATGTTCTTAATCTCTGAGCTACGGCTATTGTAACAATTGTATTCTTAAGCTCAACATAGATGACTAACCAGTGCCCGTTTCGTTTCGCTCACAGGTTGCATGTTTTGTGCACCTCGGAACGGTGTTCGATTAAGCCAAACTAAACAATTCATAAGCTCAGTGCGTCTGCGGGTTGAATTTGGCAAACATGTACTAAGGTGTGTGGAGAGTAACAGTACCACAAACCTTATGTGGAGCGTAACCGTATAACGAACCTTATGTGGAGCGTAACCGTACAACAAACCTTATGTGGAGTGTAACCGTACAACGAACCTTATGTGGAGTCTAACCGTGCAACGAACCGTATGTGGAAAGTAACCGTACAACAAACCTTATGTGGAGTGTAACCGTATAGCAAGCTTTGCAGACTGAAATGCGTTGCAGATGGCCCGAAGGCGACCAAGGTTTCAGATCCATTCAAAGATGTGCATGTTGAAAATTTCGCATTATTTCATGGGGATGGGAGCTGGTCGAATGGCGTTTTCTTCGCGGCCTGGTGGACTGACTACTTGACTGTTCCAAAATAGTTTCCATATGTTTTCGTCCGTCTACGATGTCAATCCCCTCTGCGGTGTGCCTAGTTTGATATTTGAGTGAGCGTGAAATGTGAGAAAAGATAGCATACTCGTTAGTTATTTGAGTTTAAAGTAAGCTCACCGGTTTCAAACCGAGGTGCGCGGTGCATTTTCTGTTAAGACATGAGAACTTCATCGAAATAGTTACCAAATTGGGTCCAAAATAGCCCTATTGTTTAGCGTGGCAATGAACCGAAGTCCTTGAATCTGATCCACACTGTGTGGGGAAGTCCCTCTTCCTTGGCGGTGATAGCCTCTGGATCGTCGCGTTGCGATCCACACGGTTGAAAGGTCAGCGTTACTCTGCACTCTATTTTCTATTGCGAATCGGCAATTTAGAAACGCGTCAGCAATTTATTGCGTCGGCAATTTAGTAATTTAGAAACGCGTCAGCCGGCACCACGGTGAGCCTCGTTGCAACGTCCGGTCGCGACCGATGTACTTCTCCCTTTCCCTCGAATGGGCGCTAAATGACCTCGCAGTCTGCGCGCCCTTAAGCCAAAATAATCAATCAATCCCTTTCCCTCGACAACGCCCGACGGGCCCTCACGCCCCGCCATGGGCGACAACCCACGACAAGCGTGATTGGCCGACACCTTACAAGTAATGACATATCTCCACGCTGATTGGCTGAACGCCCGGCGGCCATGATGCGTCCGTAATGGCCGCGGGGTGTGTGAACTCCACCGATGCATCAGACCCACGTGTTGGGCCTTAGAACTAACGGGCACCTTTCCGGATACCTGCCCGCCGACGGTACGGCTGCCAGGTCCGCTAACATCGGTAATCTCGCCACACTGATAACACATCCTGTTTTGCTACAGCCAACAATACAAATGAATCATCGAACTACATACCTGGCGCAGGGCCGAAAGTATACAATTTACAAGTGCAGCACGGGGAATGGCTGCACCGCCAGTGACGGCACGTTCGCGTGGCCGTCGCGTCACGCCTGGATCTTCGCGTGCCGCGACAGCAGCAGCAGCAGACGGCGGCGGCGGCGTCGGATCGCCGCAGCGGACCGCGAGGGCGTCTGGCGAGGTGCCGGCTTGCCTCCCGCCGCCACGTCGTCGGCCGGGACGTCTGCGGCCTCGGCGTTGTCCGTAGGGCCACCTTCCGGGTGGTCTCGGTACGGGCAGCGGCCGTGTTCCCAGACATCGGGCCCGCAGGTGGCGCACCAGGCAGGCTGGTTCCGGTAGGTGGGCGGCTTCAGGGCCAGAGGTCCTGGGCGCCCCGTGGCTCGTACCTCTCGATTGGGAGAGGTGTCCGCTTCTTCATACGGCGGTAGAGGTCGGGCGGGAGGAGGTCAAGCTCCTCCCAAGCAGCTTCGGACGGGGGAAACCCGGTCCATTCCACCAGGTACTCTTCGCCACCGGCTCCTCGCTTCCTGGCGAGTACTCTCGTGATCTCGAACTCCATGCTTGGTAGTAGACATGCTGCTCGGTGGGCGTCCTGTGGCAATCTAACAGTCCCGTCAGATCACGGCTAGTTGCCAGCTCGGGTGACCTCTGGCCTAGTGCCAGAGTAGATCACGATGCTATATTCACCGGGCGGTAGAGTTCGGGAGTGGATAGGGTCTGAGGAGGTGAATGTGGAGGGAACGGAGCTTTGTTTACGTTTCATAACACTGTACACAATGGAACTAGCGGCTAGCTCTATTGCTAGTGGTACGAGCAATGTCGAGTGTCCTAGTACTGCACGATAGCGGAAGCCTCGGCTGGTTCGTAGCCGAGGTTGCGAGATCGGAGTATGCAGATAGGGCATGGTAGAGAGGTTGGCTGTCTCAGGGCTGCGGTCCAGGTTAAGTAACTGAATACGTCTGCTCAGTCAGTTCGACCAGACGGGCCAGCTACTTGCGCAGTGAATCGACTCGATCGACTCGATTGGACGGTGGGGATTTGCAAGTACTTTGAAAGCAGGGAGCATCCGTTTCTCAGATGCACTAATGGGGCCTGATTTTTTATGGTATGGTATGTAGTACCATTGGTGCATACCATTTGAAGTGCTATTGAAGTTCCAGTGGTAATCAACCAAACGTTTTGTTCTACCTCGTGGGCTTTTGGAGTACTTTCTTGAGATACCAGTGTCCGACACTGAGTGGCGATTTCGACTGAGTCGTGAAAGTACAGCGCCTTCACACATGATGAACGGGTGGCCTTGAATCGTTTGGCGTATAGAAATAGCAGAAAGATAGCCGAAGACAGGTGTGAATATCTTCCTCAATTTCCAAGTACCGGGTTTTATCTTTACTAAGAGCAAAGTATTTGACCTTGCCTGTATCAAACTTCGTTTCCAAAGACAAGTTGTGGTTGGGTATGTTCGTATTAAAAATATCAAACACCTCGAATCGGTCAGGTATGGTTACCATCGGAATTGATAGCGTTATGTAGGGATTGAATTTCGCGACGGTCAGTGAGGTATGTATTATCAGATAGTACATTTGGAGTACGTCGGTTCGGTAAGGTAACGCTTTACCACTAGGTACAGTATTTTTGATGTTTGAGATAATTATAGGAAGTTGCGCTGGTTTTACCATTGATCATGACAGGATGCCATGTGCCAAAAGGCTGAGTTACATATGTAATCCCGACAGTTGGGTGCTAGCTTGTTGAATGGTGGCTCGAGCTCTTTCCGTTACTTTCATACTTTGATTTTGAAGCGAAAGGTAAGTTTCAAAGTTTTGTAGTGCGGTATGTTCCAGCCTTAAAATTTGGTAGGTCAGGTTATTCATTAGACTGCTAATTCTGTTGGTTGTCTCGCGATTGGTCTGAACTCTGGTAGTTGTTCGGTTCAACAGTGACATGTTACTCCTAAAACATGAATTATCTCGTCATTTTCATTTTCCAAAGTATCAAGTCGGGTAAGGATGGCCTCAAGGTCGGCGTCGGTAGCAATGTTGAAGAGAGAAGACGGTGCGTTTCCAACGAAATGCAGGACGGGTCGCTTCTGTCTATGATTGTTTAGGATAATCCAGTTGGATGTCTCGATGGTATCATCTAAAGGTATTTTGAGTGTTGTCAGGCTGTCGGTCAGCTTGGATTTCACATCGTTGGCATACGGAAAATGTGGTGGTTGGTGAGATACATCGTTATACGTTTTTCAAACACATGTAGTGTGTGGTTCAAATCAGCCAGCGTATTCGACACATCATCCTTGAAGAGGGGAATACGCACATTCCATGTTTAAGGGGTAGCGGTGATTCACAGCTATAACAGTCAACAGCATCGTCTGTTAGGCCAACATCGATTTGATCATTAGTAATTACAATTTCATTTGCCAGGCCTCGCCGGTTCATTTTCAAGCTGAGGAACACTACTCGTATATTCTACCTTTGACCATGGCGGAGCTGAAGTCGGCGATTAGTACATTGCGCTGTGTGAGTGAGGGGCCGGACACCCCACATAGCAAGATGATTCGTCACCTCCTCCATGATGCACTTGCAATATTGCTCAATGCGCTTAATCCCGTCTGGAACGGAGGTGAGTGCCCTTCCTCCTGGCGAGAAGCCACCATTATCCCATTATTAAAACCAGGTAAGAGTGGCCTATCTCCCCTGCACTATAGACCGATTTCACTCACATCATGACTTTGTAAATGAATGGAAAAGCTTGTAAGCCTGCGACTGATGTGGTTCCTGGAGGAAGGAAGCTTTTTCACGGCGGCTCAGTGTGGGTTTCGAAAACATCGTTTTACAGTTGACCATGTTTTAACGTTGGACACCGTAATCCGAGCCAGTTTTAAGGAAAACGACATGTTTGTGCTGTCTCCTTCGACATCGAGGGTGCCTTCGATACCACATGGAGACATGGTGTACCTGTGAAGGTCTGGACTGCTGGTGTACGTGTCTGTATGGGCATCTTTTTGACGAACTTTCTGGACGAAAGGATGTTTCGCGTACGAGTGGGAAATGCCATGTCTGATCTCTTTATGCAGACGAACGGTGTCCCCCAGGGAAGCATTTTGAGCGTGGCCATGTTCGCAGTAATACTTAATGATATTGGAGATAGCCTGCCACATAGTGTCGGGAAATCTTTATTTGCTGATGATCTTGCAATCTGGGTATCTGCATCACGAACATCGTCCCTATCGAGACAGCTGCAGCTTGCCGTCTCCAATCGGGAGAGGTGGAGCATCACAAATGGCTTCCAATTCTCCAAGGACAAGCAGTGGCCATGCATTTCTGCCGTCGTCGGAACTGCCAACCACCAAAAATCCGGCTCTATGGACGTAATGTACCTTTCGTACCAGCATCAAGATTCTTGGGTGTACTACTTGACAGTCGTTTGACATATAGAAGTCCTATTGTAGCTCTACGGGAAACGTGCGAAAAAAAAAGCTTTAAACTCCATGACATGCCTATCACGCACAACGTACGGATCGGACAAGGCCACCCTTTTGCGATTGTACCGATCATTTATTCGATCAAAGCTCGATTACTGTTGTTTTGTATACGACTCTGCCAGTTTTTCAAACAAACCTACTCTCAACACAATTCACCATGCAGCCCTGAAAATTGCTGCAGGAGCTTATCGCACCTCGCCAATAACGAGTCTCCTGGTGGAGCCTCATGATCCACCACTATCCATGCGAGGAGTAAAACTCGGACTGCGCCATGCTTGCAGGATCAGACAGTTCCCCACGCACCCAGCTTACCAGTTTGTGTTTTCAAATCGTATGCTACAGATGTTCCGGCGTGGAAGGGTCACCAAATTGAACCCATTTTGTGTTCGCGTGCGGGAGTTGCTACAGGAGAGCAGCATTCGTTTGCGCAGCATTATGAAAGTGAAGTTAATCACCACTCCGCCTTGGGAGCTTATCCCGCCTACAATTGACACCCTCTTGACTGACAACCGTAAACACGATATCTTACCAGGTATTTTCCGTATGAGGGCTCTGGAACACCTGTAATCTTATGATGGATGTGTTTTTACCTATACTGATGGATCGAAGACTGCTGATGGTGTGGCCTTCGTGAGTGGTTCCACCACCAGGACATTTATGCTGCCTACACATGCATCGGTCTACACGGCGGAGTTCATTCCTATTAAAAAAACATGTGTTTCATTGAAGATAAAAGCCCAAATCTTCACATTGTCATTTCTGATTCTCTTCATATCGTTGTCTACTTGTGTGGAAGACAATTAGATTAGACATTTTGTTTATTTTTTTTAAATAAAAAAACACAAAAAAAAACAATTGTTTAATAGTTTCTGTTTTTCTTGAGGTACTCAGATAATTAACTGACAGTATAGGAGGTAGCGATTTATAGTGAATGATAGTTGGCTTTTTGTCGGTTGTTTAGCGAGTTAATTTGAATCTAAATCTAGGCATAAGCTGCAGCGTTTAGGACGGTTTCGACCAGGATGCAGGCACTAGAGGAAGATATTAGGACCCTTAAGGCAGAGCTTTCCTAGCTCAAGGATGCCCTTGTTGCACAGGGTACGCAAAAAAAGCAACAAGGGGTCACTCCGTAGCAGGGACATCATATGCCCAGGTAGTCGCAGGCCGCTAGGTAGCTGAGGCTTCCCCTACTGTGGAGGTGGCTGGGATCTCTCGAGAGGGGAGTGTTAATAGTGAACAGAGGAGGGGTAGTTCTGGTAGGTCACAGGAGGGGAAGTGGCATGAGGTCAGGGGTGGAGGATTTGGAGACGCGAACCTAAGGAAAGGGTCAGTGAGTGGCAAGTGGCAGGCGGTAGGAGCAGGAGGAAGTCTAGCCGAACGGCCCAGTGGGCAGGCATATTAACATCAAATATGTTCCAGGCAATGGATAGTAGTAGAAGTACTGCCCCCAGGATAGTAGTAGTAAGGAGTCAGTGCTGGTCCTAGGAGACTCGTGTGCGACATTTAGAGCGGGTATTTTGTAAAGGTAGGAGGGACAGGAGGTGCATCACCAGGCCTGGTGCCAAGGTGAAGGACCTGGTACCTGTGGTGGCACAGGTCACCAGTGATCACCAGGTTAATACAGTCATAGTGCATGTAGGGGTAAATAACATCGGTCCTTGTAGGAGTGAGGAGCTTCTGCGGGAGTATAGGGCCATTCTGTCAACTCTGAAGGGTACCAATAGAGTCATTGTAACAGCAATTTTGCCTAGGGCTAGAGCCTCCCCTGAGTGGAGCTCTAGGGCACTGGCAGCTAACGCCAGGGTAGGAAAGCTCTGCCATGCGCTAGGTTTTACATTTGTAGACGAGTGGAGCAGGTATTATGCATCGTGGGACCTCTATCAGAGGGATGGCCTGCACTTCCCTGAGAAGGGGGTCCATGTGTTAGGCAAAGTGTACGAGCATGTCCTTCAGGGAAACTAGGAAATAGGGTGGGGAGGGTTGAAATTGCATTGCCAACTCAGGAATATTCAAATAGTGTCAGCCAAGGCAATAGAACCTCAAAGTCTGCAAATATGGGACAGAATGTTAGTTCATCTAGTGATACAAGAACTCCTCAGTATGAAATAGCCAAGGGTGGTTATGGAGCATTTGTTAAGTGTATGATGTTTAATGCCCAGAGTATCCGTTCCAAATTTGATGAGTTCAAGTGTTATGTTACTGAGGAGGAACCATATTTTGTTTGCATTACGGAGGCATGGGTCAGTGAAGGGTATTTTGGAGATAACTTACAGGACTATGAGATCCAGGGATACAATATGTTTTCGTGCAATAGGGGTCCAGCAATGAAAGGGGGTGGTGTAACGCTCTATATGAATAGCTTATTCAGTTCTCAAAAGTGGCAGGTGGGGATAAAAATGTGTCTGTGGAGTCCATTTGGCTTGATGTCACTGTGGGAAAAGGCAACAGCAATACTCTTAGGATAGGAGCTTTCTACCGATCAGGAACCCTGCCACATTCTCAGCAACTGGAGCTTGACAAGGTGATTTGTGAGGAAATCAGTAGAAACTTTAAGAGGAAGTGCCTTATTCTTGGTGACTTTAATCTAAAAGGTTATGAAAATGCTGGTGTTGGCTCCCCATCATGCAAAATGTTTAGGAAATGCCTTGAAGAGGACCTGTTCTCACACCAGTTTGTATCGGAACCTACCAGGCATGGTTTATTCTTGGACCTTGTATTCTCGGATTTAAGTGACTTGGTTCAAGACTTGACTGTAGGCGAAACTCTGGGAAGAAGTGACCATAACATAGTTAGATTCAAGGCACATGTAGGGGAAATTATCAAGGATAGTTTGGTAAAGGTTCCAAATTTCAACAGAGCAGACTGACTGCATGAGAGCGGCTTTAAGTGCCATCAGATGGGAAGAAGAATTCTCCAATTTAAATGCCTGTGAAATGTGAGAAAAGTTCAAATCTTACTTGAAGGAAATTCAGATTAGACATGTCCCCCAAAAGCAAAGGCGCAAAAGAAGGGTAGGAAAGCCAGCATGGCTTAAACCAGACTTGATAAAAGCAATTAAGGCTAAGAAAACTGCATTTAGAGTCTTTAAAGAAGCCTCAAATGTCGTTAATCTAAAGGCGTATCGAAAGGCTAGAGACATTGTGAAGCAAAAAAACCAGAGCAGCAAAGCGAGCAAAAGAACTGGATTTAGCTAGAAACTGTAATGGGGACAGTAAAAAGTTCTTTAGTTTCTACAAGCTGAGTAAAGTTTCTAGCACAATTGGTCCACTGGAAGTAAACGGGACTACATTGGGTGAGGATAGTGAGATGGTTGAGGAGCTGAGCAAGCAGTTTAAATCAGTGCTTGCATTGGAAGGTATGACCAATATGCCGACCGTACACCATAGTTCAGTGACATGGGATCTGACAAAGGATGTTGATTTTATTGATAGTGATGTTGTTTACAATTATATCAGGAAAATAAAGCCAAACAAGGCAGCAGGACCTGATGATATTTATGCTAGGGTGTTGCGGGAAACTGAAAAGGAACTGGCATTTCCACTTAGTATAATATTTTGTAGATCAGTTTCACAAAATGAAATTCAAACCGATTGGAAAAGGGCAAATGTAGTTCTTATTTTCAAGAAAGAAGAAAGAGGGAAAGTTGAAAACTGTAGGCCAGTAAGTCTCACATCCCTAGTCTGCAAGGTAGTCGAATCAATTATCAAGGATATAATAGTTAGTTATCTGGAAGGTAGCAGATTGATTCAAGATACTCAACATGGGTTTAGAAAAGGACGATCGTGTCTCACAAACCTCTTGGACTTTTTGAACTTGGCCACATAACAATTTGATCAGGGAAATCAGGTTGATGTAGCATATCTTGACTTTAGTAAGGCCTTTGACAAGGTACCCCATAAACGGTTAATGATACAGCTTCAGTCCCATGGTATTGCAGGTAGCATCTTAAAATGGATAGAGTTGTGGCTTTCAGATAGACAGCAAAGAGTGCTATGCTAATGCTAAATGGTACAAAGTCATCATGGCAAAATGTTCTTAGTGGAGTTCCCCAGGGGAACTCTGGGGCCACTACTGTTCATTATATTTGCAAGTAACATTGAAAGTGGCCTAAGCAGTAAAGTTTTGAAATTTGCGGATGATTTGAAGGTCTTTAGGGCAATAACAGGACAAGATGACCATATCTCGCTGCAAAAAGACTTGTGAAAAATCATGCAAGTAGGTAAGCAGCATATGAAGGCTCCATACTTGATGGGTGGCCAAGTGCTATCAGTGTCTCAACACAAGGATTTAGGTGTTATTCTAAACACAAAACTGGGGCATCAGAACAGACCAAGGAAGCCAAGAAGAAGGCACTGAGAATGCTCGGGGCAATAAATAGGAATGTATCATGCAGAAGTGAGGAAGTCATCAGGAAGCTTTACCGTGCATATGTCAGGCCACATTTGGAATACTGCATCCAAGCCTGGTCTCCTAGCTATGACAAAGATTTTTGGCTTTTAGAGAGAGTACAAAAGAGGGCTACACAAATGGTTAATGGCATAAGCAACCTGGCATATGAGGAAAGATTGAAGAAATTGAATATGTTTTCACTTAGATATAGAAGGCTGAGAGGAGATCTCATCGTGGTCTTTAAATTTGTCCATGGTCTGGAGAGGGGATACCTTGGGGAAATGTTTGAATTGAACAGAAATTATAGAATTAGAGGTGACAAATTCAAAATTAAAGTTAACCACAGCAGAACAAGGTTAAGGCAAACTTTCTTCACCAACGGGGTAGTAGAACACTGGAACCAGCTGCCAGAAAACATTGTCAGTAGCAGCACATTGAACATCTTTAAAAACAGCGTAGACAATCATTATAAGAATAGAGTGCTTGCTTTTCAGTGTTACAGGGAGGGCTGGTTGACAAATTTGGTGGGCAACTGGTTCAGTGTACAGAGTGCAACCAAGAAGGGCCCTTGTGGCTTGGGCGCTAAATGACCAACCATGGTCGATGCGCCCTAAAACCACAATCACACACACACATCGGCCCTTGTGGCTCATAGTTGCACTAATCTTTTATGTCTATGTCTTGGTAGTCTTCTAGCCTTCAAGTCCTTTTACCCTCGTGACCCGCTTTTACACTACATGTTGATGCGTCGTAATGCTCTCAGCCATTCTGGGAAGAGCGTCACGTTGTGCTGGGTTCCTAGTCATGTCGGCATTACCGGAAATGACATGGTTGATGCCGCGGCACTTAAGTCGGCCCCCTCGCGTATACTCCCCCCTCCCTGCCACAAATTTAAACCAATCTATCAACACATTATTCGGACTTAAGTGGCAACATACTTGGGACTCTATTGAAAATAACAATCTAAGAAGCTTGAAAACCGGTCTAGCGTTATGCGAGTCCTCGATGAGAAAACCTCGATGGGAAGAAGTAGTGCTTGCTCGGCTAAGGATTGGGCACACATACGCCACTCATGGCTACTTGCTCATGAAGGGAACAAAGCCGATCTGTAACTGTTGTGGTGTGCCTCTGACAGTGCGCCATGTTCTGATTTGATGCCCCCGCTTCGGAGTTCAACGTAGACGTTATTTTCGGTGACAAGTGAACGCGCTTAAGCTTACTGACGTTTTAGGTGACGCTTCGCGTTTCGTCAAGACCGGCAATTTATTTGATTTTATCTCTGACATCAGGTTTGCTGTCATCTGTCCGCCGGTCTAACGTGACATAGTATATATTCTGCGTGAATGTTTAGGTGTACGATTGGACCTATGCAACTGTGGGTTTTAGAAAGTTTGAAGGCCTAAGTATGGTATCATTTCACTAGTTATGGGCGCTAAATGATCAGATATTGTAGATCTGCCCAAAAACCCAAGTAACAACAGGAAACTGGCGCACGGACACATTTATCGACACCATCGGGAAATACTTCTACGCTGGACTTCAGTATCACTAGCACGAAGATTACAAATTGTTTCCATTGGTTCGTCGATAATGATCCCAGAGGCAGCGACCACTTCCCTGTGTGGCTCGAACTCTTGCAAGGATCCGTTCTTTGACCTAGGACACAGCGTTCGAACTTTAATAACGTTCAGTGGTCGATATTTGCCGATCGGCTTCAGACATATTTTAATGCATACGACACTTCATGTGTGTTTCCTGTGGAGGTTTTTACCTCCATACTTCTACAGTGTCTTCTTGAATGTATTCCTCGTACTAACGGCGCTCCACGACGTACGCTCGTCCCGTGGTGGACCGAGGAGTGCAAAGAGGCTATAAGTAAGCGGCGCCGTGCCTTGAAGAAAGATTGATCGTAACAGCACCACCGAAAGTCTATTAGAATTTCATCAACAAGGGCCGCGGCACGCCGCACCATTCGCGATACAAAGAGAAAATCTTGGAGATCTTTCATTGGTAAGCTGAACCGATCGACGCCCTGGTCACAAGTGTGGGCACAAATTAAGCGTATTTCAGACTGCTTTAGGTCATCCCCACTGCCCGTTCTACACGTAAACGGTGAAGCCCTCATGCAAACACTACATGCCGCCGATAAAATATCCGGAGCATTTGCAGAACGTAACGCAAATAATAGCAACAATCCCGTGCGTAGGCGACAAAGCCCATTTCGAGGCCACTCCCGTTGATTTTCAAACCGAGGAACACTACTCGTATAATGTAACTTTTACGATGGCGGAGTTGATGTCGGCGATTAGTACATTGCGCTGTGTGAGTGAGGGGCCGGACACCGTACATAACGAGATGATCCGTGACCTCCCCCTAATGCGCTCGCAATATTCCTCAATACGTTTAACGCCGTCTGGAAGGGAGGTGAGTTCTCTCCCTCCTGGCGAGAAGCCACCATTATCCCCTTATTAAAACCAGGTAAGAGTGGCCTATCTCCCCTGCACTATCGACCGATTTCACTCACATCATACTGGGCGCCGTATGACCGAAGCAGTCGATGCGCCCCTAGGCCCAAATAAACAACCACTCGCACTATGCCTTTGTAAATTAATTGGAAAAGCGTCTTCAGTAGAAGACACTTCTACTGAAGACTTGGAGAGATAATTCTTGGAGGAACGAAACTGTTTACGGCGGCTCAGTGTGGGTTTCGAAAACATCGCTGTACAGTTGACCATGTTTTAATATTGGACACTAATCCGAGCCAGTTTAAAATAAAAACGACATGTTTGTGCTGTCTTCTTTGACATCGATGGTGCCTACGATACCACATGGAGACATGTGTATTTTTGAAGCTCTGGACTGCCGATGTGTGGCTGTACGGGCATCTTTTTGACGAAATTTCTTGCCGAAATATGTTTTGCGTCCGAGTGGGAAATGTCGTGTCTGATCTTTTTACGCAGGTGAACGGTGTTCCTCAGGGATGCATTTTGAGTGTGGCCTTCTTCGCAGTAATGATTAATGATATAGGAGATAGCCTGCCGCCTAGTATCGGGATATCTTGATTTGCTGATCTTGCAATATGGGTATCTGCATTACGAACATCGTCCCTATCGAGACAGATGCAGCTTGCAGTCTCCGATCTGGAGAGGTGGAGTATCGCAAATGGCTTCCAATTTTCAAAAGAGAAATGCATTTCTGCCGTCGTCGGAACTGACAATAACTAAGCATCCAGTTCTATGGACGTCGTATACCTTTCATACCAGCATCGATATTCTTGGGCGACACGCTCGTCTTCTCCGTATTTTTGCACCGATACCGCTCGAACTGCATGTTATCAGGCATCTGTATACAATTTATATTCTTAATATCGGGATATGCCAGTACGGGCGCTGAAGCTAGTTTTTGTTTCAATTCCTCAAATGCGTTCTCACAGTCATCGGTCCAAACAAAGGTAGCATTTTTTTTGTCAAGTTTAACAACGGCGCTGAAATTCGGCTAGATCCCAGGATAAATCGTCTATAATAGGAGCACATACCGATGAATGAGCGCACTCCTTTCACAGTGGTTGGTGCTGTGATGTGTTGTGTTGAATCGACTCCACCTTCTTGGGGTTTGGCTGAATGCCAGCAGCTGACACTGTGTGGCCTAGGTATTGTACCTCCTTTTTCAGAAAATCGCACTGGAAGTTTCAATTTCAACTGCTTTGCGCAAACTGCGAAATACTTCTTCCAAATGGGGCAAATGTTCATCAAACGTTTTCTATTGCACTATTATATCATCGATGTGAGCAGTTGCAAATTTATTTTGAATTCCAGTGATCACTTTATTAATTCCATAAACTTAGACGCGATGCGATGCGATAAACTTAGACGTTGCAGATGCGAAGTGTCATTTACGGAAGTTTCACAGGTCAAGGAAGCATGTGAATGCGGTTTTATGTACACTTGTCTGATATCGGGATTTACCAGTATCCCGCTTTCAAGTTTAAAGACGAAAAGAAGTTCGCTCCACCAAGAGAAGCAAGAATGTCCTCAATCAGTGGTAGTGTATAACTGTTTTTCTTCGTTATCTTATTTTATTTTCTGTGATCGACTGCAAAACGATTGATTTCGATTTCAAAACAAAACAAAACTGTGACAAAACGATTTCGATGCAAAGCCGAACAAGTCTCACGAATCGATACTCTTCATCCGCGGCCAATCGGCACGAGAGATCGGCAGTGCAGTATATCCCAACGGTCGACGTGTCGTAAAACATATAACCATCATCGCTGTATCGACAGGTGTTCGACTTCAACACAAGCACGGAGACTGTGGTGGGCCAACACGGAGCGCCAATCCGGTGCGTTGAGTTCGCCGCCGACGCCGGCGTCGTGGTGACCGGCGGCTGGGACAACTACATCAAGCTGTGGGACCCGCGCCAGGCGCGCGGCACCGGCGTGCACGCGCAGCCCGACCGCGTGTACGCGCTCAGCACGTGCGGCGATAAGCTGGTGGTGGGCACCGCCGGCCGTAAGGTGCACGTCTGGGACCTGCGCAACATGTCGCAGCCGCTACAGAAGAAGGAGTCTTCGCTCAAGTACCAGACGCGCTGCGTCAGGTGCTTCCCCAACCAGCTGGGCTACGTGCTCAGCTCGATCGAGGGCCGCGTCGCCGTTGAGTACTTCGACGCCAGTGCGGAGGTGCAGAAGAAGAAGTACGCGTTCAAGTGCCACCGCATCAAGGAGTCTGGACTAGAGTATGTGTACCCAGTAAACGCAATCAGCTTCCACCGACAGCACAACACGTTCGCCACGGGCGGCTCAGACGGCTACGTCAATATCTGGGACGGCCTCAACAAGAAGCGGCTGTGCCAGTTCCACCGGTACCCGACGTCGATCGCGTCGCTGGCGTTCTCTCCGGACGGCAACGTGCTGGCCATCGCCTGCTCATACCTGTACGAGCACAAAGAGCCACCCGAGACGATCCCGCCCGACGCAGTCTACATCCGCCACGTCACCGACCAGGAGGCCAAGCCCAAGTAGATGTGTGTGCGGCGGTGCGGAGCCGTCTGTCGGCGCTGGCCGCGAGGAACGAGCCGTGGCACGCGTGTGCCCCTCGACCCCCGATAGCTGCCGGTGTCTGTCGTTCAGTGCGTAAGCTCATTCTCACTGTCCGGCGTGGAGACTGCCGTTGTCGCCGTGCTTTATTTCACGACCGTTTCACTGCTTTAAGTCATCTCTTTCGGCGTGTGCGACCCCCCCCCCCCACCCGGCTGGCACGCGGAAGATCCTCCCGCTGTTCGATGAATTTCACCGTGAAGTACAGGATATCATGCACGCTATGTTTATGGCACTTTGCCGACCCCCTAAACATCCGGCTTAGTGGAAGCTATCCGGATCTAGATTGCAGACACTATCCTTTCGCCTGTACCAGTGCAGTCCGGGTTGCGATCGCCGCTCGTGCCCGTCTGGGTCGTGGCCCCTCAGCCTGCTGGGCCTGGTCGTTGGCTGTTTGGCTGTTTGGCCGTTCGGCCCCTGGTTCCAGTCGGTGGCGACCAACCTGGAACCACGTACACGAAACTCTTGTTCACTGGACTGTATTTCAGACTACTCGATTAACCAGTTGTAAAATGTAAATCAAACAAGATAAAACGTTGCGATGCACCGGTTCACAGGTAGTGTGCGATGTGATGCAAAGTAATGTCCACGTGGATGCCTCTCCCAGATGTGTCGAGGCGTGACGGCAGTATGGGCTACACAGACAGGATGCACGTTTCAGTGTCAAGCTTGAATCCAGATGGATCAAGCAGGGCGACTGGGTCCCGGCGGTGCAGCGAAACCCTGAAGTTTGTGTCCAGACTAACGAGACCAGCGCCAAATGTGCAAAGACTACGCGCCAGCCCGTAGCACAATGGGCATTGTCTGCAGGACTTCCTAGACAGAGGGCAATTGTGCACGCTCTGCGTGTCCGACATGATGCTGTTCCGCTCATGGAGCTCAGTCACAATTCGGTACATGGAGAACGCGTGACATTCGATGACAGCCAACTGCAGCTGACCTCGGCGATGCCTCGGCGCAGACGAATCGCAGGCCAATGGCGATAGCAGCCGACCCCCGTGCAGTCTGCGGTCACAGGAGTAACCTCTGCGACAGCAGCCGACCTCGGCGCAGCCGGGTCAGAGGTGACCTCGGCGACAGCAGCTGACCTCTGTACAGTCGGCGGGTCACAGGTGACCTCTGCGACAGCAGTTGACCTCGGCACTGTCGCCGGGTCACAGGTGACCTCGGCGACAGCAGCCGAACTCGGTGCAGTCGGCGAGTCACAAGCGACGTACAACAGCGAACACGTACACGGCAGCGCCCAGCACTGGTGGTGCGTGCGGTGCCGATCCAGAGAACCGGCCGGATCCACAACGTATAAAATCAGTGACATCTGCCGGCGGCCGACGCCACCAGTAGTTACAGCCGGATACGACATATGTCGCCAGTGCGCGCGCAGCGCACTCGGTCGAGCCGCTGGCCCGGCGCCAATACACCCGCCGCCGAATGCGCCTCAGCTCATCGAATGCTGCAGTATATCTGAAACGACGCACACGCACATATCGGGAATGTTGAGTTACATAAAAAACAACCCGAAACTGAGTTATGCGAAAGCAATCTTTATCCAGTAAATTGTTCAGCTTCCAAGCCCAATTCAAGGTCTGTGGTAGTTTTGGATTCTAGACCGGAACCCAAAAGTTTAATAACCACACACCCAACTTCGGGAAGCTGAGGCGACAGCCAGCTTCGGCCCGGCACCTAGTACGATTTGCCCAAGCTGCAATACCAACGTTTGTCTCATTTCTACCGCCTCAACTGTGTTTGCCAATAGTTGAGGGTCAATTTGACCCCACACCAGCTTGCTTTAAACAATTTATTTTATCATAGCAATATACCTACCTACCTTAAGCTGAAATATATGGAAAATACTATGGAAAATCAACGACTAAATGCACTACTTGCGAACAAATGTTTAGTAGTCACTCAGCACAACAAAACAGGTTGCTGCAAACTGAACATCTGAATTCAAGTACTTCTTTGCCGTTGAAGCCACGTGATGACACCTTAGAGGCCACGATGGGCGGAAGTAAATTCCATGCGATACTAGTGCTACCTATAGCGAAAAGCGCATATACGTATTGTTTTATGCAGCGCCAGTTTGCTTAGAAATGAATGGTGCCAGACCACGGGTGTTTGAGGAAGAGTAATAGCTCCCTCATTGCTGGCTTTGACCCTCAAGCAAATAATTTCACCCTTCAACATGGAACTATATAGTCTTCCAAGCCCCGAATCCAGTTGGCCTTACCCATTAGCTTCATGTATTGTACCCGCACCCCGCACAAATTCAGATATAAACTTCGGTGTCGGGTCATAGTGGTGGGCATAATTTAATGCAAGGTACGGCATTTGCACTGCACAAGGAATCACGGCTGTGCCTAATTAGCATCGTATTCGGCGCCGACTCAAAACGTACGAAATGTACAGAATAATCGGAACCATCACAAAGAAAAGCTGAAGGGAGCATAACATTTCGACAACGTTGAAAAAGCCAACAGAACATCGGGTGCAAGCATTGCGAGTGAACGCCTCGCTTTGCATCAGAGGCCACGATTGAGTGAACCCGACGTGGTTCGCATTTTAACAGCAGACATCACCTAGTGTCCGTCGCGAGCTCACCCTTTAAGCAGCACGGGTTTGGTTTGGTCGCACACGCCCCAGAGAAGCTGGCTCCAGCCGTGCTCGGTGACAACACTCCACGGCCTCCCGACAACACTCCACAGCCTCCCGACAACACTCCACAGCCTCCCGACAACACTCCACAGCCTCCCGACAACACTCCACAGCCTCCCGACAACACTCCACAGCCTCCCGACAACACTCCACAGCCTCCCGACAACACTCCACAGCCTCCCGACAACACTCCACAGCCTCCCGACAACACTCCACAGCCCCCGACAACACTCCACAGCCTCCCGACAACACTCCACAGCCCCCCGACAACACTCCACAGCCCCCCGACAGCACTCCACAGCCCCCCGACAACACTCCACAGCCCCCCGACAACACTCCACAGCCCCCCGACAACACTACACAGCCTCCCTACAACACTCCACAGCCTCCCGACAAAACTCCACAGCCTCCCGACAACACTCCACAGCCTCCCGACAACACTCCACAGCCCCCGACAACACTCCACAGCCCCCCGACAACACTACACAGCCCCCCGACAACACTCCACAGCCCCCGACAACACTACACAGCCTCCCTACAACACTCCACAGCCTCCCGACAACACTCCACAGCCTCCCGACAACACTCCACAGCCCCCCCGACAACACTCCACAGCCTCCTGACAACACTCCACGGCCTCCCGACACTCACGGGACCCGGTTGTCGGCTCCCGTTCAGCGACTGATCCAGGTGTAGGTGCCGGCTCCGGCTAAGCTTGCAGTACAGATGCCGGCTCTGGTTCAGGAGTGGCGGCAGGTGCAGGCTCGGCGGCAGGTTCAGGCTCGGCGGTAGGTTCAGGCTCGGCGGCAGGTTCAGGCTCGGCGGCAGGTTCAGGCTCGGCGGCAGGTTCAGGCTCGGCGGCAGGTTCAGGCTCGGCGGCAGGTTCAGGTTCGGCGGCAGGTTCAGGTTCGGCGGCAGGTTCAGGCTCGGTGGCAGGTTCAGGCTCGGCGGCAGGTTCAGGCTCGGCGGCAGGTTCAGGCTCGGCGGCAGGTTCAGGCTCGGCGGCAGGTTCAGGCTCGGCGGCAGGTTCAGGCTCGGCGGCAGGTTCAGGCTCGGTGGCAGGTTCAGGTTCGGTGGCAGGTTCAGGCTTTGTCGATGCTTCTTCCAGTGTCTTCACTCCTCTATGATCATGCTTCCGAGCTCCTGCAACGAACACTCAATATTTAATTTTCATTAAAAAATAATTTGTCAGTTTCTTGCATACGTGATCCTACATCAAAGTAAACATTAGTAATTTAAGCAAGGCAGAATAAATCCAGATAAAATAGACTAGTCTCAGCTGTTGGTTTTTGGCTGCGTAAAACACGGCAATAACATGCCTGAAATGTACTGGAGTAATTTTCTCACAAGATGAGCATTTACAGCAGAATTAAGCATACGCTGTTCAGTTGCTCGGCCAGTTCGAAGACCTTGTGGCACTGATGGCACAGATTTGGGGACCGGGGAACTGTGACGCACAGAAGGCACATAAAAGCTTAAGTTGAGCGACTTGGCGGATTTTTTTTCGAGTCACCCATGAGCGAGGGGACGAAGGCTCGTGCTCGCGAAACATATAAATGCGCATGCAAATGTGTGATCTTAAGAGTAATCAACATTGCATGGTGGTAGTGCAGCAGTTAACCTTTCTTCCAATCATCCTATGTAGTTGCTCAGACAATGTATTTTGCAGTACTTTTGCACCAAAAAAAAATATCAGGATTGGCAACGAGCAGATGCTATGCCGAGGGAAAAATGGAGTGAAGGATTGGCACACATTTAGTGCTGGACCAATTCCTTTATTCTGTATTCAGTATCCATTTTCATAATCTTCAACGATAAGAATTAATTTCTCGAATATTTCATTTTCATTCAATAAAACAGGAACAGCTTTTCAGAGAACCAAAATATAAATAATTGGCTGAGATTCCACCTGAAGTTAACCGAAAAAAAGTTAACTCCTACGGAGAGGGTTCGGGTCTCCAGTCACCATTCGCCACCCATCTCCACCTCGGATGGCCTGTCTGGCAGTGTATATACCAGGAATGGACGCGGGGATTTCCATGAGGCAGCCGTCTGGAGAGGCCGCGCTGCACAAGTCCGTGGAGTGTCGTGCTCAGCTGAAAATTAGCTGATTGAGATGCACCCGATCATACTGAACGGCCGCCTTTTCCCTCGTGGGACACTTGGCTTATATATTCGGTGCGCGACGGGCCCCGAGTGGCACCTATTCCCAGTCACAGCGGCGCGTTACTTCCATCGGATGGGGGCACACTACAACTCTTACCTGCAGGTCCCCCTGGTATATACTTGGTCACAGCAAACGATACCACTAGTAACAAGGAGAGGACCGTTTGAGTGCATTACTGAACAACCAATCAGAACAGACCAATGAAGCCAGGAAGAAGGCACTGAGAATGCTCGGGGCAATAAATATGAATGTATCATACAGAAGTGAGGAAGTGATCAGGAAGCTTTACTGTGCATACGTCAGACCACATTTTGAATACTGCATCCAAGCTTGGTCTCCTAGCTATGAAAGATTGTTGGCTTTGAGAGAGAGTACAAAAGAGGGCTACAAAAATGGTTAATGGCATAAGCAACCTGGCATATGAGGAAAGATTGAAGAAATTGAATTTGTTTTCACTTAGATATAGAAGGCTGAGAGGAGATCTCATCGAGGTCTTTAAATTTGTCCATGGTCTGGAGAGGGGATACCTTGGGGAAATGTTTGAATTTAACAGAAACGATGCAATTAGAGGTCATAAATTCAAAATTAAAGTTAACCACAGCAGAACAAGGTTAAGGCAAACTTTCTTCACCAACAGGGTAGTAGAACACTGGAACCAGCCGCCAGAAAACATTGTCAGTAGCAGCACATTGAACATCTTCAAAAACAGCATAGACAATCATAAGAATAGAGGGCTTGCTTTTCAGTATTACAGGGAAGGCTGATTCACAGATTTGGTGGGCAACTGGTTCAGTGTACAAAGTGCAACCAAGAAGGGCCCTTGTGGCTCATAGTTGCACTAATCTTTTATGTCTTTGTGTTTATGCCTTTATGTCTTCATGAACAACCAGATCATTTCGAAGTCGCTTGGAGTACAGTTTGCCAAATTATCCAATAATAGCGATAAGCCAGCCTGATGGTGCATCCTAGAGCATAGTCCTACAGCCTCTCATGCCACTGCGGGGCTCCTCTACGATTCCCATGTCTAACTTACGAATGTGGTCGAACAACTGCTTCATAGTTTATTTTCTAGGGGTAATCTTGAGCATACGAAATGCAGTTTGATGAAACAATCGATTATTTTAAAAAGCATTCTACATCTTCATATTATGGGTAATTTAGGTAACTCTAAATAAGACATGAAGGCAGCAGTGTCAATATAGTCATAGCCAACACTACGCGTTGCATCGCGACTTGATCTTAGGGCACTTTACGGAGACCAATCGGACTGGATACGGAACTTATCCTGATGCTTCTGCATGCATACAAAGGTAAAATCGATGTTTGGAGAACATGCGCATTACAGAAATACGGACATTCTCCCAAAATAGGCCACAACTGGCCGTGATATCAGGACACTTACCCGACGTCAGCGAGAGAGTAAAGATGTACATCTTGGAGATACTGCCCACTTCCACTCACGAATCAAGTCCAATTATCAAAATATTTGGGCCTTGGGTGGTTAAAATCTCAATGTCTTAATCCTGTACATCATTGGTTCCTAAAAGGGAGGCCCCCCTTGGTTGCGCTTTTGGCTGCACGTCGGCAGACTCCCGAGGGGGTCTAGCGGCATTCTTTACGTGCATTACGGAAAAGGGATCCACTGTCAACATGATTTCGCGAGTTGGGTACAAATGGCATGTAGCGTCTTTGTTCTATCTCGCTTCAGATATCGGTATCCTTCCGTATATCTGTATGTTGTTTTGCATGCACACCTCATCCAAACATGTGCGCATCTTACCGTAGGCAATGCCGTATCGAAAATGTTGACAGAAAACGCATTAGGGGGTATCCGCCAAGCTCGAACATTACACACACATGAAAATGAAATATCATACCTTTCACACAGGCATCAACTTGTCCCAGGTACTGCTTCCATTCTGTGTACCTCGGTTGTCATAAGCAGGTTGGGTACTGTAAGGAAATTATTCGGAACCCTCAGTCAGCAGACATCTACCCAGAATTTGGTGAAGCGGGGACATGGATTGCGGATGGTGCTTTTGCAACATCTAACGTAAGCTAGCTTGTGGGGGACTAATAGGAAGGCCGAGAATGGAAACTGAAGATTGCCACCTCATACTTCTCACGTGCGTAAGCCTAGATAAAATGCAATACTTTGAAAGCGGTAGTCATGGAGACCGAAGTATTCCTTATATTTTCATTTTGACCGGTAGTGAAATAACCAGAGGTCGTTATGTAAATATTCGGAGCTAGAGTTATATACCTTGGCACGCTAAGCAACCAGCGTCCTTTTTTCGCGAAAGTCTATTTCAAGAACAAACAGATGACCGTATTTATACTGATCATAGTAAGACTGGTCGAGATGGGGCAGCGTGCATAGCAACTGTTGCAAAGGTCATGCACAGTGCCCCAAAAGATGACTATGCATGCCTTATGCATGTTGTGCAAGGTGATCCAAGAAAAGCTGATAATACTGAACCATTTCCGTAAACTGTCCAACTTCTGAAATCGTGACCTGGTCTCGGGTTACGCTAGGACAATGTATAGGTAGAAAAGCGGCCAATTCGGCATTCGCCTAAGCATACATTGCTTGGAATGTTACTTCAAAGAAAGGTAAGATGAGGTCAGATGTGGTTGAGCCAAACGAGGTCATATTATCAAGTTATTTTCCATCAAGTGTCATGTTGCACACCTTAGGCAGTGCAGAAACCGAATTCAGACACTTCAGGACGAACAGCAAGATTATATGGAGGCGTGGTGTAGAATATGCTTTATACTTGACCTCACCAGATTTTATTGGAATTAGACACTTTCACCTAGGATGGCCATCACGCTCTTTACTTTAGACAAAATTGTAAACTTCATTTTCCCCACACAATACGGTAAATTAGCGCCGAAATTACGAAGAGGGTGGCAGATGGCTCCCCTAAAACTAGGTGATTTATTGATTGTTTGGGATTAGGGCCTCTTCAACTGCTACTGGTTATATAGCGCCCACCTAGAACTAGGTGGATCAATTAGGCCCAATGATCACGTTGCATTCTAAGTTATGCAGAGGATACAGAATGGGGTGAATGTGGCGAGATCGATGCTGGGAAGTCTTCGATTACGCGTTTAGATGGGCAATGGCGCTAGTCATGGGTGCATCTGGCTGTGGATTCAAAGTTGTTGCAATCTATGATGTGCACGAGACACGTTTTACACGTTTCGCCTGAAGCAGAAAGTACAGCAAAGCGAACAATGGAGGCACGCTAGATTAGGGTAGTATTTGAGGATGGAAAACGAGGGCATTTTTGCGTTTCAATTTGAGAACACTACAAAATGTTAGGCTACGTTGGGATAAATTATGTTGCGCTAGGCGACACTTAATAAGCTTTAACGCCATAATGTTATGACTTTATGACTTCCTATGCCATGTATGCTTCCTTGATACAGAGGACGGGTGAAGTAAACAGCGAAATGCGGTAAGTGGAGTCGATGGGAATTTTGCCTGAATTGGCAACACAGGCTGCGACCTCACAGTTCGCAGATAACGGCGCTGACTGACCGTGGTTCGGATAAGCGCCTGAGGTCGCCAACAGAAGGCTGAGCACCACCAGCCGACCGTCCATCCTCGGGGATTGACTGTGCCTCACTGCGGCCGGTGGCCGTGCAGCACACTGGAGTACCTTTGCCACCCACCTGCGCCCGCTGTGACGTTGCCACCGCCCCAGGGCGCGATCGGAGTCGGTGCCGAGCCGTGAGGTCATTGCCCTTGCGAGGACGCCCGAGGGTTCGGATGGAATCTGACGTGTTGTTGTCGGGAACTGAAGCCCGAGGGTTGCCGATGAAAACAACAAAACAGCGAACAGGACTCCGTCAAGCTTCGCTTCTGTCCCTCTGTGAACACCGGACAGCTTTTCGTTGGCGAAGTGTAACAGACGAAAAGCATTGGAAGTTCAACATTGCTGGAAATCCCGGAAAGTGGAATTAACGGCCCTCGATGAGCTAAACTGGAAATATTGGGTAATTAGGCTAGTTTCAGCCAAACGTCTGGATGTTGTGGACCATACGTGGGCACTGGAGAGCGCCCTGTGGAATGTGTGGCTGGTGTTACACCAATGTTGCTGATATGGAGCATTAGGTGTATGGGCATTCACTGGAAATGATGACACGGCCGTTTGCCACATCTAGGTCGACTGTGACCCTCCACACATATCCGTGAGTATGACAGTTGTGTTCATTCGTCACGCTTGGACCAGAATCATGAGCGGTTGTACCTTGTCTGGCTGACACCTTCTCCCGTGCTCATGCACGTTCATCTCAGCGACCCGATCCAACCCGACCCGACCCGGCCCGACCCGCCCCGGCTCGACCTGGCCTGACCCAACCCGATCCGATCCCATCTGATCCGACCCGACCAGGCCCGACCGTAAGCTTTTTGTAGTCTTAAGAGCGATCTTCTTGCACCATTTCAAGTCCCAAATCCTCCACCGAGAATTATTGCTTATCATTTCTGCTATCAGCAACTTCATCACGATATTCTTCGTGCAGTTCATGAGTTTTATGTTCTAGTAGGATAATGTACGACGGCAGCTGGTGGGTGTCGACCGGGGTAACACCGGCGAGTTGCCGCGTGTCAGGTCTCCGGCTCTGTCAGTGTTGCTGCAGGTCAGCTGATCTGCGTGCCCGAGCGCGGTGGACCGGCCATCTCGCCGACAACTGCAGAAGATGCTGTGCTGAGCGGCTGAATGTTGTGATTTGAGCGGAAGAGCTGTGAGAGAAGGGACCGCTTCATGGCGTGTAACCTATTACACTGTACGGTATGGTACTGTACTGTCAAAGCGAGCACCGTACAAGTAACGGAAATGTTATATGCGATGGATTCAAAAGTGTGCGCGCCCAAATCTCATGAGACCTGGCTGAGCCCGGGTGGATCCACACTTTATTGCCAGGTGAGAGGGGATGGCAGTACTTGTACTTGTCGCTCAACCGCACTGAAGTTCTATCAGATTCTACCTCATGTCTGATTCAATACACTCCCAGATTGGCTACCGGACTGAGTCACCAGTTAGGTATTCTTTTTTGTGCCTTTCGGTTTTTCTTTGTCTTCGGAAGTGTTTTAGGGGTCCAGCCAATTTTTGATGTCCATTATATTAGCAACGCATTCGCATTCGCATTCAGCATCCTATTCGCATCCTCTCCGATTTCGTTCATTTTATTCAGGACATGATCTTTGTCGCTTGCATAAGTAATGCAAAAAAAAAACAATTATTCAGTAGAACGAGTAGTTCGATCTCCAGAAGTCAAGAAAGGTTATTTGAGTCAAACACGGTGTACTGCATAAAATTAAAAGTGTTTCACTTAGCCGAATGATTCCAACGTCCAGGTGTCCGCTGTCCAGCAAAGATGCAGCAGCTGAATGGTTCCAACGTCTAGATGTCCGCTGTCCATCAAAGATGCAGCACATCGAATTATGTGACCTAAAATGCCATAGTTTGACCTCAAGTCACCAAAGTTGGTTTTACTCATGCACTATATCTTGTTATGGGGTACCGAATACAATTATGGTGATGCATTGGATAGGCCTGATTTTTTTGCAGGTGATTTTGCAGGTGTTTGCAGGTGTCGACATAGCTCGTGCACGGAGTATATCGATCGAAATCATCCATTATGGTGACGGATTCATCACCGTTCGCCAAGAAGTCCTAAAAATAGGAAATATACCAAATTTTTGTGTACCCGATAATTTCCCAAAAATTTTACTTGGCACCACGAAAAAACACACAGACATTGAGTATGGTACATGGATGCACCACATTGAAGCGTAATGCCCACAATCTCACAGTTTGACCTATGTTCACAAAATATTGTTTTGACCGCGCATAATTGCCATCTACTGAGTACCGAATAATACCTTCCTAAATAAGTTAATAGGATGGGCATTAGCGACAAATAATCTCCCAGCGCACAAGAAAACACCACATTCAAGCATACCACCTTCACTTTCACCATTTGACCTCAGGGCAACGAAGACTTTAACATCACACCCTGGCGGAAAATCACGGAATACCGAGTAACATTTTCCTGAATACACTTATCGGAAGGATATTAGGGCCGAATAATTGCCCACCGAACAAGGAAGCAGTACAGCCGAGAATGTGATCTGCAACGTCAGTGTTTGACCTCAGCTCAGGGTGATTTTCTGGAATTCTGGAAGAAATTCCGCAAATGAAAGTGGTCCACTGGTGTACCACATGTGGGTCAATCGAAGCATTTAATGCAGACCATCTCAACACTGATGCATGTACTACCAATACAAGAAACAGCCAATGACGCCCGCTGCGAGGTGGAGCCAGATGGCGGCGCACGGGTTGCCCGATGACGGGCACTCAGAGAGAACTCGGCGAAACTCTAGATCGGTCAGAACTCTGTAACAGGTCGAAGTCGTTCGTGGTGCCAGCAGTCCCTGGTCCAAATTGCTGTCGGTACATGCCACCTTTTGCCAGACAGTGCCCTAGTATCCGTTCGTTTGCTCGAGCTGTTGGATTAATTGCGTTCGTATCCCATGCCCAAAATAAAGAGCAAATTTGGTGCTGAACTTTGTACCGAGGGTTTCGCGACGCGGTGGTTCTACGGACTTTTCACTGGGCTAGATGAACTCCACAATACGCTTTGAAGGCCCCGATGCATTTTCGTCCTTCAGTAGTGCTCTTTGGGTCCCACTGTGTTTATTTGGCGTTCCTTGTTCATATTTGTTACGCACGATAAATTACACCTGGGCCCCCAGCACGATATTAGGGGCCCAGGTATAATTTATCGGGATCGGGATACACTTCGGGCCCAAACGTGTCGTTCCAGGAGAATCCGACGTCAGTTTTCTGGGGTCCACAATTTTTATGGACTTTTATGGACTCTCAATTATGTAAACGAGCTCCAGTATGTTTTCGGTGACGCATGCGATTTGTTAAGGGATCTGGTGGTATGTTTGAACTAAGGGGCGATTTTCCTGGCTCGAACATTTATTTTTCGGAATCTTGATTTTCGAGGGTTCCGGCTTGATTCTTGTCTGGTTCCGATGCGAATTTGGGGCCAGGCTGTGCTTATTTGGGGATATCGGCGCAAATTGTTGGGAGTCCCGAAGGAATTATTGGTGCCTGGACCAGAATTTATGCGACTACCGACAGGAATTCTGGGTCGCATGCGCAACATTTTGGGGGTTTAGAACTGGTTCACATTTGTACTTATTTGACCCCAACGCGATTTGAACGTTCCCTGCGCAAATTTTCGTGCCCGGCGCAAGTTGTTTGGTATCCGCTGTAATTTATAACCCCTAATTCTGGGGACATCGACGCCAATTTATGTTGCCCTGGAACCATTTTTGGGGACCCCGGTGCGATTCTTAGGTTCTTGGGTGCCCACATAGTTAGAATGGATGGGACTTTGCCTTTTTAACATGCCACTGCGGCTACTCAAGGAGTTTTATTCCGGCACCCTTCAGAATAGAAAAGCCCTCAGAAGCATTTCTTTCTGTACCTGTTTTGATTTTTCTGGTGCTCTACTGGACTCGATAGAAAGATCCCTTTGTGGTTTACTGAGGTTGAGTTCTATTTTTGTAAGCCTGCATGATATTGGTGAGCCCTGGTATGATTCTTCGGGCTCCGCGTGCATTTTTTATGTTGTTAAACGCGCCTCTTTCCGGGGCTCCATGCCTTTGTGGGGTCTTCGACGCATTTTTTTGCGGCCGTAGAGTGACATTTCGTGTTGAAATTTAGTTTTCGGAAGCCAGCTGTGATCTGTGGGGTACTGGCACGCATTTTTGGGTCCCTAGCGTGATTTCGAATGTCAGCGGCGCGACGTTTCTAAGTCTAAGTTCGACTTGTAGACCATGTCATTTGTTCGCATGCCCGTAGCCCCACAGCTGCGACCTGTGAGGCTCCGGCGCGACTTTTTGGGCCAAAGGTGTGATTTTCAAAGGCAGCGGCGTCACGTTTTTTGGATCTAAATGCGGTTTTTGGAACCTGTCGTCATTTGCTGCGATTCCTATAGCAAGCTTAGTGGCCTCAACACATCTTCGGGGGCCCAATACGTCTTTATTTCTTTTGGGGAGATTGCTGGGACCCAGAATGATTTTCCATGTACGGACTGTTTTTCTTTCGCTACGCCGGCTTCATGTATTGAGTGCTCCCGATGTAACTTTTGGGGCACCGGTACGACCAGTCCAGCCTCTGGCTTTATATTGAGGGCCCGGCCGCGGCTTCTTGGTACCTTCAGTCTCAGTGTGATTTTCGTAGGCTCCGCTGAACCTTTTGGAGTCCCTGTTGTGATTTTCAAGAACCCGGCACGACTATGTTCGTCCACCAGCATGATCTTCAGGGGCCCAGCCCGTCTTTTTGGAGCCACATCGTGATTTTCGATGAATACGGGACGACTTTTGTGTTCTCCCAGTGTGATTTTCAGGGACCGAGTCAGACTTGTTTGGGGATCCATCGCGATTATCAGTAGCCCGTCTCGATCTTTTAGAACCCAGCGTGATTTGAAGCCCGGTCAGACTTTTTGCGGTTCAGCGACATTTTCAGGGGCCCAACGAAACTTGTTGGCTTCCAGCGTTATTTCCAAGGGCCCGTGCCGACCTTTTAAGGCCATAAGGTGATCTCCTGAGGCCCTGGTGCGATTTTTGGGTTCCCAGCAATACTTTTTTGGGGCCCATCGACATTTTCAGCAGACCTGTCTCATCTTTCTGAGCGTCAATTTAGGGTACCGGGAGGATTTTTTAGGTCCTCAATGTAATTTTCATGAGCACTGGTGGAATTTTTTGGACACCTAGCGTAATTTTCAGGGGGACCTGCACGACATTTTGGGGCCCCTGACGGGATTTCGTCGACCCCGGTACAATTGTTGGAGACACCAGCATGATGTTTTTGGGAGCCTGGCGCTATTCGTCTGAATCCCGACGCTATTATTGGGGGGGGGGGACGTGTGTGTGTGTGTGTGTGTGTGTGTGTGTGTGTGTGTGTGTGTGTAAATGAATCATAACAGCCTGCCACTGTATGGTGATATCGGCTGTTTACGTCTTTGAAGTCGGTTGGAGGTGGTGGTCCGGACGGTGCCTGGTAGTGGTTGGGGGAAGGGGTTGTGGGTCATCGCCTTTGCTGTTAACATTGCAAACATACATGGTTGTCAGGTCATACACTGTTATTTCTTTCTTTCATTCTTTTTTCTTTTATCTGGTTTTGTTTTTTTGCGTTCTTTCTGAACCTTTACCGTTTTTTGTTGTTGTTGTTGTTTTGTAGTTTTTTCTTTCTTTCGTCTAATATATTTTTACGTTTGTTTATTTTTACGTTTGTTTACGGTTCTGGTGTCGGCCTGGCACCAGACTGTTTCGATTTTTATTTATTTTAATAAATGCATGTCATGGGCAGAGTTGGGTGAGACTGGGTTGAGGAGTTGTTCGGATGTTTGTTCCTATGCTGTCTATTGTCGAGTGGATTTGTTACGTGTTCTCGATTTCATGGTTGTTGTGGTTGGTTTGTTAGTGGATGTAGTGCTTGGTTTGTCGGTTGCTCGTGTTGTTGGTGCTTGGGTGGTTTGTAGAGTGGTTCCTGCGCTATCTGAGGTAACGTCTTCTTCCTCTGAGTCTGTGGGTGGTCTGTGGTGAAGGGGGAGTCTGAAAAACTCCCCCTTGCGTGCTTGGGGTGGGTCTGGGGGGAATGATAGGCGTGGTGGTTTGTGTGCTTCGCGATGTGGTAGGAGGAGAGGCAGGGTTAAAATTAATGGTTTTTCGTTAGGTGTGAGATGTCAAAACGAGCACAGTAGGATGCCGAAATTTGCCACGGAATAAGTGTCATTTAAAATGATTTCGATGCCTCACTCAAATTAGAGCTGCTGGTGTAGGTTCCAAGGAACAGGATGTGGATACTTCTTGGAGAAGGATGTCGATTGTGTGTTCGGAAGGTGGTATATTCCACCCTACTTCACGAATAATTTATCACTGAGGAGAGGTGCCTGTGCATGTGCCATGAATTTTGTTGTGGGTTCTGGCCGAATGACTATTGTAGGATCCGTCTGGATTTCCTGAGGGGTGACTAGGGTGTGTGTGTGTCTGCGTGGGCAGGGCGGGGAGCAGCGGGCACTGCCCGTCACCCCACGTTCGTGCCCGCGTCGGGGCTACGCCCTGAATGTGGATAAGTCGGAGGATGTCTTTCTCCCTCCTCCACCGAGGACAAGCCCCGTCCCGGGAGCTGTGGTCCTCGCCAAAGCCCACGCATTTTCTTATCCCACTATTGCACTCGTTAGTGTTGTGTGGTTCGGTGCAGAGGGCACATGTGGGGTTTGTGTGTTTGCAGCCCCCCTCGTGTGGCCATATCCTTGACAAAAGGAACAGCGACGAGGGAGGGGTGCGCGTGGTGTTACTTTGTATGTGACGTAACCAGCTGTGGCATGTGTAGGTTGTTGTTTGGAGGTGAATGTCAGGATGACAATGTGAGTGTTTCGTTTGTTCGTGGAGGGAAGGGGCCGGTATACCGAGGAGATCCCCTGGCTCGCAAATCTGGGAGCCAATCTCTCCTCAGGCATCCTTTCTAACTCCCATGCGTATATGATCCCTTGAGAGGTGTTGCGGTGTATGTCTGGTGTTATGGTGACCTGTTCGTTTAAGAGGTGTGTGATGTGCTCTAAGATGTTTGCGTCCGTGGTGTTGCAGGCTTGGATCAAGAGCTCCCCAGATTTTAGAGGGCGTGCGTGTAGGGGAGCTTGTGTCCGACGGGTGATTTCAATCTCAACCTTCCAAGGGTCGAGGCTGGTCATAGGCCGACCATCGACCCGGCGGGCAGAAATATAAATCACCCTTCGGTTCGTCTGTTGTGGTGTAGGGCATGGTGCGTAGGAGTGTTCAGTGTGGGTTTTGGGTTTGGTGGTGGTGTAGGAGAGAAAGGAGAACACTTTACAAATATCGGCAGTATTGGGGGGGGTTGGCGGCACCGCCGGACCAACCTGAAGTGAAGTTGTAGATCTAGCAAGATGGTAGTCCAAGGTAGGGATGATAGTGTAGAGTAAGGCTGAGAGTCCGTAGTGACGAGAGTAGACGAGATGGTGGCAGCTGGTCGAGAGGTTTGTGGTCGGAGTCCTCCGTGGGCTTGGTGTCCTGGTCGTTGGACAGCTGGCGTTGGCGCGGCTAACGTAGCACGCTTGCGGCGTAGTCAGGCCTTCTATGTTGCCAGTGCTGGTGCACGTAGGCAATGACCTGTGAGTCACGCCCGTGGCGCCGAGGCCTCTTGGTGGTGTTCTGCCTCGCGACGCACTCGGCAGCTGGTCCAGGCTTCAGCTCGAGTTTGCGTGTTGCAAAAGAGTTCTTTGGCGCTCTCTGCTTGGTTGGCTTGTTGGTCAGAAATCGTGATGTGAAGAAATCGTGGGGGGGGGGCGATAACCCCTCAGGGGGACTGCTCCACTGCCTCATTTCGGTACGCCACTGCGCATGTCCCAATGGTTGTATAGCTTAACAATGACGTTTATGGAGTGCATCGCACAAAATCGACTTTCCTCTTCCCATTTCTCCACTTATCCATATCAAGCAAAACAACCAATCGAGCAAACAAACCAAGCATTTGCAAACCAAGAAAACACAAGCAAACAAGCACACAAGCACCGACCTACCTGAAATCGGACGCGGACCTCAAACCACGGAAAACCAACTCTGGGAAGCCTCCAGCAACACCGAAGAGGTAGTAACGCCGGAGGAGCTGCAACACGTGGCCAATCTGCCACAACGCTGCCTCGCAACACCACAGCAGAACAAACAGCCAAAGGAGCACAAAAAGGCGTGTTCCCATGTCACAACAGCACCAGCTGGCCACTAGAAAGAACACCACCACTACACCGACCCAATTTTGCGATGCCATCTTGCGACGCCATGTTGAAGCCACACCCTAGCCAACTGTAACAGAAGACCGTCAGCCTACCACCAGTGCAATGTATCAGTCCCAACCAGTGCCAAATATTTCCTCTGGACCATCATCATCTATCTTCAACTGCAAGTTGGTCTGGCGGTGCCACTGCCAACTTTACGCCCACCCATCCCCTTAACGCCAATACTGTATTACGTTTTAGAATGCTTGGGGACATATATAGGAATTTATCATACAGAAGTGAGGAAGTCATCAGGAAGCTTTACTGTGCATATGTCAGAGCACATTTGGAATACTGCATCCAAGCTTGGTCTCTTGGCTATGAAAACGATTGTTGGCTTTTAGAGAGAGTACACAAGAGGGGTGCAAAAAATGGTTTATGGTATAAGCAGCCTGGCATATGAGGAAAGATTGAAGAAATTGAACATGCTTTCGCTTAGATATAGAAGGCTGAGATGTTCTTTAAATTTCTCCATGGTCTGGAGAAGGGATATCTTGGGGAAATGCTTGAATTTAACAGAAATGATGCAATTAGAGGTCATCAATTCAAAATTAAAGTTAACCACAGCAGGACACGGGAAAGACAGTCTTTATTCACCAACAGGGTAGTAGAACACTGTAACCAGCTGCCAGAAACTATTGTAAGTAGCAGCACATTGAACGTCTTTAAAAGCAGCAAAGACAATCATTATAAGAATAGAGGGTTTGCTTTTCAGTATTACAGGGAGTGCTGATCGACGGATTTGGTGGGCAACTGGTTGAGTGTACAGAGTGCAACCAAGAAGGGTCCTTGTAGCTCATAGTTGCACTAGTATTGTATGCCTTTATGTTTTAAGTGCACTCCATTCTTCTCCTTCATCGACGCCAAACCCAAAACCCACACCGAACAAACCAACTCACTATGACCACCAACACCACAACAAACGCTCCGACGGGGGACACAACAAACACTACCTCTGCTGTCGAGACGATGTGGAGAGCTCCCTGGTTGGTGCAGTGGGAGATCACCCGACAGATAGGAGCGCCACTACACGTAACCCTACGCACAACTAAAACAGGAGCACTTCTGAACCAGACCAACAACACGACAGACGTAGATATACTTACAAACATCCACGTCACCATGAACACACACATCGCCATTATACCAGCCACACACTTCAACTCATCCCAGGGAATAATATACGCAAGCGAACCGACCTGGCTAAAAGAGGATTATCTGGCCACCAGATTCCGCAGCCAGGGGATAACCGCGGTGTAGAGGCCAGCCGTCCCAAAGACAAATCAAACACACACGCATTCTCATGCTGACATGTAACACCAAAAAACAACCCACATACATCAAATCTGCCTACATCACCTACAAAGTCACACCTCGGGCACCACTTCCCCGGCGCTGCTCTCACTTTCAGGCATACGACCACTCGTACAGGAGATCACTCCCAGTCTGTTCCAACTGTGCCGGGCAACACTTGGAGTATGCAGGAAATACGTCGGGTGGGCGGAGACCACAGTTCACGGGACGGGGCATGCCCTCGGTGGAGGAAGAAGGAAATTCTCCGCCCCATCCAATTAGAGGGCTGGGACCGTCGCGGGCATCGGGATGGGTCAACGACCGCCACCCGTCGCCCGACCGCCAGGAACTGGCCACAGGCACACACACACACACACACACACACACACACACACACACACACACACACACACACACACACACATCTCACATGGCGCCCACACCAAAACACGCCGAACACTCCATAGAAACACCCAGCAATCGTCATCAGACAGACCCACCAATCGTCATCAGACCACAGCCCACAATACAGAACACTGCATAAATACAAGCGCCATCACCTCCAACGTCATACCGTGAAGGGCTGAAGACAGCCCAATCACAAGCACCACGAGCACGGCGCCATAACCAACTCGGACCAACCACAGATTCAGATACATGCTCAGACGACGAATACAGCAACACGGACCACACCCCATCCCTTACCCAGGAACCTATAAAACAATAGCAAACCAGAAACTTGTGCCAAAACCTTCAAACAATAAAGCAACATCCAAAAAACTTTTCACCTACACTACTCTCTCCTACTCACCCACCTACCTCTTCTTACTCGCCATCTCTGACTATGACGTATAATCTAGTCCTGTAAGAAATAAAGAAAAATAAAAGAAAAAGAAGAAAAACAAGGAAAAACCAACAAACAGACAAACCAAAAAGAAAGACGAAATAAAACCCTCGTACGATACTGAATGATGTAAATGTGTTCTTGCATTGTTAACCCGTGCCGTTCCGGGCGGTCGTTGAAGACCCCCCCAAGGTTTTCCGCGGACTGTGAATGAACGGCGCATGGCAGCGCGCCGAAATTTAGCATACCTTTTTCCGCACCTTTTTTAAGTCAGGTCATCTAGGGTCAACGAGTTAGCCAAGGTCAAGTCAGGTCACCTCCAGAAACGTTCAACCAGTAGTCACGCTTTAATGGATAAAGATATTTGAATGAAACTTTCAGCATTTGCTTATCTTCAGGGATGCAACAAAACGCACCAGAGGAATTTTTCATTTTCCCCCTTATTGATTAGTTATTAGTTTTATGTATTTGCCCCTTAGAGTTAAAATCTAGGATTCTGGCTAAAGTAAGCATCGTGAATGGGTGCAAGTTGACTTCGAACAATATTTTGTCGGTCCGCTCTACCCATTAGAAAAGGAAAATTGGAGAAATCATGAAAACTAAAAATTATAATATTTCAAAACAAATTGATTTTTAGGTGTCGAAAAGTGGTATTGCCATGGTCAATTTCGCTTCCCTTTTCTGATGCCAAATAATTTTTTGTCTTCAAATGTCCCTCAAAATGAAACCCCCAGAGCCACAGACATGATGTAAGTCGTGAAACTCTAGTGCCCCTAGTGACGTCACGTTTTTGGAGGACAAATTATTGGGGGTAGTGCCTGGCTCTACTCGTCGAGCGCCTTCCGATGACACCTATTTCGTTTTTGTGCGACGCTTAGTTTGGAGATGGAGATTAGAGGGGGGTCTCTATCGACCCCTACCCCACGGGACGGGGTGTGCGGATCTAACAGGAGAGATGGGGCGGGTTAAAACGACCGGCGAAGGCCCAACCCCCCCCCTGACTACCCTGCGGCACCGTCCGGACCACCACTATTCATCGAATCTTTAAGGACGTAAACAGCCGATATCACCACACGGCGGCAGGTTGGCCAAATACAACCCCCCTCACCACACACACACACACACACACACACACACACACACACACACACACACACACACACACACACACACACACACACACACACACACACACACACACACACACACACACACACACACACACACACACACACACACACACACACACACACACACACAACACCCACACACACACACACATGCACACGCACGCACGCACGCACGCACGCACGCACGCACGCACGGACGCACGCACGCACGCACGCACGCACACACACAGACACACAGACACACAGACACACAGACGCACAGACGCACAGACGCACAGACACACAGACACACAGACACACAGACACACAGACACACAGACACACAGACACACAGACACACAGACACACAGACACACAGGCACACAGGCACACAGACACACAGACACGCACAGTCTTGTGAGCCGTGAAAAGCGAGCCACATGACTGTACGGTCACAACCGAGGACCACCATTTCTAAACGTGATCTAAACGGAACGCTATGACGGAAGCACATCGTTGCCACATGGTGCTCGACCGTTACCAAATGGTGTTTGACACGATAAATTAGAAAATATATGTTTATGGCAGGTTGTACTTCCGAGGTCCAAGTGACAACAGAGGTCCAGTTGTGTGAAATGGGCAGATGATTGTGTATTTCGAGGACCTAGTGTGTAATGTACATGTAAAACCGAGGCCCATATTGACTGTTGGTACCTGCATTAATTTCGACATCTCCAATGTCTAAACTAGTATTATTTATGTTACTATGTGATCTACTGTCAGGGCACACTTACTATGTGGTCAAGGATTGCGGTGACGTTGTACCCCACACTTCAATGCCGCTTTGTGACGTACTAATGCTGCGCTGTCATGACACCATCTGGCTGTTGTTGATCTTCCTCTCGATAAGACCTCTCGATTGTTTAAAGAAAAGAGCTAGGTTGATTAGTCTAACAGGATTGGCCCCTAGACAAGAGGTCAATAGTATGGTATTGGCGAGTGGTTCACCAAGCACGGCAGAGGGACCCAATGAATGAAGGCAATGTGTGCTGTCAATTTGATATGCGGGGCCCACCCATAATGTCCCATGTTAATTCGCCAAGTTTTCCTGGGTACATTTTCTCACCCCGTCTCGGGGGGGGGGGAATTACAAGCCCCCCTATGAAATTTAGGCATGGCCACCCGTCGCAATTTAGTCCATTGTGTGCACGGACATGTGGTGCATCTCCTCTGTTCCAAGGAGTTAAAAAATTCGATACGATCTGAGAAAGAAAGAATTAACTATCCGGAGAGAGAACGGCCTTCATCGTCTTTTCTTGTTTGCCCCACTCGCATTCATATATCATTTTGATTTTTCCGCTGTTGAGCTACCGGTTCCGTACGGGTGCACACAGAAGTTACGTCAGACAATTTCTGTGTGCACCTTTACCCTCACGACAAGAACCGTTCGACAGGATTTGAGAAGTGGTGCAGTAAGTTCTAGGGGTCTGTGATCCCCTTTCCTGTATTTTGTTCGCGGGTGGGCACTCAAACACCCACGAGGGCCGTTCACAATTCGCTTCTAAGTGAGGTTTATTCAGATGCTGGAAGATAGCGTGAAATATCGAGTAACGTCATTGTCACACCGCTTAACTGGCAACATTTAACGTCTGTAGCTTTCACGCCTCCTGCCCTCACTCGGCACTTTTTTTGCCAACGCCGTATGGGCACTTCGGTGCCGTCCCGGATATCGCATGAGGCTTACTGAATACTCATACATTTACCGATTGCTGTGCGCTAGTATTACACCCATTGTTGTGCACTGTGTACAGCCGAGATCGACTACCTTCAGGCCTGGCATGTCAAGGCCTTCAATACCACTATTGGTCTGTCCCGCTGTATTTTCTGCCAGCGGGGCAGACCAATAGCGGTCTACCCCGCTGTGGTCAATATTCAGCGATACTCGCTGACCTGCGAGTGCACGAAACATGCAATTCACGGAACGTTACCTACGTCCGCCCTGCGTGCTTTTAGCGGGGCATTCTGCAGCGATGTTTCAGGTGGTTGTTAGCTCCTGGAGCTGCTTCTGTGCCGACCGGAGGGACTGGCCGGCTGCTTCGTGAGTGCTGTGCACTGGTTGTGCAACGGAAATCTGGTCGCATTGCTGATTGTCGCTGGGGGATATGTGGGCTCCAAGCCTCAATACTCAAGGCGTGAGCACAGAGAGAGGAGAGAGGGGGCTCGGCCGTGAAGGGCCACTGGATCGATGAAAGGGCACCGGGCTCAAGGAGAGAATTTTGAAGTTTAGGAGAACATCGACTGCGTCTGTCATGCAGCCTCAAGCACATTGTCCCGGGCCGATGAAGATGGCCTCGGGTCAACGGAAGGTACACACGGGCAGACGATGAGGACCCTGTGCTGGGACAACGTGGGCTTCTAGGCCGACCAAGAGGTCTCCGATCGTTGGAAGTGCTCCCGGGCTGATGAATGGGGCTCCGAACCAATCTAAAGGGCTCCTGGGCTGATGGCGGTGCTCAAGCCGAAGGAAGTCTCATGATTTGATGGTGAGGTCGAACACTTTTGAAAATGGACATCCCGCCTCACGGAAAAGGTCCTGGATCGTTAATGACGACCCATGAGGCTATGGAGGGGCTCCATTTGCCGAACGTTGACCTACTGTCATACGAAAGGGCCCCTGGGCCAACCCATAAGGTTCAAGCCGTGCAGGAGCCTCTGCACTGATGGATGGGGCCAAGGTGCTGTCAAAGTGAGGCTGCTGTCTGACAGAAGAGGTCCTGGATCTCTAAGGTGGGCCCCTGAGCTGATACCTAGCCACGAGAGGACCCCGATCCATCGGAAAGGGTTCGAAGCCGGTAAGAAGGGGCAGGCATATGGGTGAAGTAGAATATGGGATCCTGGAGTGATGAAGGTCCAAGCTGCTAAAAAAGGAGCTTCTGGCAGTATCGAATGCCCTAAGCCCTGAAAGAAAGCCCCCCGAGCCGAAAGCTGACGTGACGTGCTGGGCCGCTGGGTCGGCTTCTGGTCACGTTGATGGGATGGACCCAGAGCTGACAGCGTTCCTTAGGCCGATAAAGGTACTCCACAGCCATGCACACTGTCCGAACCAAAGCGGAGGGTCCAAGGTGCCACGTCAAGGGACTCTAAGGCCATGGAGGAGAACTGAGCTATTAAAAAGCGTAGCCAATAGGTCAAGGGGCATCTGCACCCATCCCAAGGCGAGTCCGAGAGGCCCTCCGGGAGACCGCTTTGTTGGAGATGCTCTTGATCGCGCTCTGAGATGGACCCTGAAGGCTGAGGGCCAATCTCAGAGCTGCAATTCACCTGTTGTGAGAGCTAGACAAGGCTATTGAGGTCTGTGATGGCCCCTTGAAGACAAAAGGATCCTGACGGTTAAGAGGGCCTCTAAGCGCGAGAGGAGATTGGACTGGGATTCTCCTCAGATTGAACAGGGTCCCTATTGGATTAACAAGATCAACAGATTCAGCAAGGGGCCCATATCAGATTAACAAGTCTGGGAGAGACCCAGAAGAATGAACAGAGCCACTTACGGGATAATAGGAATTCCGACAGCTGGCGATGTTTGTTGTGTATGTGGTCTGTGTGTGTGTGTGAAGCCTGCCTGAGAGCTCGATGCCCCTGAAACCTAAACATGATTGTCGAGAACTAGGAATGGCAGATGCAAGATGGAGACAATATCTAGATGATGAATAGGGCCCTCGAGTGCCAGAAGAGACCAGACTGGGATACCCTTGAGTTTTGGGATGGGAAACTGATGGATCTACGCTCCCTGAGAGATAAGCGTGTGCTTGAGAACTGGTTGTGTGCGCAAAGAGTACCGGGGGCTCGCTTCAGAACAATCACATCCCTGACATACATAAACATTGCCGAGGACGATGATTTCGAACGTCCATTAAAAGTCAGGGAGGGGCACGAGGGTGAACAGAGCCAGAGTGTCAGAGATGTGTGCCGAAAGGAGGGGAAGCCATTAATGTGGAGGACCAAAATAGGCGAAAATCCTCTGAACGCTTGCGTTATGATGAACATCCATCCTAAAAAGTGCCGTCAACTGCTGCGACATTTTTCTTCTTTTTTTTAGGACAAAAAATATCGATCTCAGTAGGTACGGCCGTCCAACAGCTACCGCCACCTAAGCAGTGGCGGCCGTCCATTTGGTCGCAGCTCAGCGACAATAGCTGTTCTAGCGGTGACGGAAGTTCCAGTGGTGACGACAATTTAAGCAGAAGCATCCGTCCCAATGGCATGGCCACAGCTGCATCAGTGGCCACGTTCGAACCGGCGGGAAAAGACGGCCCAGCAATTGCTGTGATGACGGCCGTTCCAGCGGTACTAGTCGCGTCGTCTTGCACCGGGGTGGTGCCGGTCAAGAAAAATAATGCGGGATGCTGTGTGTTCGGCGTAGCTGCTCAGGACTGTTGCTAGACTTACTCCTGTCCCCAAAGTTTGCACATATGTTTCCTTACTGGTATTCACGGATGTATGAAGGTGTGAAACAGTGTGGGTCCACCCATATTATGAACACCCTTCTATGAAACTAATTTTCATTGCACGAATTATGAAGCACTTATGCTCGGGGAGATAAGGAATTACGCTTTTACTCAAGCTAATAATACTTATGGCCTCATTAGTTATGTCTTAATTTCCACTCATGGAACAAATACTGACCATGCTAGTGATTCCGACGGGAGCAGGGAGACCGTGTTATATATGCATGTGCTTAATGCATTGATGATGTGGTGTCGCACTGATTTTCTGGATGTTCAATGGCCTGGGGTGGAGCTTGAACCTTGGACCTCGAGGGGGTCTCGCGCCATTCAGGTGTCACGTTGCATTTTATGAAATCGTTGGGAAAAAACAACATTAAGCATGTTAAGATCATCAGTTTGGTAGCCTACTGCCAAACTGACCACCTAGAAATTGGCTGACCACCTGGACACAGGCCAGTTTAAGATAAATCATTGCTGACACAAATAATTGCTGATCCCTCCAAATTTAATGCTGACTTATTTTCCTGGTTACTTCTGGACCCAATTCTCAGACCTCAGTCATGATAAAAAGTGCAGCTCGGTGTTGCTTCAATGCTACACTACTCCTAACAATAGTAGTCTCTGTAAGTTCAGGACACGTGTAAAGCTTGGCACGTGACAAGTGTATGAAACATATGGTTCCAAATACGATTGTTGGTTTCTCAAAATGATTTTGGAAAAATACCATACTTGAAGGCATTCGGAGGGCACAAATGGATTGAGAGTCATACTCTATAGGGTCCTATGCTACAAGATTAAATTATTATGGGACAAAGAACATTGAGAGGACACGTTCATCCTTAAAAGTAGGCAAAACAACACCGCTGGTTGAAAAGTAATATAAAACGGTGCTATGCCAATTTTATAACTATACACCAAGACTTTCCCATGCAGATTCTTGAATGGAAAGATGCTAGGACAAATCACCAACAGTCGATTAGATGATGGTGTTGCCCACACACCGTTGCAAAATTGTCCATTTTATTTTGTGCAGCTGAAGGTATTTAATATGCCATGGTTACATTTATTAGGTATTTTGCATATTTTCTGACGCTTACTACTTAGAGCACCTTGAACAATTTTGGCTGCATATTTTGGCGGGATATTTTGGGTTAAGTTAATCTGGGCTAGGTTATGCTGGGCTAAGTAAGTTTTGCATAAGGTACAATCAATCAACATGATAATACATCGTAGATGGAACAGCTACAAGACATGACACATAGTTTGCTTGGTATGTTAGGTTAGTTAGCTATTTTAATTTCGGGGAGCTTTGATCAGTGCTATGACATTAGTACCCAGCGCTTGGCATGTCCAGAAAAGGATGTCCACTCATGTTCGTTCTTTACATGCACGCATCATACCAAATGTTACAAAGTAGCTCTGCCATGCCAATCTGGTCCTCCCGCTGCTATGCCAATGCAATAGATCGATAGTTACGCACTAATATGATTGAAAGAGACTAACATAATAATGTTAGGATGAAATAAACATCTCAGAATCGAACTCATCCAGAGTTGTTGTATTTTTTAGCGCGGGGGTGGAAGGGACATAGCTACCTGGTCTGAATGGGAATGCATGGAGTTAGAGAATGAATCAAGAATGTATATGATTTCTAGACAACCTGTTCAATCTATTCGAAATGTTTTCACCTTTTTCTAATAGCACAGCAGGATTTTAATTATCATGCGTACAATTTCTGACGAGTTTGGATACACTGAGATATAAATAGATTATTTGTGCTTTGGTTGCATCGACTACTGATCATGCAGCGACCCACTTTATGCTATCGTCAGTTCATATATTCCATTTGATTATATTAGGGTAGGCTGGGCAAAGTTAATGGAGGGGGCACATGTGTATCTATGAGTTCCAGCAATATCATATGGTTATTACTTTGCACTGATCAAACACTAATAATGAAGGTGCAAAAGGTGCGGACCTAGATCATTAATTGCGGTCCATTTCTTCTCTGTCAGATCCTCTCACCCCGTCTCGGGGGTGCGGGGGGGGGTCGATAGAGACCCCATCTAATCTCCAAACTAAGCGTCGCACGAAAACTAAGTAGGTGTCATCGGAAAGCGCTCGACGAATAGGGCCAAACACCACGCCACAACATGTTTCCCCCCAAAAGTGGCGTAACCATGGGCCCTAGAGTTTAATATTTCTACCCATTGACCCAGATAAGACGCTATCATCTCTCTCGCCCTTCCAGCGTAAGAGAGGGTGTGACCGGCTCGGGCAGTTACCCGCTGTGATAAATTACGTGACAGAGGAATAGAAGTGGAGTTTAGACATGAACAAGACGCAAAGAGGGCTTTAGGACTAGAGAAGTTCGTCTACAGCGTAAGAACCCCAGACGGTACCAGAGATATCGCTATTCCAATAAAAGTGGAGGCACACAATACAAAGAACTTTTGCAAAGGAGTGATCAACTGTTATGATCTTAGGGATGTCACGGAGGCGGAGATAGTCGATGGATTAACTGAATACGGAGTTGCAAAAGCGTAGAGAATGACGGTGCGAATGGGAAAGGAACGTAAGCCGACAAACAACATCGTCCTCACATTCAGATCCATCGACCTGCCATCAACGGTGCAAATAGGATACATACGCGTAAAGGTACGAGTATTCGTTCCAGATCCTATGCGGTGTTTCCCATGCCAGCGGTACGGTCACACAACTCGATACTGCCGCGGTCGCCCGGCGTGTGGAAAGTGCGGCTCACCAGATCACATCCTTGAGAAGTGTGAATCGGAGAAATTGTGGCACGTGAACTGTGGTAGGACACAGGTGCCGCATGCAACCTCTGGCCGATCACGTCCAGCGTATACAGAGGAAAAAGAGATACTGTCGTTGAAGAGTATACGAAATCTGTCCTTTCGTCAAGCACGTGAAGTGTAAGAGGAAAGCCATCCCAAGGTGTCTTACGCCGACATGACTCACAGTACCCTGACCAATTACGCGCAACAACACCCCACCAGTGCCACACAACTGCTTGCCCAACTGAGTACTTTGTTGCGCTCGTTTGGTTTTGTCTCCACACCCCCTTCCACGGGGTCAGGCACACCGGAGGTGCCACCAACAGTCCGAACGACTAGGCCGGAACAGGCCAAAGCAACGCCACCCATTGCGCCCACACGGCCTTCTGAAGAAGTTTCTGGACCTGAGGCACAAAAGGAGGGAGAGAATTGGTCTCTGGTACAGCGTGCCAAGAACATCGCCAAACCCTTGAATACCTCATCCACTCCTACTTCCACATAAAAAATAACCGCATCATCACAATCCACCCCCACACTTCCCCCCCTCGCCCGCCCCCGCCCCCTCCAACGGTCTACGGTGTGTCATCGCGACGCATCCCAGTCATGCCTCCAACAGTAGCACGAGACCCGACGACCAGTGTTCGTCAAGCAGCCCCGGACCTGGGACCGGTGGGGCGCGCTAGCCGCAACACGTCCCAGTGCCCGCCGGCCCGGCCGGCTGTGGTCAAGGGGTGGGCGGTGCTGGATCTCGGTCGGGGTGGTGAGTATCTCTCTCCCGGTCGGGCGAAGGCGCCGCCTGCCCCGTATAGCTCCTCGGGCGCCTGGCGACCTTCCGTCCGTGGGACCCAGGCTTCCCCCAAGTAGGGCCCCTAAGGGGAGGGGCGCCCGGGGAGCAGAACACCTATCACACTTCATGGCATCCCCAAACATACACAACTTACCTGCCCCCTCTAGTAGGGGACAGACAAGCCGACACATCAGACACGCAAGCGTTAATTGCTCATTAATTGCTATTCAGTCATTCAGTCATTAATTGCTATGATTTGAAAGACGTGTCCGATGATGAGATTGTGGATGGCTTAGCAGAATGGGGAGTGGTAGGTGCGAGAAGGATCACTATTAGAAAGGGCCAAGAAACGCAACATACGAATAACTTTATATTAACATTTAGCTCCATTGATCTTCTAGAATTCATATTCGTTGGATATGTTCGCGTTAAGGTGCGTGTGTATGCGGGAGGTGCGTGACCATGCGGGAGGAAAATGTGAGTCTGAATTCCCCAAGTGTTCAAACTGTGGCCCTGATCAGAGACCCCACGCAGCCTACGATCGTTCGTGTCCCATCTTCCTGAGAGAGAAAGAAATTGTTACTCTAAAATGTGCAAACAAAATCACATTTCGTGAGGCCCGCGAGCTCTGTGAGAGACCTCATCCAAAAATGTCTTATGCAGCAGCGGCAAAACTGAACCCTGCAACGGCAAGCAATACTCAAAGGGGACCTGTGATATGTTCCCAGCACACACAGCCCAACATCTCCGAGCTAATTGCCCAGCTCATGACACTTCTCCGATCTTTTGGTGTGCCCCGTGCTTCGCCCAAGGGACAAAAGCAGCCTGCACAAGCAGCGGAAGCACCACCTGCCACAAGTGGACAGGGTGTTTGCTCACCAGATGCGTCGCCACGACGAACGTCGAATGCGGGAGAGTGGACCCATGTCCAGCCTCCCCTATTCTAGTGTTGTTCCCCCAGTCTAGTGTTGTGTGGTATGCCCAAATCTGGAACAGCGGAAACACCGCATGGGATTCCGGACATATACACGCACCTTAACGCGAACATATCCAACGAATATGAATTCTGGAAGATCAATGGAACTAAATGTTCATATAAAGTTTTTCGCATGTTGCGTTTCTTGACCTTTTCTTGTAGTGATCCTTCTCGCACCCACCACTCCCCATTCTGCTAAGCCATCCACAATCTCATCATCGGACACGTCTTTCAAAACATAACCATTAATGACGCCCTTCGAGTAGTTTTTGGGTATTTTGAGGTCGAACATCTATGGGTATAGTCACTGTTCGTCTGCCAGTTTCATGTCTTACACTGTAAGTTAGTTCGGTTGCGCCCATCGCCCTGCTTGCATCATCAGTACTCTTAAACTCTACTTCCATTCCACCATCCCTAAGCTTCTCACACCTGAGCACCTCTCCCAACCTGTTGCAGGCTTCCTTTCTCTGAAACGGTGTAAGCCTTCCCTAAGCCTAAGACTTCTTCCCTCTTCCAATGACCTTATGACGAGGATACGAGGAGCAGGAGAAGATACCAACATGCCGGTCCCAGTACGCGCCACGCTTGCGTGTCTGATGTGTCGGCTTGTCTGTCCCCTACTAGAGGGGGCAGGTAAGTTGTGTATGTTTGGGGATGCCATGAAGTGTGATAGGTGTTCTGCTCCCCGGGCGCCCCTCCCCTTAGGGGCCCTACTGGGGGGACGCCTGTGTCCCGCGGACGGGAGGTCGCCAGGCGCCCGAGGAGCTATACGGGGCAGGCGGCGCCTTCGCCCGACCGGGAGAGAGATACTCACCACCCCGACCGAGATCCAGCACCGCCCACCCCTTGACCCCAGCCGTCCGGGCCGGCGGGCACTGGGAAAATCCGGGGCCCCCGGCCCGAAGCGACCAGCCACTTGCTCCGTGTGAGTCCCCACGGACCCGCCCGCCCCTCCGGGATATCGGGACCAAAGAGGTGTGTTGGTCCCCCGTCACAACTATCACCGTGCGACGGGGGACCTCAACCTCCAGGACTCCGTCAACCCCGGGGGGCGGTCCCAGGGGGCGCGGCTACCCCGATAAAACGGAGCTGGTGGGCAGGGCCGGGGAAGTTGCCCTGCCTGCTCATAGTAGGGATAGTTGGTGTTGCAGGGTCACGTGAAGGACATGGATGTTGGGATGATATGGGAATTGGAATGGGAGCGTATGTACGGGAGGAAGAGGGGTGGCTGTGGTGACCCGAGGGAGCGCCATTTCCCTAGCCAGCCGTGTAACGAGGCCGGCCCCGCTGCGGGGTTCGTTGATGGGGACGCCAGAGCATCGCGCCCTCGGGATGGAACGGGTGGTGGGGTTTGATAAGATTCAGCCGCGGCTGAGGAAACTCCAGGTACCGATGTGGTTTGAGCGGCTACCTGGGGGCATGGGCTCTCGGTCACACGCTCGGAGACGTGTTGCGGCTAGCGCGCCCCACTGGTCCCAGGTCCGGGGCTGCTTGACGAACACTGGTCGTTGGGTCTCGTGCCACTGTTGGAGGCATGACTGGGATGCGACGCGATGACACACCGTAAACCATTGGAGGGGGCGGGGGCGGGGGCGGGCGAGGGGGAGGGGAAGGGTGGGGTTGGATTGTGATGATGCTGGGGTGGAATGGGTTACCTTTGATGTGGAAGTAGGGGTGGATGAGGTATTCAAGGGTTTGGCGATTTTGTTTGGCACGCTGTACCAGAGACCAATTCTCTCCCTCTTTTTGTGCCTCAGGTCCAGAAACTTCTTCAGAAGGCCGCGTGGGCGCCATGGGTGGCGTTGCCTTGGCCTGTTCCGGCCTAGTCGTTCGGACTGTTGGTGGCACCTCCGGTGTGCCTGACCCCGTGGAAGGGGTGGGTAGACAAAACCAAACGAGCGCAACAAAGTACTCAGTTGGGCAAACAGTTGTGTGGCACTGGTGGGGTGTTGTTGCGCGTAATTGGTCAGGGTACTGCGAGTCATATCGGCATAAGACACCTTCGGATGGTTTTCCTCTTACACCTCACGTGCTTGACGAAAGGACAGATTTCGTATACTTTTCAACGACAGTATCTCTTTTTCCTTTATATACGCTGGCCATGATCGGTCAGAGGTTGCATGCAGCACCTGTGTCCTACCACAGTTCACGCACCACAATTTCTCCGATTCACACTTCTCAAGGATGTGATCTGGTGAGCCGCATTTTCCACACGCCGGGCGACCGCGGCAGCATCGAGTTGTGTGACCGTACCGCTGGCATGGGAAACACCGCATAAGATTTGGAACGAATACTCGTACCTTTACGCGAATGTATCCTATTTGCACCGTTGATGGCAGGTCGATGGATCTGAATGTGAGGACGATGTTGTTTGTCGGCTTACGTTCCTTTCCCATTCGCACCTTCATTCTCTGCTCTTTTGCAACTCCGTATTCAGTTAATCCATCGACTATCTCCGCCTCCGTGACATCCCTAAGATCATAACAGTTGATCACTCCTTTGCAAAAGTTCTTTGTATTGTGTGCCTCCACTTTTATTGGAATAGCGATAGCTCTGGTACCGTCCGGGGTTCTTACGCTGTAGACGAACTTCTCTAGTCCTAAAGCCCTCTTTGCGTCTTGTTCATGTTTAAACTCCACTTCTATTCCTCTGTCACGTAATTTATCACAGCGGGTAACTGCCCGAGCCGTCACACCCTTTCTTACGTTGGAAGGGCGAGAGAGATGATAGCGTCTTATCTGGGTCAATGGGTAGAAATATTCAAATGCGTGGTATGGATCTCTTTGACGTCGAACTCATGTTACTAGGGTGTTGGTAGCTGTTGGGTGGATTGCCCGGGGAACATTCAGGGCGGTATGCCTCTGCCGGTGTCGGGTCACTGAGTATAATTCCGCTGTGCATGCCGGTGTTCCCGTCCCCTAGAGGCCCAGGGTGAGTTTTTCGGTTGTAAGACTCCATGTGAGTGTGCTTAGTTTCAACTCCTCGGGCGCCCCGCCCCTTAGGGGCCCTACTGGGGGGACGCCTGGGTAGCGAGGACGGGAGGTCGCCAGGCGCCCGAGGAGCTATACGGGGCAGGCGGCGCTTTCGCTTGCCCGGAGAGAGAGAGACTCACCACCCCGGCCGGGATCCAACACCGCCCACCCCTTGATCCCAGCCGGCCGGGCCGGCAGACACTGGGAAGAATCCCAGGTCCCTGTCCCGAGGCGACCAGCCACTTGGCCCGAGTGAGGCCCCACGGGTCTGCCCGCCCCTCCGGGATATCGGGACCAAAGAGGTGTGTTGGTCCCCCGTCACAACTAGCACCGTGCGACGGGGGACCTCAACCTCCAGGACTCCGTCCACCCCGGGGGGCGGGCCGAGGGGGCGCGGCTACCCCGATAAAACGGAGCTGGTGCACCGGCCCCTATCCGGAAATGCACAGGAAAAAAAGGTGAGCAAGGAGTCCGACGGGACAGAAGATGATGCTGTGAAGTAGACACCAAGACTGAGAACGGGACCCCCAGGAAATATCGCTAAGTCCCTATAAGAGACGTAGAACAGAGATTGGGAAGAGGCCACCAGGACGAAAAGGAGGCCTCCTTGGACGAAAAGGAGGCCCCAGGACGAAAAGGATGCCACCGAGACGAGCAAGAAGCCAATCAGGTTAGACGAGAAGGCTTCCGATGGGTGGCAAGATATTCATAATTTGGAAAACGAGGCACCAAAGATGAAAGAGGAGGCCCTTACAATGGAAAATAAAAGCATGATAGGAGCTATTTCTCCGGACACAAGAGGGTGCCCCAAGATGGTCAAGGTCTCCGCAGGAACGAGAGAAGGCCACTGAGACCAGCCAGATGAGGCCCACATTTTGGAAGAGGAGGAACCTATGAAACGATTTAAGACTAGGACACAAAAGCACCCTGTTAAGAGTATAATGAGGCTCCAAACTCAGATGAAGAGGCCTCCAAAACGTGAGAGGAGGCCCCAGGCGAAAAGGTCATGCTCAAAATTATGGGCCTCTAAGTGGAGGCCCATATTTTGAAAAAAGCAGTAACATAGGAGAGGGTATGAGGCCCCAGAAAACAAGAGAGCCAAAAATTAGCACGAAGGTCCCCATGACGAAAAGGCGGCTCCCAGGACGAAAACGAGGCCCCGGGATGAAAACGAGGCCACAGGACGCAAATGATGCTCCCAGGGCGACAATGAGGGCCCAGGACGAAAGGAGGCACACCGGACGAAAAGGAGGCCACCATAACGAAAAGGAGGCCTCTAGGATGAAATGAAGATTCTCAAAATTTGGGACCTCCATTAGGAGGCTCATAATTTGAAAAAGGAGTCACCTAGGAGAGGGTAGGAGGCCCAAGACACCAACAGTGCCAAAAAGTAGCAGGGAGGATCCCAGAATCGCAAAGGAGGCTCCAATACGGGAAGGGAGAACCCAGAAAATGGGAGAAGGCCCTATGACGGCCAGTGAATATGAGATGAGGTTTCGGAGACGCAAAAGCAGGCACCAAAACGGGTGAGGTTCCATTAAGGTAGACAAGGATGACCAAGAACATGGCAGGAGGCACCTAATTCGGAAGAGGACGACACAAGATTGGAAACGAGACCCATGATGAACGAGGAGTACCCTCAAATAGGAGATAAAGGCCATTTAATCAGATAGATGCTCCCAGGCGGAAAAGAAGGTTCGGATACGGCCAATAAGGTCCCCAGGAAATAACAAGGTCACTGAGATAAGAAACGTTGCCTGTAATTTGGAAGAGGAGGCACCTGGGAGAGAACAGGAGTCGACCAGGAGTTTAGAGACCACCCTTAAGATGGGCGAAGTTCAAATCAACACGTAGAGCAGGAGGCCCCAGGACGTGATGACCACACAAACTTGCCATACTAAACCTCCATATAGCACCACTCAAATCCAAATGCATGATTTTCGGCTGCAACAGACACAAACTTACAACCCCTAAAAATGAACAACTCACCCATTCCCTTTGTCACCACAACAAAATTTATAGGTATCACATTAGACCAACGACTAACTTTTCGGCCACACCTAAACATGCAAAAACGCTCCTCAAAAAGAATCAACATGCTACGAGCACTTTCTGGCACAGACTAGGGATCCGACCGAAACACACTTCTAACCTTTTACAAATCACTCATTCGGCCAATTATGGAATACGGATTCCCACTCTTCGAAAACGCAGCTGAAACAAACCTCAAAATTCTAGATTCTATTCAACGACAATATCTTAAAATAGTCACAGGAGCTTACACCACCTCACCTTCTCGCGCCTTCACATATACAACCACATCATAGAACTACAGCACAGACGTACAGAAGCACTACTTAGATACCACTACAAAACACAACTCACGAAACAACACCCATGCACACAGGCACTAACACTCCGCACAGCACGCAGACACCAACTCATGAACTCCTCGCGACTACAAACCACAATAGGCTGCCGCATACACAGACACACTAACACACTAGACATAACACTCCCAACGACAACACCACACCCACAACCCATCGCATGGTGGAAACAGCCGACACCTAACACACACTTCCTCATTGACAAACCAAAAAACACATACACACACGCAGAAATACAACAACTATTCCTACAATTCACAGCACAGTACGCCAACTACAACATCATATATACAGACGGCTCCAAATCACATACACAGCAGACGGGCGCAGCGGCGATGCTGTACCCCAACGCAGCGCCGCCGCGGGTCATCCTATGCGCCCGTCTGCACGACACAGCATCCACATACACAGCAGAACTATTCGCAATCTTCGCGGCATACTGCACCATCTACAACACCAAACTTGAACACAGCATCATAGCCACAGACGCAAAATCAGCATTACAGAGCATAATACCCCACACCAAATACAAGCACCCCCGCATACCCAAAATACTACGCATCCACAAACAACTCACCATACCACAACGGCCAACATTTCTCTGGATCCCAAGTCACACCAACATACACGGCAACGAACACGCAGACACAGAAGCAAACATAGCCACAACACTACAACAAATCACACGATGCCCCTACTCACAATCCGACTACTATCCAACAATACGACAGGCCATCAACAAACACATACAACAAACATGGGATACAGTAACAACACAGCTACACGAAATAACAGACAAAGAGAACGGACACTAACACGACTACGCATGGGACACACAGCATTCACACACTCATACCTCCTACGCAATCAACCACGACCACAATACACTACTTGCCGCCACACACTCACAGTCAAACACATGCTCATATACTGCACCAAATACAACAACCAAAGACAACATATCACAAACTACTGCACCACGAACAACATCCCACTGAACCTCACCACGCTCCTCAACGACGACCATCCAACATTACACGAACACCTCTTCCACATTCTCAAGACTACACTCATTATGGAACAATCGTGAAAAAGGAAAAAAGAAAAAAAGGAAAGGATATGTTCAAAAACGAAAGAGAAAATGAACACAACCAGGAAAACGGAAAAATTGAAAGATGCGTTACAAAAAGAAAAGAGTAAAAATGTGTTCTTGCAATGTTCACTTCTGGCGATGACCCCCCTCCCCCCACTACACCCCATACCCAAATGTGGCACCGACCGGACTAACTCTCTCTCTCGAATTCATAATCTCCGGCTCTCAAACAACTCTACTGCACCAGCTCTACATCTTCAATCGATCCTGACTACCTCAACTCTACTCTTCAAGACCATCTCAACGCTACTTCACCACTGCTCGACGACTCTACTGAACCTTCACCACGGATTCATCCACCTACCCTACGCTACTCACTCTCTTACACATCTTGTCTTCAACCGGAACCAGCCGATATCACCACACGGTGACAGGCTGGAAAAATTCACTCACACACACACACACGGCCTCATTTTCTGTCTTAAGGAACTCGTCTCATTTCCTGGAGACTCTACCGGTTTTCAGTGCCTCCTTGTGTGTTCTGCACTCATCTTTATTCAATGGTCCTCCTCTCTCGTCTTGGAGGGACTCCTCTTTCATCCTGGGGCCGTTTAACATGGCATTTAACCCTTATATTCCAGGAGCATTATATGCCAAATTGAGGGCCTCCTGCCATGCCTCGTGGGCCTCCTCCTTTATCATGGAAACGCTTTGAGGGATCTTAAAGATCCTTAAAGATCCTCAAGACGGAAGTCCGTCTTGAAGATCTTCAATTATGGAGGCCTCACATCCTTCAATGCCTGCTACCATTCCCATCTTAAGGGTCTCCTCTCGCTTCCTTGGAACTCTTTCCGTTCTTTGGGGCCTCATTCGGTCCTGGAGACCTACTCCTTCTTGAGGGACTCCTCTTGAGTCTGGCAGGGCCTCACTTCTCTTCTAGGGTCCTTCTTTTCGAATTAGGGGCTTCCCCTCACGTCTTGGGGCCTCCTGCTCTGCATGTTGATTCGAACTTCGCCCATCTTAAGGGTGGTCTCTAATCTCCTGGTCGACTCCTGTTCTCTCCCAGGTGCCTCCTCTTCCAAATTACAGGCAACGTTTCTTATCTCAGTGGCCTTGTTATTTCCTGGGAACCTTACTGGCCGTCTCCGAGCCATCTTTTCCGCCTGGGAGCATCTATCTGATTCAATGGCCTTTCTCTCCTATTTGAGGGTACTCCTCGTTCATCATGGGGTCTCGTTTCCAATCTTGTGTCGTCCTCTTCCGAATTAGGTACCTCCTGCCATGTCTCTTGGTCATCCTTGTCTACCTTAGTGGAACATCGCCCGTTTTGGTGCCTGCTTTTGCGTCTCCGAAACCTCATCTCATGTCTACTGGCTGTTCCGTCTTAGGGCCTACTCTCATTTTCTGGGGTCTCCCTTCCCATATTGGAGCCTCCCTTGCGATTCTGGGATATTTTTGGCACTGCTGGTGTCTTGGGCCTCCTACCCTCTCCTAGGTGACTCCCTTGTCAAATTATGAGCCTCCTAATGGAGTCCCAAATTTTGAGAATTTTCATTTCGTCCTGGAGGCCTCCTTTTTGTTCTGGTGGCCTCCTTTTCGTCCGGTGTGCCTCCCTTTCGTCCTGGGGCCTCATTCTCGTCCTGGGAGCATCATTTTCGTCCAGTGGCCTCGTTTTCGTCCTGGGGCCTCGTTTTCGTTCTGAGGGCCGCCTTTTCGTCATGGGGACCTTCGTGCTAATTTTTGACACTCTTGTTTTCTGGGGCCTCCTACCCTCTCCTATGTTACTGCTTCTTCTTTTTTCTTCAAAATATGGGCTTCCACTTGGAGGCCCCTAATTTTGAGGATGACCTTTTCGCCTGGGGCCTCCTCTCACGTTTTGGAGGCCTCTTCATCTGAGTTTGGAGCCTCATTATACTCTTAACAGGGTGCTTTTGCGTCCTAGTCTTAAATCGTTTCATAGGTTCCTCCTCTTCCAAAATGTGGGCCTCATCTGGCTGGTCTCAGTGGCCTTCTCTCCGGTCTCAGGTTAAAGCTCTACCCCCAAAGCTTCCTATGTGACCGTATTTTCCAAGTCCGCGTGGGAAACCATCTATCTCCACGTTTTACCCAGGAGAACGGAGTCCCACAGGGGAGCGTTCTCAGTGTTGCTTTGTTTACAATCTTAATCAGTGACATAGACAAAGGACTATCATCAAGTATTGGGAGATCACTTTTTGTCGATGATTTGGCTATCTGGTCATGTGCGTCGCGATCACCATCCACGGAGAGACAGCTGCAGATGGCTGTAGCCTGCATCGAAAGGTGGGATTTTCTACGGCCTCCGATTTTCTATCACCAAAACGGTCGTTGTTCACTTTTGTCGACGTCGTCGTCACTATCCGGAGATGGCTGTTCAGTTGTATGGCCAGCAAATACCCGTGCGACCAGAGACAAAGTTCCTCGGTGTCAGTCTGGACAGCCGGTTGTCTTACGGCAACCACATCAACACATTGCGAGATAAATGCTTCCGAGCAATGAACATTATGAAATGTGTCTCACGAACGCATTACGGAGCCGACAGAGTGACCCTTTTAATGTTATATCGATCACTTATTCGCTCGAAACTCGATTACGCATCACTTATATATGACGGGACTAGTTACTCCTGGAAGCGGAAGCTCGACACAGTGCACCATATAGCATTGCGGATCGCTATAGGGGCATTTCGGACATCACCAGCTGCAAGTATATTGGCAGAATCCCATGAGCCATCGCTGGTAAACAGACGCGAGAACCTGGGACTAAGATACGCCATAAAACTAAGGCAGCTTCCAGCGCATCCCACATATAAATCCGTCTTTTCACACCGTATGCTGTTTGTCTTCCGTAGGCAGAGAGGGGATCAACTACGCCCATTCTGTGTGAGAATTCGTGCGCTACTTGAAGATGCTGAAATCCCACTACGAGGTGTCGCGAGGATCAAACACACACAAACCCCGCCATGGGAACTCACTTCACCAGAAATTGACATCTCCCTCACGAATGCCAAGAAAGGACACACCACCCCAGATGTTTTCAGACCAGAAGCATTGGAGCTTCTAGAATTGTATCGCTGCTACTCCAGAACATACACTGACGGTTCCAAGACGGTCGATGGAACTTGGTGTGCATTTGTATGTCGTACAGCCACAAGATGTTTTACCTTACCACCGCACGCGTCTGTGTACACTGCTGAGCTGGTTGCTATTATTAAGGCGCTATGTTTTATTGAAGTTGGAGACGAAACCAAACATCTTATTGTGACAGACTCATTGAGTACCCTTCAGGCTCTTCGATCTTTTTACCCATCTAACCATTTCGCTCAAGAAATCATAGCAGGTTTGACTTCAATGGGTAGAGCGGGTAAGAGGATTGTCCTCTGTTGGGTACCGAGTCATACCGGCACCATGGGAAATGAGCTCGCAGACGCTGCTGCAAAGCGTGCCGCGCAATCACATAGAATTCGAGCTCTACCCTTCCCCGCCAGGGATTACTACGCGAGAGTAAATGAATTCCTCCAAAGAAAGTGGCAGGAAAGCTGAAACTCCCAGGTTTTAAACAAACTCCGATCTATCAAACCGGTTCTGGCACCATGGACATCATCACTGAGAAAATGTAGGAGAGAGGAGGTAATTCTTGCACGACTGAGAATAGGGCACACTTATGCAACGCACGGTTACCTTTTGAGAAAGGAGGGAAGACCTTACTGTTCCCGATGTAGCTCACCAATGACTGTTCGACATATGTTGTTTTCTTGCCCCAAATTCATGGTTGATCGAAGACATCACTTCGGCTCAAATTTCCACGAATTGTCATACTCTGATCTTTTAGGTAACAATTCTGAGAGCATCCAGCCAGGAAAAATATATCGATATATCTTAACGGCCCAGTTCGACGTAATCTATCCCTTCCAGAAATAGGCACATGCCGCCAATTATAGAATGACAAAAACAGATATGGGCGCTACATAACCAGTAGCCGTTGATGTGACCCAAAGCCCAAATAATCAATCAAACTGAAGCTGACTGCTCTCAAAGGCCTGAAAATGGCACCAGAGAAAGAGAAGAGGGGCATCTGAACACGTTCTGTTTTCCATACACATGGCTTTCGATGTCTCCCACATCATGTTCAGCACATAAATAACAATAAGATGATGGTATTCATAAATGATGGACCTGTCTACCAAAATATGAAGGTCTGCTTGAATAGTTATTCCTTTCTTGTGTATGAGGCTAGTGAAGTTCACAGGTGCCATTTTACGCTTCCAGGAGGTTAAGGCTTAAATAAACCATCAGGAAATGACTTGGAATATTTTTTATTTGCAATTACACCAGCATTTTTCAGTGCCTACTAATAGCTTGTTCCACAACAGCTACAGTATGCTAATTCTGCACAACAACATCCTTGTGTTCACAATACAGTATGCCACTACAAAGTAATTATCTGTTTTGAGGTTGTTCATTGCAAATGGTTACATAATTTTCATTGGAAGGAAATGTTTGAATATTGATAACTAGTTCATTTCTGTGTCTGGTAAACACAGTACTATTACTGGTTCAGCTATACAAAAGCAGTGGTAGAGTTATTTGTTTCATGCTGTCTTAAGTGTTCAGACCCACCACCTCTTCCCCTACTTTGTTCGCTCCATACATAAACAATAGGTAGAACTGTTCAATTAGACCTTCATATTTGTGGATAAATGTCCATTGTTTACAAATCTACAATTGTTCTTTACTCTGAATATATTGCAGAATACCTCCAAATGTAGGTGTTTGGCAAACAGAACTCGTTTGGATACCCCAGTTTCCCCTTGTTACCTAACTGCTGGAGAAGCGAAGCTGGATATTGCTCCTAACCAGTGGTGTCTGGGTCCATATTTTCAGCGTAGATTTGTGCTTTTTAGTTTATATTTGATTTCTTAACCTGTCATACCAATGCAAAGTTGATTAACGTGGTTGAAATGTGGGCACTCGCACCTGTACTGTGTGAGATATAATTTAATGGACCATTATTGCAGTTGTGAGTGTCTACAAGTGACATTTTGCGCATTTTTACTTAAGTAAATATAAAATGAGGTTGGGATAAGTTAAGCATTTCTTCAACTTGCTCAAGTTTCTCATGAAATGGTTGATGAATGCGATTTTTTGGTGAAATTTTGGAACCTAATTTATATTCTCTTCTGAAAAGAGGCCAGGCTGGGGCAGGCTATGCGTTGCTGTGTGAGGTTTTTACAATTGTACAATTATACCCTAGCCGGTCCTACCATTTTTAGCCTCGGGGCTTATGGCATGCCAAACCCGTCCATGTGTCCGTCGAATCTCTGCAGGAACCGTGCCCATGTGCAGAGTTCGGGGTGGACAAGTTATACCCTATAACTTGTCCACCACACCATATAGCAGTGTTTTGCCTATACCCTATAGTCCGGCGCCAGACTTCCGGCGAACGCAATGTGGTGGTCCCTTTATCGGCCCCTCCCACACGCATACCATGTTCGCCACCTCACCTGCACCCCTAGGTCGCACAGGCCTGCGGGATTTTGCGGTCAATGATCCAGAGCAGGTGAATTTATGCCCCGGAAGTGTCCGTTCATCGCACCCTCTCTCAATTAGATGCTCTCCAAACGCATGGCATATATATAACAACAATAATATTTTAGACAAATTGAACTGGCTTGAATACTCATTACCACCACCCGGAAACGTTCAGTCCATAGGAGGACGGCTCGCAGGTCGGCTGCCTCGCTTATAAATTTACTTCATCGTACAAATTAATATCAGGCACATATCCAAGCATAATTGTGCTGCACTCTGTCTCTTACTTTATCCGGTCCTGCTCTGCCGCTCCCCCTGCCCATCACTGCCGAAATGCTACCACCGGTCTCTGCTGATGCCACCAGAGAATTTCTATGCGTAATCTAATAGATTTACGTTTACATACACCGTATCGCATTGCGCACACATACTGCTCATACACTTATCGACATCTCTGACATCTCCGTCCACTTCCTCCCAATCCTGAATTTATCCTATTTGGTCCCCCTCCCCCCATGAGACGCTCCCTTCAGCAATGAATTTGGGGAGAAGGCAGAAGCTGCGGAAGAGAATTTAGGTTGGTTCGGAAATGTTTGGGAAGGAGGAAACAGGTCAGACGTATAACACTTACATGCCCGATGGTGAGACCTGCAGCCGTCCGCCACTCTTCGCCGGCCGGCACTTCATGTCACGTCTGCCTCCATTTAAACGATCTTTATCTGATTGTCTGTTCTACCCTGAATGGGTCCTTTTGAGAGAGTTCCCGAGTCGCGTCCAAGGGAAAGTTCGAGTGCGAGAGAGCTCCCGCGCGACTGCCAAATTTGCATGCCTTCCGTAGCCCCGCCTCTTTTCTCCAGCCACTGTCAGGGCTTCGGATCGGGTTCTTGTTCCTGAATGGCGGGGTGCATTTTTTTTATTCCCCAGGCCATTCGCAGCGTCAAGCCGCCTGGGGCTTCCATGGCGTTTAGAAAGTTCTGCTGAGCGTGGTCACCGACCTCTCGACTGGCCGGAACCCTCCTGTTGTTTTGGCTCAGGTTCGCACCTCCGGTGGCCACCTGGATGGGGCGCCGGGCCATTACTCTGGTTCGCTCGGATGTTGTTGCCGGAGCCACCCGCTGGTCTTAGTGCCGGCGCCACTCGTGTTTGCTTTTACTTCTAGGACAAATAATTGAATCGGAAGGAGAAGGTGACCGGGATCTGGTTGGGCTTCTGGCGGGCTGTTCTGGTGGTAAAATATTAAAAATATGGTGTCGGAAAATGTAAGCCTCCTTACAGTGGCATTTCAAGAAAAATTGTAAATGTATGTTCCTGGATGTCATTATGATGATATCACCATTATATTCCTGCACAAATTCATGCTTTTCAGTTGTTAGGTGAAGTAATGCGAAATTTGTTGCTTTGAGTTCGATAATGGGTAATGAAGGATAACCTACTATATAAAGGGCGAGTTTTGTTTGGATTTCTCTCCTGATCGGTCCATACACTGATACGCTGACACAGGGACATCCCCGCAGTGGGGTCAGCCTCGTTACCCGGCTGGCCAGGGAATTGGCGCTCCCTCGGGGTAACACAGCCGCCCCGATGAGAGGTTTGGAAACACGGAGGTGTTTCCGGGGACTCGTAGTCCCCATCGTCCATCCCTGTCTTCAAATTCCATTATCCACCCCGTGCCAGCAACCTTTCGTATACCTTTCATCCAAGCCTACAGCACCAACCCCTTCCTCGTCACGAGCAGGTAGGCCAGCTTCCCCTAGCCTACCCTTCCGCTCAGTTGTATCCGGGTAGCCGCTCCCCCTCGGCCCGTCCCCCGAGATTGACGGAGTCCTGGAGGTTGAGGTCCCCCGTCGCACGGTGCTAGTTGTGACGGGGGACCAATGCACCTCTTTGGGACTGATATCCCGGAGGGACGGGCGGGCCCGTAGGGCCCCATACGGGTCAAGCGGCCGGTCGCCTCGGGCCGGGGACCTGGGTTAATCCTCAGTGTCTGCCGGCCCGGCCGGCTGGGGTCAAGGGGTGGGCGGCGCTGGATCCTGGCAGGGGTGGTGAGCCCATCTCTCCCGACCGGGTGATGGCGTCGCCTGCCCCGTATAGTTTCTAATGCATGGCAAATCCTAATCTAAACTCAATTTCTGGGACTTCTCGTAAGGACCAGACTGGCCAAACCCGTGAGGGGTATTGCAATTGCAATTGTAATTGCACACTACAATTTGGCGCGTGACCAATTGTAGTGTGTAGTGTGCAAACCCATAGCTTTCGCACACTTGTTTCAAATCAGTGGAGGGATCAAGAGCGCTTGCGACTGCATCACCCTTCCAGCGTCGTGATGGTTGTGACAAATTTGGAGCTATCCTGAGGTGTGAACGACTGAGAGACGGTGGACTTGAAGTAGAGTTCGGAATCAGTAAGGACCCAGAAAAGGCAATGACAGCTACTGAGTTTAAGTTTACGATTCGTAACCATAAGGGGAGCCATGATGTTACTACCCCGATACTGGTCTCTCTGCATCAAACGAAAAAATATGTGAAAGGTAGCATCAATTGTTATGACCTTCTAGGCGTAAGCGACGAAGATATTGTTGATGCCCTGAACGAGTTTGGAGTGGTGGAGGTCAGGCGCCTTCGTATTCATAAGGGTAATGCTATAGTACCAGCCAATAACATCATTTTAACTTTCAACCGACCTGACTTGCTACCAGATATTCGCGTAGGTTAGGTCAGGGTGAAGATTCGTCGTTTTATCCCAAACCCGATGAGATGCTACGGGTGCCAGAGGTTTGGGCATACCAAACAAAACTGTAGGAATCGGCCGCTCTGTGGCAGATGCTCATTGCCTGAGCATGATGACTTACAATGTAGAGCACATAAACCGCGGTTCACCAACTGTGGAAGCGATCAGATACCGCACTCTAGGCATGACAGGTCGTGTCCGACATATCTCAAGGAAAGAGAGATCATGTCTATCAAGGTTACCAGAAACTTATCATTTAAAGAGGCAAGGCAGGCTTACGACGCTGCCCACCCGAGGGTATCTTACGCCGCAATCGCCAAAGCCAACAGAACCACACTAGCTGTACCAGAAATTTAGAGAGGGAGTGCCGCGGACCTTCTCTCGCAACTCCGCGAACTTCTTCGCTCTTTCGGCATGGCATGTGTACGACTGACTGAAAGAAGTACGTTGCCACCGAAAGAGAGGGTAACCCGTAGCGGTACCTCGACTGATACCCACCTATACATGAAAGGACCCGCAACGTCTCTGTATCTCGCACACATGCAGTAAGTTCTGTGCAAAGTGGGTTGCCCGTTGAAGTCTCCGCCACTGCCTCCTTGGAGTCAGAGGTGGGAGAGTGGCGTGAGGTGCAGCGGAGGAAGCTTCCCAACAAACCATCAGCTTCCACATTGGCACCTACGTCAGCAATCCTTCCATCCATCAATACCCAACCCGCCCCAAGCCTCTCCTCCCTCTCGTCTCCTAACTCCACTTCCACACCCTCCTCAGCATCATCATATGTACCCAAATCCTTGCCTTCCACTTCTATGGAACCCACCTCCATCACAAACCACCACCGCCACAACTACATCTTACTCTATTCCATCCCAGTCCACCGCCCGCTCGGGCCTCCAGATACCCAAACAACCTCTGGCGGCTGCACCAATAACCAGAACACCATCCGGGGTCACGGTACAGCCTGGAGCACCTGACCTGGGAGCCCAGGGACGTACAACCCGACGAGAGTCAGTCACCTCGAGCCCGGAGCCCAGGATCCAACGCCATATCGCGACCCCTCCGCCTTCGCCACCAATCCGGAACGTGATGGGACTCCCAGAAGTCCCCCCGCGTCGAGCCGGACACACACCGATTTCTCCCCCGACCTCGAGCCGTGTTGCAAAGCATGCCCTACCTGGGGCGGTGTCACCAACAGAATTGGGTATTTCACGCACGCGCCCACGACATCAAACATCCCCGGTTGCAAAACCTGCAACTGAGCCGCACTAGTTGGTATCTGAAGTCCCAGCCGTTTTTACTAACATTTCACATTTTTTAATTTTAATTTGAATGGCTCCTTCACATGGCATTTTACAATGGAACTGCAGAGGGCTGAAAACTAGTTTATTGGATCTCCAGGCTGTGACCAGCAAATACCTCACAGCTGTCATCTGTCTCCAAGAGACGAAGCTGGCACCGGATGTCCGTTGCATTATTAAGGGATATTCCGTATTTCGAAAGGATATTCAGACTGACACCATTGCGCACGGCGGCGTCCTTTTTTTAGCCGTACACCACAGCATACCTGTACATGAATTAGTTTTGCACACCTGTCTACAAGCTGTTGCTTCTCGCATCAACTTGAACCCACGTGCACTGACAACTTGTTCCGTGTACTTGCCGCCAGGACTCTCTCTTCCTGCTGCAGATCTCCATCTCCTAATGCTGGAACTCCCACCCCAGTTTTACTGTTGGGAGAGTTTCACTCACACCGCACCATATGGGGATGTTTCGCCACAAACTCATGTGACCGCCTCTTATAATCCTTCATTAACGGCGAAGCCATCTGCCTTTTAAACACAGGATCCCAGACACATATTGCTTTCCAATCCGGAAATAAATATGTTTTATAGCTAAGTCTGTGCAGCCCTCAGCTGGTTCAGTCTTTCACTTGGTCGGTGGCCGACGGCCCATTGGGCAGCCACCACTTCCCGGTATGGTTGGCTTACCAAGATGGAGTAGTTCTTGGGCCGAGACCAAGGCGATGGAATTTAAAAAGGCCAAATGGACCGACTTCGAGAATAGACTCGAAGAAAATTGTTCTGCCAGTTCTCTCTGCTTGCCAAAATCCATAGAAGCATTTACCTTAGAACTCATCGACTGTGCTACTGATTGCATCCGAAGAACTTCTGGTCCCCCCGACTTTCCCCAGTCCCATGGTGGACGGACGAGTGCGGCAGCGCCATTCGGGAACGCAAACGGGCATTCAGAGTATTCAACCACAACTGTACCGACGAAAATCGCATAGCGTTTCTTCGAGCCAGAGCCTCTTCTCGTCGAACTTGACTAGAAGCCAAATGGGTATACTTCCGCTCCTTTTTAAGCACGCTCACCAACCGAACACCAGTGGCCCAAATATGGACGCGTATTAACAGGATCGCGGGAAAGTTCTCGTCCACACCACTACCTGTACTGCAGGCAGGAAGTCGGGTCATCTCTGATCATTCAGCCGTGGCTAACGAAATTGCACGTGCGCTATCGGAACGCAGCCGAGAGGGAAGCTTTGAGCCACAAATCACACGCCCCAAAACCCGCCACGAACGACCTCCAATAGACTTTTCAACCACCGAGATACTTTCATACAACGCACCATTCCCCGCGACAGTGCTGCCTTCCGCCGTGAATGCCCTACGGAGTGTATCTGGGGGCCTTGATGACGTGCACAACGACATGCTGAAACACCTGCCTCCCAGTGCGTTTCACGTACTCTTAGGACTTTTCAACGGACTATGGGAAAGAGGAGGCTTTCCACCCTCATGACAAGAAGCAACAATAATACCGATTCTGAAGCCTGGCAAGAGTGGATCTGATCCAATGCATTACCGACCCATCGCCCTCATCTCATCATTGTGGAAACTCATGGAGAGAATGGTGAACGTACGTATGATCTGGTTTTTGGAATATTCCAACATTTTTTCAAACGTGCAGCGTGGTTTTAGAAAGAACCGCTGTACAGTTGACCATTTTTATTACTAGACACTTCAAAACTTTCAGAAGAATGCCACGTCTCCAAGTCGTATCACACGCGCCCTCAATGTCGAAGAAGACAGCGCCAATGTGTCGTTTGCGCTGAAACTCTGTTCGTATCACTGTCTTCTTCGACATTGAGGGCGCGTGTGATACGACTTGGAGACGTGGCATTCTTCTGAAAGTTTTTAAGCGAGGTATACGCGGACATATGGGACATTTTTACAAAACGTCTTAGCCGACCGATCCTTCTGCGTCCAAATGGGGAATCGGCACTCTGATAGATACCCACAGCCTAATGGTGTACCACAGGGCAGCGTTTTGAACGTTCCCGTGTTCGGAATTATGATTAATAACATCGGCGACAAACTCTCAACTACCATTGGGCGATCGTTGTTTGTGGACGACTTCGCCATCTGGTGTCCTGGTTCGAAGGTCGCATCCATGGAAAGGCAGCTCCAATCGGACGTAACATGACTACAGCGATGGAGTTCGGCCAATGGGTTTCGCTTTTGAACTGGTAAAACTGTTTGTACTCATTTCTGCCGGCGGCGACAGTGTTCCCGGGATCTGTCGCTTAGCCTCTATAGAGAGACGATCCCGTGTAAACCGGTGGTTCTTTTCTTTGGAATTCACCTTGATACGCGACTTTCGTACAAGGAACATCTTAAGGTCATACGTGAACAATGTTTGAGATATATGAACATCTTAAAATGCATATCTCGTACTACACATGGGGCGGACACGATAACTCTGCTTCTCTTGTATAGATCCTTAATTCGCTCATGACTTGAATCCGATAGTGTTGTGTATGACTCTGCAAGCGATTCCACCAAGCGTACTTTAAATACGATACACCACTCTGCACTGCGCATCGCTACTGGGGCATTCCGCACCTGGCCAACAGCGAGTCTCCTTGTTGAAGCAAACGAACCAACGCTCGCCATGCGCTGTCAGATGCTGGGCATGCGGTATGCTATCAAGCTGGCACCAGTTTCCCGACCACCCGACATATCAAGTTGTCATTTCACCTCATAACTTCCGTCTGTTTCAACACAGACGGCCTCCATATATGAATCCGTTTTGTGTAAGAATTCGAGAACTATTTCAGGAGAGTGGGATCAGGCTGCGTGGTGTCCTCCGGATAAGGCAAATCAGAACTCCCCCATGGGAATTGACCTCCCCAAGTATTGATCTCTCTGTAGCCGAAACATGCAAACAAAGTACCATATGCATAGAATTGCAGGCCCTAGAGACCATCCGGTCGTACGAGGGGTATACAGCCACATACACCGATGGCTCTAAAGCCCATACAGGCGTCGGAAGCGCTTTTGTATGTGGTAATACTACTCGGGGTTTTACATTGCCACAACTTGCATCCGTTTTCACAGCAAAACTAGTGGCTATTGCCAAGGCTCGTTCCTTTAACCAGCTGGGCGACGGAGATTTACACCTTATCTTGTCCGATTCTCCCAGTAGTCTTATGGCCCTGAAACGATTTTACCCCCTTAACCCCATAATACAAGACACACTGTTGCTCATTTCTTCCTTAGCTCAGGAGGGGAAAAGTGTAGTACTGTGTTGGATACCAAGCCACGTCGGAATTATTCGAAACGAGCTCGCGGACGCTGCAGCTAAACGCTCAGCCAATGCACACTGCACGCGTCAGTTGTCACACCCTGCAAGGGACTTCCACCGAAATATATCTGTTTACCTGCATAACAAGTGGCAGTCTTCTTGGGATGCTGTCCTGGGCAACAAACTGAAGGTGTTAAAACCTCGCCTGGGGGCATGGCAGTCCTGCTTGCGACGATCGAGGCGTGAGCAAATGATTCTGTGCCGCCTTCGGTCAGGACACGTATTTTACACATCGCTACCTTCTATGCTCGGAAGAACGGCCAGCCTGTCCACGTTGCGGCGACAACCTGTCTGTGGCCCATATTTTCAGCACATGTCGTCACCTTCGAGCGGAACGTCGTCGCTTCTTTGGAACCCCATCGCCCACCCTGGTCGAACTACTGGGCGATGGGTCTCACCATGTCGCTGAACTCTTCCCATTCCTCTTTGCGGTTAGAATTGACGTCGTGTACCCACGCCAACAAAGGTAGGATACAAGCGCCAAACATTTGTATTTTCCCTTAACACGCCATCATGAAGTGCGCTAGCTTATTGTGACCCCGGTCTTCCAATTCACTCCACGTCGATACGTCCACACCTGGTTTGACTGACGACGGGCGCTGTATAACCTCTGCAGTTGACGCGCCACAAAACCCCAATAACAACAACAACAACAACGGCACACTGACGCACAACTTCGGCCAATCAGCGTCGAGTATTCATGTGACGTCACTACAATATCCTATGCCCGCGATGACTCATATCAGTACTACCTCAGTCGCCGTGTGACAATGGTGGCGAGTGCATGTGTCCGTCCGCGAAGTGATGCGACAATGTTAAAACGACAGAAACCAATGCCTAAGGATGACGCACCATTTGCGAAACGTAACAGGGCTCATCGCGAACGCGAGACTGCTGAGCAACGAGAACAGTGTTTGACTGAAAGACGAGAAAGTATATTGCGTAAAAAAAGAAAAACCACAGCAACACAACTGTCGCCTTGTTGTTGCCCGTGCATGTCATGCGGCCAATGCGATTACGTGGCGTGATGTCGGTTTTGCATACGACATTAATGCGGCATACAATGCCAACAAGCATGCCATTATCGGTTCAATGAGTATCATGTACCCATTGCGGTGCACTGAAATGGGCTGGCGAAACTGTTGGGATGTGCTGTTCGCGCGGTAAAGTACTGCTGCAGACGCTGGCTGATCCTCCTGATATATTGAAGGAGCTGCTCACAGGTAGCACATCGATGGCAAAGGAGTTTCGAGGCAAAATCTGGCGTTACAATGCTGCTTTCATGATGACCTCTTTCGGCTCCACGGGTGGTCCGGTACATCCTGGTATATTCACGATATTCAAAGTACAGGGTCAGGTGTATCATCAAATGGGCAGTAGGCGACCTCCAGTGATGATGGTCCCAAATATGCACAGGTTTACTTCATGAACAACGCATTGGAAGAAACCCAAATACGCTGCCAACTGTCTAAAGACATTCGCGAGGAGACTGTGCAGTTGCTGCAGGAAATGTTGCACACGACCAACCCGTATGTGCAAAGTTTCAAGTCAGCACTGGAACACTTGGAAGCGTGTCCCGAACACAAGGTGATCATGAGTGTCGATAGACGACCGGCTGGCGAACACGAACGACGTTTCAACGCTCCCTGTGTGAGCGAGGTGGCGATCCTGATGACCAATCAAGAACACGGCTCCCGGGACATTGTTCTCAGCCACCACAGAGACGATAAACTAATACCATCAGAGAGACACATCGGTCGTACGACAGTCTGCAGTATCCGCTGCTGTTCCCATACGGAGAAGATGGCTACAACTTTGTCATTCTGCATGTATGTCCCGAAACTAGCGCCGACAAACCACATAAGCGAGTTTCGTGCAAGGTCTTCTATTCGTCCTGTCTGATGATTCGCTCAAAAGAGTTCAACCAGCTGCTGCGTTTCAAAGAGGCGACCAGCCAATTTTTCACCAACATGTATGCCAAGGTTGAGTTTGAGCGATTGCTGTTCATCTGGCTGAACCAGAAAAAGCTGCGTGCCGAACAGTATATTCATCTGCAGGACGCCATCCGAACTGATGGCCGATCCGATACTGTGGGACAGCGGGTGATACTGCCATCGTCGTTCATAGGCTCTCCGCTAATACATAGATATCATTAGATAGATTACATACCTTTACATTACATAGATATCTTCATACAGTTTTAGCAGACGCCTTAATAATAGTAGGCAATTGTATGCTCATTTTGTTCCATTTCCAATCCATAAAACGTTGGAACAGGCTTTATGTTAAGCACGAATTTAAACACATTTCACAGTCGCAAAGTTGAGAGAACATGGTAATGAGCTGACACTTAAAAAGTTAGCAAGTGGGCGACAGATTATAAATTTAGGGCAAAGCAAAGGCACTTTCGGTCCAAAAATGTGTCACATCTTTACCATTCTGTAGTCTCGGGTCAAAAGTACTTGAGCTTGATTTTTCCGTGAGAAGAGGGTGTCAGTAGCAACATGTGCAACAGTAGCCATGGCAACCGGCTTCATGCTTTTGGAGAAAATGCTGTTGTATTAACCATCCCGTATATCAACTAGACCCGGTCTCCATACACCTATTTTTCATGGCTATTTAATGTGTTTGCATGGCAACCTCGCAAGCTGTTACCTCGACTGTGCCATTTGGATCCTCTGACATCAGTGCTTACATAATCATAGGCATCATATTTGCTCCCAAAAAGCTGCCGAAAGGACATTGCAAAATATTGTGATAAAAGATCAAACCGGCTGGGTGTAGGGCTGGGTGTTACGGAGACTGGGACGGTATCTTGTAGTTAAATTGAGTGAGCTATTCATCTCAAAACAAAGCCGCTGGGTAAAACTCTAAAAAATATCGCCAGACACCACAACGGCGATAGTGCTCAAACAAACCTTGTTGGGCTCCATACCAATCGCGCCGCGGCCTAGGAAAATCGTATCAGAGTCCACAAAATCGTTGGACTCCATCCTCCCGAGAAAAAAAAATCGCGATGGATCTTGAAAGAGTGCACCGTGGCCTGAAAGCTTCCACATGGTTCCGGAATGGTTCAGTTTACATAAAAAGCAAGGGACCTTCAAAATATCGAATAGAGTTTAAAACAAATTGCATTGAGGCTTACAAATCGATTCACCTGACCAAAAATCGCGCCGACTGAGGGCTTAAGGCTCAGGGCCCTCCAATGTTGGTTTCGTTGCTGAACGTGTGGCGTAACATCTGCTGGTGTGCGTCTGCCAACGCAAACATGACCCGTGTTCAACTGAGGAACTAGGAGTCATTGAAGTAAAATTTAGGGCATATCACTTTAGGTTTCATAGACGTTTATAAGCTACGTTCTTGTCGATTAGCAGTCGTGTGGTGCATATTTTGGGAAAGGGATGACACGTACTATCACCCCGCAAGGTATTAATGTCCCCCTCGCCCTCAATCTTTTGGGACAGTACATTCAAAAGCTACACTGTTTCACTACATTACCGACGTTTTGTGCTTCAGACTTGATCACCATATATCAACAATTGAGTATCAAATCCGAAACGTTGGTAATGTCTTGAAATAATAGTCATTCATTTCAAGAACCTTTTCATGGCTATGAAGACATTGCAAGTTGTATATTCCTCCCATGTATGCTTAGATTGTACTCCGCTACGAATGCAAGTGTTTACACACTTTTGGTGCCTCACAATTTGATTCCTTATCTATGATGACATTTCGTTTGCAATTGCCCCCCCCCCCCCCTGCTTCGGAATCAGGGATTAACTATTGGTGTGCTGCATGGGTGCAACCATTGAGGGGGCTGGAGAGGGGACATGTCCCACAATTTCTGAGAAGTGACGATTTGCCCCCTCAATTTTGTCGTGTCCGCCCAGCCTCAGCTACCTGAGTATCATCTCTGCAAAATTATACTTAATCATTTATGAAGTGAAAATATGGATGTCAGATAATCACCAACAATACTAAAAGCCGACCTAGGCAATCAACGAGCTTCACAGGCTATCTGTAGTTGGAAAATATCCGAGTTGTAAATCAGGAAACGTTTTTTTTGCTTCCAGCCAATTCTTGAAGAACATGAACCTTGACCATCTTCTGATTTCACTTGGGTAGAAAATTGTGCTCTGCTAGGCAACAAATTTGCATTATCGCAGGGCTTTATCCGTCTTAGGTTGCATTCACCTGCTCATATATTGATATATATTGAACAAACGCGACTCTAGGCGTTCTTGGGTACCTTCGAGACTATTGAGGGAAGTCATGGGGAGCCGTAAGCACGTATGTCTAGTTAATGTCGTATTCGTATTCGTATTCAGTGACGAGTTCGCCAGAGGCGTATTTGTAATGGCATCGGCATTCCGCGACGGTTTTAAGATCGTTCGAATCAATTGCCACGAATGCTTCCGCCTGCACACGCCGGAAGAAATTACATAGGTTTCACAATACAACTTTAACGGTTAAGGTTCAACGCAAACCGGTTTCATCGATCGTCTCCAATTTTTTTCACCCACAACTGCCCACATCTGGTATGAAGCAATAGCCTGTGGTGAACCGTCGTGCAACATTTCAAATCGTCACATGGCAAGGTCAAACTTCAAGGTGAAATATTAGCTTGATTTATTAGATGGTGACATTGAAGTCATATTGACCGAACGAGAGAATCGGTTGCATTCGCCTCAATTTGCAGCAAATGAGGATCATTCAATGTCGCTTGCTATGCATTATCAGAAAGCTAAGCAATCTATTTTTTCAAGAGAAAAGGCCAAGCTGATCCTTCGATCGCCTATTTTCTTCTTTTTCTCTCAAACCTATCCAAATCTGACATCAGGCAATAATCAGTGGTGAACACTCGAGTAACATTTCAAACCGGGACAGGTCAAGGTTTGATTCAGTCCTTCGATGTCCTCGAGTTTCGTCGCTATTGCTTCTGCTTCAATTTGCAGAAAATGGATGTCATTCGTATTGCGTCACTCGTGTTGTCTTGTTGTGCATTATCAGAAAGTTTAAATTTAGAAATAGTCTTGACGGATCAAAATTCAAGCTGATTTCTTCGGTTGCCTCATGTTTTTTGTGGTTTTTGCCAAAGCCTGCCCAAATCCACTATCAATCGACAGCCCATGGTGAACCCTCGAGTAACATTTCAAAACCAGGATGTGGCAAGATCAATCCTAAAGCTCAAAGGCTAGTTTTAATTTTCCAAGTCTTCGCGATTCGTCGCTATGGGTTCAATTTGCAACAAGTGGGTGTCACTCGACGTGGCTTGTGCCGTATTATAATGCTACCAAATATAACTAATTTCTAAGGTCAAAGGTCAAACCGACTTCCTTAGTCGCCTCGCATTTTCTTCTTCGCCCTAACCTACTCGCATCTGATACCAAGCAATAACCCGTGGTGCACCTCAAGCAACATTTCAAACCGGATCAATGTCAATGTCAAAGCACAAGACCGAGGGTTAGTTTAAATGGTTCGACGTCCTCGCGCATCGTCGCTATGTCTTCAATTCTCATCCAGTAGAGTGACTCAACGTGTCGTGTCGTACTCCATCAAACTGTTCAGAGATCACTTTAATTTTCAAAGTCAAAGGTCGAACTCATTTCTTCTGTCGCCCAACGTTCCTTCGTTTTCTCCAAAAGCTACCCATGCTTGGTATCAAGAGATAGTCCGTGGGAAACTCTGGAGTAGCATTTCAATCAGGGGCATGTCAGATCAAACCCCAAGGTAAAAGATTAGTTTAACATGCGCCCTGGAGAGCGTCTGAAAATTACACGCACTGGAGGGGGGGGCGGCGGATTCCACCCTTAAGTTCACGGCTCATATTAAAGCTGGTGAAACGAAATTCGCAGGGTAGATGGGTACGATATTGAACTCTATTGTGTGGAAATTTCATGGCCAATACCTTCAAAGACATGGCCAATGCAAGAACATGAGTGTCGAAACAACAACAAAAACAAACACTCAGCAGGAAAGAGGTGACAAATCCATACCAATACGGGGTCAGACACAATCATTCCTGCGCCATACACATGATATCGGCCTGCCACCTTCATAATATGACGCTTTATTGGCCCTCACAACCTGGGGGTGGGGGGCGAATGTCTCATCTTTTTATTTTCCTAGGCCTGTCTATGATTGGGAAGTCGAAAGTTGTTTTTGGAGGAGAGAGACGATAGATTTCCTAGACATGTTGTTTACAGTCAACAACATAAAGCCCTGGCTTGCATAACACAGCCTATCTCGCGCCCAGCAAACAGTTTTCGAATCCCTCGCATAAAAGACGTTCAATGACAGTGGCCTTAGCATAGAACTGCTAAAGTAGTCGATATTATCCCATCTCTGTTGCTGAACCCAGAGACGTCTACAGAGTAGCTTTCTCCTGTTCTTGCCCTGCCCCCCCCCCCCCCCCCCCCCGAGTGTTCGTACATTCATCAATATACAATGTGCAGTTCAGTGCACTGCCGGAGATCCCAGGAGTGGTGGGAATGTTAGAAATAAATGCTGTCTGCTGGGTCGGTGATCTCTGTTTCTGGGTGTGAAAACATGAAGATGAAAACATTCAGCTTTCCAAAAATGAGAATCTGGTCATGCACTGTTGCACGTCATGGAGTTTTTAGCTCGATTGGCCGATCCAGAGGGCCCGATTCTATTACGTTTGCAAGATATCACAATCTAAAGCTTAGCGGACATTTTATATGTCACACGCCGGGGATGGATACTGCATGATGGCGCATAGGGCCTAGACAGACCCATTTCATAGCATGCTGGGAGGTCATGTTAACCAATGGTATGGCATATCACGAGGATGCACACCGTCATCTTTTTTGGGGGATTGAGATCTATTTCAATGATTTAGTGAATATGTATTTTCTTATCATTACATTCGGGAGTATTCTATGGCCATTCGGAACTCGTTGGAATTGATGGACACAAATTCGAAGTAACAGATTTAGGAAGCCTGCATTTTTCGCATAATTGACTGCGCATCGGACGCTGTGATGTTTCATTTCTTGAACGGGAATAGAATCGCCAGATGTCGGTTGAAACAAAATAAAGTCTGCGAACACATGCCAGCTGCTACAAAACTTGCACACACTTTGCGATACAACGCATACCGACCAATTATGTGATGGTTGGAATCTTCCATTCTGCTTCTTAACGGAACAGTAGCTGTTTGGAAGAGTTTGAAAACACATAAGGAATTACCCAAATTCTTACCGAATCACACACATATGTTCCGATAACATAACTACAAGACAAGATTAAGACAGGAAAAATCTTAAATTCAGCTGCAATTTCCAACCGCAAAATCAAATGATGCTATACAAAATATCCCGGAGCTTTTCACTTCATCGCATAAAGTTTAACAAGATATACAGTGTCGAAACAAAAGGTGAATTCTGTAGAACTTTACCACTGTTTAACTGATTAAGCCGAGGTGCTTTAGATGTACGCAAATACCATCGTACATGATGAGTAATACATGAATAATTCTTTCCTTGAGGGTTTGGGATGGTGGTCTAGCCTGGTGGTCGCTCACCTACAAATAGCAGTTGCTTCGTCCAGCAAGCGCTATCGCGACACAAAAAATTGCAACACCGTGCAAGTAAAAGAGAGCCAACTCGTAATGCAACTCGAGTGCACAAGAGGCAGGAGGCTATAATGAAATATGGGTAACCCGTTCTCGCAGGTTAATGCACATTTTCATCAGGGACACCGTGACGGTTTCGCGATGCGAACAATCATCGGATTTTAATCGAAAGAAAAAATGCTTTATCGGAGGAAATTCTGGTCCAACAAACATTCGGCTGCCAGCGGATTTTAAAGCAAAACACCCACAGAAACATACAATTATAGCGGAAACACTACAGCGGATAGGTTTGTACTCAAGATGAGGTTTCCATTTAGACAAAATGTGTTGCCACGGGAGTTGTGCATCCCATAATCAAAAATGAAGAAAATATGTACTTTTGAATGATCTACATTCGTCCAGTACACTCTACTACGTTATTTGAATATAATTGTTATTCTGAAAAAAAGTGTTGAACAAAATTTTCAAAAGTTGCATAAAAGTCGCGACATGGGGGCTTTCTCCGCCGGTATGTTTGGATATTTGGATATTAATATCAATATTTGCTACGGCAAAATGTTGTTTCCGAGGCGCGAACTCCGAATCACCGGCTTGAATTACATGCTTATGGTATTATAATGGGCATCGCAACCGCTCAGAAGGTAAGAAAATACCGTCAAATCACCCTACTTCACCGAATCAGCAAAAATCACAATTTTTGGAAGACAAAAATGGGGAAAAAATCCCAAAAACTGTGAGAATTCCTAAGTGGCCCACGAACCCTGATCCAATATTCACCCAATAAATCGGTCAGCGATTTTCAAAACCAAACTCCGAATCACCCACTCCGGGCAAAAGCGCCAAGTCAACTCCTAATCACCCATTTAGGCTTCCCTAACGTTTCATCAGTGACACTGTGACTGGTTCGAGACGCGAATCGTCCACTTTCGCGCCACAGACGCTGCACTTTCTCCGTTCCATCCCAAGACAGCTGATCAATGGCGTCACCAGGGTACGACTAGTCGGCATATTCATGGCGGACAATGCAAATATTGCGCGAGAATCACAATGTATTCAACATTTTAGGTAGCCATCAAATCTGATACATACAGGTCTGATCAGGGTGATCGTACTCTGCATCCGCCACTGCGCCGCATATCAGCTTCCCACGGGACGACGGCCGGTTCCCGACGTCTGAAAAGTTAACAATGTGCGCAAACAGAAAAAAAAACGTATTCAACGACCCATCCTGCCATCTAGTGAGATATTTTGTTATCTATACTTCAACGTTCAATCGCATGACATTCATTCAATATCCGTTGCTATAATACCTAGACCGTGCTGCTACCTAGCGATAGCTATCCGAAATGATGCTTCTATAAAATGGTGTAGTTCTTGAATCTGTGGAGGTTATTACCGCTTCGGAGTTGTGGAGGTTATGACCTGTGGAGGTTATGACCGCTCGGTACTTGTGGAGGTTGCAACCTGTGGGGATTACGACCTGTGGAGGTTATGACCTGTGGAGGTTATGACCGCTTCGGAGTTGTGGAGGTTCCGACCTGTGGAGGTTATGACCTCTGCGGACTTGTGGAGGTTACGACCTGTGGAGGTTATGACCGCTGCGGACTTGTGGAGGTTGTGACCTGTGGAGATTATGACCTGTGGAGGTTACGACCGCTGCGATGTGTTGAATTTGTGGAGGTGGTGATCTGTGGAGGTTACGACCTGTGTAGGTTATTACACGTCTCCGTTGACGCACCCTAAAGCATTAATCACACACACTCATTCTTTGCATATTGAGCAAGCAAACTGCTGACATCGTTTTATTTTATGATTCTGATAGCAGTTGGTTTCAGAAAGCTGTAAGGAAGTGCCCTCTGATATTTTGTTATATATGACAAATATATTTTTATGTTTTGTTATTTATAACAGCTACATCAGAGTGGGAAACTGTCATTTTTGTTCCTCCTGCATATCAGTGTCAGAGTACATGTGCAGGCCCATTCTATCCAGTATGAACTGAGAGTGCAAAAATGTTTTAAGAGATTAAATCTCTGAAGAAGTGCCTTAATTCCCACCCTAAAGAACAGTAAAGTGTCATTTACTCATTGCTGACACCTTCAGGCACAGTGTAGGATTTCCATATTTTTATTTTTAGTGGAGTACAAAATTTAGAGCTGGAGTATAAAAATAGCTATGCACTTGCCAACAATTAACCTTGTTTTAGTGGAGCTAAAACCAATGTTCTTACTCACTTCTTACAGTGGCAGGGATGGTGGGTACTGCAAGGGATTAAAACCTCACACCACTGAAAACCACTGATGCTAGGGACACAACACCACTAGTATGCACTTAACACCCAGCACCACCTTCTGAACCACTCAAACATGAATGCTGAAAAGTAGAGTTGGTTGGATTCGCTTACCCCAGTGACAATCTATGGCAATCACTGGGCCAACAAACAGGAGTTGGGTCAGAGTAAGATTGGAACAGGTATTACAGATCCTTCACTGACATAGATGAACTCCAAATGCAGTTATGTTTGAAAGAGCATGATTTATCTTTGCACACATTTCCACAAAATTATTAGACAGTCACAAGCTCACAAGTGGAATTTGTTTCTTGGTGTCATCGCCTTGGAGAACTTGCTTGCTCTGGGGCCACTTTGAGGAAATTTAAAGTGACATATTTTGCATCAAATTGGCTCCTTGTGTGCAAAAAAGTTGTCTCTTGAACAAAGTGACCTTCAATTGCACATTCAAAGCACCTTCATGGCCAAATGATGCTTCAAATATTTACTCTGGTGATACCAAGTACCTCCAGATTTGCCAATAGGGATTTCTGGTACTTCCTGGCAAGCACTCTAGCACAAATTTGTAACCATAAATATTCAATAAATTTTGATTAATATATATATATACATAATATGTATGAATACATTTTGAATCAATATTGAATGAGTATTGAATCATTGAATAAATATTTAATAAATATTTAATTAAATATCAACTATATTTACAAGTATAGCATCTTCTCACATGTCTCCTGCCACCATTGTGCAGAGGAGTTTTTAATGCAACACTGACAGTGGCTACAAAAAATGTATGGTTTGTACCATATTTTGAAGCTGTATTGTGGTCATTCACAGGTCAGCCTGCAGGGACTGCTGAAACTGCTAGTTGTTTTCAGGTATGGACTTATCAGGTATGAGAGCTTGTTCATTTTTGTGTTGAGTGAACAGTACAATTACTTGCTCAGCCATACAGAAGCAGCACTAGATTTCTTTGTTGCATGTCTTCATGGCTTGCTGCATGGTAGCTTCAAGAAAAAATATTGCAGAGGTTATCCTGATGAATGGTGAAACTACAGCATATATAAGTCACCTTACAAAACAGCAACTAAGTGACATGTCATGTGAATCATTGTTCAGATCCAAATATGCTTTGCAGATATTCAGATAATTATGGTGTGATAAATTGCTTGGGTGTGATGTGAGGTCTGATCAAGGGCATGATACATGTGGTGCCATCCTATGCACCAGCAGTGTATCATACCTGCTTTGCTTTGAGGTAATTTTCAGCTATGGTGCCCAAAATACTAAATAAATACACTTTATGGATGACATGCAAGTGTGTCTTTTACCATGCAAAACAAAAAAGTTATCTGAACTTACCTAAGGTGATTCACAGAGGATCAACTCTTACTTTTATGAACAATCCACAAGCTGTGATAATGGAGCATTTTGGACTCACTTTAGGTGAATGTCACACTTTGACATGAAGATCACAAAACAAGTTTCTTTTTTTGAGCTTATGGAAAACCATCATATGTTAATTGGGTAGATCACAACACATTATGCAAGACCACAGCTAATGGCAACACCCACACTTTTGCCTGTGAGCAGTTGGATTGGGAAATACTCATAAGTGGTGTGAGTTTTGAACCAGGACCTTTGGTACCCCAAGCTCAACACCTTAACTACTTCACCAGCCCTGCCCCAATCAATATCAACTCTGGAGGTAACCTTACCAACAGATTCATGAAAAAGAAAAGTTTTTTTGTAATAACTTAAAAAATCTGAAGAGGAATATGAAAAAAATGCAAGCAAGGAATGTATTCCCAGCTATCATGTTTTTATTGTTGTTTGAATCATGTTGGTATTGTTAAAAATAAATGTCTCCAGTGGCAACCCCCCCCCACTGGAGGCAACCACTTATAACTCCATTGCTGCTGCATCAAAACGAACAGACCTCAACATGGCCTTGCTCTCCCCAATTCTTGAAAGTCCCAGGAGGATTACTCTTTCCTGTTCCCCTGATTTTGTATTCAGCCTTGTACATTCTGGCCTGCTTTGACTGAACCTCAACTTTCCCAGTATTGCATTCCATTGGTGGTATCATCTGCCTTGAGTCATGGAAAATGATCCAGTAAAGAAGATGCAAGTGGACCTACTGGTGAGTTGAGTTGGCAAATCCACATCAATCACCCAGCTTCTGCAGCATTGTTCAACTGATGTGATTCATGGTTCAGACTGCCTGAGTTGCAGGAGGCACATTCCATGACATAGACAGCTTAAATTAGTTCCATTCATAAATTCATAAGGTTTTGCAGACTTAATTTAATTTGAATGCTAACTGCCATTCTTTCTGTTCAAACTTATCCTGATTTTTACCGATTTAATTCCATGGTGATGTTTTTCAACATTAATGCACACTAATCATCCTCCATGTTAGGCTCTTCTTGAAAATGATGAATCAAGAGGAACTATTTATTTGGATGGATTTAATGATGTAGACCATTATTATGCAATTATGCTTCCTGCTGCAATACAAGGAAAGTAATGTGTGCCTATCTGCAGTGATTATGTCAACCATGATCTATATTGACTAAGTAGAAAACTTTGTGCAACCTATAAAATACCATCTTGTATTAGATAAGTCATGTCACAAACTTGCATGCTTCATTGCACACCTTATCTGCTTTATTTGTAATAGTAGGAGATCTTTGTATAGCATATTTCAGATGAGTGACACCCAGACATAAATTAATAATGAAATATGGTGGAAGATACCACTTTCTGAGCACTCAGTCAACATCCTTCTAAAAAAATTATCAACATCCTGCTTCATGATGCATCTTTATGGAGTTTTCTTGTCTCTTTTGTAACTCGGTGCTACATAACCGGTAGCAGTTGATGCACCCCTAAGCACAAAATAATCAATCAATCTCCTTTCTAACAGTATCTCATTGATAAGTGCCATGCTCATCCTCTTGATAAAGGATATTGATACACAAACATCTCTCATTCCATAGCAAATTTTGACATGCTACTGTTCTCATTTCAACATCTCACACATGAAAAACCATTATTTTAATGCTCCGATGGTGATCTATGTTAAATTGTTCTGGTAGCATTAGCATCACAGTGACTTCCACCCATTCATCTGAGCACCTCATCCCACTCTGGCACCACTGTCATGCCTGTGAGGCTGTAGAATAGCTGGTGTTTTGCAGCATTTCACATTCTAGTCTTTTTTTTACCCAGTCAGATGGGTCTTTAATGCTGATTTGTACAACTATTTTTCATGGTATTTCCACATGAAGTGTTCTTAATCTGCATTCAAATAGTGAGGTCTGTATTCATGTTTGTTGCAGTAAGCAACATTCAACAGACTCATGTTTCATTGCAGCATTTCACATTCATCTCTTCACTCAGAACCAGGTGTACTATTTTTATGTTGTGATGCACCACTTCATGTCGCGATTATCCTGAGATTCTCTCAATCTTTGTCTAAAGAAAGGGGTTTACTGTGGCACTCCTGCAGATGGTCAGCTTACCATGCTCATACCACAACCTGCACTTGCAATTCATCCTGGGTGGCACAGTGGCAAATGCTTTATGCTTGGTTTGTATCCTGGGTGCCCATTACAGTCCAAAGGAAGAGTTGCATTTTTGAGTTCCTTGTGGTCAAAACGCCATTAATTTATGTGCCAGCATAGTCAGCAGCAAAATAGACCTAGACCACCTTTGCAATGTCATCGACACACAGGTGTTTAATTGCCAAACAATTAATGCAATATCACACTACTTGCACAATATGCAGGGTCTGGGATCACTAGTCTAGGGGTAAGCTGCTCCTCTTACAATCGAGAGGTTATGGGCTAGAGTCTCACCTGTCGCCACTCTTCGCCGGCGACCAATCGGCGACGCTACATGACTCAACGGTCGATGTAAAACTAATAACCAACCAACCAGACTTCCAGCCAACCTCACGTTACCACCACAACACCAGACCGTCGGCCATTCTCATGCTACCACCACAATACCAGACTCCCAGCCAAAACCCACACCACCACTACAACATCGGACTCTCAGCCAAACCCACGTCACCACCACAACACCAGATGGTCGGCCGACGTCACGTCACCTCCACAACACCAGACTCTCAGCGAAACCCCACGTCACCACCACAACACCGGGCTCTCAGCCAAACCCACGTCACCACCACAACACCAGACTCTCAGCCAAGCCCGCACTATCACCACAACACCAGACCCTCTGCCAAACTCACCCCACCCCCACACAGTGTCCTGAAATTACTTCACCATTAACTGTGTGGATGAAGAAAGAAGTTGCTTGGGAATAGTGAAAGATTGGAAGAAAATAAAGGATCCCCACTTACGGATTAAAAAAGCGGAATGCCTTTCACTTCAGTCATATGCATTTTACATTATTTATCAGTCGTGCGTATAATGACTGCCCACACATGTGGCAAAATGGTAAAAACCTAAGACAAGGATGAAATAGCACAATTCCATTAACCGTGACTTTCCAGGCCACATGGTCAATTATTTTACACTGCCCCCACAACACCAGACCTTCAGCCAACCTCACGTGGCCTGCGCATGCGCGCTGAAGGAGGGAGGTGATGTGATTTAGTGAATGTATCGAATCCGAAATCACTTCATGTGTTTTATGTCCTGCATGCATGCTTGAAGGCACATTGCTGTATAAACGTTCAAGGCAATGCGCCTGAGGCTGACAGCCCCGGATATTTGAATGCATTGCACTTTTTGAAGTTTACCCTCAATCTTCCAACATCTTTCTGGCACCTATTATATTTATGTGATAAAACTATGAATACCCCAACATATCTTTAAACGACACGAAAATATCTGACCCACATAACTTTTGACAGAATGGCCCAGTAGTAATAGCTGCCTGTTGCCGTGCTCTCTTGTCGAGCAGATGTACGAGGAGTCGAGCCCAGATCCATCCGACATCGGAGGTCAGATCAACGTGCCCGGCCAGCCGTCACGCGCTGCCGACGGCACTGTCGAGTACAACACACTGGACGAGCCGATCAGGCAGACCATAGTAAGCCGACACGTTGTGGAGACATTCGCCGCCCTTGTGATGCTAGGTAGAAGCTGCCTGTGCTGTGGATGAATGCATGCTGTGTAATGTGGACTATGATGAATTTACCACATACCGGCCCCATAGTCGGGGAATCAGCTGTTTTTCCTTGTCACAAGTGTGATGGTAATGGTAGTGGCTGGCAAGCTGATCTGTCGACCACACGGTGTCACCGCCCGGATCTGCTGCTGGTGATGTCCGGCGCCGAATGGGGCCGGACATCACCAGCAGCAGCACCAAACTGGCGGCACTGCGGGCCGCCGCCACCTTGGTGTAATGTAACCGGTGTTCTAAAAAATACCCCGCAATGCCACTCCTGCGTTTCATCTGGAACATTGTGTTTGTTAAGATCATTGGTTTTCAAACGGTGTGTGATGTAAAAAATAGTGAAAAGTGATACAGAAATGTCCGTGCCTACGTCATTGGTTATGTTGTTGATCTTCTGCACACTCCATCCGAAAGCAACGAGATTCTATTTGAATCGTAAATGTTTTGTCGTGTCCAGGGTTTATCGCATACAAGACCTCACTATGACTAGACATAGTAATTGTTCATGCTGCTGCAATATCTATGTTAGCCTCTACGTTGCTCCGGCGTTATTGACAGCACACTTCTGTTCTGTGTGAACGTGCGTAGCAAGTGCTCTGATAAATCATCGCAGGAGGAAAATGCAGCTGGGATGGTGGTTCCCAGAAGAAGGTAGTTGTTGCCATGATCGTAGGAAATCTCGGGTCAGGGAGCCTGACCTGCCAGCTCTTGGTGGTGTGGCAGCGGCGCTGAATACTTTTCTCGTTTCCTTCGAAATTGGCGCTAAATGACCTCGTAGTCGGCGAGCCCTTGAACCCAAATAACCAATCAATTGGTTCTTTCGAAAGACCATATCAGTAAAATAGAATGGAAATGGATTTACGACTTAAAATGCAATAGGGCGAGGCCACAATCATTTCTATTTGAGTCGAGTTCCTCTACTGGTATATCGATGCTGATCGGAAAATCGTTCTTAGTAGTTGGCAGTTCTTATGGCAATGGCTATGTTTGATGTCGAGACAAACCGTTTTTTCAGGTCTCACTAGTGATTTTTTAATTCTAAACACGATGGTCACGTTCATTTATTTCGAAAAAAGGCCTTAAAACACTTAGATAATTTAAAAAATAACTTAAGAATGCCTCACTTTGTGATTAGCCAAAACTATTGTGACGTCACGTTTGTTGTCCATAGCGAAGGTCGACTACCGGGCGTTCCGTTTTGCGCATAGGACGCCGCCGAGTTTGAACTGATCGTGACTGTTTTAGCTTAGATGGCATCCCACTGTCAGGTGACAATAGATTGCAGAAAACGCCGCTCTTATAATTGCTTTGTGCCAATGTGTAATAATATAACTTGGGGACGAGTAGCCTAGGGGTAAGTTGCTCGTCTCACAATCGAAAGGTTGTGAGTTCGAGTCTCACTTGTCGCTACTCTTCGCCTGCGACCAATCGGCGTGAGAGATTGGTGACGCTACATGACTCAAAGGTCGATGTGTTGTAAAAGCCAATAACCAACCAAAAATATAACTTAGCAAGCCAGACACGATATTTATCGGCCTTCCGAGTTCAGACAAGATGAGGAAACAGTGGAGCGATGCTGCGCGCCGAGATGTTCTTCTGATCGCCGTGGCAATGTAGAAAATGTACTTGCCTAAAGCTTCTTGATTTTCTTACTTCAAGTTATATTCCATTATCTGCATGCATTTCATCTCCCTAATGCCAATCTTTGACCTCGTGCATTTGGGTGTATATTTTTTTTCCCGCTGGTGTGATTCGTCAAGCAGAGTTTGTCACGCTTTGCAGTCTGGTTCTACATCCAAGTATGATTCATCGCACAATAAAGACATAAAGACATAAAAGATTAGTGCAACTATGAGCCACAAGGGCCCTTCTTGGTTGCACTCTGTACACTGAACCAGTTGCCCACCAAATCTGTCAATCAGCCCTCCCTGTAATACTGAAAAGCAAGCCCTCTATTCTTATAATGATTGTCTATGCTGTTTTTAAAGATGTTCAATGTGCTGCTACTGACGATGTTTTCTGGCAGCTGGTTCCAGTGTTCCACTACCCTGTTGGTGAAGAAAGTTTGCCTTAACCTTGTTCTGCTGTGGTTAACTTTAATTTTGAATTTATGACCTCTAATTGCATCATTTCTGTTAAATTCAAACATTTCCCCAAGGTATCCCCTCTCCAGACCATTGACAAATTTAAAGACCTCGATGAGATCTCCTCTCAGCCTTCTATATCTAAGTGAAAACATATTCAATTTCTTCAATCTTTCCTCATATGCCAGGTTGCTTATGCCATCAACCATTTTTGTAGCCCTCTTTTGTACTCTCTCTCAAAGCCAACAATCTTTCATAGCTAGGAGACCAAGCTTGGATGCAGTATTCAAAATGTGGCCTGACGTATGCACAGTAAAGCTTCCTGATCACTTCCTCACTTCTGTATGATACATTCCTATTTATTGCCCCGAGCATTCTCAGTGCCTTCTTCCTGGCTTCCTTGGTCTGTTCTGATGCCCCCAGTTTTGTGTTTAGAATAACACCTAAATCCTTCTCCTGTTGAGTCACTGATAGCACTTGGCCACCCATCAAGTATGGAGCCTTCATATGCTGCTTACCTACATGCATGATTTTGCACTTATCAAAGTTAAATTTCATTTGCCATTCTTCGGACCACTTCACAAGTTCGTCTAAGTCTTTTTGCAGCGAGATATGCTCATCCTGACCTGTTATTGCCCTAAAGACCTTGAAATCATCCGCAAATTTCAAAACTTTACTGCTTAGGCCACTTTCAATGTTATTTACAAATATAATGAACAGTAATGGCCCTAGTACTGACCCCTGGGGGACTCCACTAAGAACATTTTGCCATGATGACTTTGTACCATTTAGCACCACTCTTTGCTGTCTATCTGAAAGCCACAACTCTATCCATTTTAAGATGCTACCTGCAATACAATGGGACTGAAGCTGTATCATTAACCGTTTATGGGGTACCTTGTCAAAGGCCTTACTAAAGTCAAGATATGCTACATCAACCTGATTTCCCTGATCAAATTGTTCTGTGGCGAAGTTCAAAAAGTCCAAGAGGTTTGTGAGACACGATCGTCCTTTTCTAAACCCATGTTGAGTATTTTGAATCAATCTGCTACCTTCCAGATAACTAACTATTCTATCCTTGATAATTGATTCGAGTACCTTGCAGACTAGGGATGTGAGACTTATTGGCCTATAGTTTTCAACTTTCCCTCTTTCTCCTTTCTTGAAAATAGGAACTACATTTGCCCTTTTCCAATCGGTTGGAATTTCATTATGCGAAACTGATCTACAAAATATTATACTAAGTGGAAATACCAGTTCCTTTTCAGTTTCCCGCAACACCCTAGCATAAATTTCATCAGGTCCTGCTGCCTTGTTTGGCTTTATTTTCCTGATATGATTGTAAACAACATCACTATCAATGAAATCAACATCATTTGTCAGATCCCATGTCACTGAACTATGGTGTATGGTCGGCAGATTGGTCATATCTTCCAATGTAAACACTGATTTGAACTGCTTGCTCAGCTCCTCAACCATCTCACTATCCTCACCCAATGTAGTCCCGTTTACTTCCAGTGGACCAATTGTGCTAGAAACTTTACTCAGCTTGTAGAAACTAAATAACTTTTTACTGTCCCCATTACAGTTTCTAGCTAAATCCAGCTCTTTTGCTCGCTTTGCTGCTCTGGTTTTTTGCTTCACAGTGTCTCTAGCTTTTCGATACGCCTTTAGATTAACGACATTTGAGGGTTCTTTAAAAACTCTTTAAAAACTCTTTAAAAAAACAATCTTACACCTGTGGAGAGTGTCACGTCTTCCTACACCTATTAATAATTTATACACCAGCACAACTGACAACTTGCAATAAAGCACATTAAAATTCCACATGAAAACCTGTGCACATCTAAAGCCTATGCACACATTTATTTTGCCGTTTGACAGCAGTCCCTTCTCGTAATATCTCCGTTGACATCAGCAAACATGGCAGCATTTGCATGAGGCATCATGCACAATCTGCTCCATCACAATGTTAATTAGTCTTGACGTCTGCCAAAATATCATCAATGTATGCATACATTTCACCCACATCCCCATGTAGGGGAAAAGGGGAGGAGTTCCAGGCACCTAAGGCATGCAACAAATACTCCTACCGCAGCTCCTGTATGGCCGAATCAGTAGTTGTACTGTTTACTGAAAACAAAAGTGAACCAGCTATCCATATTCAAACAGTTTGTTTGGAAATAAATCTTCAAATGATTTGCAAAGAGGAACTTTAAAACAATTGTTATTTTGTAGTGATGTGTCATGTACTGAACATGAAAATGTGGTGCAGGATTGCTTCACTGTAGTTGCTGTGGTGCAAATTATTAGTGGCTAATAAAAAATACCAATGGAATTTGAGAAAAACATTGGGAGTTCACTTATGGCTTTCCTAAGCTAACCACTCTTGGAAGCCTAAAAATGGCACCCGCAGACTTCAATAGCTCTGTACGCAAATAAATATTACAACTATGCAACGAGACCTCCATATTTCAGTAGGGGGAGGTTCATGGTGTATGAATATTGCCATCTTTTTGTTATTTATGCATTGGACGTGACATGGGAGATGTCCAAATGTAGGTGTTGGGGAAATGAAACATGTTTAGATCCCCCTTCTCCTATTTCATCATGTAGGTATCTGAACTATCATGTAAATGAGAAATTAATGCTCAATAAATAAACTGAGTTTGTCATGGTTCATCAATAAATTAGCAAGGTATTACGACATTTGGGTATAGCTTACAGTGTACCATTACGTACCATGGAATGTCAGGTATCCCACTGTAGAGTAAAAATATTCAAGACATTTGAAAGTATGAACAGTTTCTCTTTTCCTGGAGGGGAAGCCATGGTATCCAGCTAAAACATATCTAATCTATGCCATGCCCCTCCCTATTATTTCATACATTTTACTCAAAAACTTTGTACAAGCGTTTGCTGTTTGTTCACACACCTCGACGAGGCATCACCTTTACGTGGTGGTGAGGTTTGCGTGCCTCAAGGATCCGGCGGCCAGACCACCAGGCAGCCGGGGAGAGGTCAGTCTAAGAGTGCCTCACTCGTCCTTCCATCCATACGCTCCCATTCCAATGCCCATCTCATCCCAACATCCATGTCCTTCACCTGACCCTACAACACCAACTATCCCAGCTATGAGCAGGCAGGACAACTTCCACGGTTCTGCCCACCAGCTCAGTTTTATCGGGGTACCCGCGCCCCCTCGACCCGTCCCCTGTGGTTGACGGAGTCCTGGAGGTTGAGGTCCCCCGTCGCACGGTGCTAGTTGTGGCGGGGGACCAACACACCTCTTTGGTCCCGATATCCCGGAGGGCGGGCGGGCCCGTGGGGCCTCACGCGGGACAAGTGGCTGGTCGCCTCGGGTCGGGGGCCTGTGGCCCTTCACGGTGCCCGCCGGCCCATCCGGCCGGGGTCAAGAGGTGGGCGGTGCTGGATCCCGGTCGGGGTGGTGAGTCTCTCTCCCGACCGGGCGAAGGCGCCGCCTGCCCCATATAGCTCCTCGGACGCCTGGCGACCTTCCGTTCGCGGGACCCAGGCGTCCCCCCGGTAGGGATCCTAAGGGGTGGGGCGCCCGAGGAGCTGAAACCAATTACACTTCATGGCAATCACAAACACACAAAAAAAACTTACCTGTTCCCTCTAGTAGGGGACAGACCAGCCAAAATACCAGTCTTCCGCGCCACGCATTCTCATTATTAAGTCTGTAGAAGAAGGTAAAAATGTATCATCATTTGCACCATTTCAAAGGAAAGGCGTGCGACAGGATGGGGGTGGTACTGAGGTGCCAAAAAAATTAGAGACGGAGGCCTGGAGGTGGAATTTAAGACTACAAATGACTCGAGGAGGGCGATGGAAACAACTGAATTAAGATACACTGTACGGAATGAAGGTAGTAGGCGAACTGTCACCCTAAATATCCAAGTTCTTCCACACAATACGAAAAATTACTCTAAGGGCGCCATCAACTGTTATGACCTCAGGGATGTGTGGGACGCTGATGTGGTGGATGTCTTGGCAGAGTGGGGGTGGTGGAGGCGCGAAGGATAACGATTAGGAAAGGGCAAGAAATTCGACGAACTGACAACTTCATACTAACATTTCGCACGACTGATCTCCAAAATTCATCACCGTTGAATACGCCCGTGTAAAGGTCCGTGTGTTTGTACCTAACCCGATGAGATGCTGCCGGTGTTCTCGTTTCGGACACACTTCGCAATACTGTAGAAATCGGGAAAAATATGCAAGATGTGGTTCAACGGGACATGCTAGAGACAAATGACAAGCGGAGAGCCCAATGTCCTCTAATTGTGGCCCCAATAAAAAACCCCATGCTGCTGATGACCGTTCCTGTCCTATTTTTCTGAAAGAGAAGGAATTAGTTGCAATTAAATTTTCTAGAAAGATCACATTTAGGGAGGCGCGTGATTTCTATGAGGCAGCCCACCCAAGGGTGTCGTATGCGACCAAAGCACAACATAACCCTGCAACCACACAATATACTCGTGAAAAGTCTCCCGTCGGTCCTGAACACATACAGCCCAATATGGCATCTGAGCTCATAGCTCAGCTGATGACCCTGCTGCGATCTTTCGGGATCCCCCTGTCGTCGTCTGGAAGGCAAGCGCAGCCAACCCAACTTGGCAGTGAGGCGACTGAGGCCCCACCCTCCACGAGTGGATGCCCCGCCCACCCATCTGAAGCCCATCCCAGATCAACCCTCGAGGGTGGAGAGTGGACTGGTCCAACGATCCAGGCCTCCTCGGTCCTTTCAGTCCAACCCTAGGTCCTCCCCATCTACCTCATCACCTACCCGGAAATGTCCATCTCCCACGTCCCGTCCGCCCCCCCCAACGTCCCATCGCCCCCCACATCCCCCAGCACCATCCCGAAATCTCCTCCACTTCCTACCTGAACCTTCTCCCCTTCCCGTGAGCCAGGCCTTGCCCCCACCCTCGACTTCCACGTCCACACCTACATCTCCGTCCCGACGATCAACTAAAATTCAAGACATCAACCTCCACTACCAAGAGGCCGAGAGACGCGCCCGCGAGGCAAAGCGAGCGCGCCTTGTCCAGATGGACAGGGCCCGCGAGAGGAGTCGCCAAGAAGCCGATAATTCTCCTCGGAGGCCGGCCACCCCATCGCCACGACGGCGAGTAGAGGGACCGGCTCCGTCCCCCAATGAGATGGGCCCTCCTCCGCCCCCGCCCCGTCTGGGGCCCCGAAAACGAGGCCTACCACCATCAGGCTCTCCACCAGGGGGTGAGTCGCCAAGTTCCCGCCCAAGGACCCAGTCCCTAGGACCAGATCGGGCTGGAACTCCCGGCTTGCCAGAGGTCCCCTCTCTTGGGCGGAGGACGGAGCCAGGGCTTTAGCTTTTTTTCTTCTTTAAAAAAAATCTTAACCACTTCTAGTTCTCGCACCATAGTTAACTCTGGTCAACCATTTTCCTTCAGACGGCCTATTTTTACAATGGAACTGTAGGGGTGTGAGGACCAGTTTGGAGGAACTTCAAGTTATCATATGCGAGCACACCCCTGTAGCCGTATGTCTGCATGAGACGAAGCTTTTAGACAGAAACCCGTTTTATTTAAGAGACTGTCAGGTCTTTCGTAAGGACAATCCAACGGACACAGTGGTACATGGGGGGTGTCTTGGTGGCTGTCAGTCACAGTTTTCCTGCGCTTCCGCTTACTCTGCGGACGAACCTGCAAGCGGTGGCAGCAAGGGTGTCCTTCGGACACAGATATATCACCATTTGTTCAATTTATCTCCCACCTGGCGGACCATTACCCTCATCAGAACTTGGACGCCTGCTCACCGAACTTCTTCCTCCCATTTTACTTCTGGGTAACTTCAATGCACACCACACAACTTGCGGGTGCGCTATCAGTAATACCCGTGGGCGACAACTCGACACATTCCTCCTCGAGGAGTCGCTCTGCATACTTAATACAGGCACGCATACTCACATAACATTACCATCAGGAAGTGCATCCCTCTGAATATTAGCGTGGCCAGCCCACAGTTGGTAGAATCTTTAGACTGGTCTGTTGACTCAGATCCTAGAGGTAACGATCATTTTCCGGTTTGGCTTCAGTTAAGCAATGTAGCTATCCTTGGCACAAGACAGCAACGCTGGAACTGAAGAAAGCTGACTGGCCTTATTTTGCCGAAAAATTGGAAGATATTTTTATTCAACACGGGAATGGTAGTGGAATATCTATGGAGGATTTCACCTCAATAGTCTTGGATCGTGCAGCAAGGTGTATCCCACGTACTTCTGGCAAGCCTCGACGCGCGCCCGTGCCGTGGTGGACGGAACAATGTCGGGAGGCCATTCGTGCTCGCCGACGTGCTTTCCGAAACTTTGACCGCAACAATACGTCGGCAAACCTGATAGCTTTCCAACAAACCAGGGCAGCCGCACGGCGTACCATCCTGGAAGCCAAGAGAGCGTCATGGCGACAATATGTTGGTAACCTGAACCGGCTCACTCCTACGACACAGGTATGGTTCCAGATAAAACGAATATCCGGACGCTCTAGATCGACGCCACTGCCAGTGTTGCACGTCGCAGGTGACACTATCACACAACCCCTGGACGTGGCGAACATTATTGCTCGCACCCTCGCCGACCGAAGCCTAAGTTTCCATTTAAATTCCAATCTTAGTCAACACGCGACTCGCTCCGAAGCATCGACAATCGACTTTACCACCATCGAAACACGTAGGTATAATGAGCTATTCTCGATTGATGAGCTACCATCATAAATTGATGTACTGCGCCCCGTGGCCGAGGGACCGGACAGCATGCATAATGAAATGCTCAGACACCTCCCCATATCTGGACTTGAAGCACTTTTAGCATGTTACAACTTTCTTTGGAGGAGCGGCAGATTTACACATTCTTGGCGTGAAGCGACTGTCATTCCTATATTGAAGCCCGACAGGACCGGTTTTGACCCCTTGCAGTACCGACCGATATCCCTGACATCATGTTTGTGCAAACTGATGGAGAAGATGGTGAGTGTGCGCCTCACGTGGTTCCTGGAACAGCAGAACTTTTTTAGCTACGCCCAGTCTGGTTTTAGGAAGAACCGGTCCACACTTGACCACCTACTGACGCTAGACGCCGCGATTCGCGCCAGTTTTAAGGAAAACGACGAATTTAGGGGCAGTGTTCTTTGACATTAAGGGCGCCTACGACACGACAAGGAAACAAGCCATTCTTTTGAAGCTTTGGAAGTGTGGTGTGCGTGGTTTTATAGGACGTTTCCTTCAGAACTTTCTCACAGACCGAACATTTCGTGTCCGTGTTGGAAACTCAATGTGAGATCGGTTGACACAGTTCAACGGTATCCCGCAGGGAAGCGTTCTAAGTGTGGCTTTATTCGCATTGATGATTAACGACATAGGAGATGGTCTGCCTTGTGGCGTTACGAAGTCGTTTTTCGTTGATGATGTGGCAATTTGGTGTTCGGCATCGCGTTAATCTTCGACGTAAAGGCGGCTACAGCTCGCTACATCTCAGCTAGAAAAGTGGGGCAATTTGAATGGTTTCCGTTTTTCTACACATAAAAATGTTGGAATGCATTTTTGTCGCCGCCGTAGTTGCGAGGACTTGAAAATAAAGCTCTTTGGGGAGGATATTCCATTTTTAGCCGGCAGCTAGGGTTTTTGGGTATGATGTTTGATCGCCGCCTTACATACAAGGACCATCTGAAAGCGCTGCGGGAAAAATTATCCAAGTCTCTCAACATCATGAAGTGTGTTGCCCGCACTGCCTACGGGGCAGATAGGGCAACCCTATTACTTCTGTACCGGTCGCTGATCCGGTCGAAACTTAACTATGATTGTTTTATCTATGGCTGCGCCAGTGCCTCGAGCAAACGCGTACTTGACACTGTTCACCATGCTGCCCTGCGTATAGCCACGGCAGCATTCTGTACCTCTCCGGCAGCAAGCCTTCTAGCAGATGCTGATGAGGCACCGCTTGCCCTGAGACGAGACAAGCTGGGACTCCAGTATGCCTGCAGGATTAGACAGTTCCCCTGAATACGGCATACAAGGCCCTGTTTGAGCACCGCACGCTTGCGCTGTTCAGTGTTGCACGTCGCAATGTTCTACCCCCATTATGTGGGCGGTTGCGTGAGCTAGTGGTAGGGGGCGGTATCCAGCTGCGCAGCATTCGGAAGATGACAACGCTGCCCTTTCCCCCTTGGGAACTGGTGCAGCCGTCAGTAGACATAGTACTGTCTGAGGCTCATAAAGACGAACTTATCCCGGAATTATTTCGACAGAAAGCCATAGAACATATTGACACCTACCACACATGTACTGCCACTTACAGAGACGGGTCTAAAACTGTGGACGGTGTAGGTTGTGCATTTGTAAGTGGAGTCACCACCAGATCGTTTACTCTGCCTCCCGTGCAACGGTTTACACCACCGAATTCATGGCAATTACGAAGGCATTCATCGAAGTAGTGAACGATATTAACCACGTTATACTCTCTGACTCTCTAAGTAGCCTTAGTGCGATAAAGACGTTTTATCCCAGTGACCCCATAGTTCAAGATGTTGTAGTGCGACTAACTAAGCTTAAACGACCGATAAAAAATGTAACACTGCTTGATTCCCAGCCACGTCGGAATACCGGGAAACGAGTTGGCTAACCAATCAGCGAAACGTGCTGCACGAAGCCAATTGCACCCGTTCGCTTCCTCTCCCCGCAGCACACTTCGGTCAGACAACTAATACGTTCTTCCAGGAAAAACGTCAATATCTTTGGAACTTATCTGGCCGAAACAAACTGAGAACCATTAAACTAAATCTAGGGCGGTGGGAGTCATCGTCAAGAATTTCACGTAGGGAGGAGGTAGTGCTCGCCAGGATAAGGATAGGACCCACCTATGCCACCCACGGCTACCTGTTGCAGAATTAGGACAGACCGATGTGCGCTCCTTGTGATGTCCCATTAACGGTCCGACGCATCCTTCTGGCGTGCCTTCGTTTCGCAGCCGAACGAAGACGACACTTTGAAAGAGAGGTATCCGCACTGACGATGACAAATCTTCTTGGTGATGGGTCACGTGTGATTCAGAATGGACAACTATTCGAGTTTCTGTCGCTAATACGATTTGCTGTCATATAAAGACAAAGACATAAAAGATTAGTGCAACTATGAGCCACAAGGGCCCTTCTTGGTTGCACTCTACACTGAACCAGTTGCCCACCAAATCTGTCAATCAGCCCTCCCTGTAATACTGAAAAGCAAGACCTCTATTCTTATAATGATTGTCTATGCTGTTTTTAAAGATGTTCAATGTGCTGCTACTGACAATGTTTTCTGGCAGCTGGTTCCAGTGTTCTACTACCCCGTTGGTGAAGAAAGTTTGCCTTAACCTTGTTCTGCTGTGGTTCATTTGAATTTTGAATTTGTCACCTCTAAGTGTATCATTTCTGTTCAATTCAAACATTTCCCCAAGGTATCCCCTCTCCAGACCATGGACAAATGTAAATACCTCGATGAGATCTCCTCTCAGCCTTCTATATCTAAGTGAATACATATTCAATTTCTACAATCTTTCCTCATATGCCAGGGTGCTTATGCCATTAACCATTTGTGTACCCCTCTTTTGTACTCTCTCTAAAAGCCAACAATATTTTTCATAGCTAGGAGACCAGGCTTGGATGCAGTATTCCAAATATGGCCTGACATATGCACGGTAAAGCTTCCTGATGACTTCCTCACTTCTGTATGATACATTCCTATTTATTGCCCCGAGCATTCTCAGTGCCTTCTTCCTGGCTTCCTTGGTCTGTTCTGATGCCCCCAGTTTTGTGTTTAGAATAACACCTAAATCCTTCTGTTGAGTTACTGATAGCACTTGGCCACCCATCAAGTATGGAGCCTTCATATGCTGCTTACCCACATGCATGATTTTGCACTTATCAAAAGTAAATTTCATTTGCCATTCTTCGGACCACTTCACAAGTTCGTCTAAGTCTTTTTGCAGCCAGATATGCTCATCTTGTCCTGTTATTGCCCTAAAGACCTTCAAATCATCCGCAAATTTCAAAACTTTACTGCTTAGGCAACTTTCAATGTTATTTGCAAATATAATGAACAGTAGTGGCCCCAGTACTGCCCCCTGGGGAACTCCACTAAGAACATTTTGCCATGATGACTTTGTACCATTTAGCACCACTCTTTGCTGTCTATCTGAAAGCCACAACTTTATCCATTTTAAGATGCTACCTGCAATACCATGGGACTGAAGCTGTATCATTCACCGTTTATGGGGTACCTTGTCAAAGGCCTTACTAAAGTCAAGATATGCTACATCAACCTGATTTCCCTGATCAAATTGTTCTGTGGCGAAGTTCAAAAAGTCCAAGAGGTTTGTGAGACGCGATCGTCCTTTTCTAAACCCATGTTGAGTATCTTGAATCAATCTGCTACCTTCCAGATAACTAACTATTCTATTCTTGATAATTTATTCGACTACCTTGCAGACTAGTGAGACTTCCTGGCCTATCGTTTTCAACTTTCCCTCTTTCTCCTTTCTTGAAAATAGGAACTACATTTGCCCTTTTCCAATCGGTTGGAATTTCATTTTGTGAAACTGATCTACAAAATATTATACTAAGTGAAAATGCCAGTTTCTTTTCCCGCAACACCCTAGCATAAATTTCATCAGGTCCTGCTGCCTTGTTTCGCTTTATTTTCCTCATATGATTGTAAACAACATCACTATCAATCAAATCAACATCATTTGTCAGATCACGTCACTGAACTATGGTGTACGGTCGGCAGATTGGTCATATCTTCCAATGTACATAAACACTGATTTAAACTACTTGCTCAGCTCCTAAACCATCTCACTACCCTCACCCAATGTAGTCCCGTTTACTTCCAGTGGACCAATTGTGCTAGAAACTACTCAGCTTGTAGAAACTAAATAATTTTTTACTGTCCCCATTACAGTTTCTAGCTACATCCAGTTCTTTTGCTCGCTTTGCTGCTCTGAATTTTTGCTTCACAGTGTCTCTAGCTTTTCGATACGCCTTTAGATTAACGACATTTGAGGCTTCTTTAAACACTCTAAATGCAGTTTTCTTAGCCTTAATTGCTTTTATCAAGTCTGGTGTAAGCCATGCTGGCTTTCCTACCCTTCTCTTGCGTCTTTGCTTTGGGGGACATGTCTAATCTGAATTTCCTTCAAGTAAGATCTGAACTTTTCTCACATTTCACAGGCATTTAAATTGGAGAATTCTTCTTCCCATCTAATGGCACTTAAAGCCGCTCTCATGCAGTCAAAGTCTGCTCTGTTGAAGTTTGGAACCTTTACCAAATTATCCTTGATAATTTCCCCTACATGTGCCTTGAATCTAACTATGTTATGGTCACTTCTTCCCAGAGTTTCGCCTACAGTCAAGTCTTGAACCAAGTCACTTAAATCGGATAATACAAGGTCCAAGAATGAACCATGCGTGTTAGGTTCCGATACAAACTGGTGTAAGAACAGGTCCTCTTCAAGGCATTTCCCAAACATTTTGCAGGATGGGGAGCCAACACCAGCATTTTCATAACCTTTTATATTAAAGTCACCAAGAATAAAGTACTTCCTCTTAAAGTTTCTACTGATTTCCTCACAAACCACTTTGTGAAGCTCCAGTTGCTGAGAATGTGGCAGGATTCCTGATCGGTAGAAAGCTCCTATCCTAAGAGTATTGCTGTGGCCTTTCCCCATAGTGACATCAAGCCAAATGGACTCCACAGACACATTTTTATCCCCTCCTCCTACTTTTTGAGAACTGAATAAGCTATTCATATAGAGCATTACACCACCCCCTTTCATTGCTGGACCCCTATTGCACGAAAACATATTGTATCCCTGGATCTCATACTCCTGTAAGTTATCTCCAAAATACCCTTCACTGACCCATGCCGCCGTAATGCAAACAAAATCTGGTTCCTCCTCAGCAACATAACACTTGAACTCATCAAATTTGGAACGGATACTCTGATAATTAGGCATCATACACTTAACAAATGCTCCATAACCACCTTTGGCCTTTTCATACTGAGGAGTTCTTTTATCACTACATGAACTATCACTCTGTCCCCTTGAACTGCTGCTGTCCCTATTTGCAGACTTTGGGGTTATATTGCCTTGGCTGACACTATTGAAATATTTCTGAGTTGGCAATGCAATTTCCTCCCTCCCCACCCCATTTCCTAGTTTCCCTGAAGGGTATGCTCGTACACTTTGCCTAACACATGGACCCCCTTCTCAGAGAAGTGCAGGCCATCCCTCTGATAGAGGTCCCACGATGCATAAAACCTGCTCCACTCGTCTACAAATGTAAAGCCTAGCTCATGGCAGAGTTTTCCTACCCTGGCGTTAGCTGCCAGTGCCCTAGAGCTCCACTCAGGGGAGGCTCTAGCCCTAGGCAAAATTGCTGTTACAATGACTCTATTGGTACCCTTCAGGGTGGCCAGAAGGGTACTCCCGCTCCCGCTGTACTCCCGCAGAAGCTCCTCACTCCTAGCAGGACCTATGTTATTTACCCCTACATGCACTATGGCTGTGTTAACACGCGCCCTGGAGGGCCTCTGAAAATAACGCGCACTGGAGGGGGCGGATTACGCCCCCCTCTAAGATCTCAGCTCCTATGAAGGCTAGAGCAACAAAATTAACAGGGTGGATGGGCACGATAGTGAACTCTATTGTGTGCAAAGTTCATGACCTTAGGTCAATATCTTCAAGGTCAAATTAGGTCAAAATAGCAAATGTTCTGGCTTTGCGTGGTTTGGCTTATGGATCTCTGTGGTTGTGTTTAAGTGCTCCAAAATTGCCATTAATGATGTTTTGGGCATTACTAATGATGCAATACAGATGTCAGATCCGCCATTTGACCTAAGGTCACCTATATAGGAGAACTTTAATAGGTCATTGCCTGCTCCAGTTACCGGAACCGGGCTCCCATCCCGACTGCTCCGTTGGGCGGCTCGGCACAATCGGCTTCGCAAGAAAAGGAGTGAAATACATGAATAAAGTATGGAAACGCTTAGGCACACAATGACAAACAGTAGATTTCTGGATGCATAGGGAGTAACCTGTAAAGTGACATCAATCGCATGACAGTCATTTGCATTTATGACACATTCCAGTTGACCAAGTTTGGTTCCATTAGCCTATCATGAACTTGACCTAACTTGACCTCGGCAACCTAACATAACTTTTAAATTATATAGCATAACAATATGCATCAAACAAGTCTCTAGTGTTGTCAAGAGCACTTCCGGGAAGCGCATCATATACGGGAAGCGCATCAGCGACGATATTTGTGATCTGGCGCAGATATATTTTTTTTTACTTTAGCGACCCATAACGATAAAAAAAAATTCGGTCGATTTTCATTTTTCTTCATTTCAACAACGCGCAGGTCATTTATTGGCAGGTACACAAACAATGGCGCATATCGGCCGGTAAAATCTGGGGTTATCTACGAAAAACCGGAGGGGTGGGCGGATTTCGCCTCCCCCCCTCCAGGGCGCGTGTTAAACTGGTGATCACTGGTGACCTGTGCCACCACAGGTACCAGGTCCTTCACCTTGGCACCAGGCCTGGTGATGCACCTCCTGTCCCTCCTGTCTTTACAAAATATCCGCTCTAAATGTCGCACACGAGAGTCTCCTAGGACCAGCACTGACTCCTTACTACTACTATCCTGGGGGCAGTCATCCAATGCCGGGAACATATTTGATGTTAATATGCCTGCCCGCTGGGCCGTTCGGCTAGACTTCCTCCCGCTCCCACCACCTGCCACCTGCCACTTACTGACCCTTTCCTTAGGTTCGCCTCTCCAAATCCTCCACCCCCTGACCTCATATGATGTCCCTGCTACGGAGTGACCCCTTGTTGCTTTATCTTGCCTACCCTGCTAACAAGGGCAGCCTTGAGCTTGGAAAGCTCTGCCTTAAGGGTCCTAATCTCTTCCTCTAGTGCCTGCATCCTGGTCGAAACCATCCTAAACGCTGCAGCTTATGCCTTGATTTAAATTCAAATTAACTCGCTAAACAACCGACAAAAAAGCCAACTATCATTCACTATAAATCGCTACCTCCTATACTGTCAGTTAATTATCTGAGTACCTCAAGAGAAGCAGAAACTATTAAACAATTGTTGTTGTTTTTTGTTGTTAAAAAAAATGTATAATCTAATTGTCTTCCACACAGGTAGACAACTATATGAATATCCCTTTTGATATCACTTATGGCTAGACAGAAAAATGAACAGTCACACTCGTTTGGGGTGTGACTGTTTGGGCATAGTGAGTGGTCCAGGGAGGTAAATATATCGGTCTCGTTTGGGCATAGTGAGTGCTCCTTAAACGTGAAAGTAATCCTGGACGGAACATAAAACCTAGGTAGACAGGAACGTAGTTATGGGCGCTATATGATCAACATGGTCGATGCGCCCTAAAGCCCAAATAAGTAACTAACTAACTGTTTGTTCACACAACACCGAAATGCCCTGCACTTTAATGAAAAAGGAACGCAACTCGGTTGAAAACTTCGCCAAGAAATGGCCGATCCAGACTTCACTGCGCGTCTCAGGCTTGACCGCTTCCGGATACCCCATATCTGACGTCATCACTACGAGGTTTTTTAAGCAAAGACATCATTTAACTGAAATTTAATCAGGTAGGAAATATACCTCTTATGGGCAAAATACCTCATTTTTGTATACGAAATATTACATACGTATTTTTCGCAACGATATACCCATTACGTGAAACTTGTCCATTACAACCTACATAATGCGTGCCACTTAATTTTCAGTGACTCCTGTCTTTAGCAACTTTCTCTCCCATACAATTGCTTTCCTCTGTCCTACAATTTCTTTGGAGCCCTCCCACTGTCTTGTTTGTAACAATATTTATCTTTCCAGATGCGTGACCTGAAGGCTGTTGGAACCAAATTTTGGCATGTGATGTACCCCAAAGAGAAGGCGACTCTGTTGAAGGAATGTAAGGGCACAATGTTTTCTATCACGGCATGTTGCATTCTAGATATTCCTCGCTAAGTTGTCTCAATCGGACAGAGAGTCCCGATACCAACCATTATTTGGTATCATTGGAGCACTATGCTCGTAATTGTAGGATGACCGTTGCAGCGAACCACCAGAGCTTCTAAAATAAGCTGACCCACCATTGGAGTGGTGGTTTACCCGAAACCGTAAGATTTCCCAACCTGAAAGGAATAAAGGTCACGCGTGCACGGGGAAGGATGCCTGAGGTGAATATCGGCGCGCCGTAAAGCACCACCACCGCCGCCACCACCGCCGCCGCTTGCTTTCACGATTGATACAGTTCCTGTGTTGCATCCTTGATAACAATTCAAACGTTTTGTTCGTTGTAAGAAGCCATCGCTTTAAAACTATTATTTAATACGCCAATGTGTTAAATAATTGACTTGATTCGGTAGTTTTTCCGAGCACTGTACTTGTCACAGATGGATTAGTTCGAAAGTTATTGTCTACCATAAGTGGAAATTGTGATGATAGGCCCATTAGTAATCAAAATTGGTAGCCTGGAATCGCTTATCATGACAGTATGCCGAAAGATATGTGCCACTATTTCTGTTTTGTTATATTTTTTGCCTTGCGAAGCACGTTGCGTCTCGCGCCGTTGAGGTGTAGGGACGGTGGTTCAACCAGGGATGTTATGCTATATATTTTTTGTCTTCATGCGTGAAAATTATTCCTTCAATCAACTTCACAACTCGCGTTGGGATTTCCCATGTCATGTGCCGAAAAAATGTACGTGTACGTCCGTCCGTTACGCATTTTCCTTCATCCCTGGAATTGCTTCTTTACATCGCTTTCCTACATCGGACACCTAGATCAAAATGATCATGAGAACAGTGCCTTGCACCTTCACTATTGCCATGCGTGTGATTATTAAAGACCGGATTCTCAGCCAGCAGTCCATTCGCCTGACGTTGACACCACTCACTTGCAGGGGACCTGTGGGGTCCGCTGATCCTGTGCACGGTGCTGGCCGTGATGCTGCAGGGTGACCCCAACGGGGGTGGCTCGTCCCCCACCGGCAACGACGGCGGTCCGGAGTTCGCCGAAGTGTTTGTCATCGTCTGGATTGGTTCGGCTGTGGTCACACTGAACACAAAGCTTCTCGGAGGATCTATGTGAGTGGTGGTATTTGTGAGTAGGTCGAGGTTTTGAGTTTGTCGGGTTGAGTTTGTCGGGAGGCCCATGTAAGTCATGACAATAAAATTTGTCCTTTCCTCAGACAAATTTGCCTAAATTTGCTCATTATACTATAAATTCCCCACCAAAATTTGGCCGTTACGTTGACAAATTCGGTCACTGCCTAAAAAGGGCAAAAATGGAGAAGAAAGGGACAAAGGAAAAAAATGTAACCGACCACAAAAATGTCAAACCAGCCAAACTCCTTTGTACATTGCCACCACATTTTTCCGAACAACTGAGCAAACTCGATAATCATACGCAAATGTTTTTAAAGGAATGTTATAATGCTCCAAGCTCTCGTTTCATTCAAAGTTTTTTTCCATTCAATAGTTCTTTTCTCTTTGCTGCTTGTTCTTTATGTTAACAGGCTTCTTGTCTTGATATATATATATATATATATATATATATATATATATATATATATATATATATACATGTGTGCTTGTTTGGAGGATGCCATCACATTATCACAACTATTGAAATCAGTGTAAAATAATTGACGATGTGGCCTGGAAATTCACAGTTAATGGAATTGTGCTTTTTCTTCCTTGTCTTAGGTTTTTATGAGTTTGCCACATGATGTATGGGCTGTCATCACGACTGGGAAATACTGTAAAATGCATCTGACTGAAGTGAAAGTCATTCCGCTTTTTTAATCCTTAAGTGGCGATCCTTTATTTTCTTCCAATCTTTCCCTATTCCGAAGCAACTTCCTTCTTAATCCACACAGTTAATGGTGAAGTCATTTTAGGACACTGATTGAAATCGATACGTTTTCTCACTGCCCCCAGTAACGTCAGTATTTCTGTTGTGCAAGGGAAGAGATGCACAAAGTCTGGATTTTTTAGAGCTGTTTTCTTGTTTGATCGATGCTCTTGTTTGTTAGAGTATAGGTTCGTGAGTTAGCCTACCTGGTTTAAAAGTTTCTCTCAGTGTAATTGCATGGATTTGTGTGTACAATTTTTGTTAGTTGTGAATTGTACTCAACAATGTTTTCACCTTTGCGACAATCATGGAAGGCCCTCAATGCCAAGTGAGCAATCCAAAGGCATATTTGCTTGTATGAATGCGACAGAAAAACGTGCACGGCACGTACGCCTTTTTGAATTTGCTACAAGGACGAAAAATCCTTCGAGAAAAGTGTATCACCGACGTCTGCCTGCTTTCCCTGTTATGCCTTGAATTGATAAGGCAAAGAGCTCGTGCCCCATAGGAGACGTGTTTGTGCCCCATGTGCACAAACACGTCTTTATTCCTATGTAGGCCATAGTTGTCTGATGCCTACTTCCATGAATTGGAGGAAGTTGGTTGGTTATTGGTTTTACGACACATCGACCGCTGGGCGATGTGTCATGTAGCGTCGCCAATCTCGAATTGGAGCAAGTAAAAATGCCCAGAAACCAGAAATGTTAATCGATGTAGCTGTATATTTGTGGGAAAAGAAATTATCATACTAAAGGTGGATTGAAGCGTGTTATTCTTCGGCTAAATGTTACCTGATCATATCTGAACATTGTGTAACTTCAAACTTCTCCTAATTTTCCCTACGCAAAAAGAAATAACCATTGAATTGATTGTGCCACAAAAAGTGCTTATTCTTTCCGTGAAGAAAATCTCGGACACTGCTATTGCACCTGAAGACTATGAATTTTTTTTCCAAGTAACGATATGCTAAGTCACTACTTATGGTGGCAAAGCATTACTCACATCTATGTTACTGCGATCGGGAAAACCATGATGCTAAAAATTGTTTGCCGTTTTGTTTCCCGACCCGTACGTACTCATGGCTGGGAACGAAAGGCATATGCGGGGCAATATTTTTGTCCCCAAGTGCCAAACATAATGTTGAAAGGGAAATAAAGGGTTTGGTGCCCATACGCCTTTCGACCATTGTCATGGCGGAAAGGGAAGAACATCTCATATCCGTGTAAACGTCATTTTACCATAGTCGTATCTGGAACAGTTAAGTGGGAAAAGTCGCATTCGTCCTTGTTTTCGTGTCGCCAACCTTTAGCAAAAATTACCATACGTTTTAACCTTTTCTTTTTAATAACTCAACCTGCTCGGATAGGTTAGCCTGAATGGGAGTTCCAAATGATATCCGCCTAGTCAGGATGGATCGAATGACACCAAAAGCACTTTTTTAACCGGCACTCGTTCAATTTTGTTTCCACGGCAGATGAGACCTGGCCCCAAAACAACCGACTCGATTTCTGTACTGTTGGTGACCGTGCATGCTTGAATACCGCGAGCTCCTCAGGTATCCCCTCTCCCAGCTATAGTCGGCCCGGTGGGCGGGTTTAACCGGGCATTCGGGCGTCAGCTCCTTCTTCCAGAGCGTGTGCGTGCTAGGCTACTGCCTGTTCCCGACCATCGTGGCGCTGCTGCTGTGCTGGCTGGTGCTGCTGTTCCCGCAGTCTGTGGCGCTGTTCGCGCTGCGCCTGCTGTTCACCTGCGTGGGCTTCGGCTGGGCCACATACGGTGAGCGCGGCGGGCACTCGGAGCACCGCATTGTCACGACGACATAACACTGGCGTCCATTCGGAGCACCACATTGTCACAGCATATCAATGGTGCCCACATGGCGGCTACCGGGGGCATTACATTGTCACAACCTGACACTAGTGCCCACTCGGAGCACCACATTGTCGCGACGGCTCAACACTGGTGCCCATACGGCCGCCACTCGGAGCACATGGATACAATTTCGCGAATGGTTCATGCTTATCAAATTTAAGTTTGTGCGCGATGTAGTATTGACTCATAGACGCCAATTCTAGATTGTCTTCCAGTACACGTAATGTGTGTACTGGAACGTATAAGTCCATGCAACAGAAGTAAGTCGCTTTTTTGCAATAGTAAAGCCATACTATCTGTCGGTGGTGTCGTACAGAAGTAGCGCTACGTAAAATATATTTCAGCAATTCAGTCGCGTAGGTGTCATGGAGGTTTTATCGTGCGCAGGCTATGATCTATAGCAGTCTTTATAGTGGAAGTCATGTAATAGTTCTGGTGGCAACAGTTTTTGTAGCTGAAGTCTGATGGATGACCAGATGAATCTTTATCTGATGGCTGGAGCCGGCTAGTCACATGTGGTTTTAGTCGTCTGGTGCCTTAACACGTGGCCTGGAGGGGGAGGCGAAGTCCGCCCACCCCTCAGGTTTTTCGTAGATAATTCCAGACCTTACCTGGCGATATGCGTATACGCCATTGTTTGCGTACCTGCTTAGAAATGACCGGCGCGTTGTTTAAAGCAAGAAAATCGAAAATCGGCTGATTTTTTCCGAGTTAGGGGACGGTAAAGTAAAAAAAAAAATCAAGCGCACCACAAAAATCGGCGGTGATGCGCTTCCAGTATATTGGGAATAGGGAAGTGTTCTTGGCAACACTAGCGACTTGTTTGACGTATATTGTTATGCTTTACATTTTGAAAGTCATGTTAGGTCACCGAGGTCAAGTCAGGTCAAGTTCTTGGTAGGTTAATGGAACCAAACTTGGTCAACCCGAATGTTGTCATAAGTGCAAATGACGGCATGCGATTGATGTCACCTTGCATGTTACTCCCTACACATCCTGAAAACTACTGTTTATCATTGTTGTCTGAGTAGTCGGGCGGGCGGCCCCGTTTCGTTAACTGGAGCAGGTAATGACCTCATAAAGTGCTGTTATATAGGGGGCATTCCACGTCAAATCGCACAAGAACTGGCTATTTTGAACCCGACCCTCTCCGATTTTGATGAAAATTGATACACCTGTAGTGCCAAGTGAACGAACCTCACACGCCAATTTTCAGCCCTGGGTGACCTCTGGGGTCAGATTTAGAGGTCATCCTAGGTCGCCTATTTTTACCGACTTTACAACAATCAAATGCATATATCTTAGATGTTCATTAACTTAGCGGAACGACATTGGTGTTAAAGTGCGCAGAAACCCTTGGCCATTCAGAAATATGGCAAAAGTTGCACGTGACCTCTCCGTGACCCTTGACCTAACGAGGTCAAAGTATACAAATGCATTTTTATATATGTTTGCCTGCCCCTAATTCGACGAAACGTGGCTGAATTAATGGTCGTGATATTATCTAAGAACGTGCAAAAAAGAAAGGCGGAGACTCTAAAACTCTTTGAGATATCGGCCTTTGAGTAGGTATTGTCATAGGACCAAATCGAAGCATGCCCCGAGGCTATTTACCATATCATCGATGATAACTCTGGTTTCCTTGGTTCGATTATCGTCAAATTTGGTGGGCAAGTCATCGGTGGCAAGCTGAACTATTTTCCAGATTTTCAAGTTGAGCTGTCCTCACATGACCTGGCAGTGACCTCTCCATTACAAGCCAACAGGGAAACACAAATATTCTCCTGAACAAAAAACGCTGAATTTGGCTCGTACAGGCTATATTACCTAGTTTTAGGTTAGGCTACTCCAAACGAGCCAAGTTTGATTTTGAACAAGTGTCCTCTGCAAGGTCACGTGAGGTCACTATGAGGTCATGTCACACTTTCGTCAATAACATTATATAGAATCAAGATATAAAAATAATTTTAATGCCACCGAGATCCTCTGGTTAATCATGATGTATAATATGATCTAGCTAGGCCATCACTTGACCTCGGTTTAGGGTGACCTGGAGGTCAACTGGGGTCAGGATCAAATGTTCAGCTAGCTAAGTCATGTGATACATCAATCAACGCGGCCTGACGAGGAAAATACGATTGTAACAAAATTATATTTCTATCTTTATTTTGGCAAAAGTTATTCGCAAAAAAATATGTTTCCTCGGTTTTTATAGCCTGAATATATTGTTTCAGCTCTCGTGCGTTTCGTGCTAACATTTTATCGGGAGGGCCAGTAAATTGTTCTGAGATGCAAATAGCCGCGACCATAAAACAAGTTGAACAGCAGTACAGTATATTCACGAAGAACTACCAACCTTTTTCGCCACACGTACCTCACGGCCCGTCTCGCTGCCGGAAAACCATCTCACAACCACCATACCATTACGTGGAGACGGAGTAACACGATGGACATTCCTTGTTCCCGGTATTGTGTGAGCAGCTGCGAATCTGTCATTCAACGCTTTGGTTTCTTTGACCCACTCGGTTTTGGGAAAATACTCCAGCACGTGCCGGTGGCATGGTCTTTTACAAACTGATAAAACTGGTCCGGGGTCTCAATCAGAGTTCCTTGCAGACTTGCCTTTTTAGCTAACCTTTTCAACGTCCCACCAATGCCATCACACGGTCCCTTTCCGTGAGCGGTTGCGAAGAAATTCCACTCGGCGTCTATTCCAAATTCGACGGAATGCTCTGCCAAATTTAGGAAATTCTTACAATTTTTGTATTGCGAGGCAGCCCCATCTGAAAAATAAAATATCTTCGGGGGCGCTGGCCTAATTCTTCTTCCAGGCGCTCAATGAGTTTTCCTTGAAACAGGTGGACAGCCACAGTATCATGCGTCAGGCAGTCGGAAATGGCAGAGTAAGAAAAATGTTTGAGGTCCCCTGCGTTGTTTCGCCAATAAGCCACAAACGGATGGATTGTCACCTGCAGTTTGTTCCAGTGATGGGACTGTACCTCATCATGTGTAACCATAGCGTAGTTTTCGGAAAAATCTCCAATAACAATTACCTCTGCAGGAGCTAGTGTTTCCTTTAGGCCTTTCAGATAATTGCCTTGGGCACGGACGACAAAATCATGCTTTACAAGTATTTCCAGCTGCTCGCAAAATGATCGCACAAAATCTTCAGAAGTTTGCGTAACCACCTCTAAGGTGGACCTATCAGTATTAGTCCACTTTCGGTACTCAATGTTATCGATTTCTCGGTTATCATACTCAGCCAAAATTTGTTCGCCGAATTCCGACACTTTTGGGCATTCTTCACATTTACGCTCCTTACAAAGCAACGATGGCGGGTTACACTGAACCTGAGCCAAACAATGATGATAGGATGCCAGCTGAACCCCATTCACAGTGATGTCGCTTACCTTGCCACCAGCCATCATTAACTTCACGTTCTCATGATGCACGCATACGCACACACAATGGGTACCGCTCGCACTTGCCAGTACACATTCCCCCGGACGTAGCTCCGCAAATTTGGAAAAACCTATTTTTGTTGCGGGTACAGATCCTTAAAACACCGATAGGCCTCTTTTAGGTTGCAGAGGATAAGGCGTTTCTGTACTCGCTCCCTTTTGCCTGTAATTTTGCTCCGGACAGAAACGAAGTCTTTAGTTCCAGGCATTGCACGACTCACGTCTTCGCTTCTGTAGAAATCCCTCACTAGTTCTGCAGTCTCACTTTTAAGCACTTTTCCAGGCCTCGGATTCGGAACCGAGAGGCACCCTGACACTTCTTGCAAGCGTTTGGCGCACCTTGCTTGATGGTGCGACGCAAATTTGACGATAATCGGACGAAGGTAACCAGAGTTATCATCGATGATATGGTAAATAGCCTCGGGGCATGCATCCATTTGGTCCTATGACAATACTCAAAGGCCGATATCTCAAAAAGTTTTCAAGTCTCCGCCTTTCTTTTTTGCAGGTCCTTAGATAATGTCACTACCATTAACATAGCAGTTTCGTCGAATTAGGAGCAGGCAAACATATATAAAACTATATTTGTATACTTTGACCTGGTTAGGTCAAAGGTCACAGGGAGGTCACGTGCAACTTTTGCCATATTTCTTAATGGCCCAGGGCTTCTGCGCACTTTGACACCAATTTCATTCCGCTAAGTCAAATAACACCTGAGATATTTGCAATTTATTGATGTCAAGTCGGTTAAAAATCGTGACCTAGGATGACCTCTAGATCTGACCCCAGAGGTCACTCTGGGCTAAAAGTTGGCGTGTGGGGTTCTTTCACTTGGTACTGCAGGTGTACCAATTTTCATCAAAATCGGAGGGGGTCGGGGAATTTCTTGTGCGATTTGACGTGGAATGACCCATAGGTGACTTGAGGTCAAATTCTGGGTCTATCATCTGTATGGCATCATTGGTAATGTTCAAAACATCATTGATGGCCATTTTGGAGCATTCAACCACAATCACAGCGGTCCATAACAATGACAAGCCAAGGCAGGCAAAACCAGAACATCTTGACCTCATTTGACCTCTAAGATGTTGACCTAAGGTGATTAAGTTTGCACAAAATAGAGTTCACCACCGTACCAATCCACCCTGCGAATTTCGTTGCTCTAGCTTTGATAGGAGCCGAGATATTGGAGGGGGGCTGAATCCGCCCTCCCTTCAGTGCGCGTAATTTTCAATTGAGTACCTCCCTCTTCTCGATTATTATAAATGACATTGGCAACTCACTTCCTTCGTCAATCGGAAGGTGATGATTTCGCGATATGGTCTTGCAGCTCAACTCCTTTCATGGAACAACAGCTGCAGCTTGTAATTTCTCGACTCGAAAAGTGGGAACATCAGAATGGTCTCAGGTTTTCCACAGCAAAAACGGCAGCAATCCATTTCTGCCGACGCCGAAGTAATTGTCTGGACATGACTCTTAAGCTGTGCGGACATGACGTTCCATCGGTACAAATGGCTCGTTTTCTTGGAGTGCAGTTTGAGGACCGCCTTACATACAGATATAATTTAAAAACGCTCCGTGACAAGTGTTTTAAAGCAATGGCCATATTTAAATGTGTGTTCCGAATGTTATACGGTGCTGACAGAAAGACTGCACCTGCACTATTGTAATCTCATCCGTTCTAAGCTTCACTATGCATGTTTTATATACGACGGAGCGTGTGTCGCCACTAAGCGAATGTTGGACCCAGTGCACCACGCTGCGGTGAGAATAATTACTGGAGCTTTTCGTACATCACTAACGGTCAGCGTACTAGCGGATGCTCACGAACCGCCGTTGTCCATGAGGCGTGAGATGCTGGGTCTCCGATACGCCTGCAAAATACATTTCCCGACACACCCAACATATTCAGCGGTGTTCTCCCGTGAAATGCATGCGGTCCTTCGTGACCAAGTTAGGAGAGGAACGCCATACTGTGTTGGAATGAGGACGCTCCTGAGGAAAATACTACTTCGAATGCAAGGAATTAGGCAGTATGAGCAAATGACTACTCCCCCTTTGAAATTTATATCCCCTTCCATTGACATCTCCCTCGCTGTCGAGAGAAAACAAGATTGACAAAAGAGGAGCTACTATCACGCACATTAGAGCACATTTCTTCAGTATACCATGGCTACGTCGCCACATACACAGATGGTTCAAAGACAGACACAGGCGTGGGTAGTGCCTTCGTTAGAGGTTCCACCACAAGGCGTTTCCCCTACCGCCACACGCCATGGTCTTCACTGCCGAGTTGATAGCCATCAGTAAAACCCTATCATACATCGAGGTCGACGACTAGGATATACATCTTATTTTGATTGACTCTGAGCAGTATTTTAGCCTTACGCAGTTTTACCCAGCAACATGTCATTGTACAAGACATTTTATCGCAACTTACTTCGATACATCACATGGGAAAACAAGTAACACTTTGTTGGATCCCAGCACATGTCGGAATACGAGGCAACGAACTGGCCGATCAAGCTGCAAGGCGTGCAGCAGGAGCACCAAGTAGACGCGCGCTTCCGCTCCCAGCTAGTGGTCACTACCCAATTATCCCATCATTTATTCTTAGACAGTGGCAGGACAGATGGGATCAAGTGGAGTCGAACAAATTAGAGCAAACCACACCTAGCGCTGTGGTCCTCGCCCTTCAGCAAAACTAGAAGGGATGAGGTGGCCATTTGTCGACTCAGAATTGGTCTCACGCTAACGGCACATAGGTATTTATTGTTCGGGGAGGAAAGACCGAAATGTGTCAGGTGTAATTCCATGCTGACTGTGCACCATGTGTTGGTGGCGTGTCCATCATATACTGAAGAACGTAGGCGTTACTTCGGACATGATGCTAACTCTGAGGCTGAACGACTTGTTGGGAAATAATTCCCGATTTATACAAAACAGCAGTTTTGTGCTTCCTGGCAGAGACAAACGCCTTCAAATCATTTGTTCGGTTCCTACCCTAATGTCTCACAGACAACCAGATGGTGTCCGTCACACATCGTCTGAAGTCATCCACGTTACGTGGATGACTTATAGGGCAACTTCATGAGCAATGGTAGAAAAAATGATCACAAAAGTATACTTAATCGATGTCAACAAAGTTTATATATTCATACCTATCACTCCTGACATTCCCACACCGCACAACTAATAAATATCCCCGACACACCTCAAGAGCAGGACGTTCGGGCACCGACTGATATATGGGAGGGTCTAAAATGTTACTTCGGGATATGGGTTTCGGAATATATAATGGTGTCAGGAAAGTTATGCTAAACAATCCGTCTAAAATCTTTTATTCTCACGACCATGAAACAATTTTTGTTTTAATGAGAAAACTGAGAAAAACCTATTGAAGTTAATTCTTATTAATATTAAATGTATTTCGATGCACTTTTTGTTCATGTCTAATGTTTAGTTGAAGCAAGGAATGACTTGGAAGGATGAAAAGCAACTAGACGGGCGGGCAATTTGCCGCTGTAGTACAGACTATCGTCACGGACGAGCGGAAATTAACGTCTCATTTCGCACCATGATTGCTATGAAATACAAAAAAAAAACAAGTTAGAGGAAACCGGCAACAGAATTACGGGGGATTTTTTCCTATTAATTTATTTTCCTGTATAACGAGTATAGCGACTATATACAGTATAACGACTATTAATTGTTGCGATGTATTGCCGACCAGCGTAGGAATGAACATAACTGATTGTTTTGCTTTTGTCTGGGAAATCCTGTTTTCACATAACATGTTTTGAACGGTGAATGCTTTTTATTTCAGGCCGGGCGAGTGCCGGGCGTCTTCAGCGCACATAGACTTTGCAGATATGGTATATATGCAGGCATTCAAGCATACTGTGTGCACTCATGAAATGTCCATGGAATTGTTAGGTGCATCCTGTCCCCATCCTCCATTGAATACCGTCATACTGTTAACTTTTCTGGTCCATCTGGCTTTCTGAAAGGATGAATTTGCAGTTTAAGGTGATTTGATTTCTTGGAATTTCTTTTTTAATGTAATTCTTACGAATGTGCACATGCTCATAATGTACCTACATGATGCGATCATATTTTTTGGCAAGTGCAGTTGGGTGCCAGAGACACACAAGAAGTGGTTTGGAGTTTGTTGGACAACGTAGCATGACACATAATGTTCAAAATGAAGACAAGAGATGCAGCCTAGCCCCGGATAGCTCTAACCAATTTTTTATGGAAAATTTCTGGACAATTTTTGTCTTTCAAAATTCAAATTAAACAACCTATTCTAACCTGGCCTAGCCTATACTAGCCTGGACCATTTTTTTTTTCAATCCTGAAAGATCCAAAAAACTTGATAATTGTCTAACTTACAAAAAAAAACAACCTTAATCTAACATAGCTTAGCCCAACCTAATACCTTTGTATGCTTCATGGAGGTAAAATGTGTGCAAAACTTGTCTTGTGGACAAGAAGTAATGCCCATGAACGTTCCTATGCCATGGCAAAATGTGGCTCATCCACAATATTTTTGGTATTTTGGGCGAAGCTACCCTTTGCTGCTTACCAGTTGTGTGGATGCCACTCTGGCTCTCAGTGTTCAGCCATACATTCTTCTGGGCACAGCTGGACTCTGTTCTGAGTTTTTCGCAAATGAAGAACATACACATGAAGGCATGGGTGGCTGTTTATTAATTCACCTGCACTACACCAGACAAGTACACATACACAAATGGAATGCTATATAATGTTATGGAATATGGAATGATCAGTGGCATTAAGGTCATATGCAGGCTGCAGTGATCCATATGTTGGCATTATTCGTACTGGTGCATACTAGCAAGCTGGTATTCTTCCAATCCGGCTGGCATCTCATTTTTGGCTTTACTACTGCCTCCTCTTGGAATGTTCCTGCAGATGACTTGAAATAGCAAATGTGCATTTTCCTCAACTATGTTGGAAAGTGTATGTGGTAGGGGGCTCAGTGTGACTGCACTGTATGATGAATACTAGGACTGGAAGAGGACATTATCAGCCATAGATCACCAGATGTTATAGGTCCCATAGCATGCTGCTTCATCTCCATCCAACTTATCACTATTGTATAATGACATCTAGCTGTATATTGTTAGTTAAACATGTTTTCATCCAGCAATGCAAGGAGTGTATTTATTTGAGGATTGTATAATTCTTTGGATGGAAAAAGTTCCAAAAAAGGGCCACTTTTAGAACGCTGCTTGGGAGCAACTAGCACTCCATTTATTGCACAGTGAAGATATGTTGATAAGGTCGGCGTCCCGTGTCTCAGACCACTGCAGTTCATGCGCCGTAAAACCCTGATATTTAACTAACCGTGCTTCAGCGTCGGTGAAGTTCCTGGGCGACAGCCAGCCACCGTCCCGGAAGGCTCTCGGCGTGTACCCGATCTTCCTCTTCTACTTCGTGATATCGTGGCTGGTGATCTCACATTCCGACTCCTAGTGGCTCGGCACGCGCTAATGTGCCGTGCGTTGTTGTTGTGTTGTGTGATTGCTACATTATAGCGGACTGGGAAACATGCCAATCGGAAGCATTTAAAGGCGTGGATACCGACACCGGTTGAAGTGGCATGTACGTTCTGGATTTGTCGATTGTAAATGGTGTGTTCATGCAGAGTGGCATTTTAAGTGACATGATGTTCGGGTGGAGGCTGTAATAGTTTTGTTCCGTTATTTCATGGTCCGTGTGTGTTTGATGGTGGTCTCACTTTTCTGCACTGAGTTTGATGGCATACTGACATACCATCATACATTTATGAAAATAAAGCATTAATTAATAATCATGTTATATGGCAACCACGCATACATAGGTTACCAGTGCAACTACAAGTGTTAAAATATTGGTTTCTCATTAGGTGTGAGATGTCGAAACGAGCACAGCAGGATGTAGAAATCTGCCTTGGAAGCATCCCAAGTAAAGTAACGTTGCGGTCCTTTCAGTTTCATTTGAGCCAAAAGTGTACTCATGAGTGCATGCTTTTGGTAAAATTTTGAATACACCTAATATATGGATACATATGGATACCTATGATGCGCTGTATAACCTTCGCAGTTGATGCGCCCCAAAACTCCAATAACAACAACGACACCTATGATAACATTAATGATTGCAATGCCATGTTGTGAGCAGATCGCATTGTTTAACACATCATAGATAATCCCTGTATCTGGAATGGTGCCCCCAGATGCTTACATAGTCGATCCGTCATGGGGAGCATAAGCATCCTACTTCTCTTATACACAAAAGTCTTAGGACTAATAATCATGGATAATTCATAAGCACATATCAACAAGCATGATGCCAATAAGTCACTGGAAAGGATGTCTATTCAGTGTTCAGAAAGTGGTACTTTCCGCCCTATTTCACGAATAATTTACTGAACTACAAGCCAACGAACTCATTGCTTTATTTCATATAAATACATAGGAATGTCAACTGTTTGATAACATGACAAAAACACCAAAGTATGCCGACAGTGATCGATCAAAACACTCGACAAGATACGTTCCAGAAAGTTGCTCTGATCCCCAGTGTTCCATAATTCACTCCTGACACTCTTGGAATTCATTCTTTAATTTCCTGATGTTGTATTTGATGATCATGGGTAACAACATCGAAATGGCATTTTGACATGAACATGCATGATCCTAAATACCCCATCAACATACTTTATTTAATAATCATGTAACAATTGCAGGAAAACGATTTTATTCAGATGCTATCTCTCCAGTTCTGAGGCAGCCTGGATGGCTGCATCCATAGCAGCGATCATCTCGTCTAACTGTTGTTTGTTTAGCTCTAAGGTCACATTGTCCCGATCTGCTGTTTTGAAGTTCAAAGATGTGAGAGGTTCGTACAACAGTCCAGCTGAGCTTGAGGCCAGAACCACCTGCAAATTGAAAACACAAGTGTCATGTGGTATATACTGTGTATATATAATATAATAATACTATGCAAAATACATTTATCATTAAAATTCACTCAATCAGAATTGACAAGGTCAGTGAGATGCATACCTTCACCTTCCAGTCAAAGTCCTTCACTTCGTGCATCGTTTCAGTTTTGCATTGTGTCTTTGTTGGATTTTCATCATCTTGAGGCATGTCGATCTCAATATTTTGTTATATTTCTGATGTATGTATCTTTGAAGTTACTGCACAAAAAAACAGTGAATGATTAAATGCATTGATACAGTGCTGCAGCAATTACGAGTGGGAAAGTAGATAGCTTCATGTACACCTATCTAAGGGTAATGGCTCTCATAATTGGCAGGGAATGTGTACAACTAGAATCCAGCCACAATTAACAGCACTTGCCTCATTCCATAATAAATCTTATACAAAGTTGATCATACTTTATAAAGAATTGCATATAATAAAAGAATTGCATGTATTGCCACTACAGAACCGACTGTAGTCACTGCAATACCACCTTGCATTTAGTTTCACTACCTTGTTCATTAGGTGGTTCACGGCGCACTTTATGCACATTCACGGCTAATGGCGCCGCCTACACTATTCCGCCGGTGGGCCACGGGATTGGGAAATGTCCCGAGGGGCATTAATGTTGAACCCGGGACCTTTGATACCCAGAGCCTAACACCTTAACCACTCGGCCATCACAGCCCCAGTTTCACTACCTTATGTACTGTAACACTGACCTTCAATTTTCATCAAAACAGCACCACAATTGGCCATTATTTACTTTACATCCATACCTAAGTGCCATCTGGATCTGCCTGGGGTCTGAGACCCTCAGTCATGGATGTTGTTTTGTATACTTGAGAGGGTGAAATCTCCCTCAATGCTGACTTCACCCCACCCCATCCCTCATAACTGTATGTTAATATGAGAAAGACCCTGAGTAGTGTGCCCCTGCCCTTGACAACATATAATTAAGAAACGCTCACTTTCCATCCAAAACCTACAGCCATGAAATATTAATTTCTGTGGGAAATGCACACGCTTCAGCTGGGGACAATTTCAGTGATACAATTTTCACGAATGTTTGCTCCACGGTCTTCGACGCTTGGATACTCATCCACTTTATGACGTCGGAGAAGCCAGGGGTATGGGGCCATTGTTTTTATTGTTTTTTTTACAACAAAAAACTCAAGTTTCCATTTTAGAAAGGTGCATGTCAGTGCATGCTTAAGATAATTACAAAAATTAACTTATTACCACAATAGCAAACAATGAGAATGTGTCTATACAAAAAATGAACATGAAGCTCAGCTAAGCTAACTAGCAGACCAGAAAGGGTACGTTGAAACTTCCCTCTTTCCATCTTTTAGCTGATATCCTGTTGCCAGTGGCGGATCTGAGGGGACGTGCTCCCGCAGTGATAAATTATTCATGAAATAGGGTGGAAAATACCACTTTCTAAACACTCAATCGACATCTGTCTCCAAGAAGTATTGACATCATATTCCTTGGTGCGTACCTATGAAGCCTTCGTATTACCTTTCTAACAGTAGCTCGTTTCTAAGTATCATGTTACTTCTCTCGATAGCGAATGGTAATGCACGAAAATTTTGCAAAGCAATTTCAGGTGAAGGGATTAACTGTAACGTGATACGGCATACAGTCAGTTTATAGCATAGATAGTTTTATCCCTGTCACGAACATAGCTTTTCCTATATTATGAAACTGAAAGCAAACAATAAAGGTACTATCATAAGTATTTCGACATCCTACTGCGCTCGTTTAGACATCTCACACCTAACGAAAAACCCTTAAAAACCATTAAAAACCCTGTGCTCCCGCACCAAGAGGGTCGATTTTTGGGGAGAAGTTCCGTGAAAGAGTTGTTTTGAGAGCAAAACATTGTCTCCAACGAACCATTACATCATCAGATTTTAAAGCCCATCTGACAGTTTTGGACATTGCATTTTGATTGTTTCTTGAAGTCGATGACATTCTGCGTCCTGCACCCCTCAACCGCCCTCAACTAACCATCGGGGAAATCGTGCGCGCCCTGTCTGCTGTGCTTTGATCTATGCATGCGTCGTAATCAGGGCCAGATGCAAGGGAGTACTGGGGGCATGCCCTCCTCCCCCGTAGGAAGGTGGTACCCCTCCATCCGGGAAATGGCACACCTGTGGAAAGGCTCCAGTTCACCTCCCTCTATTTTTTTTCCCAGCCGAAGGTGTCTCCGAGAGAAAAAGGCTCCTTGCGCCCCTCCAAGTACATTAGAAGTGGCGCCTCTTCAGGCATGTGTGCCCCCCTCCCCCCCCCCCATGGCAGGGCAATTCCTGGGTTCGCCCCTGGTTATAATCATGGATTATTACCTACAGGAGTCAGTCAGGGAAGACAAGGGACCGTTTACTCTCGAACGAGTGGCTTGTAGTGGCAGCCTCGCCATATATGGCCATGACTCACACAAGCCTTCTCATCAACGACGAATTTATGGGGCCAAAATGGATATGTCCCTCCCCATCCAAAGAGTGCAGTATGGACATGACATATTCCATGCAATGGAGCACAAGTGTCAAGCTTTCTTTAGTTCATCCGTGGTCAAGGCAGCATAACCTAAGATACCTACTTCGACTTACTTAAGATAAATACATACTTTGATTTACTTAAGATACTTACTTTGACCTATATTGACAAAATAACCTGCCCTATAAAAACTAGATTTGCCCCTCATTTGTTCTGCCCAGACATGTAAATAACATCTGTAAAGCCAGTGGCTCGGCTTGGAAATCACCAACACCAAATAATTGATTTCAGGCAATTTCCACTCCAATACCCCATGGGCACTGCATGACCCATGTAGTTTATGTGCCCTGAAGCCCTAATAACTAACTAACTACTCAAATACCTCACTTTTCATAAGCCAAATGTGTGAATGCTACCAATGCAGCAAGCAATTCATACTCCAACAACATGTGTCACCACCTTTGGGGCTACACCTGGAAGCTTTCGCATGGTGTCTCCAGTTGGCAGCTGTGGTGGAGATGTGGAGTGAACTGAAGGGCTAATTATGGCATGTAGTCATCAGCTGATATAGATTGAACATCATAGGCTGTGAACATTACAGACTGAGCACCAGACATTTCCAAGCATTAGATGTTTTGGTCACTATACTTTCAGAATATTAGTTTAAGCTATGCAGCGTAGGAATTGCGGATTATAGGTCTGGGGCTTCATATGTTTTGAACATCCCCAGGTCATAGCATTTAGAGGTATTGAAGCATTATAGGATTTGATATCATATATTTTGAACAGCTGTGTTCCAAGCATTATAGGACTTCAGACATGGGTTTTGAATATTACAGGTTTTGAACACTCCCAGATGACCATTTACAGAATTTATAGGCTCTGAGGAATTAGTGTTTTGAGTATTATATAGATTCATAATCATTATAAGCCTTCAGTAACATACAGGGGCATAAATTTATACCCTCTCATGGGGGCCATGGCCCCACCTATGTTGATCTTGTCCCCCAGTTAATGGGGGGGGGGCAAACAAAGCTCAAATAACTTCTGTTACTTTTATGCTGAAGAGAAGGAGCATATATTGTAATTGAAACACACCATGCTACTTAGATAACATAGGTAATTCCAAAGAGTTTTTGTTGTTTTTGTACTGAAAAGAAATGGATTCAGATTGGATGGTGGATGGATTCACAACCTTTTGCAACAAGTGAGAATTTTTAGAACAAAACAGTCAGATTTCCTTCCACCTTGGAAGCATAATTTTACATAATACATGTTGAGATTGGCTGATTCTGATGTACACATATTAAGCCAAAATATCTTTAAAATTGGCAGCAACTAATCAACATTGCACTGCCATGCTAATGCTTCCACATGCATATAGAGCTTCCACAATGCACATTACATTCTCAATTTCCAGTCCTTGTCAAATTTGGGTACAATTCAGTCAAGCCCACAATGTTCACATTGCTACCACTGAAACATTGAGATTTTCTGTATATAAACTATAATTAGATTCAGCAGCCCACATATCACTATAGTTATATATTTACCTAGGTATGCAAGTGCTGACATATTCAATGTGCATATATTTCATATAACATGGCACACCCAGTCTGAACCTCAACCAACTAGAGGCACATGTGAGCCTGCTACCTATATAGGTACCTACCTAGGCTGGTTGGTTCAATATTGATTTTTTGACATCAACCATTGAGTCACATATGTCACCAATTTCATGACGATTGGTTGCAGGCAAAGAGTAGCGACAGGTGAGACTCAAACCCACCTTTTGATTGTGAAAGGAGCAACTTACCCCTAGACCAATCGTCCTGGTACCTACCTATCTAGGTATGTCAGCTTATGATTACAAAAGTTGGCAACAATCTGCATGTGCAGTGCATTATAACCATTATTATATAAGAAAACAATGGGCAATAAGCCATAACTTACATGTTGTCCCAAGCCAGCATTGCAGAATTATACAAGACCAGGGCGCCCTAAAACCAGGCACGCCCTAAAACCACAATCACACACACACACAAGACCAGGGCCCTGTGTAAACAACGCTACGGCAGAAAGTAAAAGAATACCCAGGGCCCTTACAAACAAACAAAACAAGACCAACTTCACATGTCTGGATACCAGCCTAGGACTAGCATGTTGCATGCGCTGGATGCTACGGCATAGGGAGGGTCCATAATGCCCACTTTCTTGCCAGATGTACGATCTCAGTAATTATGAAGTCGATGTTGATGAAAGCTGTTGTAAAATATGCCTTAATTAATATAGGTAGTGGTTTTGTCCAAGGCGATATATACGAGGTGGCGTCATCCCCACTGCGCAGGTCCTTATATGACGTCATAAGGGGTGCCACTTAATACGGACCAAGCCGCTAACACGCTGTCGAATATATGCAGCGTATGCATAGTACGGGGGATAAAATGAGGGTTTAATAGGTGTAGGTGCAGAACTTAGAGCGTCGTAGTCCCGGAAGGGATCTCCAATACCTTTTATACACATATTATACCCGGAAGAACGTACGAAGCGAGGTAGGACAGGTCAAATAGGGCAGAGAATTAGCATCTTACCGCGGCGAAATGCAGTAAGGACGTATCTGAAGTGTGGTCGTCGCCATGATGGAATAAGGTGGGGAGGGGGGTCGAGTCCCTTAATGTACATCAAATTTAGCATTAGGCTTATTGTGCTGCATGCCAAAACTAATTGACCGAAAGCCCTTTCAACCCCTCTATATGCGGCAGTGCCCCTGATATAGGAGGCAAGGAAGGGGACAATCGTTTCTTGATTTTTAAGATCGACAGGACCATAGGGAGCACGTGAGAGGCAGACATTCCTTTTATGGGGCATCTGTGAAGCTCCGTACCAGCTCAGGAACATGGGTGGAACTTCCAGAAAACTATTTGGGAGAGCAATGCCTGAAGGTAACAGGAAGGCCTATGGATTGGGGGAGGTGGGCTCACGCCAGTCGTAAGCGAGGGTTGACCCATCCCAAAAGTATGTAAAATTTCACTCTAGTTCGGAGGTTACATTCGGCGGATGGACTGGAAAGCGGTCAGACATGGGGTGCTAAAAGCGGTCAGGCATGTATTGGCGGCATTCCCTAGTAATGCGTTCAGAACTAGATCTGGATGATTCAAAACACTCCTACACGTCCGCGTAGTCGACCTAGTCGGCTTATATACTGTTTCCGATTCAGAGCATGAATGAAGGATCACAATCGAAGTTCGTGGAGCAGAGACTTTACATATCGTTCTTTCAAACCAATGATCATAGGCCTCATGAGCAACAATGAAATGGCATACGCCACACCTATTTCATAGCAGTACTAGAGCCGGTAGCAGTGTGAAGTGCCGCGAGGACGGGCGCAGCTTGTCTGCCCCTGGTCACAGCGGCAGCAGCAAAATACGCCAACAAAACGGCAGGATCGGGCGGCGTGAAACCATTGCAGAGTGCCGCCAGAACGGGAACACAGGAGGCGCCGCCAGTCCGCCCCTGGTCACGGTGGCAACAACAAACACGGTTACAAAGGGCAGAACAGAGCGACACGACACGACACACAGTAGAGACGGTGACACATGGCCGACAGTGTGAGGGTCGACATCCTATCGCTGCCTGGTGACATGATGGCGGATCTGCCTAGATGCCTGCCTCTACGCTCTGCCGAGCAGTTCTTGCGCAACCAGCCAATGCGCACATGCAGCCTAACTCGAGTCGGCCTCCGTCTCACACAACTAGCCACACTCCTAGCTTCGGCTGCCGGCTACTAATGACGCCCACCCCGGGTCTCATGATGCTGGTGTGGTCTGTGCCGGTTGAGTCCATGATGAAGCAGACATCAAAATTGAACTGGTTTGGCATCGCCCTCTACCAAGTATGTGGGATGCAGCGCCTGCCGCGACTGATGGTGATTAACCAAGAGCTGGACACAGCGGCCAGGAGCCCCTCCAGTGCTTCAGACGTCGGACAGCCAAGCGATGTATTGATGCCTCATTTTGTAGGCGACGAAGCCGGTAACGACGGCAAGCCCGTCCTGCTCCAGTCCCAGGTTGCTGATGATGGTCGTGTTAAAATTCATGTGAATAGAGGTGGCATCAAGCTAATTGAACGGGTTCTTTATTTGCTATACAAAGATAAAATATGAAGATAAGGTAAGCAGCATATGAAGGCTCCATATTTGATGGCGGTGGCCAAGTTCTATCGGTGACTCAGCAGAAGGACTTTGATGTTATTCTGAACAGAAGATTAGGGGCATCAGAACAGACGAAAGAATCCAGGAACAAGGCACTGAGAATGTTTGGGGCAATATATAGGAATGTATCATACATAAGTGAGGAAGTCATCAGGAAGCTTTACTGTGCATGTCAGGCCACATTTGGAATACTATGTCCAAGCTTTGGCTCCTAGTTATGAAAAAGATTGTTCGCTTTTAGAGAGTACAAAATATGGGTACAAAAATGGTTAATGACATAAGCAACCTGGCATATGAGGAAAGATTGACGAAATTGAACATGTTTTCACATAGATATAGAAGGCTGAGAGGAGATCTCATCGAGGTCTTTAAATTTGGCCATGGTCTGGAGAGGTGATATCTTGAGGAAATGTTTGAATTAAACAGAAATGATGCAATTGGAGGTCATAAATTCAAAATTAAAGTTGACCACAGCAGAACATGGTTAAGGCAGACTTTCTTCACCAATAGGGTAGTAGAACACTGGAACCAGCTGACAGAAAACATTGTCAGTAGCAGCACATTGAACATCTTAAAAAACAGCCTAGACAATCATTATAAGAATAGAGGGCTTGCTTTTCAGTATTGCAGGGAGGGCTGATTGACAGATTTGGTGGGCAACTGGTTCAGTGTACAGAGTGCAACCAAGAAGGGCCCTTGTGGCTCATAGTTGCACTAATCTTTTGTCTTTATGATTACAAATCCAATGTGATAAGCCTCTCCATATTCAGCATCACCCACAATTGGAGTCATTGTTATTTTCCAAAAACGCATCAACACCACGATCCGGTTTAAAAGTTCTGGCTCGATGATCTCACCTTAACCAAAATTTTCGATTTCGGGTTCAGCCAATATGGAATCTCACCAGTACGAATCGTCAAACCCTTCAGCTCCGAGAACTTCAGCAGTTCAAGTCTTTCAACTCGTTTAACCTACGGCAGTGTCACCACCTTCCACTGTATCTCTCGGAATGTCCTGCCATCTATCGATACAAATAACAGCTGTCGTTACTGCCTTGAGCATACCGTCAATAAAGGCAACAGTTTTTCCACCTTGTCGAGATAATTCTAACTATTGTTGAACTTCTAGATTTTTGGATTTCGGACGTTTCGTCTTTGGATGTTCGGATATTGGACTTTATGATTCTTGGATGATTGGTTTTTGGACGTTATGATTTTTGGACTTTATGATTCTTGAACTTTCAGTCTTTGCACTTTAGGTCTTTGGACTTTATTTTTTTGGACGTTTCGATACTGACCCTATGAAATGTTGGAAGATTTTTCATAGCCATTCTGCCCGGCCCCTGTCGATGTCCATTGGCAGCCGGGGACGTCATCTGGGCGCTGATTTGGGTTCAGCAGATTATCACGACAGCAAGAAATGGTACTTTTCCGCGTACGTTCCTGACTAACAAGTATACGTGAGTGTGCAAATTATACGTCATCTGAAAGCTTGTTTCATGGTATTTCGATAATCATGGGAGACTATCACATGAATGTGTTAGTTATTGTGTAAAATGGTGTTATTTTGACCCATGTCATATCCATCGACACTATTTAACTTATGCGGGCCGAGCGACTCGGTGTTGGTAGGGCAGTTGGTAGCGCGTCGGTTTGTCGACTCGGAGGTAGCTGGTTCGAGCTTGGAGGCCGGTACTTTTTTGTGCGCGTCGTGGGAAGTCCTTCTAATAAGCGACAGTGAATTAAGACACTGCTCACATGGGACGACCTTTTTTATAAAGAGAAGGGAAATACGCAGATATTCTGCAAGGCTGGGGTTCTGCCACCTTAAATTTATGGTTGGGCACTTCTTCTAATCAGCCAGGCATAGGAAATACGGAACACGTCACCGCTTACGGCAGTGTCCAAGCCCACAGTCCCTTCCTGACACGGGCGGCGGACCATCGGGGATGGGACAGGAGACAGGATCCCCTGAATTTAATAATTTGTGGCACTACGGCAGTGCATTGCAAATATTGAGCTAAAAACTACCGGTTGGACTTTCTCCTCCCACCAGTACGCGCCGACCAACATTAGTCCCTGCTCTTCGAGGTGTGCATATAATAACAGTACATGATTATCAAGGTGACAAAACCAACAATTGTGCATGCTGCCGAACAGTCAAATGACTGGACCCGAGCTGGAGTCAGAGCGATGCCAGTGCTAAGCTCGGCTCCACGCCTTTTACGACACACGGCGAACACACGCCACCAGGACTGCGAAAAGCATTGCTTTGACAGGAGCAGACGTTTGCTAAAATATTTCGGTGACAATCCTGAACTTTCTGGAGTGCCGGCGCAAAATAAAAAATCACGCTTTTCGTACCATGAACGCTCGATTTAGATTCGGCAACAACTTTGTGGAACCCGTAAGCGCTAAGACGGATTTTAGCTGCCCGCATGAGGATTTCGGTTCGATTATCATGCATTGTCAAAGGCTTAACACGAAACTTGGTAAGATTGGGGAAGCATTCCCGTTCATTCCCCACCGTGGCTTTGCCCATGTTCGCACACCGTTATTCGGCATTTTCAGTCGAAGTGAATTGGCCGCGTCGCTGACGCCATGTGAATCAAACTTCTGTCCGTCATGTGTGCAATAATGCAGGGGTAACAGCAATTTCTATGCCAGACCAGCTCAGAAGCAACTTTAATAAGAGCTTAATTTGTGGTTGGAATGGAATATTACCACGTAATACCATACATCTTTTTAATTAAATGCGTTCTATTTTTAACTAAAGAAAATATTTTCCTTTTAAAATATGATTTCTTTATTTGCGTCGTGCACCCTGAAATGCCTCCCCGGTAGATCAATTGGTTTGAGCGCTGGCCTGTGCTGGTCTCCCCTGTCCTGGCAACACAGGGTTCGGGTCGCTTCGCGCGCTCGCGTTTAGCCCCCGGCCGGGAGGCGTGATATTTTTTCCAAATACGCGGAAGCTACAGGGCGCATTTCATTGGTTGATGGGCCTGCGGCGTGACGTCATCAATGGGAACGCAGCGATATAGAAGTGCCAATTTTTAGCAATCATCACGTTATACATGTAGAGGTGCAAATATATTTAGAGCTCAGGCTGTGTAGGCATGGTTAGGTTTAGTTTGGTCATAATACATAAGTGAAATATTCTGAAGCGATTAGTGTTTTTTTTAAAGGATAAAATAGCCGAGGCTTGCTAACCGACGGCTTACAGGTGCTGGTGAAGCAGATATTAACAAAAAAGTAAACATTTCTGGCATAAAATAGAATATTTCAATCCAGGATTGCAGCGAAGTTTGATTTTAGCACCACAGATTTTTATCATTTGGAAAAAAACATAGGTACTTACATCATCTGTGTCTACCTCATGCGGTGTACCCACGTGCAAAAGTAACAGATCGCCGGTGCAGGTTAGGGTTGCTTGAACAATGGGGCCCGCTACACAAATTTGGTCAGCGTTGGTTTCCGATGTATAAAATCACGCTGAGTTCAAAAATGCTCATATTGAATGTTGAAAATTCCGAAATCATGGAGAAAATCCACTTTCTTTAAATGCCCTCGGGGCAGTATTCACGCGTGACGTCACTCGATAGTAAGCCAAATGGCGCATACGAGACAAACAATATAAACGCGTATACAAGGTGGGAAGTTCATACGGCCTTGGGAAGTTCGTTCGTTGTGGAGGGTATCTATTAGTGTTTTGAGACATATTTTTCGCATTAAAGTCAGTCAGATTGGACTATTAACTGGAAGGATGGAGCCTGGGTATGTAAAAGCGGATTCTAGAAACCTCCCTGACATAAATCACATCATCGTAGCTGGGTTTTTCTCCAAGTCCGACCTCCACGTGTCTGCTGAGATCCGGGCGGTGAAGAATCAGAGGTGAGACATGATGGTTACAGGGGGGTTTGAGATTGTGGTACAGGAGGGCGGGGGAGCAGCAGTGTCTAGTGTGTCTTTGTCTAGTGTTTTCAGCTATTTACTTCATTTTTGGCAGTTATTCAGCAAGTGATTTCCTCTTTCTTTAAAACTACAGTCAAATTTCTGCACAGTGATTACCTTTTAAGTGCTGCATGGTTAGGAACTAGCATAGACCTAAGCTTTGACGGTTATTTCGCTCTGTTCTGTTATGTGGTAAATTATTTTGCAGCAAGTTATTTTTCAATCGCAATCTAGGAATAAGCTGCAGCCTTTAGGATGGTTACTACCAGGATGCAGGCACTAGAGGATGAGGTCAGGGCCCTTAAGGCAGAGTTTTCCAAGCTCAAAGCTTCCCTTGCTTCACAGGGATGGCCAGAAGGGGTAAAATGTAAAGGGCAGTCTGTAGCAGGGGCATCATATGCCCAGGTGGTCACAGTGGGTATGATGGGAGGAGTTTGAAATTGTTGAGTGTATTATGCAATAGCAAGAGATTCTCTTATTAAGTCTGAACGCTTTATGAATTTGTGTGGGGTGTGCCTAGCAGTGGATTCAGCACCTTCCTTTGGGATGTGATGCTGATGAGATTGTCTATGGTGGCACGATGTGTGTGATGGGAAGAGCTTGTGATTGTTGAGGGTGTTATGCGGGAGCAAGTGAGTGGTGCTAGACAGGCTGGGATACATAGCTTCCTAGGAACTTGGGATAAGGATTGATTGGGGTGGGAGTATGTACATTTCTAGTACCTTTTCTAGATAGGCTTAACCCAGATGGGCCCCTGTGGCTCTTATTAAGCCTTAATACTTTATGACTTTATGACTTTTATAAAAACAAAGGCAGGAAAACAATCTTTTGGTTACAAAAACCAAATAAGGCAGCTGATCTGGATGATCGATTGTCACATGAGCTGGATGATGGACAAATATTTCGTAAACAGCATCAGCTAATCAGCGGTGGTCATAGTTTTCTCTACAGGATGGTGTCTGGCATTACCCACTGTCTGGGATTGCCCTGCCTTCCCCTACTGTACAAATGAGCATTGACAGCATTGACTAGGGGCAAAGGTGGATCCAAGGGGTAGTGAAATGAATCCATTGACAGTTATTGCATACACACACATTACAAGAAACGAAAAGTGGTCTCGCTGAGACCCAGCACCCAAAATAGGAGTTTTAGTCCCCTCACAGTCTGAGCAGTGGGCAAAAATTGTACAAATTGAATTTCTCCAGTTTTTCCATTTTCAGGCAGAGGTTGAACTTACCTCAAAATGATCTTCACAGCAGAACCAGGGAGCAGAAGACACCAAACTGTCCTTATCGTCACGCCTCGCCATTTGGGCCCATTTACGTCGGGGTTCAACAGCATTCAACAGCAACAGTGCTGGTAGGAATATTTTGTTAGGCGTGAGAGAGGTAGAATTAGTGCACTGAGGCACAAAACACCACTTATAAGTCACAGTTGAGCTCATTTTCATGGACTTTTACGCACAAATTCGAAACTCTCGCCAGCACGCTATTTCCCCACCCTCGTCAGGCGCAAATAACCTTGTAAATAATACCCTTGGCAGTCGTACTATCGAGTGACGTCAGTGCTTTGTCAGCCAATCAGATTATTGGAATTAAATGACGTAATTAATAGGTTTTTAACAATTTTTGTACTTTTTAGCTTATATAAATCACAAATAACAAGCACATATACTCATAATTTATAATTTAAAGCACATATACTTATAATTTAAATTTTATTATATTTATAATTTTTAAAGACTTATAATTTAAAGCACATATACCCAACATAATCTTTACCCGGCTCAAAAAAGTGTAGCAGACCCCATTACACTAGCTTCTTCGAAGTCTCTTTCTCTCACAATTCAGTCTCTTACAGCTTCAGGGGATAAATATATATAAAATAAAAGGTAAGATAAATTACAGCTCAGACCATAAGCATCCGTTGCTAAACGAGATGAATTCAGATTTCCGCCGACGCGACGAATTGAGCTAACAGATGATGCACTCTGGGTACTAGAGAAAATGACGTCACGCCGCAGGCCCATCAACCAATCAAATGCGCCCTGTAGCTTCCGCGTATTTGGAAAAATACCACGCGGCCGGGAGAGTGAGTTGGCAGCTGGCCCGATAAGTCCGGAGACGAGCTACCGGGCGGCCGTGTCGGTGTATTGACGGCACGTTAAACTTTCGATCAAAATTCTGCCATTGAAAAGGAATTCGTGGATCTGGTGGTGGGGCGAGGGTTCACGCAACATGCTCTGCTTAGCAATAGAACCCTGGTTCCTAAAGCCACCCCAGCAACAACTGGGACTAAATTTTAAAGTTTAAAAAAATCACGCATTTTGCAGTACAGCACGACATAAATACGGCAACAAAAGTTGTTTATCAATCAGACTTGAATACGAGGAGCATGCATCTGGAGAAGACGAGACTGCCAAGATTGAGGAAGGCCCTCACTCCCACTGCCGATTGTTTCTCGGTTGTGTACTCTGTGGTGAAAGTGAATGTGCATTTTGGGCGCATGGACTGCGTTCGTCATTTTGCGCACATGAATATATATCTTCCGGCACCCAACAGAGTGCGTATTAAAACGATCTATTGAGGAAGCACAACGCAAGACATATATTGGGAGAAGCAAACACATGAAGCAGAAATAGAACCTTGGGTTCCTTTACGACGCAATTAACTCCTAGGCCATATAGCGTCGCCAATTTCTCAAACCGATTGGTCGCGGGTGGACTCGGTAATTCCGCTGGTTGCGGGACTCGAACCCATAATCTTGCGGTCAAGAGCCCAACACCCTACGGACTAAGCTACCGTGGCTCCACCAAATGCGTGACATAACAGGTTATTGGTAGCAGGTGCAGATAAGCCACGGTACTTAATGAGATTGCATTGCGGCAATATATTACAATACAGTACGTACATATCTGGCACCTTACAAAATCGTACGAACTGGCAAGAATAGATGGAACATCCTCATCGTGACATATGTGGCTGAGAACAACTCAACATGCATACATACATATACTACTCACGAGCACCGTAGTGGGACGATGAGTACGTGTAAACCTGCAGGCTACGCTCTACCGACTTCACAAACACAGGCACATATCAGTTGTTGAGCTTGACATACACCCGGTGCGACTGCAACACGTACGTTTAGTCTCGTGTAATATTTGTGTAGAAAGTCCTGATATGCTGCCATATGATCAACGGCAGTGTGATGCACCAATACGTCCAAACAATGAAAGATTCAAGCACTGATTTGAATGTGAAGTATCGCCCAAGTGCGGCTCATACTTCGCAGTCACTGAGCAAACTGCTCGGCTTTCCGCTGCTGCCGCTTTGCGAGCTTGGCGACGTTGATCTTGTTCACCAGCCCGAGATGAATACATGTCCGGATCCTCGCAAAGCACTTAATTATATTTTATCTATGGAATTGAATCTGGATTCCAACACCTGGCGGACACTTTCAATGACCTTTGGATGTTTGCTGAGATTGTTGGGTTCTTGGGCATGGTGAACACAAAACGTTGCATCCATCTCTCTGAATGTGTGGAAGAATTCTTCGGTGGGAACCGTCAGGCCGCTAATGCTTAGGAGGCGAGTCCAGAATGCTTCTCGTGGTCCATCTTCGGGATACGCAAATGGGTGCCCAGCGATCGGTCCGCTGGTTCCTTTCTGGCCATGGACCAGGCCACACATCATCCCCCACCCCCCACCGCTACGCTTTGCATTTAACATTCCTTCAATTCACATCATTATCTGATGTGATTTGAAGGAAGTTGATATTCATTTCTATGGGAAATGAAATCTCAGCAAATCGGCAGTTCACGTTCATGTGCTGATATCTACAAAAAAAAAGTAATTTCACTAAAAATAATATTAATATCATTCAACTAAGATCTTTCAAACACTAGGAAAAACACTAATGTTGACAATGACAGTACATGCTATCCCCCATGCCATAAGACATAAGAGGTTATGGAAAGTGTGGGGAGAATATGGAATAATATGGAAATATGGAAAGTGTGGGGACATGGGGGTTTTGGTGGCTAATAAAGAACACTGATGTCAAATTACAGAAATATCCAAACTGAACCTAACCTAAACAACTGATGTTGGACCTCCTAAAACATACTCATGTTCGGTCATCTAAAACCTACTGATATTGTGTGCTGGATGTTGAACGTGATTCACGAAGGAAATGGTAGATCCATTGTACCTTAATTACACACTCGCATCAATTGTGCACCGTATATTAATTAACCTCGTGACATGGAAACTCAGTTAATGGAAGCATACATTTTATATCCTAGGCTGAATCTGTTATCATTACCCCATGTAGAAAGGGCTGACCATCACTGTGCTGGAATATCATGATAAAATGTTAGAAATAGCCACATGCAAATATATGTATTCATTTTTTTTTGGTATAATTAAACCTGGTTTTGGCTTTCCGTGCATGACTGCCTATCCCGTCTTCTTCTGATCTTTCACTACTCCCAAGTAGCCTTGTTCTTCATTCAACACAGTTTATGGAAAATTATTTTTAGGATACTGGAAAGAAGTTCCTAGTAAGCTTCATGAAGTTCAGTCCATACATCTGTCTAAAAAAATTGTCTTCATTAGGGGGCTTCTTACATAAAAATACCAAGGTTTTTGGAATTTCGAGGATAGAATAGAAACCACAGTGTTTTTCCTGAAAAAGGGGTAGGTTAGGTTTGGACTGGGGAAGGATTGTGGTGATACCTCAACCAGCATTGTTGCATATGTGATATCAAAGATATTCAATGGATGACATTGGTTTGGATGCACTGTTTATACATTTAACATTATCCTTCATTACCAATTACCCCACTCAAAGCAACACATTTCGCATTACTTCACTTACGAACTGAAAAGCATGCATTTGCGCTGGAATACAATGGTCATGTCATCTTAATGGCATTCAGAAACATGTATTAACAATTTTTTTTTGAAATGCCACCTCAATTAAAATGCAAATCTTCTGGAGGTGCAATTGTAAAAACCTTACACAGCTCCAGCCTTGCCTGTTTTCAGAAGAGAACATAAATTATCTTCCAATTAAAAAAATCACATTCATGAACAATTCGATCTGAAAATTGAGGAAGCTAAAGAAATGCCTAACTTATCCCAACCTCATTATAGCTTTGCCTTGGTAAAAATGTGCAAAACGTCACTTGTAAACACTCAAAACTGCAATAATGAACCCTTAAATCACATTTCACACAGTACAGGTGAGAGTGGTCACATTTTAACCACAGCAATCAACTTTGCATTGGAAAGGCATATCAAGAATTTAAAAATTAACTAAAAAGTACATGTTTCCCTGAAAATTTATTTTAGGGACTGATATTTTTTCCAATTACACCAGTATTTTTAGTGGCTACTAATAATTGGTACCACAACAGCTACAGTGAAGTAATCCTGCACAACCACTTTCATGTTCAGAATATGGCACAACACTACAAAACAATTATATGTTTTAAAGTAGCTCTATGTGAGTGGTTAGATGACTTTGATAGAGAGAACCATTTGAATATGGATACCATCTTCATTTTTTGAAATTCAGTAAACAGTATAATTGCTGGTTTGGCCACACAAAAGCAGCAGTAGAGCAATTTGTTCCATGCATTAAGTGTTTGGAAACTCCCTCATACCCTACTACCATTACTGCCCAGCAATGATACAATGAGCAAGCAATTACCAAATTGTCCACAAGTTGTTGAATTGCACAGTATGGCATGATTACATATAGCACACAGAAACAATATGATAACTGACAGGGGACCAACGCACATGCTAACATTAATAACCAGATTCCATCAATGACATGCTGACCAAGTTGACATTGTGGGTATAAGGCCTTAATTCGCATAAGTTGCCTGAGGTGTGTGTTCTCAATATCAACCACGCCATGGATAAATTAATTCTGGGGATGGTGCCTTTCGGTTCAAAGCCACTGGCACGCTAGCAGAATAAGATAGAACATTCAAGCTTCAATGAATGACTGATATGCTTTACAACCAACGGGGAAACTAATCGTGAGAAAAGCGCCATAATTGTGCTAAAATGACAGCACCATATTTAGTATATTTATTGGTATAGTCCAAAACTGGAGTATAATTCAGCAGTATTCTGGAATAAAAAAGCGCTTCTGGTATATGACGTCACTTGGCGTAGGTTTTGTCTAGTTTAAACTAACTATACTAGAACAGCCAACTTTGGAGTACCTGTTGTCTCTTGTTATCTTGATTCTGCCATTAAGATCCCTGACATACATGTTTGTGGTGGCATCATGAGCGAACACACATGAACATTGAACACTACTTGAAATTGGCTCACAGGTGCACATCAGTGGATTGTAGGAAAATATTGTTTAGCATCGGATGCTGTGCCACCTGGAACTTGCTGCCTGATGATGTAGTAGCTTTAACAAACCTGGGGGCATTTAAAGCTGCACTGCACTCAAATCTCCACTTTGTTGTATGAATATACTGGATATGCCATGATAATATACTAATCAAACTTGAAGAGTAGCTTTACTTCTCCATTCTTCATTTTTCTTAACTTCCATTTAAATCTTTTCTGACTACAACATATTAGCAGATGTAGTGTAAGCTCTAAGCATACAATTTCTGCTTAAGGTACACTTCAGTTCCTGTGCCTTGCCCTGTCTATCGGATAACCATACTTTTCTTTAATCTTGGGGACTGGCATACCTTAAGATACAGGCTCCCCTTGATTGGCCATGGAACTCATCTCTGGGTCAGTGATGCTCAATCATTTGGGGAGCTAACCAGGTGAGAGAACCCAGTTCTGGTACTGTTGTGTTCTAGCATGCTCTAGCATACTTCCTGGCTGTTGGAGGTCTAAAATGGCTGTTTTCAGTATGAAGTCATGGAAAAAAAACAGCTGTTCTTGTTTCCATGACTTCATCTATGCATGGGTTTGTACCTCCTGGTAGTTATAACTTAAAGTAACAAATAAGTGCAGTATACATCCAGATGGGTGCCACTCTCAACCACTCTTGGAACACAGCGTAAATAATGAACCAGTGTCAAAGCAACAATGCTGTTTGCAGATGGCTTGTCATGCTCGTTCTCACCAGACAGCTATAGACTTGCCATTTTTCCCCTTGGCCAATTTCACTGGATCATCATAAATATGCACATGGAAAGGATGCAGGAGCATCTGACACACTAACAGTGACCAGTGGTGGATCCAGAATTGGCCATTGTAGGAGGGAGTCTTGACTTGTCTGGAAAAATGGCATTTCTTTGGAGTTGTGCTGCCTTCCATGAAGGGGATATACCCACAGTGCCCCTCGATTCTTTAACCCACCCACAAAAAAAAAACAAAGGAAGTTAAAACTGATTTGTGAGGTTGGTTGGTTATTGGGTTTAAGGGTGCATCAACTGCAGAGGTCATGCAGTGCCCATTGATTTGTGAGGTCAAAATGAAAATGTTACCATATAATCATCCGGGGCTGGGATGGCCAAGTGGTTAAGGTGATGGGCTCTGGGTAGGTACCAAAGGTCCTGGGTTTGATGCTAGTGCCACTTGGAACATTTCCCAATCCCACAGCCAATGGTGAAAACAGTGTGGGTGATGCAGTTGGCAGTGAATGTGCATACAGTGTGTTGTGAACCGCTCAATAAACAAACAAACCAAACTGGATGTGTGTATACTGAAAGCTGAGCTTAGTTCAGATCAGTCATATTTTGTAGATTGGCACCAAGCAAAGTGGCTGGATCTGGCTATAAATCATGTTAGTGCCATTTTCAACCAAAGTGCTTGCATTATCTATCAGCATGCTTTTACACTTCTGGGTTCATGTTTTAGTGGCAATCAGAAAATTTCATATAGACTGGTGAGTACAGTAATTTCTTGTAAATTGCAGACTTACTGTGGCAGGATACCCATGCATATGCACACTAAGATTTCAATGCATTCATGTCATACTATTCAGCATATTAGAGCATAATAGATGGTTTGCTTCACCTGCAGTGTGTTCCACATGTGGCAATCCAGTACATGTTATATATAACATGACAAAGTCAGCATATTGTCAGTGCTGGTTTGTGAAATGATTGTGACTGTCTCTCTTTGAAAGTAATATAACTGTGGACATCAACATTTACTCATGGTGTTTCAGGAATCCTTACTAAAACATACTGAAGGCTCACATTTCTGTTGAACAATATTTGTCATATTTTGTGCACACAATGCCAGAAATCAAGGTTACTCCACTTGGTAAGTAGGATTTGATGTTCATTTATCTTCAGCAATTGTATTCCTGATGTTGCAGTTTGGATCATTTATTTTGGTGCAGTGTTATTTATAGGAACTCTGTCTTGTGTAGTTCAAAAGTTTGAAATTCCTAGCAAAATATTAAACATGCCAAGTGTTGGTGAAATAATTGTTTCAAATTACATGGAATGCAATGTTATTGTCTCACATGTCTCAAAACATCAATACTTGAATTTTTTTTCAGTTTGATTAACCATGTTTAGGATAAATTAATGTTATGCAATTGTTTAATTTCCAGGTGCTGGACAGGATGTTGGCAGAAGCTGTATCTTGGTCACCATTGGGGGTAAAAACATCATGCTTGACTGTGGAATGCATATGGGATACAATGATGAGGCAAGTGACTATGAAATAAAATACTTGATTGCTCTCATTGTATGATAATATAAAGAAAATGTTTCAATGTCTTGCTGTAATTTAGTCTTACTGACTATGCAGCAATGCCAGTTATATTACAATTGTGAATGTTATGCTTAGGAGTAAAGTAAATGTCATGTCAAATGGATCCAAGGGCTGTATAGTTGATATTAAATATTGTACATTTGTCACAATTAGTTGTCCTGGTAATTCATGTAATGTTCATCAGCCATCAACAATGATTCATTCATATCATGTTATTCATTGCAAGTTTGCATGAAGCCTATTGTGTATGAAGTCTTGTGATGTATGTTCACAGTATCCAAAGCCTGTTTGATACTCAGTATCTATACCTGCTTTTTAAAATGTTTTAATTTTTGTGCTAGCTAGCTTTGATGCTAGTGCTTCTTCTTGAGTGTTCCTTGTCATCATGCTTCTGCATGACCAGAGTACTGTGCCACTGATGCCTTACATCTGTCGTTCAGCGTCGGTTTCCCGACTTCTCATACATCGCGGATGGCTCTCTGACAGCCCACCTGGACTGTGTCATCGTCTCCCACTTCCACCTGGACCACTGTGGTGCACTGCCCTACATGACTGAGATGGTGGGGTACTCAGGACCCATATACATGACATATCCGACCAAAGCTATTGCTCCCATTCTGCTGGTAAGTGCAGTGGGTAGTACCTTGGTCAGTTATCAGCTCCATTATAGGGACCTATATCAGTACTTCAGCATAATACATTTAGTGACTGCGGGTTTGAGGCACAGGATGCTTTAAAGAAGATGGAATCTTGAAACATAGTACTTCAGGAGCTTGTGCTGTGAAATTGAGGGTATTGGGGAATTTCGGTACGTGACTCCAGTGGGATGGGGGCGAATTCTACACAGGGTCGGATTTTTGAAATACTTGGAATTTAACAAAAGTGAACTTTGGGTATACAAGATTTTGACGTTTTGTGCCTGACTGTGCCTGACTGTGAGTGTTATGCTGTGCATGATTCTGCCATTCCTACAAAATTGACAGTGATTCCTCAATTACTACCAATAAATACATGCCTAAAGTTACCAGTGATTCACCACGGTAACCAGCCATGACCAATTTGGGGGCAATATACTAAAAATTGGTCATATTATTTGAGACGTATTCATTAAGAATACAAATTATGACGTATTCATTAATGTGAATCATAGATCATTAATATGAAATGTTGTATTATGTGCATGTGATGGGGACATTGGTGCTCTCTGATGTTGACGTTAAGCTATAGCATATCACCTGTCAATTTGCTGAACTCCATCCTCTGCCCCTTCCTTCCTTCCTTCCTTCCTTCCTTCCTTCCTTCCTTCCTTCCTTCCTTCCTTCCTTCCTTCCTTCCTTCCTTCCTTCCTTCCTTCCTTCCTTCCTTCCTTCCTTCCTTCCTTCCTTCCTTCCTTCCTTCCTTCCTTCCTTCCTTCCTTCCTTCCTTCCTTCCTTCCTTCCTTCCTTCCTTCCTTCCTTCCTTCCTTCCTTCCTTCCTTCCTTCCTTCCTTCCCTCCCTCCCTCCCTCCCTCCCTCCCTCCCTCCCTCCCTCCCTCCCTCCCTCCCTCCCTCCCTCCCTCCCTCCCTCCCTCCCTCCCTCCCTCCCTCCCTCCCTCCCTCCCTCCCCTCCCTCCCTCCCTCCCTCCCTCCCTCCCTCCCTCCCTCCCTCCCTCCCTCCCTCCCTCCCTCCCTCCCTCCCTCCCTCCCTCCCTCCCTCCCTCCCTCCCTCCCTCCCTCCCTCCCTCCCTCCCTCCCTCCCTCCCTCCCTCCCTCCCTCCCTCCCTCCCTCCCTCCCTCCCTCCCTCCCTCCCTCCCTCCCTCCCTCCCCTCCCTCCCTTCCTTCCTTCCTTCCTTCCTTCCTTCCTTCCTGCCTCCCTCCCCTCCCTCCCTCCCTCCCTCCCTCCCTCCCTCCCAGAATCAAGCCTGATCTGGTTTTCAATGTATATGTTATCATCTGAACATTGGAATCATTTGAACATTGGCCAATACGATTCAGCTCACTTGCATGGAATGTACACTGACGGCCGAGTTTGGCCACCAGGACGACATGCGCAAGGTATCGGTGGAGAGGAAGGGCGAGACCAACTTCTTTACATCACAGATGATCAAGGACTGCATGAAGAAGGTGGTGGCCGTGAACCTGCACCAGACAGTACAGGTAACGACAGTGGGCGCGCCACTGTAACGCCGATCTACTGGTGGGTCGACGGTGTCTCCCTGTCATCACTAGCTTCACCTTTCCAGTACCTTGCAATGCAGATAAATGCCGAATTTCAGTTTGGTCATCCTACCAATGGTCACAGGAGTAGGATAGTGTATGGCCATTGTTGGACTCGGTCGTTATTCACAGTTGCCCGGAATGGAACGTATGTCTCGCCTGGTGGCCTTGCACGCACTACATTTTCCAGCTACAATTATTGTTTCTTTGTTGTGTTGCACGATTTCCTGTGTTCGCTCGGCTTTCTGTGGAGGTCAACATGCGAAAAATTTACGTCACTTCCCCTGCATAGTTGAACTGACCCAGTGCCTTGAACTTTTTCGTGGAGTGGGAGTAGGTGAAGCATTGGAGGCCAAAACGTCAGAGCCTGTTGAACAGATTCCGATGGTGTGTCGATCCGATGGTGTGTCGTTCCGATCCGAACCAGGAATCGGATATGGTGAGAACAGTCGCTGTTGCTGTAGTTGAATGCCACTGCTTTTCATTGAAAACAATCCAGCAACTCAAAGCCCTGCTCTGGGGATGTCAAAGCAGTTTGTGTCGTGTGATGGTTTCCACACATCATCCATGTCCCTGATGTGACTTCGCATTGTATCACTGTCGTCGACACCGTTTTGCTGCTCTTCCGCCAGGTGGACAGCGAGATAGAAATCAAAGCGTACTATGCGGGCCACGTGCTGGGCGCCGCCATGTTTCACGTGCGTGTGGGCGACCAGAGCATCGTGTACACGGTGAGTGTGCGATGTGGCCCGGCCGGAGGGTGGTGTTCCAGCACAGGTCAGACTGTCGGCCATAGTCGACAGCATTCTGGTGCGTGCACGACTGTTCTGATGTGTTTGGTGTGGTACAGGGCTGCTCTGACAATCAGGCGTGGTATCGGGCTGCTCCGACAATCAGACGTGGCACACAGCTGCTCTGACAATCAGGCGTGGTACAGGGCACCTCTGGCGTGTCAAGTGTGGATGGTGCTGGGCTTCTCTGAGATATGTTGTGTGTGGAGGGTGCAGAGCTGCTCTGATAAGGGTGCTAGGCTGTTCTGGTATGCCAGGTGTGGGGGTGCAGGACAGCTCTAATATGTAGGGTGTGGAGAGTGCAGGACATCTCTGATGTGTCGGGTGTGTGGATGCAGGACAGCTCTAACATTTCGGGTGTGGAGGGTGCGGGACAGCTCTAATATGTCTGGTGTGGAGGGTGCGGGACAGTTCTAATATGTAGGGTGTGGAGAGTGCAGGACATCTCTGATATGTCGGGTATGTGGGTGCAGGACAGCTCTAACATTTCGGGTGTGGAGGATGAGGGACAGCTCTAATATGTCGGGTGTGGAGGGTGCGGGACAGCTCTGATGTGTCGGGTGTGGAGGGTGCGGGACAGCTCTGATGTGTCGGGTGTGTGGGTGCAGGACAGCTCTAACATTTCGGGTGTGGAGGGTGCGGGATAGCTCTAATATTCCAGGTGTGCGGGTGCGGGACAGCTCTAATATGTCGGGTGTGGAGGGTGTGGGACAGCTCTGATGTGTTGGACGTGTGGGTCCAGGACAGCTCTAACATTTCAGGTGTGGAGGGTGCGGGACAGCTCTAATATGTCGGGTGTGGAGGGTGCGGGACAGCTCTGATGTGTTGGGTGTGTGGGTGCAGGACAGCCGTGGTGTGGAGAGTGTGGAGGGTGCAGGACAGCTCTGATGTCAGGTGTGGAGGGTGCAGGACAGCTCTGATGTGTCAGGTGTGGGGGGGGGTGCAGGACAGCTCTGACGTGCCGGGTGTGTAGGGTGCATGGGAGCTCTCGGGAATGTTGTATATATATATATATATATATATATATATATATATATATATATATACTCATCACTGGCTTCATTGGTTTCCAGTACACAATGTTCTACATTTCCTTTAGAGTGATATTTCGGATTTAGGAAATTGTTAGGGATGTATATACAGCGTGGGAAAAGTGGTTCGCTGACCTGGAGTCGGAGAATAAAAAATTGTATCGGAGCCCTCCAAGAAAAAGAAGCTATTCCTGCCCATGGAGTCGGAGAATAACAAAAATTGGCCTCGGACCCCAACCCATTCCTCCCTAAAAAAAACAAAGAAAAAGAAACAGAAAGCTACTGGTGTCGGAGCCCAAAAAAAAGATGATGGATAAAGAGCATACAAGCCGAAAAATACAAATCTAAGTGGTGGAACAACCAGTGTGAAGAATATATATTGAATGTAGATGTAAATATTGCTGGGTCCCTATTGCCCGGCGCTGTCCTGACCAACCTTATCGAATTAATGGTACCATGTATACGGACCAATCATATATCAGATGGTGCAACTCCAGGGCTCCGTTTTTTAGTTTCCCAAATGATCAGTGGGGAGGCATTATATATATCCTTGCAGGCCTCGGCGGAACGCTGACATGTGATATTCATGCCACCAGTTAATGAAAACAAAACATGACCGAGCCCTTCAAACCGTCGGTTGGCACTGCGCTTCAGCTTACTTTTTGAGGCTGATCGTAGAATAGGCTGCCCGGTTGTTTACATTTTTATTACAGTATTTACACAATTTCAAGACCGCTGCTTGACCTCAATTCCTGTCGCCTTTAATAGGATTACATACGTCAATACGGTGTTATCTTTTTTCTTCAGTTATGTGGGAATCAATACACTGAAGATATATGTTCATAATTATGAAATTATGTTGTCTTTATCCTAGATCAATACATGAATCGGGCAAGACCGTCCCAATAATTTGTTAATTCTCCTACTCTAGTGCGGATGTTGTCCTTGCCTAACGGCGACGTATCCAAGGGTGGTCAAATGATCAAATGACAGATTTTCGTAACCATTTTAAATGACGTCTAATTGTGACCATAAATAGCCCGGATAACGTTTAAACTCCGCACATGCACAGTTGCTGAAGTGATAAAACTACTATTTAGATTCTTTTCTCTTGATGGGTTACTGTAGTTTTGCGAATTGGGGTTGAATTCATACCAAAGTAACCCAAGGTTTTTGCATTTTCTTAGCATTTACATGGCTCCCAAAAATAGGTCTTCTGCCATAAATGAAGTTCGCTAGCTGATGCTATTTTACGCATTTCAATTCGAAATTGAGTGCTCTATTTCATGCGGTTAACATAATTACTGAAAACGGTCTGAGATGTCCAGAATTACGTTCTCCGGTAGTCTCCGATTTGAATGCGGCTGGAGAACGGACCTCGGGTCCGATATGCGAGCATTTGACGTCATTGTGTATATTTCGATTTCCAACTATGGTGGCAAGATATGGCAGCAATACGAGAGGTTTGGTAATGGAGTTTTTATGGTGTAACGTCAGTATTTCCCGGAATTATCAAGAAGAATCGTGGTATTTTCCAATGTTTCCTTCTAAAGTGTCATTTCGACAGAATTCTGAAGACATACAAAAACCCAATCCCTCATATCTTTGTTATTCAGAATGAGACGATATTGGCCCAAGCCGAATGACGATTCATCTGTGATTACAGAGTGCTTGTGCTGGGCGACCGTCCTGCCAGTGTGAAAATATCCTGGAGAGTAATAGGCTGAGGTAATAACGAGTTCAGAAATTTACCTTATTTTGTTCTCTATTGCTTTTATGCTACGTTGATGCTTTTGCTTCGTTCGGATTTGGGGGCATCGAGCACACCAACGATTGACCTGAGTACACCCTCCCCCCACGACTTTGGCCTTGATTGGGGCTTAGACTGAGCCAGGACATAGTTTGTAACTGCGATACGTACCTATCTGATATAACCAAGGGCTCCACCACAAATGTGTGGGATTTTACAGCAACGTTTCCTTCATGTCATTTCCTTGCACTTTCAATATCAGTTCTTCCAGGCAAAATAAATGTATAGGTATAGCCAGAGTTGAATGTATTTATTCGAAGCATATTTGGGGATTCATACACGCATGCATAACATGCAATATGTTTGACACATGCACAATGCAATCCAAACAACCACCACAAACTTGTAGGTATTCTGATATAACATGATATGCTTCCTGGGCAATTGACTGGAATCTGCATTTCATGCCTTATGGCCTGCTATGCCATGCTCTTCTGTTCTGTTGTCCAGGCTTATAATTTCTATGATGGACTGGAAACTGCAACTGCATTGTTGGAGCTGAACTGAGATCCTGGAAACAAAATGTCATCCATTATTGGTACGTTTCATTCGGAGAATAAAACAGTTCAACATTTGCAGTCACAATCCTGGCGAATAAAATGTCCTTAGGTCTCCATACTCCAGGAGAAGCCCAAAATTCCCACCCTGTGTACATATCAGGCAATTTTAATTAATATGCAAGCATGACATTTCTACGGGGATGTGGGGGCACTGGTGTTATCAAATAGGTTATCAGATGACCCAATAGATAGGCATACACTGATTTGTTTCTGTGTGTATTTGAACTGGCAGGGCTCTGTGCTGTTCTAACCTGTGTAAAAAGGTGTGCACCCTTGGACCAAAAGCAGTCGCTGCGTATCGATCGGCCTTCTGTCTCCGACCTCGACAAATGCTGACTTTTCTGGCAGCGGATTTTCCTGGATACCGGCTGGCTGAGTGAGGTGTTAGTGGCTTATTGAACTGAAGCCACACGAAGCCAATAATAGCTGATTAGTTGTTCTTTGCAGGTGCAGACCGGCGTCCCTGGGAACGTGAGAAAAGCTATGGTTATGTGCCAAATGCCGTCCGGCATCTGGAAATAGACATCACTGTCAATGCGTTCTCGTGGGTAGACAGGTGTTTGGACGATTCTAATACTAACTATTAATGATTGGCAAATCCGTGTTGATGTGACAGTGGACAGTGAATTTTTTCTTGCAATCGGACGGGGCAATTGTGCCCTTCTTCTCTCACTCTGTACTTAGTTGCACTACATATTTGGTGCGGATGCACCTGGCGGCGGCTCTGCGCCGGCCGTGACAGCAGGTGTGTGCCTGCGCGGTGTGCCCGATGGCAGCGAGGTGTGCGTGACTGCGGCGCTCTGTCTGCGCCTGACCAGGGCGACTACAACATGACACCCGACCGGCACTTGGGCGCCGCCTGGATCGACCGCTGCCGGCCCGACCTACTCATCACAGAGTCCACCTACGCCACCACCATCCGCGACTCGAAGCGGTGCCGCGAGCGCGACATCCTCAAGAAGGTCGGCGTCGCCGGCAGTGATACATTATCCTTTAAATAGGGTGGAATTTGCCACCCGAACACTGAAGTGATATCCCTCCAAACTGATTATCGATATCCTGCCTCATCATGAGTCGGTATGAAGTCTTCATGTCTAATATCAAGCAATATCTTGTTGATAAGTGTCGTGCTGATGCTCATCATTGCAGGTTGTGGTGCACAAACATCTCTCAGCATAATTCCAGGTGGAAAGACTGCCTGTGATGTGGTCTGTCATACAGTATCAATCGATATGGATAGGTATTTTTTATTGCTATCGCTAAAATAGTTACCCATAAGTTAGGTATCTCAAAACAGGAAAAGGTGCGTGCATGTGTACACAGTTGGATCGGAATTGTGGTCGAAGAACCTATACGTTCTGTTAAATGGTATTGTTTCCGTGGCGAATTCTACATCATACTGTACTAGTCTTGAAATATAACCTAACGAAACACCATCATTTTAACACTGATCGGCGGCCGTGCGCGATATTGGCCGGTGTTGTGATGGTGCTGTGATGTGATCGTGCTGGGGATGACTCAGTCTGATCTCGTCGGATGTTGTGCATTCCTGCACATCATGTGATGTTGTCTGACCTCACCCACTTAGTCTGAGCTGGCGCGAGTTACCACAAGCGGGCGTAATCTGCTCTGCGGCCAGACATGACATGACCTGACCTGACCTGTTCTGCTCTGTCCTGACCTGTTGCGCAGGTGCATGAGTGTGTGGAGCGCGGCGGTAAGGTGTTGATTCCTGTGTTCGCGCTGGGTCGCGCTCAGGAGCTCTGCATCCTCCTCGAATCGTATTGGGAGCGCACCAACCTCAAGGTCCCCGTCTACTTCTCTCTGGGCCTGACTGAGAGGGTAAGCAAGCGGCCGGTGGCGGCGAGCTTTGGAGCACTTCACTGCCATGCTGCGAACTTTGTACCTCTAAGGGATGTCACTGCCTTGTTATGAACGTTATACCTTTGAAGGAAGTCACTGCCCTGCTGTGAACGTTGTACCTCTAAAGGATGTCACTGCCCTGTTGTGAACGTTGTACCTTTGAAAGACGTCACTGCCCTACTGTAAACGTGATCTTCATGTCATCTTCCATTTGATCGCGATGCACACATGCACACAATTGCATGCACAATTAATGTCGTCGGCCATGCTGTTAGTTATCTCGCACCGGCGTCTTTCGACTGATCTTCGTGTGCCTCTGACATGTCTCTCGTATCTCGAGCATCTACATGGTCAACGTCAGTCCATGCAGCGGTGAACGGGGTTATCCGCTGTAACACAGGCCAATAACTACTACAAGATGTTCATCACCTGGACCAACCAGAAGATCAAGAAGACGTTTGTGGAGCGGAACATGTTCGAGTTCAAGCACATCCGGCCGTTCGACAAGTCGTACATCGACAATCCGGGGCCGATGGTGGTGTTCGCGTCGCCGGGAATGCTGCACGCCGGACTCTCGCTCACCATCTTCAAGCGCTGGGCGCCGGACGAGAAGAACATGGTCAGTGGAGCGCCGCCGCTCTGGGTGTAGCCGGTGGGGCAGCCGGCCGCTCGGTGTGCGCGAGCCTGCAGCTGTACCCCATAGCTGGAAGTCGCCAGTTGCTGACACTGAGCGCCAAATTTGTCAAATTCGACCTTTCGTTTCAGTTTTGTGTATTTTTGCGGATTGTAGAATTTCGCTCCGTCAGTATTGTAGAAAATAGGTACGACTTTATTTGGGATGTGCTTATTGGCCTGTGTCCTGTGTCTTTTTTTGACCGCCTGTGAATCAGATGCTGACAATTTTTTCACGTAAGACTTATCTGGTAGTTCTGGTGAATTGGTACTGGTGTGCGATACTTAGCCGTTGTTTCGCCAGTGTCAGCCGGACTGTTGTGCCACACACGCACAGCGCGAGAAGGCAACAAATGTACATAAGTCCTTTGATATTTGCTATTAAGGATGTGAATGAGATGTAAAATTGCTGATGTATTTTTTGTTATGCAAGTGTGCAATACAAGGCTAGTCTTGTACAATATTAAATAACACCACATCAAAATGAAACTAAAAGGAATTGATGATGTACTCATCCTATGTAGTGTTTATGTCTAGAATGCAGTGCCCTAGATGACCAATGAAGTCATTGCAACCTTAAGCCCTAATAAATAACTAACAAATAAAAATGTATTAGTTAATGGCGCTAAGAAAAGGACAAGTAGCGTAGCATGCCAATAGCTTCGCTGTTATTTGCCATTGCCACCAAAGTTTGCGAATCTGTTGACGCTGTTTGGTATTTCGGCCACTGTCTTGGATACCATTAGATAGTCTTCAATGAATGTCCTTGTGTATAGTTGATCGGAAGGTACACGGTTTACTTATGCCAATATAGATCCTTCCCTTTAGCAATCTTTAGCAATTAGCAAAAAGGGCGCTACATGACCGACGTAGTCGATGCGCTCCTAAACCCCAATAACCAACCAACCAACCTTTAGCAATCGGACCCATCTGCCCACTATCTGTTCATGTCTCAGTGCCGGTCTTCATCCTCACCTGACCTGATATCGGTCCTCACTTGACCTGACATCGGTCCTCACCTGACCTGACATCGGTCCTTACCTGACCTGACATCGGTCCTTACCTGACCTGACATCGGTTCACAGTTGACCTGACCTGACATCTGTCAACAGCTCATTATGCCCGGCTACTGTGTGGCGGGCACAGTGGGACACAAGGTGCTGAGCGGCAGCAAGAAGGTCGAGATGGAGAACCGGCAGGTGATCGACGTCAAAATGTCGGTCGAGTACATGTCGTTCTCGGCGCACGCCGACGCCAAGGGCATCATGCAGCTCATCACCTACTGCCAGCCGCGAAACGTGATGCTCGTGCACGGCGACGCCGAGAAGATGGTGTTCCTCCAGTCCAAAATCCAACAGGTGGGATCCGGCCTGCTGCCGGCTGTCGTGCACCGGCTGACCGCACCAAAGGTTGACACGCGTTGGTGCGTGCTGCGTGTTGTGGGAGTGTGGGAGTGCTGCCTGTTATGGATGTGGGTCGTGCTGCATGTCGTCGGTGTGTTGCAGTGTCCTAAAGTTACTTCACCATTAACTGTGTGGATGAAGGAAGAAGTTGCTTGGGAATAGTGAAAGATTGGAAGAAAATAAAGGATTGCCACTTCACGATTAAAAAGCGGAATGCCTTTCGCTTCAGTCACATGCATTTTACATTATTTAGCAGTTGTGTGTATGACTGTGCATACATCATGTGGCAAAATGGTAAAAACTGAAGACGAGGATGAAATACCACAAGTCCATTAACTGTGCATTTCCAGACCACATGGTGAATTATTTTACACTGGTGTGTTGTGGGTAGGTGGGCGTGCTGCGTGTCATGGGTGTGTGGGTGTGCAGGCGTGCTGCATGTTGTGGGTGTGGGTGTGCTGCGTATTGTGGGTGTGTGGGCGCAGTGTAAAAATTTTCAAGAAAATAGGTGGAAAATACCACCTAATGAAAGCTCAATCGACCTCCCTGTCTATGGTTTTTGTGACATCCTTGTTTACTAGCTGCTGATTATGAAAGCAACATGAACTCAACTGAAGACATCCTGATGCCCTTCAACAATTCAAATATGCCATAGTTGGGGTGCACCAATGACCTCTGATCAGGAAATTTCCTGAAACCGTATCACAGAGCCTCTTCTGTTTCAGATAGTCTACCCAGTATCCTGAAACCCGGTATCATCCAGCACTCCTTAAGTCCTTATTCAGCAAGCAATGAAGCCCTACACTGAATACAATATGCAGGCTTATCAAAGTTGCTCAGTGATAAATTATTCCACTTTCTGAATATACGACTTTCTGAACACTCAATCGACATCCTTCTCCAAGAAGTATCAGCATCCTGCTCTTTGATATGAAGTATTCATGTCTCCTTTGTAACGGTACCTTGTTTATAAATAACATGTGCATGCCCTCAATATGGAATGGTATTACACAAACATTTTGCAATGCAATTTCGGGTAAAGTGATCACCTATGTGATATGGGATACAATACCAGTTCATCAAGTACACTAATTACATATCAAATTTCGACATCCTGCTATGCTCATTTCGACATCTCACACCTAACGAAAAACCAATATTTTAACCCTGTTGGTGCACCCCAACTATGGCATAGTTGAATTGTTGAAGGGCATCAGGATGTCTTCAGTTGAGTTCATGTTGGCTTCATAATCAGGAGCTAGTAAGGAAGGATGTCATAAAAGCCATAGACAGGGAGGTCGATTGAACTTTCATTAGGTGGTATTTTCCACCCATTTTCCTGAAAAATTTCACACTGTGTGGGTGTGTTGTGGGTGGGTGTGCATGCTGTGTGTTGTGGGTGGGTGGGCGTGCTGCGTGTTGTGGGTGTGGGCGTGAGCTTTGAACTATACCACATCATAATTTGGCATGCCTGAGAACATGGCACTTTACCACGGACTTCTAGCTTGTGAACCGTTGTTCCGTGCCTAGCTGGATGTTTTGACTTGTCATCCGACTGTCTGTATCGCTCGGAGGCAGCGATACTTATCACATGGTCGCTGGAGTGATGACCACCCGGCGACGATCGGACAAATAACACCCAAGCGTGAAAAGTTGCCGGCGAGAGCAAGTAAATCATCGAATGACCGCACACACCAAGCCGTCTTACTAGGCTGCCGAACAGGAGGCCTGCGCTGTCATTGCACGTGCGGTTTTTCTCTGAGAGCTCCCAGTCACTGGCGGCTGGGTGTGTCACCGCATCTGGCGTGGTGCAGGCCTGGTCCTCACCTGGTCGCAGCTCGGGGTGTTCGGTGCGGGAGTCGAACTGCGACCGCTGCAATCTCACCGGCGGCCGAGCTCGCTTCGTGTGACTTACTGGCGCCTCGTGCAGGAGCTCAACCTGGCATGCTACAAGCCGGCCAACGGTGAGACGTGCACGATCGCGACGCAGCCGACCATCGCGGCGGACGTGGCGCTGCCGCTGCTGAAGCGAGACCTGAGGTCACAAGCCGAGGTGGGCGACCTGACCGTCAAGCGACGCAAGCTGCTGCACGGCGTGCTGATCGCCAAAGGCAACGTGAGTGATGAGGCTGTCGCGAGAGGACAGTATACGTGTCGGAATATGAGTGCTGCGGTGCCGAGAGGGCAGTGGAAGCAGGGTTGGATTTGTACCTTGTAATCATGGATGTGGAGCGGAAAATTGACAACAAATTGAATATGGAGAGGTTTCTTTTTTTTAAATATGACGTGAGAAATTCAGTTTGTACTTTCCAGTGAATCGTGAGCACTTTGGCAGAGCAATTAATTGTAGAGCAACGCTATTCAACCTCCAAATGAGAAAAGCAAGAGGATACTTTTCTGGCGAGGATAATGATCCCCTCAGATAACGTGGGTGTCGGCTTGGACAGTGTGGAGAGTGGAAAGAGACTTTTAGGTCTTGAAGATAGCACGAAGGGCAAGAAGAGGCGTATATATCATTGGAATTGCTAGAGGGAGGAGGGGAATAGCGTGTGTCGGAGTGCATCCTACAGTGGTAGGCGTGCGTGCGTGTGTATGTGTATGTGTATGTGTGAGTGTGTTGTTCACAAATAGTGCTGACAGGTCCCTAGCATCTGTGTGCAATCTCTATCTGTATATTTAATAGTACAGAAATGCTGTCTGTAACACTGTAGAACCATAGCTGACTTCGCTTTGGCCGGCTGCAGAGGGTACGTGTCCTGGACAGCGACGCCGCCTGTTCCGAACTGGGCATCACGCGGCATGAGATCCGCTTCACCTCCACCGTCACACTACAAGACCCCGGCGCCGTCTCAAAGACCATCGACAAGCTGCACACTCACCTGCAGAGGTCAGCACCGTGCGTGCGGCACCGCGCACTAGTACTGGCCGCAATGTCACCCTGTCGCTTGCGGTAGCCCGCGGCACGCCTACCGTCAGGATGCTGGCTGTGTACAGAGCAGATGCCGGCAGTTGGCTACATGTGCCAGCAGGCAGTCTGTGACGCCGTGTTGTTTGCATGTGTGTTTTTCTTGATGCATGGTGTTGATGGGGTCACCGTCTCTTCTCGTTGTGCCGCTTAGTGGAGGTAGTGTGGCGATCTTTGGTGCCTCGCCAACACTCGCATGCTTGCCACGACCAAGGTAAGCGTGATGTCGGTCATGATCTATCTGATTATCCGGATGTGATTTGTCCTGGACTGAGAGGAGCTGATTGGATTTAGACCTGACCTGATTCGCACTAACTTTATCTCAATTTTCATATCCTCACTTACCTTGTCATAGCCCGATGCCACCCGACCACCCTGACCTACTGCGACCTGTCGATGTCTTCGCAGGCGTCTGGGCATCACGCAGCACCTCGGAGACGGCCCCATCAGCATCGGGTCCGTGCTGCTGCAGGTGTCCGGCTCCGATCAGGAGGATCTCAAGGACGTCATTGTCTCCTGGACGTATCAGGTCAGTGGAATGGTTCGTCATCCTTCCCCCGTGTTCCTGGCTCTCATCTTCGAACAGCCGTAGTTTTTTTAACACGGCCGCTACGCTGGAATTTGAAGAAAGCAAACTGGGCTCTGAGGTACTGACGGCTTTTAGACCCGACACTGAAAATCACCGTACTCGCGTCGATAACTTTACATCACGGATTATCCAGTGTGTTCCTCGTAGCTCTGATACTCTACGCCGAATTCCAGTTCCCTGGCGGTCTTTGGAATGCAGAAAGGCTGTCCGCGCTCGCACACGGGCTCTTAAAACAAATTCACCAAGCGTGGTGCTATGGCTAACATGCTAACATGCTAACTGAGTTCCAACAGGCTCAAGCACTAGCTCGACGTACCATACTTTGCGTGAAACACACATCCTGGCGAGCATGTATTGAGGGGCTAAGTCAAACTACATTGACAACCGTATGAAATAATATAATAAGATAACCGACCCGTATTAAAAGGATTCCGGTGCAGTTGTCAGTCCTACCGCCGGTTATTAGCATTGGAAGAAACGTCAAAACGGATCCATGAGATGTAGCTGATGGTATTGCTCATGTCATTACGAAGCGCAGTGAGCCTACTGACCCAACTTTCCTACAACGCCGTGCCCGGTATCAACAGGGGAAGAACAGTTTTCTAGCGCCAGAACAACTTATCGTTTACTCAAGCCGAACTGAACTCTGCAATCATTGGTTTCAGTAATGCAGAAGGCAGTGTTGGAAAAACTGACGTTTGTCGGTGTCATGCATACCAATACATTATGTACTTCAGGATCGTGACTATACTAAATGAAATATTTTGTACTCCAGAAGGGAAAACGAAGAACAACATTGTTTGGTCGAGCGCTACCACTCAAAGCCCATACCTGAAAACAACTAGCAGTTCCAGCGATCCCTGCACGCTGATCAGTCAGCGACTCAATACAGCTTCGAAAGACAGTACAAACCATACCGCATATGTTCATCGGTGTTGCGCTAAAAACGTCTCCGCACAGCTGGCGGCGCGACGTCATGTGCGAAGACCCTATATTTGTGCCAATATAGTCCATAATTAATTCAATATGTATTTGTAGATATTTGTGCTGGAGTGCTCGCCAATAAGTACCAGAAATCCCTAGTTGGCAAATCTGGGGGTACTTGGAATCGCCGGAGTAAATACTTGGAGCCTTGATTGGCCATTAAGGTGCTTTGAATGCTCAATCGAAGGTCATTTTGTGAAAGGGACAACTTTTTTAAACACAATCATCCCGTCCAATGCAAAAAAAAACTTCAAATTTCCCGAAAGCGGCCCCGGAGCAAGCAAGTTCTCCGGGGCGATTACACCAAGAAACCGATACCATTTGTGCACTTATGCATGACTGTCGAATAACCTTTGGGTAATGTGTGCGAACATAAATAATGCGCCTTGAAATACAACTGCATTTGGCGTTCATCAGTGTCAGTGAAGGGTCCGTAATACATGTTCCAATCTTACTCCGACATCCCCTGTTTGCCGGGCCGGTGATCAGCTGTACTTCTAGCGCTGTGGTAAGTGAATCCGACCAACTCTATTTTACAGCAATAATAAAACCAACTATTAGTCGCTCTACAGCGACAATTTGCTCTCCCGTCTGGCCACTCTGGATCCTTCCAAGTCGATCCTTGCTTGAAATAAACATTCCAGACATGAACTAAAGAAGTACATCGAGGAACTTTTCATATTAATAAGGATTGGTTTCAATCAATTTTCTCACCCTTTTCATGCAAAATAGCTGCTTGGTGGTGAGAATAAAACTATTTTAGACGGATTGTTTTAGTATAATTTTCATTAAACCATTTTATATTCCGAAACCCTTATCCCAAAGTCGACAAATAACATATTAGTCGGTGCACAAACGTCCTACTCGTGGGGTGTGTTGTGAATATTTATTAGGTGTGCAGTGTGAGCTGGTCAGGAGTGTCAGGTATGCATTTTGAACTTGGTTCACATCGATTAAGTATACTTTTGTTATAATTTTTTCTACCACTGCTCATGAAGTTGGCTTGTAACATCATCCTTCGCTAATTTAACCACAGAGCCAATTTTGAGGTCTGAGGCAGAACGGCGTATTATGCGTCGGTGGCGAATGGTGCGCACAAACTCGGAATGGTGCAAAGGTTGACCGGGGTCATGACATGCATTTTGGGAGCACTTGAGATCTTGACCACCAATCTGTCGAATCCCCGCAGTGGTGTCAGCCTCGTTATTCGGCTGGCCAGGGAATTGACGCTCCCTCGGGGTAACATAGCCGCCCCGATAAGGGGTGTGGAAACACGGAGGTGTTTCCGGGGACCCGTGTAGTTCCCATCGTCCATCCCTCTCTTCAAACTCCTATATCCACCCCGTGCCAGCGACCTTATGTATGTCTTTCATCCAACCCTACAGCACCAACCCCTACCTTGTCACGAGGAGATAGGCCAGCTTCCCCTAGTCTACCCGTCCGCTCAGTTTTATCGGGGTAGCCGCGCTCCCTCGGCCCGTCCCCGGGGTTGACGGAGTCCTGGAGATTGAGGTCCCCCCGTCGAACGGTGCTAGTTGTGACGGGTGACCAACACACCTCTTTGGTCCCGATATCCCGGAGGGGCGGGCGGACCCGAGGGGCCTCACGCGGGCCAAGGGGCTAGTCGCCTCGGGCCGGGGACCTGGGATCCTTCCCAGTGCCCGCCGGCCCGGCCGGCTGGGGTCAAGGGGTGGGCAGTGCTGGATCCCGGTCGGGGTGGTGAGTCTCTCCCTCCCGGCCGGGCGAAGGCGCCGCCTGCCCCGTATATCTCCTCGGGCGCCTGGCGACCTCCCGTTCACGGACCCATGCGTCCTCCCAGTAGGGCCCCTAAGGGGTGGGGCGCCCGAGGAGCTGAAACAAAAACTTACTACATGGCATCGACAAAACCAAAAAACACTCCTGGTCACTCTCGCAGTGTCAAAAATACCCCCCCCCCTATGGGGGAGGGGGCGGTGTCCTTTCAACGCAGGAAGGAACTGGGACAACTCATCGAGACCCCGAGTGCTAGTTTTTCGCGGTCAAGCGAATGAACTCTTATCCCTGTCCCCCTTTCAAAGGCGGAACGCATGTGATAGATTTGGTGAGATTGTTCGATGCGAGAGATGGAAAGATGGTGGACTTGAAGTCGAGTTTGAGATACTGGGGCAGGTGGAAAAGGCGTTAAGCTGTTCCGAACTAGTTTACAGTGTGCGCAAGGGAAACGAAACTGACAACGTGAAAATTCCAATTACAGTTGAACGACACAAAACAAAGAACACTTCGAGAGGACTCATACACTGCTTTGATCTCAGGGATGTACCGGAAGATGCGATAGTGGGTGGGCTGTCAGAATCTGGAGTGAATGAGGCGAAGACGATGAAAGTGAGAGGAGATGGAGAATGTATTCCGACCAACAATGTCATTCTGACCTTCAATAGGACGGACTTGCCCCCTCAGATACGGGTGGGCTACATTTGTGTTAAGGTGCGACCTTTCCTCCCAACCCCATGCGTTGCTTCAAATGTCAGAGATACGACCACACAAACCAATTTTGTCGGAACCGCCGCGCGTGTGGCAGGTGTGGTTCTTTCGACCACACAGGCGAGCAGTGCACCACCGAGATACCATTCTGTGTGAACTGTGGCAGAGGACAGGATCCCCATACTTCGTTTGACCGCACCTGTCCTAGTTACTCGAAGGAAAAATAAATTATTTTCATCAAGTACTTACAAAAAGTTACGTTCCGCGAAGCTCGGGATCTATATGAAAAATCTCACCCGAAAGTATCATACGCCTCGACAGTTAAAAATAAAAATACATGAGTCCAACAGGCAACTTATCGCACAGCTGAGTGCTCTTCTCCGCTCTCTAGGCGTACTTGTCCCCGCCCAAATGAGGCAATCACAGCGTGCACCCCCTTCCGAGGATGCAGAACGCGGTGCTTCACCACCACGGGCCCCTCAAGCGACTGGTCCGGAGCCAGCCACAGGGCGAGCCCCGGAGGAGTGGAGTCTTGTCCAGCGAACCAAACGGCCCGGCAAGCACTCCAACGCCAACCTGCAATCTTTACATTCAACCTTCACCGGCACCACCACCATCCAATCCGTCCTCGAACCTTCCGAAACCACCTCTACCCGTCAACCGTCGCCAGTTACTTCAGGAGAAACCGGTGCGACTTCCCGTCGGGTACCAGTCGTACCACCTTCGGTGACCAGACCAGGGCCCAGTGTCCAGGTCCACCCGAGAGCTCCCGACATTGGGGCGTCTGGCAGGGCAACTCGGTCTGGGTCCAGGGACCCATAGCCGAGCGTGCGAGTCGGACAGTCGCCCAAGGCGACACCCCCGCCATCACCAACTTCCCATGCCAGTCACACGCTAACGGCAGAGACAGGGAATGTGATGGGCCCACCCCCATACCACCCCGCGGGGGTGAGATGAGAGACCCGCCTACCCCGGCAACCGGACGCAAGCGGTCATCCCCGTGGACGCCATTGCCACCAGGCGTGGGAGGTCCAAGATCTTGTCAGAGGTTACCGGGTGAGAGGACACCCGTTTTACCTTCATAGTACGGCACGTTCATGTTTGCACTTTGTGAACTGTAGTTTTACAATGGACATCTGGACGACGCGAGTGTCTAGCTGTGATATCGTCTATGGTACTGTTCCATACCCATTTTAACCCGTTCTAAATGGTTCAACTGCGGACCATTTTGCAATGGAACTGTAGGGGGCTGAGGACCAGCGCAGAAGACATCCAGGTGCTGTCAAGCCGCCACTGTCCGGCGGCCATCTGTCTCCAAGAAACGAAGGTGACGCCGGACTACTCTTATAACCTAAAATGCTACTCAGTATTTCGTAAGGACACTCCCTCAGAATCCGTAGCACACGGTGGAGTGTTGCTGGCTGTCCACCATAGGGTGACTGCACAGAGATTGGTGCTAAACGCCAGGCTGCAGGCCGTTGCTGTAAGAGTGTATTTTAATCATCGTCCTATATCTATCTACTCACTGTACCTGCCACCCGGTGTTGGATTTCCTTCTACTGAGCTGCGGCGCCTGATGTCAGAGTTGCCACCGCCGGTATTAATACTAGGTGATTTTAACGCTCACCACACAGTATGGGGATGCGACGACGTTAATGTACGGGGTCGGTGATTGGAGTCCTTGATGCACGATGCATCCTTGTGCATTCTTAATTCTGGAACACCGACGCACCTTACACTGCCCTCCGGCCATACCTCTGCCCTAGATCTTAGTTTGTGAAGCCCTGAGCTCGCACAACTTTTTAGCTGGTCTGTGGCCGACAACCCCCTGGGGAGTGACCACTTCCCGGTGTGGCTGGGTTACGAGGATGGCGCGGTACTCGGGACTAGACCATGCCGGTGGAATTCTAAGAAGGCCGATTGGGCAGAGTATGAGACGAAACTAGAGGAGACTTTGTCCGTGAGGCCTGGTGTCACCCTATGTCTGTGCAATCGCTCACCAACCTGCTTGTTCAGACCGCGACTGAGTTTATTCCTCGCACATCTGGCACTCCCCGTCGCGCGTCAGTTCCATGGTGGACGGAAAAGTGTCGTCAGGCAATTCGGGCAAGGGGACGCGCCTTCAGAGCTTTCGGACCGAAGGAGCAGTACGGATAACCCCATCGCCTTCCGGCAGGCTCGAGCCAATGCTAGACGCACTATCCGGGACGCTAAGGTCTCATGGAGGAATTATGTGGGCAAACTGAATCACTTCACACCTACAGGGTGCGCGGAAAGTCCTGGCGCTTTTCAACATTTTCGCAAACAAATGCAACTGGCTCATATATATTCAACAACAGGTTGTAACAGTGACTGGGAACAACAAGCCACATCCTTTCACCAACCGCTCACTCGATGTAGCCCCCTCGGCGGCGATGACGGCCTCGACGCGAGAGCGGAAGCCCTTGCAGGTCCTGATGATGTAGGCCGCCTCCAGCGCCTCCCACGCCGCCACGATGCGAGCCTTGAGCGACTCCAGGTTGGGATGAGAAGTGGCCTGGACCTCATCCTGCAGAACGCTCCACACGCTGTAATCGAGCGGGTTGAGGTCGGGCGACTGAGGCGGCCACATCTCCTTCCGCCAGAAGTGATCTGGCCCGCCGAGCTCCTCTGTCAGCTTGGCTTGGATGGCGGTGGCGTTGTGGGCGGGCGCTCCGTCCTGTTGGAAGACAAAATTGCCCTCCGGGTAGGTCGCCTTGACCCAGGGGATGACGTGCGCGTCCAGGAGCCACTCGTAGACCTGCCTGTTGATTTTCTCGTTGGCGTCGATGAAGATGATGGGGCATTTCTGCCCGTCGGACCCGACGACACCCAAGACCATCACCTTCTGAGGGTGCTTGTTCACGGGGTTGAACCGAATCCGGGGGTCCACTTCGTCAACAGACTGGTCGGACAGGTAGCGGGAGTTCCTCCGGTTCAGCTGGGCGTCGACGTGGAAGAACTTCTCATCGGATAAGATCCGAACGAAACCGGTGCTCACCGGGCTCTTGAAGAAGTTGAGCAGCAGCTTGTTCTTCTCCAGACGGCGGAGACGCGTGGCCTCGGTTAAACGCGGCCTGTTATGGATCACTCTGGACTCCATGTTCAAGTCTTGGTGGATCAATTCTCGCATTGATGTCTCGGGAAAGCTGAACTTCTTCGCCAGTTTTCTGATTGACTGCCGCGGATTTTCTTCGATTGCTTCTGACACGGCGGCCACGTTCTTGGGAGTTCTGAGCGACCGCGGCCGACCTGACCTGGGGGCATCTTCTAAGGACTACACAGATCGGATCTTCGCCTTTATCCGCTGAACCGTTCGCCGAGAAACGCTGCATCGTTCCGCAACTTGCGCCTCGGTTAAGCCGGACCCGGCCGCCGCGCGCAGGCAGCCAGCGACAAAGTACCGCTTCGTCTGTTTATCCATGACTGAACGCGATTCGAAGGTCATATTTGCACGCCCCCCGGCTGACCAGGTCAGCGAGGGTCACGCCTGCGGCCATTGGCAGACTGGCCACCAATCACAGCGCGCGCTGGCAAGCATACCAGAAAAGCGCCAGGACTTTCCGCGCACCCTGTATGTCTCAGGTCTGGTCTCAACTTAAGTGTATCGCCGGTAAATACAGCTCCACTCCTCTGCCATTACTACGAGTTGCCGGCCGAGACATCACCCAGCCGATCGACGTGGCAAACGAGGTGGCTCGCACAATCTCGAGCAGATGTAGGTGCTACAGTGGGGACGAACTGTTCACACGTCACAAAGCCACTTGCGAGAAACTTTTTTTACTTCTGAACGCATAAGTTACAAGCAGCCATTCACGCTAGCTGAGCTTCGTTCCGCTATTGCGACCTTTCGGAGCGTATCCGAAGGCGACGACCAAATACACAACGACATGCTCAAACATCTTCCGTCATGTGCACTTGATGCCGTACTGGCAACGCTGAACCGGCTTTGGAAGAAAGGGGATTTCCCACCCACTTGAGGTGAGGCCATTATGATCCCAATATTAAAGCCCGGAAAAGACAGCGTAGACCCGGCGAACTACCGACCAATATCACTCACATCACTGTAAGCTCATGGAGAAGATGGTGAACGTGCGTCTGACCTGGTTTCTTGAACGACATGACATTTTAAACAACGCACAGTGTGGTTTTAGGAAAAACCGCAGCACCATTGACCATCTTTTAGCCCTTGATACAGTGGTATGCGCAGCGTTCCAGCAAAACCGTCACATTGGTGCAGTGTTTTTCGAAATCCACGGAGATATGACACCACCTGGCGCTACGGCATACTGATGAAGGTCTTCAAATATGGGATCCGTGGATCCATGGGCCTCTTCCTCCAGAACTTTCTGTCAAGGCGTTTTTTTTCGTGTTCGGATCGGAGGCTGTATGTCGGATCGGTACCCACAAACGGAAGGGGTACCACAGGGAAGTGTGTTGAGCGTGGCGTCGTTCGCCATCATGATCAACGATATCTGAGAGTCCATTCCGCGTAATATCGGTAGATCACTGTTCGTGGATGACTTCGCAATTTGGTGCTGCACATCCACTGCACCGGCAATGGCACCGGCAATGGCAATTCCCTTCCAGCGCGTTGCCAGGTTTCTGGGATTTACTTTTGACGCTCGTCTTAGTAGCAAGGAACATTTTAAAACACTCCTAGAGAAGTGTTTTACGTCGCTCAACCTTCTGAAGATGGTTGCGCGCAAGCCCTACGGAGGAGACAGGAAAACCATGCTTCTGCTGCACCGTTCTCTCGTCCGTTCAAAATTCGACTACGCATGTTTTATATATGACAGCGCTTGTACAACGAGCAAGCGATCAGTGGATGTGGTACACCATTCGGCGATCCGAATCGTGACCGGAGCTTTCCGCACTTCACCTTCTGTGAGCCTTCTGGCTGAAGCCCACGAGCCACCACTCTCGCTCCGTCGCGAAATGCTCGGGATGCGCTCCGCGTGTAAAGTGCGCCAATTCCCGGGTCATCCTGCGTATGCTTGCATATTCTCCCACCGAAATACTGTTTGATGTGTTAGATGGTGGTACGATGGTAACAGCGGCGCATTTTGTTATTTGTCTAGGGGGCGGATGGACAGGCGTTGGGCGACACGACGTGGGCCCGAGGGAAGGTACTGCGATAAAGTTCAGATATTCAATGGTTACATCGGAGCAAAGGACTGGAAACCGGTTTCGCATTGAAGAGACAGGTTGTCGCAACCAGTGTCTGCCCCCCCCTCTTCCGCTGGCATAACATCACACGCTTGTCAGCGAATTATAGCCCTGGTCAATTTCGCTGTTTTTTTTTCCTCATTCCAAATAAATTTTGCTTTTTCATATATCCCAAAATGAACTCTCCAGAGTCAAAAACAATGTAAGTCGTGGAAATCTAGCCCACCTGGTGTCGTCACTTTTGGGGGAAAATTGTTTTGAAGGGGGACCCAGAACCTACTCGTCGAGCGCTTTCCGATGACACATTTTTCGTCTTCGTGCGATGCTTAGTTTGGATTTTAGACGGGGGTCTTCAACCGCGCCCTCCCCCCCCCTCTCCCCCGAGAAGGGGTGGGAGGATTTGACCGAAAAAACAGCGCAGGTTAAGCGCATGGGGCTCGGTACTTTTTGCCTGTTCCGCTTTTTACTGATTGATCCCGTAGTACAAAAAATGCCGAATCACACGAAGTCGGAATTTTTCTGGAGAGTTGATAGAAACGTTTGTTTTGCAAAATTTTCAATTTTTTGTAATTTTTTTTTGGCCAACTTAAAAGAGTGTTTCTTTTCAATTTATGAATCACTGTTAATCTATGTACCTTTCCCAACAATCCGGCATTTATTTTTATTAACATTCCTTACAGCATATGGGTGAAAATTGCCGTCGAAAATATTCTTGCACGTGCGGATCGACATATTTGCCTGAGGCTATGACTTCGAAACCGCATGCCGCAGGGAAAAATATCACAGGCGTGATCAGAACCATCGATTACTCCCGGGAGAAAGGCTTCGTCGAAATCCGTGACAGGTGTGTGTTAAATCGACGCCTCGGCTGGATGATCTGTGCGGGAATACATCCGTTACTACAGCTGAATGCTAAAATCTTAATTGGAAAGCAATTCAAGAAGTCAATACTGTTGGCGCGTGTTCAAAGCAATCCTCTGCTAGGTGTTGATTTCCATTCAACATATCATAATTTCAGGAGAATGAAAGCAATATAATACCAACTCCTTGATAAGTCCAGTCCAGCGCGCGGGAGACGGACGTGCCAGCTCCCGACATTTTGGATCGATTTCGACGCACTACCACAGAGAGTTGAATTTTCCTTTTTGTGTCCTTACGTTTGTCTATTGTGATAGGGGGAGATAATCATCAAGCTATGCTTTCGACTAAATCTCATATTACTAAACTAGACATAACCTAAACTCGGATTGTACCTGGACCGGAGATGTCATGGACGAAATTACAGAACAAATTCAAGGAGCAGTGAACGAAAAGAAAAGAAAAAGAAAAGGCTCTTCGAGAGGAAATGGAGGATATTAGAAAGTAAAATAGGTAAACAAACAACGAACTAAAACAACTCATGGAGGAAAACAAGGTTCTAAAAAAAACATCAGAAAGGATTCGTTCATTTTAGGTGGTGGATACCCATCAGCCCCAATAGACTATTGTGAAGCTCCAGAAAGAACCAGGGAGATTAGGGGCGGGGATGGGCGAGTGGTTAAGGTGTCGGGCTATGGGTACCAAAGGTCCCGGGTTCGACTCTAGCGCCACTCAGGACATTTCCCAATCCCGCGGCCCACCGGCGAAACAGTGTGGGCGGCGCCATTAGCCATGAATGTGCATAAAGTGTGTCGTGAACCAACCAATAAACAAAACAACCAGGGAGATTACCAAAAACAAAATAATTGAGGAAAAGCTAGGTGTAAAGCTCTGGCAGCATATCTGCATGTCATCGTCTTCGCCAGAACAGGCGTGTACTGATCAAATTTCAGGATTTAGCTGATAGAAATGCAGTATATGAAGCAAAATGTAACCAAACAGGAGAACACAAAACAAAAATAACCATACATGAAAACCTTACTGCAAAACGTGCAAAGCAAGTACAGGTGCTGGGTGGAATGTGGGAAAAGAGACAGATTTGCAACTATCATACTAAAAATGGCAACATCATGGCCCGAAAAACAAAAGAACAAAATTATGTGCACATACTTCCAGACATGAGCAGGGATGAGATACTGGATGCACTGAGAAATGACCGTGCAGAACAGAAGGAACATGGAACAATAGCTCCAATCAACAAACACGAGACAACACCCTAGCTGGACGAGTTGCTTCCCAAAGGTCTGACCTAGGGGAGTATGTTGTCAGGGACAACAAGGAGTGGGAAGCCAGGCAGAGGGGAAAGGACTAGGGGGCTGGAAGTAAGCCCAGAGCACCAAAACTGATCAGGCATGTGTACTTCAACTGAACATATGGTGCCATATGGCTGGAATATATACAAGATACCTTCATGAAACAATACTTATGGGTAGCATCATAATAGCCCAATCATCTTAATCATTTTGATAAATGGAGTGGTTCTGATTCAATGAAGTGAAACATACACAGGCATGTGAACACCAGCATTTTTGATGGATGACTTTTTGACTCATATGCAATGACCAAACAAAGATGCCTCTGGCCTGCTCCCATTCATACTGCCAGTGTGCTATTAGTATGACATGGGAGTGTGGTGAGTGAATGTGTGTGTGAATGAAGAATGAGCCACTTACCATGGCCTGCTTCAAAGAAACATCTTAACCTGACCACCAGGGGTGTCCAGGGGTGTCAAACAACCGCTCCAGCTGCATTTGATAAATTATGGAGCAGCCTACCCAGAAGGTGTAGGCAAGCCAATGGAGAAGGTGGATGATATTCACCAGTGTGATATTTAACACACAACATGCCTATCAAGACTGGCTGGTGATACATTCCTGGAACATGTGGAACTCATTGATGGAAACACTTATTATTAATTTGGCTCATTGAGTGATAGTAACTTGCATCCATCCTTATTTGCACCTGTGCTTGGATCTTCTGGTACCATGCAAAATTAACTGATCTGGTTTATTAATTCGGTCCTGCCTGTTTCCTTGGATGCCATGCAGATATTCCTGTTAGATACCTGATATCTAATGCCACCAACTGGTCTTAGACATCTGAATTTAGCTTGTCAGTTAATTAGGTACCTGCCTAAGTTACCTCCCACGTCAACAGGATGTAAATCAAACTATTCCTACTTGACCTGCATTTATATTTTAGCACTGTGATGAATGGATATATAGGAGTCAGTAACATATGCATAATTACCTATGTAGGTATGTAATCATATTTAAATTCACACAGGTCCTGCCTAGGTAGGTACATGCCTGTCTGCCTTGGTGGGTAGTACCTACCTAGGTACTTACATTCACTTCCATTACGTACATCATATTTCGCACTAGCTAAAAAAGCACCTGAAACTGCTCATGTTGATAGTAGGCAGGTGCCTTGTACCTGCCTACTTATTCATTCCGGCTGTGATCATACTAACTCAATTAGCTCATGCATATTTACTCAGTTTAGGCAAATAGCTCAACAAATACTTGGATCGGGATACTTATATACACTGACTTCTACCACCACCCAGCACCTAAACAAACAAAAATACAACACACGTTCGTACTATGCTCAGTGCAAGGCCGTACTCGTCGTAGTTAACCTACCGCTCAATAGACATTTATGAATGAAATAGAGAAGGAACCGTTGGTTAGTACTTTGTAACAAGTGAAGCTTTTTACTTTAGAGAAGATTTATATTTAATTTTGCTTGAAATAAATTAAATAACTTTTTTTTAATGCACAGACAATTATGCGCAAACTAAATATATTTATGTTTTGCTTCCGAGCAACTCTTTGGGTGTGATTTATGCATGGCTTCCATCATAACGAATTTTTTTCTTTCTTTTTACAGACACACATTGCATTACTTTCCTCAACTTAAACAGCTCAACCTTCCTATTACCTTCCTCAACAGCTAGTATCACTTCAACAATCGTGCAAATATCCTCCACTTATCGCTGGGCACCTCCGGTCTAGGTATGCAGTCATCCGTGTCCGGTGAGAAGGAGAGTATGTATATTGTTATACTACAACTATTGAACTACCTTGCTGCAAAGGTCCTACAACTAGGTTTTAATACCTACTTACCTTGGAAAATAAAACATTTAACCCATTCTTGAATATAATCTCAGATGACCTTGCCCTTACGTATTCTCATTTTGAACGCATTCGATATAATTGTAACGTATATGATGCTAAGGATATCAGTAGACAAGTTGAAATCGGTCCGGACATAGGGAGGAACATAGATATTCTCCATTTGCATGCAAGGTCCATAGTACATCAATTTGATGAGCACAATATCTTCCTAAACCAGCTGAATTATAAATGGAGCCTTATATGTATTTCTGAAACATGGCTATCAAAAGAAGATGAAAACAACTCTAGCTGAGATGACGAAGATTATCAACTATTCTGCAAAAGCAGAGAAAACAAAGTTGGGGGAGGGTCTGCAATCCATGCTTTGACATCACTAAAAGCAAAACAGCTTTATCCATTTAATTTTGTTGCTGCTGAAGCTGAAGGTGTTTTTCTCCAATTAGAATTGAATAATAAGCAAAGTATTTTGATATGCCATATATATCGTGCACCTGGTCATAATGCACGATTCTTGTCTGAATTTGAGGAGTGTCTTACAACAATAAACAAACCGAAAATGCCTACATCATCATTGACAGATTCGGTTGGTTTCAGTGTACAGAGTGCAACCAAGAAGGGCCCTTGTGGCTCATAGTTGCACTAATATTTTATGTCTTTATGTCTTTATGTCATTGGAGATCTAAACACCGACCTTTTTTCAATTCCAAACAATCATTTTGCTGACTCATTTTTCATGTCTATATGGTCTCATGGTTTTCTTCCCCTAATATCAAAGGCTGCTCATATATGGGTCATTCCACGTCAAATCGCACAAGAAATTCCCCGACCCCCTCCGATTTTGATGAAAATTGGTACACCTGCAGTACCAAGTGAAAGAACCCCACACGCCAACTTTTAGCCCAGAGTGACCTCTGGGGTCAGATCTAGAGGTCATCCTAGGTCACGATTTTTTACCGACTTGACATCAATAAATTGCAAATATCTCAGGTGTTATTTAACTTAGCGGAATGAAATTGATGTCAAAGTGCGCAGAAGCCTTGGGCCATTAAGAAATATGGCAAAAGTTACACGTGACCTCCCCGTGACCTTTGACCTAACCAGGTCAAAGTATACAAATATATTTTTATATATGTTTGCCTGCCCCTAATTCGACGAAACTGTGCTATATTAATGGTCGTGATATTATCTAAGAACCTGCAAAAAAGAAAGGCGGAGACTTGAAAACTTTTTGAGATATCAGCCTTTGAGTATTGTCATAAGACCAAATGGATGGCTATTTACCCCGAGGCTATTTACCATATCATCGATGATAACTCTGGTTACCTTCGTCCGATTATCGCACCATCAAGCAAGGTCAAATTTGCGTCGCACCATCAAGCAAGGTGCGCCAAACGCTTGCAAGAAGCGTCAGGGTGCCTCTCGGTTCCGAATCCGAGGCCTGGAAAAGTGCTTAAAAGTGAGACTGCAGAACTAGTGAGGGACTTCTACAGAAGCGAAGACGTGAGTCGTGCAATGCCTGGAACTAAAGACTTCGTTTCTGTCCGGAGCAAAATTACAGGCAAAAGGGAGCGAGTACAGAAACGCCTTATCCTCTGCAACCTATAAGAGGCCTATCGGTGTTTTAAGGATCTGTACCCGCAACAAAAAATAGGTTTTTCCAAATTTGCGGAGCTACGTCCGGGGAATGTGTACTGGCAGGTGCGAGCGGTACCCATTGTGTGTGCGTATGCGTGCATCATGAGAACGTGAAGTTAATGATGGCTGGTGGCAAGGTAAGCGACATCACTGTGAATGGGGTTCAGCTGGCATCCTATCATCATTGTTTGGCTCAGGTTCAGTGTAACCCGCCATCGTTCCTTTGTAAGGAGCGTAAATGTGAAGAATGCCCAAAAGTGTCGGAATTCGGCGAACAAATTTTGGCTGAGTATGATAACCGAGAAATCGATAACATTGAGTACCGAAAGTGGTCTAATACTGATAGGTCCACCTTAGAGGTGGTTACGCAAACTTCTGAAGATTTTGTGCGATCATTTTGCGAGCAGCTGGAAATACTTGTAAAGCATGATTTTGTCGTCCGTGCCCAAGGCAATTATCTGAAAGGCCTAAAGGAAACACTAGCTCCTGCAGAGGTAATTGTTATTGGAGATTTTTCCGAAAACTACGCTATGGTTACACATGATGAGGTACAGTCCCATCACTGGAACAAACTGCAGGTGACAATCCATCCGTTTGTGGCTTATTGGCGAAACAACGCAGGGGACCTCAAACATTTTTCTTACTCTGCCATTTCCGACTGCCTGACGCATGATACTGTGGCTGTCCACCTGTTTCAAGGAAAACTCATTGAGCGCCTGGAAGAAGAATTAGGCCAGCGCCCCCGAAGATATTTTATTTTTCAGATGGGGCTGCCTCGCAATACAAAAATTGTAAGAATTTCCTAAATTTGGCAGAGCATTCCGTCGAATTTGGAATAGACGCCGAGTGGAATTTCTTCGCAACCGCTAACGGAAAGGGACCGTGTGATGGCATTGGTGGGACGTTGAAAAGGTTAGCTAAAAAGGCAAGTCTGCAAGGAACTCTGATTGAGACCCCGGACCAGTTTGTAAAAAACCATGCCACCGGCACGTGCTGGAGTATTTTCCCAAAACCGAGTGGGTCAAAGAAACCAAAGCGTTGAATGACAGATTCGCAGCTGCTCACACAATACCGGGAACAAGGAATGTCCATCGTGTTACTCCGTCTCCACGTAATGGTATGGTGGTTGTGAGATGGCTTTCCGGCAGCGAGACGGGCCGTGAGGTACGTGTGGCGAAAAAGGTTGGTAGTTCTTCGTGAATATACTGTACTGCTGTTCAACTCGTTTTATGGTCGCGGCTATGTGCATCTCAGAAAAATTTACTGGCCCTCCCGATAAAATGTTAGCACGAAACGCACGCGAGCTGAAACAATATATTCAGGCTATAAAAACCGAGGAAACATATTTTTTTGCGAATAACTTTTGCCAAAATAAAGATAGAAATATAATTTTGTTACAATCGTATTTTCCTCGTCAGGCCGCGTTGATTGATGTATCACATGACTTAGCTAGCTGAACATTTGATCCTGACCCCAGTTGTCCTCCAGGTCACCCTAAACCGAGGTCAAGTGATGACCTAGCTAGATCATATTATACATCATGATTAACCAGAGGATCTCGGTGGCATTAAAATTATTTCTCTATCTTGATTCTATATAAAGTTATTGACGAAAGTGTGACATGACCTCATAGTGACCTCACGTGACCTTGCAGAGGACACTTGTTCAAAATCAAACTTGGCTCGTTTGGAGTAGCCTAACCTAAAACTAGGTAATATAGCCTGTACGAGCCAAATTCAGCGTTTTTTGTTCAGGAAAATATTTTTGTTTCCCTGTTGGCTTGTAATGGAGAGGTCACTGCCAGGTCATGTGAGGTCAGGTCAACTTGAAAATCTGGAAAATAGTTCAGCTTGCCACCGATGATTTGCCCACCAAATTTGACGATATTCGGACCAAGGAAACCAGAGTTATCATCGATGATATGGTAAATAGCCTCGGGGCATGCTTCGATTTGGTCCTATGACAATACCTACTCAAAGGCCGATATCTCAAAAAGTTTTAGAGTCTCCGCCTTTCTTTTTTGCACGTTCTTAGATAATATCACGACCATTAATTCAGCCACGTTTCGTCGAATTAGGGGCAGGCAAACATATATAAAAATGCATTTGTATACTTTGACCTCGTTAGGTCAAGGGTCACGGAGAGGTCACGTGCAACTTTTGCCATATTTCTGAATGGCCAAGGATTTCTGCGCACTTTAACATCAATGTCGTTCCGCTAAGTTAATGAACATCTAAGATATATGCATTTGATTGTTGTCAAGTCGGTAAAAATAGGCGACCTAGGATGACCTCTAAATCTGACCCCAGAGGTCACCCAGGGCTGAAAATTGGCGTGTGAGGTTCGTTCACTTGGCACTACAGGTGTATCAATTTTCATCAAAATCGGAGGGGGTCGGGTTCAAAATAGCCAATTCTTGTGCGATTTGACGTGGAATGCCCCATATGTGATACATCATGCATACTAATTGACAATATTTTATGTTACGATGTGTCAAAACTAAAAGAAACTGGCATCATTGAATCTGATTTCTCTGATCACTTCTCTATTTTTTCAACGTCAGAATTTTCAGTTCCAAAACCAATCACTGCAAGAAGAACAAGAACTAACTACCTTTGACTTTCATAAAATTGACAGTTTGATGGATCATCTAATCTAATTTGAAGGTATTTTTGATGAAAACGATCCTGAGAAAGCATGTAGCAGTTTAATTGATGCATATAAAAGTGAGATTAATACATTTGCATATACTCAAGTCATAACAAGAAAAACAGCGTCCATTAAGCCATGGATTTCACCTGCAATATTATGCTCAATCAACCAAAAGCAAATATTATTTTATGAAAAACTTACATATCAAACTACTGAAAGCAAGAAAAAATATAACAGGTATAAAAATGCACTGATTACAATAATCAGGAAGGCAAACATACTTCATTATGAAGTGGAATTTGACAAACATCAAAATAATCCAAAAGAGACATGGAAAAATGCTTAACCAGTTACTCAGGCAAGCTCCTTCAAATCATGATATCCTGAAAATAATGAACACAGATGCAGACATCACTCTAGAAAATGATATAGCCATAGCTGAAGGATTTAACAAATACTTCACAGAAATTGCACAAAAATTGAGACAACAAATGCCTTAACAACATCAATTCTTTGGAATATATGCAAACCTATCCAGGTATATCAATGGTGCTATTAGCAGTAACAGAAAACAATTTAGATACAATAATTGCTTCTTTAAAAAATGTGAGGTCTGGAATTGATGGAATTAATTCTAGGATATTTAAACAGTCGTATAGGTCAATACCACCACACTTAACCCATATCGTCAACTTATGTCTGAGTAGTGGGATCTTCCCCAAGCCCTTCAAAGTTGCTGTTGTAAAGCACATCTACAAAAATGGTGACCCATAAGCCTTTGGTAACTACAGACCAATTAATAATCTTCCATATATATGAAAAATATTGGAAAAGATAATCTACGACGAACTCCTGGAACATTTCACCCTACATAACCTACTTTCAGACAAGCAATTTGGTTTCAGAAAAGAGAGGTCCGCATACATGCCTCTACTCTTAATGCAGAGTCTGATTACTAAAGGATTTGAAAATAATGAATATGTTGTAGGAATTTACCTTGATTTGAGAAGGGCGCTAGATGCCGTTGATAAAGGAATATTGTGTGCAAAAATGGAAAAATATGGTGTAAATGGAAAGGCAATCAAAATAATACAGTCATATTTATCAGGAAGGACACAAGCTACTACAATAAATAGCAGTACTATTTTCAGAGAAAAAAAATTGGAATGCGTGTGCCACAAGGCTCAATTTTAGGCCCTTTACTCTTTATAATATATATAAATAATATTGTAAATTTACATGTAGATTGTGAGACCTTTATAGATGCTGATGACACTGCCATTTGTTCAAAGACACTGACTGTACAGAGCTTCATGACAAGAACACAAATTCCTTGCAAAAAAATCGTAATGGCTACATTCAAATCTTTTGTCATTAAATGAATCCAAAACTGTATACCAGATATAAAACAATCACAAAACAGATATTCATATCCAGACTGAATGTAATTAAATTTCTATTTTACATGAGAATCCGATCAAATACCTTGGTGTACATGTAGATGAAAATTTGAAATTTGCATCGCATATCAGCAGTGTCTCAAACATGAAGTCGCAACATAGGAATATTATCAAAAATTAAATATATCCTAGGGAAAAATAACCTAAAATTGTATAATGCATTAATTCTTCCATATATACATTATTGCTCTTTTCTCTTGGGTGCAAACTATGCTAATCAGACACCCAAATGATTGTTACTTCAGAAAAGAATGATGCGTATTAGTGAGGGTGTATTCCCCCCCCCCCCCCAGAGTACACACCTTATCTTTAAGAAATACAAAATTTTAGAAGTCCAAGATCTAGCAAAACTTCAAATGATGCTTATTATGCAAACATTCATTCATCATCAGCTACCTCATTCTACCAGACCCCTTTTCACAGAATTGCTTGATTCCCCATGTTCCACGAGATTACAAAACCACTTCCAGCATAGGTATTCAAACAAAAATTATCGTCTCTTCACCATCGAATGTTCTGGATCCAATCTTTGGAACTCCATCATAGCAAAGCATTTTCTGCATTCAGAGACACCAAATTATAAGACTTAATGTGTAAAAAATCACATTAAGACATACTTCGTGAGCAGATATTAAAATACGTAGCAGTTAATTGTGTATGCGTGTGTGTATGTTTGTACAAAGATGTGTGTGTGTATGTTTGTACAAAGATGTGTGTGTGTGTGTGTGTGTGTGTGTGTGTGTGTGTGTGTGTGTGTGTGTGTGTGTGTGTGTGTGTGTGTGTGTGTGTGTGTGTGTGTGTGTGTGTGTGTGTGTGTGTGTGTGTGTGTGTGTGTGTGTGTGTGTGTGTGTGTGTGTGTGTGTGTGTGTGTGTGTGTGTGTGTGTGTGTGTGTGTGTGTGTGTGTGTGTGTGTGTGCGTGCGCGCGTGCGCGCGCGCGCGCGTGCGTGCGTGCGTGCGTGCGTGCGTGCGTGCGTGCGTGCGTGCGTGCGTGCGTGCGTGCGTGCGTGCGTGCGTGTGTGTGTGCGTGCGTGCGTGCGTGCGTGCGTGCGTGCGTGCGTGCGTGCGTGCGTGCGTGTGTGCGTGCGTGCGTGCGTGCGTGCGTGCGTGCGTGCGTGCGTGCGTGCGTCGTGCGTGCGTGCGTGCGTGCGTGCGTGCGTGCGTGCGTGCGTGCGTGCGTGCGTGCGTGCGTGCGTGCGTGCGTGCGTGCGTGCGTGCGTGCGTGCGTGCGTGCGTGCGTGCGTGCGTGCGTGCGTGCGTGCGTGCGTGCGTGCGTGCTTCCACTTAACTATATATAAAGTTGAAAACACCCAAGCACTGGTTCATCCCACATTCCACCCAGCAACAAACCTATGCTTAGCTGGATGGAGTTGTGGGAGGAGCCAAGGTTAAAAGAAATAATTCCAAATCAGGAGTGCTCATCACCATCTGGCCACAAACCAGCTGCTAACATTATAGTTTAGACCCTAATTTCTTGTTGGAATGGATCCAGGGTCCGTCATATGCCTCATTTGGGTATGACTACTAACAGCATTCTTTATTATTAGTTTTACTGTTCTAATACCCGATGTTTTTTATGCTTATTTGTTTTCCATCTCTTAGCTGGGAGTGCCGCGACTTTACTGTTTATTTTATGTTGTTAATGTAAGGTGCTTGCAGTCGTTGGGTAAGGGGAGGGGGCGCTCCTGGTCACCTGATCTTGGGTGGCGGACATATAAAAAAAAGTGGTATTGGACGAAATATATTTTCAGGTATATCTCTCAGCCGTGCCGTTTATCCGTGTTTTGATGTGATATAAATATATAATTTCATCCCTTGTTCACAATTCGTTGATATTTATTTTATCGCACATTTATATACCAGTTTGTGTACATTTCCTTTTAAGCCCAAATAATCGGTTTAACATGGGCTCCCTTAAGCCCAGATAATCAATCAATCAACCACTTCCTTTTTGCTCGAACATCTCGTGCGTCCTCCTCGCGGATAGAATGTCGTGCGGTTATTTTGTGAAAAATTGCGCCTAATGAAAGCAGAAACACAAATATCGTAACCGCCGACCAAATTCCCTACACATGTTCTGTGCGTCCAGGCTAGCAACCATGGGTGTCCGATAGATTATTGGTCGTTCGGGCGGCCCCGGACCTGGTAGAATCTTTAGGACGGGCCATAGATTTTCGTGAAATGTTTTCTGGTCGGACGGTATCGAACGCGCGCCGTTTTGAAACAAAAATAGTACCAGCAATTTACATGCGATGCCCCAAAATTGGGAAATGTTTTTCCTTGCGAAGTCGGCAATGGAGCCTGATGACAGCTTACCCTGCTCTGGCAGAAATTCTTTTCGAGTTTTAATACGTACATCCAGTGCCTACGTCACGGTTGCAATAGCTCACGCTTTCGCTGTACTACACTATCACTGTCGATCAGAGGTCCAGCATAAAGCCAAACACGGCGTATCATATCGGGACGGCCATGGCACCATGGTAATGCCATCGTACCGCCATGTTGCTGCCGTCCACAACGCCGCCGTTCTGCCCCCAGGATGAGGCGCTGGGAAGCTTCATCCTGAAGAGCATCAAGAACATCGACCGGTGAGACCGGCACGTGCTGTTCATCATCATCATCATTATCATCATCATCGCCATCACCGTCACTGAGATACGGCTCTGAGTGTGGTGACGACCGCACAGTCCCGACACTCGCCGCGTGCTCGGCGTTTGGCCCGTGCCAAGCGCGCCCAACACGGCTGTGTTGAGCTCCAGACCGATCGATGCTGACCAGCGTGGAACGTCGCACACCTGCCTCACAGCCTGTCCAATTTGCCGGAGCGACGGCGACGTCATGGGTGACGTCGCTCGCCGCCGACCGCTTAGCTTCAGTGCACCTGCACGACGTGGCATTCTATGTCGCTCCTGGTGGTTCATCGGCCGGCGGCCGTACGTCCATGGTATTTGGTATCCGCCCGATGTCTGTGGTGTCCAGCAATATAGGCGGACCTATGCCCGTTGTGTCCGGACTATAGGCGACCTTTATAGATAACATTAAGTTTGACTTGTTCCTGGGAGACTTCAGAGGATCAGTCATTGCTAAGCGCAAGCTTGTTCCTTTTACACGGGCCCACCTCCAGGCCTGGAAATTCGAGTTTTGTAACACAAATTAGGCCGGGAGTGTAGCGTACACACGTTGTCGTTGCTTGCGCCAATTGTCAACTGGCGACTGGCCAGGTAATCAACCTTGCCTGGCCAGTTGTCAACTGGCCATCCCAGCCGGATGGCCAGCTCGCATTAACAGCGAGCGTGTGAAGCGACTGTACACGTTGTCAACGCCGTGGAACCTTTACAGGCTCTACAGTGCTCTACCCATTGTGAACTAACCAGGCGGTACTATCCGTAGTGTCTGAGGAAACTGACCGCCTCATGTCCGCTGTGTCTGGGACTACGGCATTTTGACTGTAGTATCCGAGACTATCCGCGGCATTATGCCTGTAGTGTATGAGACTATCCACGGCATGTTGCGTGTAGTGTCGGAAACTATCTACGGTATTATTCCTGTAGTGTCCGAGACTATCTGCGGCATTACACCTGTAGTGTCGGAAACTATCTACGGTATTATTCCTGTAGTGTCCGAGACTATCTGCGGCATTACACCTGTAGTGTCGGAAACTATCTACGGTATTATTCCTGTAGTGTCCGAGACTATCTGCGGCATTACACCTGTAGTGTCTGAGACTATCCGCGGCATTATGCCTGTAGTGTCCGAGACTATCTGCGGCATTACACCTGTAGTGTCGGAAACTATCTACGGTATTATTCCTGTAGTGTCCGAGACTATCTGCGGCATTACACCTGTAGTGTCTGAGACTATCCGCGGCATTATGCCTGTAGTGTCCGAGACTATCTGCGGCATTACACCTGTAGTGTCGGAAACTATCTACGGTATTATTCCTGTAGTGTCCGAGACTATCTGCGGCATTACACCTGTAGTGTCTGAGACTATCCGCGGCATTATGCCTGTAGTGTCCGAGACTATCTGCGACATTATGTCTGCGGTGTCTGATATTCTAGGCGACCTTTTGTCGGGCGTGTTGGCGGTTGTATGTAACGTCCCATGAAAACGTTGATTATTGTTTTCGTGTTTGTTGCAGAACTGTATGTCTGCTATGCAGCAGCAGTCGTTTTACAGTCGAGCCGGGTTTGCTCTGATTATTTGTTGTGTGGAGTTCACCGGTCGCCCTGGCATCTGTTTTAAACCGCACTGGTCAAGACCTTGGCTGTGGTAACTCTGATTGCCGGCTGACCACCAGCGCCTGTGCTGGGTGTCTGTGGCCGGCTGACCACCAGCGCCTGTGCTGGGTGTCTGTGGCCGGCTGATCACCAGCGCCTGTGCTGGGTGTCTGTGGCCGGCTGACCACCAGCGCCTGTGCTGGGTGTCTGTGGCCGGCTGACCACCAGCGGCTGTGCTGATGGCCACCTGCCATTTCATGACTCGTCTCTCATTACATTACTACAATCTGATTTCCCCGGAGAAGGGGAGGGGAGGGGGCGCCAGTCAGTAAGGGCTCGGCGTGTGCATGTGCGTGTGTGCGTCAGCATTTGCGCGTGTTGTCACCGCTCACCATGTAATGGCTTCTACGGTGGCTCCGGCCATAGTGACATCATCGTGTCCGTTCGTCGCAATACATCGCCGCTAAGTCGACAGGCGGCCGACACCCTGTCACCATGGTGAGGTGCAATTAGTGCGGCGGGTTTGTGACATTGACGTGTGTGTGGCGCTGGAGCTGTTTTGTCACTACACGTCACGTGGCGGAACGGAGCACCTCCACACGTCACGTGGAGGGACGGAGCGCCTCCACACGTCACGTGGCGGGACGGAGCACCTCCACACGTCACGTGGCGGGACGGAGCACCTCCACACGTCACGTGGCGGGACGGAGCACCTCCACACGTCACGTGGCGGGACGGAGCACCTCCACACGTCGCGTGGCGGGACGGAGCACCTCCACACGTCACGTGGCGGGACGGAGCACCTCCACACGTCGCGTGGCGGGACGGAGCACCTCCACACGTCACGTGGCGGGACGGAGCACCTCCACACGTCGCGTGGCGGGACGGAGCGCCTCCACACGTCACGTGGCGGGACGGAGCACCTCCACACGTCACGTGGCGGGACGGAGCACCTCCACACGTCACGTGGCCGACAGGAGCGTCACTACACGTCACACTTGGTGTACGCCTGGTGCGGGCTGCTACCTTGAATAAACACCGTGATGGTGAATACGCGGAACGGTTGCCAGCACTTGCACGGCAAACAAGACGGTCAATTGGTGTTAAACTGCTGGAGGTCAGGCTCACTACACTAACTACAATAGCTGGAAGTCATGCTTGGTGGCGTAGTCAGGGTTTCAGCTGGCACAACAGCGCTCACTAGTAGGGGTACGGATCTCGAAAAACTGGCATGGCAAGTCCATTTCGTTCGAAGCTCGAATTGGGGCATTTAAAGCTTTTGTTTGAGCTTGTTGGGAAAGAAATATGTTGAGCGATGGAGGGGTGTGTGCTCTAAATGTTATTATCCACTAAGTAGACTCAGCAAGCTGGCCTGCAAAAATTGATTTCATGCACGCGCCACACACGCACGCACACATATCCACACACAAACTATATATATATATAAATGTGCATATATGTGCATTTATAATGTATATGTAGTATTTGAGCATGTCAGGGTTTTATATTTGTGTGGTTCACCTTAATGAATTTGTCCCATGTATATAGCGATGCATCTTCATAGAATGCGTGAACACGGACAACGCTTGGAATGTTCCTTTTGGCGCAATAAGTTTGTATTTATACATCAAATATGCTGCAATATATTTGAAATAACACAGTGGAGGTGGCGCTAAGGTTCCAATAGTGATGTCATGCTTCTCCTTGCTTGTGGATTATGCGGCGGCGATATTGAATGCAATGCATACATTATTTGTGACAAGTGGTCGTTTTTCTTGATTTATTAACGCCCTTGCTAAATGTTGTTTGATATAATTTCACCACATCGCCACGGTTTTGTCAAGAAGTGCCATTTATTCGTGAAGTGGCAAATGGGGTGCAAATTATAATTATACATCAGATACACTAGCTTCGTATAGTTTTTGGCTCTTGCTACACTGCATGGGAGTATCTAGTAAAATTTTACACAGATCTGCGCCGGTGGAAAGTTTAAGAAGGTTGCGTATGAGGCGTATTCCCACCAAGGCAATGCTTGTCTGAGTAATAGTGACTTACGTTCACCGGGAATAGTATCGGAGAGTAGTGGATCGGAACTGGCGGTTCGGAACTAGCGGTTCGGCGACATTGGTCTTGCCCGAGGGCGTGCGACGGGGTATTTGGTAACTAGGACACCCGCCATTGTGTTTGCATGTGTCGCGCCACCACTGGCCGATAAGGTTCGTTGTGGTACTTCCACATGATCTGCATTGTTTCCGCACGCCGAAATATCACGGGTCACAAAAGCCAAACGTCTATATAATTGTAGTCTGCTTGTATCATTTTTCATTTGCCCAATAATTTCGTGTGACAGGATGGCACTTCTCACCGTACCGACCTCCAGCGAATGATGGGTGACGGTGTTGACATCACCCCCACACCTCCAGCGAATGATGGGTTACGGTGTCGACACCACCCACACACCTCCAGCGAATGATGGGTTACGGTGTCGACCAGGGTGGGAAACTTACTTTCCGGGTTTGGAGTCTGAGTGCAAACGGATCTTCCGGAGTACATTTTCATGGACATATTATTGTTTATACATGGAATCTATCTGCCGGTAACCGACGGGAAAAGCGTATGTACCTAGTCAGTACCTACGTAATATGCATAAGTAGTACACATCATGTTTGGCCACATCAAAGTATGGGAGCAAAGAAGTGAAGGGTGGGCAGCACCGCAAGACAGGGAGTCGTAACAATTAGTTCAGATTTGTCTCTCAACTCACAGGAACAAGACACTTTCCTTTCACTTTTGGTCTCAGTACAAGGCTAGCCAAATGAAAAACAAACACAAATAACTCACGCTTCACCCTCAGCTCAGAACGCACACCTACCTATATACGCAGCCACCTGCCTGCGCGGTACGGACCGGACACCACTACCTCACACGCGAGAGTCGGAAATCAGTCAAGGCCTGTGTTTGCAGTGTGGCGCTGTTAAGCATGTGTTCAAAATTGCTAATGCTCTGACGTCATTTAAAAAATCCATTGCATTGATTGGTTGAAGGACAATTTTCAGAACAGAAATTGCCAACGAAGCAAATTCCGATCGGCGGCCTCCGGGACTCCGGAAGTCGTCTCTTAAAACTGTCAGTTTTTCCCACTATAGGGTTGCTGGAAAGCAGGTTTCTGGAGACGCACCGGCCGAATTCGTAGCGACCGGATCCCACTGTTCAGTGCGCAGGTGCGAGGTTTGGCGATTTGGCGCGTTGTCAGCTTTTTCGCTAGTTGTGGTGTGGTGTGGTATGTGTTCGGGTGTTGTCTGTGTGCTTGATGGTACGAAAAATGGCTAGTTTATTTGGTAATCGTAAGTACAATAACATGTTTGGTGGATGTTTTATTCAATCTTGTATTAGTTTTTTAGTGTTATTTTTCTTCCTCCTTCATGTTTGTGCCGGAGTACATGTGGACCTCATTCTATCTAGTATGAATCAGGAGTGCAAAAATGTTTTAAGAGATCAAATCTCTTAAGAAGTGCCTTAATTCCCACCCTAGTTTCGACACCACCTACACACCTCCAGTGAATGATGTGGTGACTGTTGACAACGCATTCGGTGTGTCGTCTGCGCCGACTCCATTTTTACCGTGGCCAGCTGAGCTGAGCTCTGTGGACAGTGTGAACGGGCGGGACATAATTCAGGACGGTATTATGCGGGAGCAGCGTGCAGGGGCGTCAATTTTTATCCTTTTGTGGTGGCCATGGCCCCACAAATGTTGATCTTGCCCCCCCCCCCCCATGTTGATTTGGGCCCCCCAATAATCCATGCTGTTTTTGTGTTCATAAGAAAGCTAAAGGAAAAAAGTAAAAAATAAGAAACCATCATGCAGTATAGAACACGTAGTTCATATTAACCAGAGTATTTTGTACTATAAAGAAACAGATTAGGTTTAGATAGTGGACTGACACCACCTTTTGCTGCAAAATTGAAAATTGTGTAAAAAAAACAACAACAAAATAACTGGATTTCCCTCCATTGTAGAAGTACAACTTGCATCATCAAATGCTGAGATTAGCAGATGCTGATGGATTCCGGGCATCAATTTGTATCCTTTTGTGGGGGCCATGACCCCACCAATGTTGATCTGGGCCCCCTCAATGTTGATTTGGGCCCCCTATAACCACTGCTATATTTATGCTGATAAGAAAGCTAAAGGAAAAAAGCGATTAGCACCATGCTACTTAGAATACTTAGTTGATGCCAACCAACACACTAATGAAATGAAACAGATTTGGATTGGATAGTGGATTGACTATCCACTTCTTGCTGCAAAATCTAACATTGTGTGGAAAAAAACAAAGAAGCTGGATTTCCTTCCACTTTGCAAGCATAGCTTACATCATAAAATGTGGATATTAGGTGATGCTGATGCAGTTTAAACCAGATGGTATAAAAAAATTAGCAAAGCCACTAGACAACAATTGCATTGTCATAATGATGCTTGCACACATGACCAAGAGCCAAAGGACATGCATATGGAACTTGAACTGGATTCATTCTATTCATAATTTCTGGTCAGTGTCATACATGCACATAATCTGGTCATCAACAGCAATCGGTCATTGAGATAGAGGATATACAGACTATATTTATCTTCAGAGCCAACCCATCACACCATAAGCTTGATGTTTACCTAGGTAGGTACCGGGTCTATATCAGAACCTCTAATACTCAAAACCTATAATGCTTCAGAATCTATGATACTCAAAACGCATAATGCTTCAGACCCTCTAAATAGTCGTCTTGGGAGAATGTTCAATACCTATAATGCTCCAAACCTATAATGCCTCAAACCACATAATGCTGGGAACGTATAGTTGTCCAGAACATATGATACTCAAATCCTATAATGCTTCAAAGCCTCTAATACTACTTCCCTGTGGGAATTTTCAAAACGTATAATGCTCAAAACCTATAATGCTTCGAAGCCTATAATACTCAATTCCTATAATGATTCATTTCAACTAATATTCAGAAAGCATAACTCGAAACAGCTAATGCTTCAAAACCGTGAAAGCTCAAAGCCTATAATGCTTCAGAACCTATAATGCTCGGAGCCTATAATGCTCAAAACCTATAATATCAGCTGACGACCGCACGCCATAATCGGCCGTACGGTTCACTGTGCGTCTCACCGTAGTCTGCCAATGGGGGACATCGCGCGGAAGCTTCCAGGAGCATCCGCCAGAGCGGCGACATATGCGAGTAGAACGTCGGTTGCTTTCACCATGGGCCGTGTTCACGCGTATGGCTTGTGAAAGCGGGATATTGAAGTGGAAGCTCCCTGAATTAAATTACATGTCGGCGATTCCTAAGCTGAGTCACTGGTTTTATGAAGAGACAATTTCAGTGTTTAAGCACCCCATGTGCTGATCCCGATGTAGTATGTGCTGTGGCCAATTATTCCGCCTTGACCGCTGCCGTAGAAGTAGAGGAGACCTGGCGCTCCCTTGCGTGCAATAAGTATGCTTACACTGAAGACCAATGGTGTACCTATAATTTGTTTCGGGGGATTTTCAAGATGCCCAGGTTTGTCCAGTAATACCCATGCTAAGTTTGAGTGGCAAAATTAAGCAGTTGCGCAGCCAGAAGTTTCTGAAGGGGGTGGGTTGACGAAACAGATGTCATGAAACAGAAACCGCTTCCATAAGTAACAAAGTACACCAAAAAACACTTCTGTTCAGGGGTGCTGTTTCATGTACCCCGTGTCCCTGTGGAATGCCTATGCCAGCTGGAAGGAGCAATCTCAGCTGGAGCGGACTTCCAACAGCTGGGGAGTAAACAGGGTGCCTGATGGTCAGATAGGGCTAGGATGATCATTTGATTTGGAAGTGCCCTTGGCGGAAGAACAAGACCTCTAAGAGCTAAAATGAACTAGCGAGGTTCCATCTCAGATTTGAAATGTCCCGAGATGATAGCACGGGTTGATCCAGGAGGACGCTTACGTTCCCAAAGCACCTAACTGGCTAGAAAGATATGTTTTATCTCAGTAGAGCGTATATAGCTAATGATTTTCTGCATATTGCGATGATCACACAGACGGGTACCTTTGTCTTCCAGCTGCTTTATTATTTTATTGATTTTAGCCAAGTGTATGCACTCAACTGACTGGGTTCAAGGTAGTTCTACTGGCATGACACTTGCCCACCCAGCTAACATGCTACCCGAGGTCCTGCTTCATTAGACGATGGCAGAGATTATGCATTGGACCAATAGCGCCTATTGCCGAAGTCGCCATGCTGACCAAAACATGGTCTACGTAACCTGTCAGGATGTAGCGATTAACATTGGAGATTTATATGGTATTTTAAGAAGCATGGTATCTAGGGACAGGACATTATCCTGTCCCGTCCGGGGGAGGGTCTTGAACCGCCCCCTCAGGTTTTTCGCGGATAGCGAACACGGCGCTTTTCCCACATCAATTTGACATGTTGTTTCAAATTTTCGAGCCAGGTCATCTGGGGTCAACGAGTTAGTCAAAGTCAAGTGAGGTCACCTAAAAAAATCAACCAGTCGTCACGCTTTAACAGATACAGATATTTTAATAAAACTTTCAGCGTTTGCTTATCGTTACGGATGTAACAAAACGTATGAGAGGAATTTGTCATTTTTTAACCGTTTTTCACTATTGCACATTTGCATATTGCAATTCGAATCGAAGATTCTGGCTAAAGTAAGCATTTTTGTGAGGGCAAATTTATTTTCAACAAAGTTTCTCGGCCTGCTCTACCCATTAGAAAAGGAAAATTAAAGAAAACTTGAAAACTCAAAAGTTTGACATAAAGAAAGCATTAAACAAGATATTTTGTGGGGCCAAAAAATGTATGGCCCCCTGTCGATATCGCATTCCTTTTCTGATTCCAAATATTTTTTCCAAAATATCCCCAAAATGAACCCCAGAGCCAAAAACATAACCCGTCCCGTCTCCGAGGGCGTGGGACTCCAACCGCCTATGCGGATAGTGGACGAACGGCGCGCGGAAGCGCGCCAAAATTTGACATACGTTTTCCCCACATAAATTTGGCATGTTGTGTCAAAATTTTGAAATCAGGTCGTCTAGGGTCAACGAGTTAGTCACGGTCAAGTGAGGTCACCTCCAAAAAAGTTCAACTAGTCGACACGTTTTACGGATGCAAATATTTTTCATGAAGCTTTCGGATCTTTTGGGGATGCAACAAGACGTACAAGAGGAATTTTCCATCTTTTTATCGTTTTTGACTACTTATAACTTTTGCATATTTACATATTGCAGTTCAAATAGAAAATTATGGCTAAAGTAAGTATTTTTCTTAGGGAAAGTTGACTTCCAGCAACGTTTCTCGGTCTGCTCTACCCATTAGAATAGGAAAATTAAAGACAAGTTTAAAACTCAATATTTTGAAATGTTGAAAAATTAGGATTTTTATGTGGGGGGGGGCGCAAAAACATGTACGATTCCAAATTATTTTTCATCAAATATCTCCCAAAATGAACTCCCCAGAGCCAAAAACATATTGTAAGTCGTGAAAAGTCGTGAAAATCTAGCCCCCGTAGTGACATCACCTTTGGGAAAATTATTTTGTGGGTGGATCCAGACCCTACTCGTCGAGCGCTTTCCGATGACACCACTTTGGTTTTTTTGCGATGCTTAGTTTGGATTTTAAAGGGGGTTACTACCCCCCCCGAGAGAGTGAGGATCTGAACGGAGAGACGGCGCGCGTTAATGGTTTTAGTGAGGCGGCCAACAATGTCAGTTGGCCGTCCCACTTTTGAGACATTTAAATTTACCAAAAAGCAGCATGAAAAAGTGTTAGAATAACGGTTTTTCATTTGGTATGGGAAACGAGCACAGTAGGATATTGAAGTTTGTCATGGATCATGCCAATTGAAAGTAGTTTCAGTCCTTCAAACTCAATTTCAGCCAATTATGTACTCACAAGTACACAATTGTGTGCACACATGCTCTACGTTTCATTTGAAAAACATCTAAAATGGAGAACCTACGCTAATGATTGCAATACCATGCTGTCAACTCATGAAATTGATTAACAAATCTCATGGCAGGTAATCTCTGTAACTGGAGCTGTGTTATGAGATGCTTGTCTATAACAGTCCATTATAGTGAACATAATCATCTTATTGTGCTCGAAGTAGTCTTCGAAACGAGTCGTAAATACTCCATGAGCACACAACAAGCACGATGGGGGCATTTTCTTGGAAAGTATGTCTATTCTGTGCAAGGAATGTGGTATAGTTCACCCCATTTCGCGAAACATTTCTTACTGGCATGCACACATTTTAATTTATGAAAAACTCCCTGCAATCTATTACTAAGGAACTGCCCGACATATAATATTGTAGCACTTCATTTTTAACTCATGCACACTTGCACATGCCCTTATAACAACGCAACTAATTCAGGAGTTCGTGTAGTGCAACAGGTGTGAGGATATTCAAACCATATATTATGTCATGAAAAACTATCAAGCAGATGTCATGTGATCTGATGAAGCTCATGACGATCATGGCAACTGACTCGAGTGGATTTTCAGCTGGGGGACGAGTGGCCTAAGGGTAAATTGCTCGTCTCACAATCGAAAGGTTGTGGGTTCGAGTTTCACATGTCACTACTCTTCGCCCGCGACCAATCTGCGTGAGAGATTGGCGACGCTACATGACTGAACGGTCGATGTGTCGTAAACCAATAACCGACCAAGGATTTTCAACTGGGCAACTGCGTAGTAGCATTGACAGCACGTTATATATTGAATGAAAATGATGTCATTGAACAGAAATGGTTGGGTCAGATGGTGGGCTGATGGTATGCGTAACAACATCTGCGTAGCAAAGACTGATCCAAGAATATGTTCAATAAATACATTTGGATTGGTATTTGGTTTAGGGGCGCATTGCGACGTTCATGCATCAAGACATTTGGATTAAAAGTACGAAAACACATACCTACAACGGAGATGCCGTTGTATATCAAAGCTTTTCATCGCCCAGTGATGGCTGAAATTTAAGAACTCCGAATATAATAGAAACAAAGGTAATGGGTAAACTTAGGCTACTTGCAGGGTGTATATTTTGAATAGTACCTGTGGTGCAAGCCGTTAAACAGGCATAGGAAAATCGGTTTTGTGCTAGATATTCCATAGAGGTCATTGTTAGGCTTTAAGATAGTTTGGGAATGCTAAGTGGCGTACTGAAGGGGGCACTGTAGCAACCATCCCCATTGCGAGGTTATGTGCCCCCAATTATCGCGCCGGTGTTCAGAAAAAATAATGGTCCCCGGTGTCCCAAATAATCGCGCCGTGGCCCATAAAAATTGCATTGAGGCCTCAAAAAGTCGTGCAGGGCCCCTGAAAATGACGCTGGGCTACCACAATCCCACCAGGACCCCTTAAAATCACATTGGGGACCTAAGAGAATACTTCCGTGACCATAAAAATGATTCTGAGGGCTCCAAAATGCGATACTGGGCCCATGAAAATTCTTCTTGGCTCACAAGAAGTCGCGCCAGGCCCCGGAAAAGTCGAGCCAGAGCCCCCATCACGCTAAAAATCACGCTAAGGGCTTAAAATATCTGGCCTGGTCTCTGGACATCTCGCCGGGTCCCTCGAAAGTAGTGTTGGCCCTCAAAAGGACAAGCCAGGCACTGAAAATCACGCTGGGTTCCAAAAGATTCAGCCGAAGCCCCTGATAATTGCGCTGGTGCCCAAAAAGTGGGGTCGGGGCCCCAGAAAATTACGCTAGGAACACAAAGAAGTCGTGCCATAATCCTAAAAAATCACCATGGGGCCCGCAAAAAGACGGGCTGAGCACCTGGAAATCACGCTGGGGACCTTAAAAGTTCGCGCCTGGGCCCAGAAAATCACATTGGGGCCGAAAAACGTCGTGCCAGGGTTCTTCAAAATCACAACAGAGATCCCCAAAGGTTGAGCCGGGGCCCCTTAAAATCACGCTGAGCCTGAAGATACCAAAAATTCCCGCTTGAACCCTTGAAAATCACGCTCGACAGGTCCGGGCCCCAAACATTTCATCTGGAACACCCAATAAATGAAGCCGGGGCAACGACAAAACAGTCCGGACATGAAAAATAACTCCAGGGTCCCGGCAATCGCGCCAAAAGACACCAAAACATGTTGTGCCCCCAAAGACGTGTCGAGGCCCCTAAAACTAGCGATAAGCATCCCAAGAAATGGTGACATGGTGAAAAAAAATCCGCATAGACCCAAAAACTTCGCGACGCTACCCTTGAAAAGCACCCTAGGGGCCACAAAATATGCACAGGAACCCTGAGCTGAGGCTTGTAAGTCTCAGCTGGGTTCCTAAAAATCAACTCCTACCCGGAATGTCATTCTGCAGTCACATAAAGACATAAAAGATTAGTGCGACCATGAGCCACAAGGGCCCTTCTTGGTTGCACTCTGTACACTCAACCAGTTGCCCACCAAATTTGTCAATCAGCCCTCCCTGTAATACTGAAAATCAAGCCCTCTATTCTTATAATGATTGTTTATGCTATTTTTAAAGATGTTCAATGTGCTGCTACTGACAATGGTTTCTGGCGGCTGGTTCCAGTGTTCTACTACCCTGTTGGTGAAGAAAGTCTGTCTTAACCTTGTTCTGGTGTGGTTAACTTGAATTTTGAATTGATGACCTCTTATTGCATCATCTCTGTTAAATTCAAGCATTTCCCCAAGATATCCCCTCTCCAGACCATGGACAAATGTAAAGACCTTGATGAGATCACCTCTCAGCCTTCTATATCTAAGTGAAAACATATTCAATTTCTTCAACCTTTCCTCATATACCAGGTTGCTTATATCATTAACCATTTTTGTAGCCCTCTTTTGTACTCCCTCTAAAAGCCAACAATCTTCCATATCTAGGAGACCAAGCTTGGATGCAGTATTCCAAATGTGGCCGGACATATGCACAGTAAAGCTTCCTGATGATTTCCTCACTTCTGTATGACACATTCCTATTTATTTCCCCAAGCATTCTCAGCGCCTTCTTCCTGGATTCCTTGGTCTGTTCTGATGCTCCCAATTTTGTGTTTAGAATAACACCTAAATCCTCCTCCTATTGAGTCACTGATAGCACTTGGCCACCCATCAAGTATTGAGCCTTCGTATGCTGCTTACTACATGCATGATTTTGCACTTATCAAAGTTAAATTTCATTTGCCATTCTTCGGATCACTTCACAATCACTTCACGTCTTTTTGCAGCGAGACATGCTCGTTTTGACCTGTCATTGCCCTAAAGACCTTCAAATCATCCGCAAATTTCAAAACTTTACTGCTTACGCCATTTTAGATGTTATTTACAAATATAATGAACAGTAGTGGCCACAGTACTGACCCCTGGGGACTCCACTAAGAACATTTTGCCATGATGACTTTGTACCATTTAGCATCATTCTTTGCTGTCTACCTGAAAGCCACAACTCTATCCATTTTAAGATGCTACCTGCAATATCATGGGCCTGAAGCTGTATCATTCACCGTTTATGGGGTACCTTGTCAAAGGCCTTGCTGAAGTCAAGATATGCTACATCAACCTGATTTCCACGATCAAATTGTTCTGTGGCGAAGTTCAAAAAGTCCAAGAGATTTATGAGACATGACCGTCCTTTTCTAAACCCATGCTGAGTATCTTGAATCAATCTGTTTCCTTCCAGATGACTAATTATTATATCCTTGATAATTGATTCGAGTATCTTGCAGACTAGGGATGCGAGTCTTACTGGCCTATAGTTTTCAACTTTCCCTCTCTCTCCTTTCTTGAAAATAGGAACTACATTTGCCCTTTTCCAATTTGTTGGAATTTCACTTCGTGAAGCTAATCTACAAAATATTATACTAAGTGGTGTGAAAGACCTCAAAATTGCGTGAAAGGCCTCAAAACTACGTCGGACCCCGGAAAAGAAGCACATGGGAGCACTGAAAAAGGAGCCAATAGGAGTCAGATAAATCGTACTGGGGCCCAAAATTATCGCACGGGAAGCTCACAAAAACAGAAGTCGACTCCACAAAATCACATAGGGTCTCCATCGAATTGATCTGAGCACGGAACAAATTCAGAACAATTGCCGAAGGGACGTTCTAAGACCTTTCTACTCTGAAGGGTTCCATCGGCTGAAAAATAATTTGTTCAACACCCGTAGTGTCATACCAAAGAGGAAAATTTCCTTCGGTACGCTTGTGAAACAGCCACATCTTATAACTACATCAATTATGTAGCATTATAGCATTGTACCATACCCCCGATACATTTTCACAAAGCAACACCTGTGACAGGTAGTATACGAAAGCAGTCACGTAAATTAGTCTCTCATTGCCAGTGAAAAAACAACATTTTTTTAGTGCCATCACATGTCACCTCTACTGTTTACAACAGATCATTTCAAACATCATCGCACGCTGCACTATAAATTCGATTGACGGGGTACATGGGACGGGCGGAGATCTGTGGTCTAGCCGAAGCTGCGCACGTATACTCTGCTGCCGAAAGAGGGGATTTGGGAGGGGTGGCAACCGCGCCATTCCGGGCGTGCTCCAGCGCCTATCTTATTCTCCCCTCCTTGACTGACGAAAGCAGCAGGACCGTGATTTTTGGTGATTGATGACCTACATGCACATATTTCACTTTTTATCGACCTTTGTGAGGAACTTGCTGATTAATGTTGTTTTTTTTTCTCGCTTGCTTTGCCGCCAGAAAACGACAGGTGAAAAGGCTCATAAAGATCTTGCAGCACTAAAAGTAACACTCACAAGTAGTCGTTACAGCATTTATGTACGCCAGTAGGGCTTCTGATCAACATTTCCCACAAATAGGATCAACTTACCCCACGACTGGGGTAAGTTGAGACCGGGGCGATACGTCAGAACAACCGAGAATAGCAATGCTCGAAATTTAGTCGATAAAAATTTCGGTGCCACCGATTTGTGCCCACAAGACCACCATTTCTGAATATGCGTACAGATAATCGGTCTGTCGCATCCCATGCGCTCCAGGCCTTCCTAACTGAAAATAGGCTCAACATACCTTGACTTCCCCTATAGCTAACCTAATGCCATAGGTGTTGGGCCCGATTTCACAATCACCGTAGAGCAATCCGGTAAATACATTAAACACTATCGGTTTGTAACAGAAAATCGAATTCATCGAACAGCCATATAACTTTTTTCGGCTAGAGGCGCCTCTTTGAGAAAAAAGGCGCCCCTTGGAAGGAACGGCGTCCTTACCAGAATGTCGAGTGCACCGCCGCATCCCCTCACCCACGCAGACCATGAATTTTCGCGCACGAGGTGCGTTGAAAGCTCTCCTTCATTACATTTTTCTTGGTTGGGCCTCAACTGAGGAAAATCCTTGTCGCACTACTGATCACAATTGCTGCTGTCACAGACCTTCACCTTCGGATTCTGTATTCTCACTGACGCATGACACGACACGCCGCTGAGCCACCTCCGGCGGCTATGGTCACGTGGCCCGGTCACGTGGCCCGGAGAATCAGCGCACGTGCCGAGGCAGCCCGGCGGCGGCCCAACAACAGACACCAAAGTCTGACACTTTCCCCTCTCATCCAAATTGCGAGGGTAATCGCAACTTGCACAGCAACAAAAAACGGCTTTCGGCTCAGCATATACGCCGTGTTTGAAGCAAATAACGCTGAACGGTTACCATGACCCCACCTATGTCGCCGTACCAAGTAATTATCATGTATCTTCTGTACAAACGTCAAGTCTGGCACTGAACAAGTGATACCCGCGGCCGCAATGCGTAACAATACTCGTACCTTGCACTGAAAACGTGAGGCGTGTCACACAATTACACATCACGGTCCCGCACAACTTTTACATTTTGCACATGGGTTCGTCGAAGTTTTCCACCTTTTTCAGCAAAATCAAAGTGCCGTCGACCTCGTAGGGCGACTACAACATAAGGTCCTATCCAAGGAAAATCCAATTAGGATCGAGCGGAAAAGTTCCTGTACAACAACCTGTCACCGACTTTGATCGCTGGCTCTGCAACTCTGTGCCGCCTGTCATACTGCTGTTTGTATCGGCCAGCGCTCTGGGCGCGCTGCTGCTGCGCCTGTTGAAACACATTGGACAGGAGACGGAGCTTCTCGTGAACATAATCGTGTGAGTATTGGTTCCTGGAGGCAGCTGCCAGTTTCGACAATGGAGTGTGGGGGTAGCGGAGAAAATAAATGAAGAATGGAAAAAACCCGGTCGAATCTGATACTTCCTTGTTTAACGAGAAAACTATACCGGATAGCTTCCGCACCCAGTCAGTGCCCCTGGAGTCTGACATCGCCCGCAGGCGGCGTTTAATGTGAGTGTTTTCTTTCGACCTTGCCGACGGCTTCGTGGTGATACCCCACGCTCGCCCGCGTCTGAACACCGAAATGCTCGCAAAGCGCCGTGACCTGGGCATTTTTCACGAGGTTTGAGCCCGCATCGCTCTCGAGGTTTTCTGGGGCACCATAGGTCAAAAGTGGGCGCTTAACACTTCGACGACTTCTTCTGCGTTACCTGTGTCAAGGGGGTAGCAAGACAGAAACCCTGAAAATTTGTCAACACACGTAAGCACCAGCGACCTATTCGTCACCTGACTTCTTGACATGTTTACAATGTCAATTACGAGCGTCTCGTTAGGCCAGTTTGCCGGCTGAGGCAGCTGGGGAGCATTGCGGATACGAGCACTTTTTCTCTGTTCGCATCTTTCGCAGGTATGGAGGTATTATTCGCAGGTATTTCGTAGTCTTCGCATCTGCCTTTGTGCCCGGGTACCAAGCGTGCCGACTGATCAGCCCGTACATTTTCTCAGGGCCACCATGGGCGTGGTGTTTGGTGTCGTGGTGAGCATGAAACAGCTCATATCGTTTTGCCAAGGGCCAGACCACCTGCTCGGGGTCCGCCGACCCTGCCGGCGTTCGGCGCACAATCTCGTCTCTTAGTTTGAAATGTTCCGACGGCTCACGTTTCAGACAGGGAAGGGCGAAACGTGGCCACTTCCCATGATTCAAGCGATATGCTATGGCTCTACAATTCCTGTCGTGCCGCTGGTACCAGCGCAGGGTATCTGGCTTGACAGGGACCGGTCAAAGAGCAGAAACCTTCCAAGCCCCCTCGCTAGCGACTTCACAACCGTTAAACTTTGGTGTCGAATTTGTACGTATAGATTCCGGGAACAAATCCGTCCCCCGTACCGGGGTAGCGTCGGCGCGTCGGCCGTGCGTCGTCCGTGCACTGTCCGTGCACCGTTGCTGAGTTTCGCCACCAGAGTCAGGGGCGGCGCGACCGTCCGCACGCTCTGTAGTCGGCGGATCCGACTGACCCGCGCCCGGTCTCACTGGTCCGCTGTCGCCGGACGTGTCAGGGACTGTCTTCTGTCCCCGTGACGTATCACAACCATGTGATGGTTCGTCTGCCGACCTGGCCGCATCGCTGATCTCCTGTTCCTGGTCCGTGTGTATGCGAAACAGCATATCTACGTGCTGCATTTGGCTAGCCTTTCGGTGCTCGGTATTATACCTGAACTGGCTGATGAAGGCTCGCAATCTCACCAGCCTCGGGTTCATCTGATCGCGATTCTGTAGGATTTACAATGCGCTTCTACAGTCACAGACCCACGTGAATTCTACATCGGCTAGGTACTTGTAGAATTTCTTCAGGCCTTGTAAAAGATGTACAGCTCCAGTTCATAGATCGTCCATTTGCGCTGCGCCTTACTGTATCTGATCACTTCCGATGATGATCACTTCCGCCTTCAGAGCGGCGAAACTGGCGTCCAGGTAGTCGCTCCAGTAGTACTTCTCTGGGTTGCAGAGTCTGACCAGAGGCTCTGCGACGGTGCTGAATGAGGGGATGAACTTTCGGTACCAGGAGACAAACCCTAGGACCCTTTTGGCCTCCCGGATGGTTCTGGGCGGGGACAGGTTTTCCACAATTTCGATACGGTCAGTATCTATTGTAACGGCATCAGGGGTGATGCGGTGGCCGAGGTACGTTAGCTCGGTTTGGAAGGGCTTACATTTACTAGGCGAAACCTTTATCTCCTCTTCACTCAGCCTCTGGAACACTGTGTGGAGAAGCTGGAAGTGCTCATCAGCACTGTCCGATATCTGATCACTGATCCCACCACAGCCACCATGTCACAGACATTCACCTTCTGATCCTGTATTCTCACTGTCCCATGACACGACACGCCGCTGAGCCACCCCCGGGGGCCAGGGTCGCGTGACCCGGTCACGTGCCCCGGCGCATCAGCGCATGTGCCGAAGCAGCCCGGCGGCGGCCCAACAACAGACACCAAAGTCTGACAGCTGTAAACAAAGAGACATGCTCCCCCTTGTTCAATACTCTACTCAACCATTGTGCACACACCGCACATTCGAGACCTTCAAAATTATTTCGATTTCTCAACTTTCTGATACAATACGGCACGCCACGTCGAATGACACCAACGTTATGAAAATTGGACTTATAGCGAGTAATCGCGAGGCACTCGAAAACAATGTAAAACCTTTAATCTTGAAGATTATCATTGACATTACCGGTTTAAAATTTACTCGAGACCCACCACGAGCTATTCCTTGATACCACATTTCGATAGAGTTCGACGCAGAGAAAAAAATGTGGGGCGACAGAAGAACTCGGCTCCACCTTTGGCCTTTGAAATTAGTTCGATTTCGTAGCTTTCGAGTCCGCACAGCAAGCCACGTGGAATGGAACCCACTTCATGGAAAGTGATGCCATAGCTCGACAAAACGTGAGGACTTAAAAAATGTAAAGTAACCTTCGACCTTGAAGTATGACCTCGACAGGTCTCGGCTTGAAATGTTACTTGAAGAGTCGCCACGGGCTATCGCTTGCTAGTGGGTCTGGGTAGGTTTGGACGGAAACGGAAAAATGTCGGACGACGGAAGAAATCAGTCTGACCATTGACCGTCGAAATTATTTATAATGTTGAACTTGCTGAAAATGCATAACAAGTTAAGTCGAATTACGCACTTTTTTTTCAAATTGAAGACATAGCGACGAGATGCAAGGTCATCAAATACTCAATCCAACTTTTGACCTTCAGGTTTGACCTTGACATCCTCCGGCATGGAATGCTATTCGAGGGTTCACCACGGGCTATCGCTTGATACCAGATTTGGGCAAGGTCAGGCGGAAACGACAAAATTCGCGCCGACCGAACAAATTATATTGACTTTAACATTGAATATTAATTCGATTGCACTATTTTTCATTCCATACAATAAGCCACATCGAATGGCGCCTTTTCATGGAAATCGAAGCGATGGCAACCGAAAGCGGCCATCGAATAACTGAAGATGACTGTGCCTTAGGGCATGGCCTTAACATGTCCTGGCTTGAAACGTTACTCGATGATTCGCCACGAGCTATCGCTTGATTCCAGATTTGGACAGATTTGGGCCATTACGAAAAGATGCCAGGCAGCCGAAAAAAAACAGTATGCATAGGGTTGATGAAAAAAACAGTTTGCACTTTAACCTTGACCGTTAAAGTGGTTATGTGAGACCTACGTAGTTGCTTCTATGTAATTATGTAGTTACTTCTAGCGTGTTCAGTACAGGTCGAAGCATTTGTGGAATTTGTTGCAAACGAATATAAAACTGTCGCCAAACGAGAATACGAATACGTCTCTGGTTAACACGTCTCTGAATGCGAATAAGAACACGACGCCAATTTGACGTACATTTAAGGCTGCCTAAGACGACACTCCATGGCATTGAAGATACCCAGGAGCATCCAGAATCACGTTCAGAATACGTGTATCGATATATGCGCAAGGGAAGGTAACATAGACACATAATGTCAATGCTTTATGCATAAGATCAATGCCGATTATGCATATTTGTTACCTTACAAAGCACAATTCTTCACCTGGACGAAAACACAGGATGGACGAGGTTCATGTTCTTGAAGAATGGTCAGGAATCAAACATTTCCAACGCTTGCCGATTTACCGTTTGGAGATTTCACGAGGATAGGTAGTCTGTGAAGCCAGTCGATTAGCTAGGTCGGCTGGTACAATTTATGGTGATTCTCTTATGTGCATATGTTCACTATATACACGTACATTACTAAGTATAATTTTCGGGCAATCATGCATAGGTATTTTAACAGATGGGCTTTGGGGGACACGAGAGAAATTGAGGGGGAAAATCACCACTTTTCACAACTTGGAGGGACACATCCTCCACAGCCCCAAGAGATTGCACCCATGGCAGCAGCCACGGGAAAGGGGTGGGGGTCAGGCGTTTGTTGTCGAGCCACCACATGCAGCGTCCAATCCAAGCCATGCACGCGTCAGTAAGACCTACATTTTATCCATCGTTTGCCACCCAGCTACGAATCCGGGGTTGGGCTAAGCTGGCATGCCCCGAAAGCGATTTGATTGCAATAAATCCTTGACATTTTGTTGAACGGGAAATGTATCCCAAGGAGGTGCTTTGTTTTAGTTCCTTAGTGGAAAACTGGATGTTGATTTCGTTCTTGGTCTAAAAAGACAAGTGGAACCCGATGATTGTTTCCCATGTAGTATTTTTGGTGATTCTACTGAATATATATATTTTCACTATATAAATAAGTAAGTACAATGCTCCTGCAACTATATATATATAGGCATTTTAATTCCTGAGTTTGGGAGACACAAAAGAAATTCAGTGGGACAAATCGTCACTTTTCAAAAATTGGGTGCCATGTCCCCCCAGTCTGCCCAAGATTACACCCTTGGCAGCAAGTAACATGGGCCAATATGGGGTTTGGGATTTATGTGCGATAAACATGAGCTCTTAATCCGAAAACAGCACACACAAGTGCTCTGGAACTAGCCTTGACCCACATTGACCCATGTGCCTGTGTTGATCTCTGATCAGTAAAAGAGTAAATGATCAGTTGACTAAAAGTTGTCCAAACCGTTAATTCGTAGGATTAAATTTGCCAGCGAGGTCACTTTGGCTGAAAAGAGAGGGAGAGAAGAGGCCGCAAGAGACCGTTCCTGTGGGGACGCCATTCTGAGGGAAGCAGAGGCACAGCCGAAGTGGTAGCTCCCTCCCCCTTAGCAAACAAAAATACTCCAGAGGAAGCAAAAAAGTTGAGATTAAAACCATAAATTTTCGTTTCTCCGAACGCTTTCCCTTTTTCGAAACGTCCTTTTTTAGTCGAGCCTCCCTTAGGAAGTTCCTGGCTGCACCCCCGGAAGGACGTACCTTTAGTGTAAGTAACATCAAGATCCCAGGGTATGCTTTAGAATATTTTCACCGGGGAACGATTCCGAATACGAGGAACTTGGTCGGTAAGTGTCAGTTTAACCCTAAATTATTAGCTTATTTGATGGTTAGTGCAATTTTCGTCCTCAGCTAGCATATCAACAAAGGCTCCGCTTGATCCGCCAATGGGCAAAGTTATCCGAGTGAAGTGATCGTAGCTTTAGCTTCAGATGACACACGAAAGATCACTTTAAGTTAATGTTAGCAGTGATGCAGGGTAACGCGTGATGTGTATCAGAACAATAATGCACGTGAAGCGTTAGTAGTTCGGAAAAATGACCAGACAAATTGCGAACATATGAATTAACTTCTGTAGCCATACCTACATAAGTGAAGTGTCACAATGCCGCGCTTAATCTTGAAGATTTGCCTGGTATTTAGGGAGAGTAAGCAGTTTTACTAAGATCGTCAAGTGGGTGCGACGCCCCTTTGCTCGCGCAAGGAAGGGCGCAGCACCCCAGCGCCACATACGTTCCGTCGCCCCTGCTGCCAGACTACAGACATGGCATCGCAGCCACTGTAGCGGAACCATTAACGTTTTAGGAACACCTCTGCAGTCTGAAAAAGGGTACCCCAGCCATTGTAAAGGCAACCGCGCATTGTGCAGAGTGGCTCCGAGCCGTTAGGGGCGCCATCAATCTGCACAGTGTCACCCGCGGCACTGCAAGAGCCTACAGAGGGACACCCCAGACGTAGGACAGCCATGCAATGTGCAGAGCGAGTACTTCAGCTGTTGCAATGGCACCCCATGAGATTTAAAGGCACACAGCAGTTGTTTGGACACCTCCGAAGGGAATGCAATTCCAGTAATTGTAGAGGATTCCTTGTCTTGCTGAAATAGCATCCTGTGCAGCGCAGGGGACATGGTCTTTCAATGTACCGTGTCTGTAAGTACAGAAGATATCCAGGATGTTGAAACAAATTAGCCAGGTCACAAAGGTGTCATATGTAAGGTCAATGGTTCATGTTTCCGAGTCTGGTGGACAACTATTGGTGATATTTTATGAAATTGTTGCTATCTACAGAATCACACTGATATGGGCAGACATGGACACTGTTGCCACAACGTGGCACCCTGCTGTGCAGTAGCGGGGACAGTGTTCGGTCCCCTCGGTAGGTGGCCATAAGTCCGTAGTGTCCAGTGATGATCTTTCATGGCGAATCCCGGGATCAGCGGCGGCGGCCGCCGACATCAGCAGACCGCCTGTCGCTGAGGTGGACGGAATTGTGTATGCACCGTGGAAGGTCACAAAGGTGGGCTGATGGAATTTGAAACAAAGACGCGGTCCCATGCCAGACCACCGGTTGCCTTTCATGTTTCCATTCGAATATGCAGCCAACACTAACATATGCCAATTTATGGTAATAATGGGAAGGTGGATACCTTCCACGTGAACAGAAGTACGTGGTGAGCAGTCACCTGCTGTGCACCATAATATTGGGCGTATCAATAAATGTCGAGAAAGATCGCAGTTCTCCACTGCTAGCTCTCCTCAGCAGAGATGACAGAATGCACCGGGTGCTGTTTCCCCTTGTGCAAGTCAGTGTGTGTATCTGGTGAGTCACACCTGATTGGTAAGCTCACTAAAACCATTTAGGTACTGTCTCTAGGTACCATGCTTCATAAAATAAAATAGTCTGAAATGTTAACTGCTATATCCTGACAGGTTATGTAGTCCATGTCTTGGGCAGCATGGCGACTTCGGCAATAGGCGCCATTGGTCCAATGCATAATCTCTGCCATCGCCTAATGAAGCAGGACCTCGGTTAGCCTGTTAGCTGGGTGGGCAAGTGTCCTCCCAGTAGAACGAGCTTGAACCCAGTCAGTTGAGTGTATCCACCCAGTTAAAATCAGTAAAATAATATGGCAGTTGAAGACAAAGGCACCCGTCTGTGCGATCAGGCGTCTATCTCGCAAATGCGGTTGCTATTCCGGACAGCTGTGCGGCTTGAGAATGGAGGCACGTTTCTGGGCCACTCGGGCATCGTTCTTCGCAATGTGCAGAAAATTATTAGCTATGGATGCTCTACTGAGATGAAAAACATCTTTCTAGGCAGCTAGGTACTTTGAGAATGCAAGCGTCCTCCTGGGTCGACCCGTGCTGTCATCTCGGGACATTTTGAATTTGAGATGGAACCTCGCTAGTTAACTTTAGCTCTTAGAGATCTTGTTCTTCCGTCAAGGGCACTTGGAAATCAAATGATCATCACAGCCCTCTCTGCCCATCAGGCACCCTGTTTACTCCCCAGTTGTTAGAAGTCCGCTTCAGCTGAGATTGCTCTTCCCAGCTGGCATAGGCATTCCACAGGGACACGGGGCACATGAAACAGCACCCCGAAACAGAAGTGTTGCTTGATGTCTTTTGTTATTTTTGAAAGCGGTCTCTGTTTCTTTACACTTTTTTCGTCAACCCACTCCTTCAAAAAACTTCTGACTGCGCCGCTGCCTAATTATGCCACTGAAACGCAGCATAAATATTACTTGGCAAACCTGGGCATCCTCAAAATCCCCAGATACAAATTCTAGGTACGCCCTTGGTCTTCAGTGTAAGCATACTTATTCCATGTAAGGGAACACGAGCGCCAGGTCTCCTCTACTTAAGCCCGGCAGCGGTCAAGGCGGAATAATCGGCCACAGCATCTATTAAAACTGAATCCACCCCTGGGACACTTAAACACCCAAATTGCCTATTCGTAAAACCAGTGACTCAGCTTAGAAATCGCCGACACGTACTTTAATTCAGGGAGCGTTCACTCCAATATCCCGCTTTTCACAAGCTAAATAAATGCATGAACACGGCCAATGTGGTGAGCAATCCAAGTTCTATTCCAGGCGCTCTGGCGGAAGCGCCTGGAAGCTTTCGCGCGGTGTCTCCCATTGGTAGACTACGGTGGAGACGCAGTGAGCCGTACGGCCGATTATGGCGTGCGGTCGTCACCTGATATTATAGGTTTTGAGCATTAATAGCTCCGAGCATTATAGTTTCTGAAGCATTATAGGCTTTGAGCATTAGAGGTTTTGACGCATTAGCTGTTTCGAGAGTTATGCTTTCTGAATATTAGTTGAAACGAAGCATTACAGGTATAGAGCATTATAGGATTTGACGCATTTTATATTTTGAGCATTATACGTTTTGAAAATTCCCAGAGGGAGTAGTATTAGAGGCTTTGAAGCATCATAGAATTTGAGTATTATATGTTCTGAACAACTATACGTTCCAAGCATTATGTGGTTTGAGGCATTATAGGTTTTGAGCATTATAGGTATTGAACATTCCCCCAAGATGACTATTTAGAGGTTCTGAAGCATTTTGGCACTATGCGTTTTGAGTATTATAGGTTCTGAAGCGTTATAGGTTTTGAGTATTAGAGGTTCTGATATGCCCCGTAGGTACTTACCCACCTGTATGCCCAATGACAATGTGCATATATTAAATAATATGGGCATCACAGCCAATAATACCCAATGTATATGATCGGCCCCTGTCAATGTTCATTGGCAGCCGGGGACGTCATCTGGGCGCTGATTTGGGCTCAGCACATTATCACGACAGCAAGAAATGGTACTTTTCCGCGTACGTTCCTGGCTAACAAGTATACGTGAGTGGTGCAAATTATACGTCATCTGAAAGCTTCTTTCATGGTATTTCGATAATCATGGGAGATTTTCACACGAATGTGTTAGTTATTGTATAAAATGGTGTTATTTAGACCCATGTCATATCCATCGACACTATTTAACTTAAGCGGGCCGAGCGACTCGGTGTTGGTAGCGCAGTTGGTAGCGCGTTGGTTTGCCGACTCGGAGGTAGCCGGTTCGAGCCTGGAGGCCGGCAGCTTTTTGTGCGCGTCGTGGGAACTCCTTCTAATAAGCGACAGTGAATTAAGACACTGTTCACATGGGACGATCTTTTTCATAAAGAGAAGGGAAATATTCTGCAATATTCAATATTCAGATGTTCTGCAAGGCTGGGGTTCTGCCACCTTAAATTTATGGTTGGGCACTTCTTCTAATCAGCCAGGCATAGGAAATACGGAACACGTCACCGCTTAGGACAGTGTCCAGGCCCACAGTCCCTTCCTGACACGGGCGGCGGAACATCGGGGGTGGGACAGGAGACAGGATCCCTGAATTTAATCATTTGTGGCACTACGGCAGTGCATTGCAAATATTGAGCTAAAAACTAACGGTTGCCCTTTCCCCTCCCACCAGTACACGCCGACCAACATTAGTCCCTGCTCCTCGAGGTGTGCATATAATAACAGTACATGATTATCAAGGTGACAAAACCAACAATTGTTCATGCTGCCGAACAGTCAAATGACTGGACCCGAGCTGGAGTCAGAGCGATGCCAGTTCTAAGCTCGGCTCCACGCCTTTTACTATACACGGCGAACACACGCCACCAGGACTGCGACAAGCATTGTTTTGACAGGAGCGGACGTTTGCCAAAATATTTCGGTGACAATCCTGAACTTTCTGGAGTGCCGGCGCAAAATTAAAAAATCACGCATTTCGTACCATGAAAGCTCGATTTAGATTCAGCAACAACTTTGTAAGCGCTAAGACGGATTTTAGATGCCCGCATGAGGATTTCGGTTCGATTATCATGCATTGTCAAAGGCTTAACCCGGAACTTGGCAAGATTGGGGAAGCATCCCAGTGCATTCCCCACCGTGGCTTTGCCCATGTTCGCACACCGTTATTCGGCATTTTCAGTCGAAATGAATTGGCTGCGTCGCTAACGCCATGTGAACCAACTTCTGTCATGCATGCAATATTGGAGGGGTAACAGCAATTTCTATGCCAGACCAGCTCGGAAGCAACTTTAATAACAGCTTAATTTGCGGTTGGAATGGAAAGTTACCATGCAATACCATACATCTTTTTAATTAAATGTGTTCTATTTTTAACTAAAGAAAATATTTTCCTTTCAAAATATGATTTCTTTATTCGCGTCGTGCGACCTGAAATGCCACCCCGGTAGCTCAGTTGGTTAGAGCGCTGGCCTGTGCTGGTCTCCCCTGTCCTGGCAACACAGGGTTCGAGTCGCTTCGCGCGCTCGTGTTTAGCCCCCGGCAGGGAGTGTGAGTTGGCAACTGGCCCGATAAGGCCGGGGACGAGCTACCGGGCGGCCGTGTCGGTGTTATTGACGGCACGTTAAACTATCGATCAAAATTCTGCCGTTGAAAAGGAATTCGTGGATCGGGTGGTGGGGCGAGGGTTCACGCAACAAGCTCTGCTTAGCGATAGAACCCTGGTTCCTAAAGCTACCCCAGCAACAACTGGGACTAAATTTTAAATAATAAAAATCACGTATTTTGCAGTACAGCACGACATAAATACGGCAACAAAAAAGTTGTTTATCAATCAGACTTTAATACGAGGAGCATGCATCTGGAGAAGACGAGACTGTCAAGATTGAGGAAGGCCCTCACTCCCACTGCCGATTGTTTCTCGGTTGTGTACTCTGTGGTGGAAGTGAATGTGCATTTTGGGCGCATTGACTGCGTTCGTCATTTTGCGCACATGAATATATATATTCCGGCGCCCAACAGAGTGCGTATTAAAACGATATATTGAGGAAGCACAACGCAATACATATATTGGGAGAAGCAAACACATGAAGCAGAAAAAGAACCTTGGGTTCCTTTACGACGCAATTAACTGCTAGGCCATACTGCTAGGCCATAGGCATGGTCGCGGGTGGACTCGGTAATTCCGCTGGTTGCGGGACTCGAACCCATAATATTGCGGTAAAGAGCCCAACACCCTACGGACTAAGCTACCGCGGCTCCACCAAACGCGTGACATAAGAAGTTATCGGTAGCAGGTGCAGATAAGCCACGGTACTTAATGAGATTGCATTGCGACAATACATTACAATACCTAACATTACAGTACGTACATATCAGGCACCTTATAAAATCGGACGAACTGGCAAGAAAAGATGGAACATCCTCATCGTGACATCTGTGGCTGAGAACAGCTCGACATGCATACATACACAGACTACTCACGAGCACCGTAGTGGGACGATGAGTACGTGTAAACCTACAGGCTACGCTCTATCGACTTCACAAACACAGGCACATAACAGTTGTTGAGCTTGACATACGCTGGGTGCGACTGCAACACGCACGTTTAGTCTCGTGTAATATTTGTGTAGAAAGTCCTGATATGCTGCTATATGACCAACGGCAGGTGATGCACCAATACGTCCAAACAATGAAAGATTCAAACACTGATCTGAATGTGAAGTATCGCCCAAGTGCGCCCCATACTTCGCAGTCACTGAACAAACTGCTCGGCTTTCCGCTGCTGCCGCTTTGCGAGCTTGGCGACGTTCACCTTGTTCACCAGCCCGAGATGAATAAATGTCCGGATCCTCGCAAAGCACTTAATTATATTATATCTATGGAATTTAATCTGGATTCCAACACCTGGCGGAAACTTTCAATGACCTTTGGATGTCTGCTGAGATTGTTGGGTTCTTGGGCATGGTGAACACAAAACGCTGCATTCATCTGTCTGAATGTGTGGAAGAATTCCTCTGTGGGAACCGTCAGGCCGCTAATGCTTAGGAGGCGAGTCGAGAACGCTTCTCGTGGTTCATCTTCGGGATGCGCAAATGGGTGCCCAGCGATCGGTCCGCTGGTTTCTTTCTGGCCATGGACCAAGCCACATATCATCCCCCCCCCCACCGCCACGCCTAGCATTTACCATTTCTTCAATTCACATCATTATCTGATGTGATTTGAAGTAAGCTGATATTCATTTCTATGGGAAATTAAATCTCAGCAAATCGGCAGCTCAAGTTCATGTGCTGATATCTAGAAAAAAAGTAATTTCACTAAAAAATCATATTAATATCATTCAACAAAGATTTTTCAAACACTAGGAAAAACACTAATGTTGACAATGACAGTACATGCTATCCCCCACGCCATAAGACATAAGAGGTTATGTAAAGTGTGGGGAGAATATGGAATAATATGTAAAATATGGAAAGTGTTGGGAAATGGGGTTTTTGGTGACTAACAAAGAACACTGATGTCAAATTACAAAAATATCCTAGCTGAATCTAACCTAAACAACTGATGTTGGACCTCCTAAAACATACTCATGTTCGGTCATCTAAAACCTACTGCTATTGTATGCTGGATGTTGAACGTGATTCACGAAGGAAATGGTAGATGCATTGTACCTTAATTACACACTCGCATCAATTGTGCACCGTATATTAATTAACCTCCTGACATGGAAACTCAGTTAATGGAAGCATACATTTTGTATCCTAGGCTGAATATGTTATCATTACTCCATGTAGAAAGGGATAAATTAATTCATGGATGGAATTAAGCGCCATGGATACATTAATTATGGGTATGGTGCCTTTCGTTTCCAAGCCACCACGACGCTAGCAGAATAAGAAAAATATTCAAGCTTCAATGAATGACTAATATGCTTTACAACCAACGGGGAAACTAATCGTGAGAAAAGCGCCATAATTGTGCTAAAATGAAAGCACCATATTTAGTAGATTTATTGGTATAGTCCAAAACTAGAGTATAATTCAGCAGTATTCCGGAATAAAAAAGCGCTTCTGGTATATGACGTCACCTGGCGTAGGTTTTGTCTAGTTTCAACTAACTATACTAGAACAGCCAACTTTGGAGTACCTGTTGTCTCTAGTTATCTTGGTATATGATAGCTTATGATACCATGAAAGAAAAAGTGAGCAAGAAGCTGCATGCACACTATTCTAATTTATATTCTTGAAGAGAGCAAGCAGGCAGGCAGGTACAAACAATAGCTTACAACAGCAGTTATACAAGGTCAGACCTTATCACCAAATACATGAGATGGCCGTTCTTAAGAAGATCAAAATTCGTAGCATCCAAGGATGTTCAGTTACATAAGTCACAGAGTCTAAAGTTCAATTTGCGGTTGCGATCGACAAATATGGCAGAGGTAAGACAGTTGTGGTGCAATTGCGTGCAGTGTTGAACCCGGTGGCCAAACTCATGTGACGTCGATCTGATTCATTTTTTTTGGTTTGTACTTCATACCTTTTGATATACATATGCAGTTTGATGTGGTTATCAAACAACTTGCTAATATTTAATATGGTTTTAAAACGATTTGCTAATATTTAATTCCCAAAGGAACTGTAGATTAAGAAGTTGGTAGGTACGCTTCAACAAGTCTAGACCATGTTTTTTTGTGATCAGGGTTTCTATGTTAATACCACAGAACTACCATATTTGTCTTGAAGAAGAGTTCGTTTAGTTTCCATTTATTTATATTTGTATTATACTGCTCTTCGCTTCCTCTGCCCAGGATTGGGGCACTCAATGTTGCATTTATGTCAGTGGTTGGAATACTTCGGTAAATTTACAGCTTAAGATAATTTCTGATTTCTCCGATTTCTTTAATGCAATGTTTAGAAGTGTGATGAACTTGCTGCGAGCACTCATCTTGGTAAATTTGTCTTGTAAGGCGTTTTATGAATTCTTGGAATTTATCATTTCAGTGCAATGTTCATGAATATGACTAAGATGATGGCTCACTCATTTTCTGTGCAAATGCCTACTTTTCGGGTGGTGAGCAAAATATCACCAAAAAGGGCTTTGAATTATGTGACATAGGATAACAAATAAAAAACAAAACAAAAAACAAATGAAGCATAGCACTAACCTAACCTCAATTTGGAAAAGTAAACCAACACATACATTTGAAAAATGTCAAGCAGTATATTTCTTCTTTAATTTTTTAAAACCTAACCCAACCTAACTTAGCCAGCATAGCATCTTAAAATAGCTCCATTTTCTTTTTAATTTGGAAAAGTTTTGCAAAAAAATTCCAACTTAACACGCGCCCTGGAGGGGGGGGGGGGCGAAATCCGCCCACCCCTCCGGTTTTTTCCTAGATAACTCCAGATTTTACCGGCAAATATTCGCCATTGTTTGTGTACCTGCCAATAAATGACCGGCGTGTTGTTTGAAGTAAGAAAAATGAAAATCTACCGAAAATGTTTCGAGTTAGGGGTCGCTAAAATCAAATAGATTTATTAGCGGCTGATCACAAATATCGTCGCTGATGCGCTTCCCGTATATTAGCAAAAAGGAAGTGTTCTTGGCAAAACTAGCGACTTGTTTGATGCACATTGCCATGCTACATTGTTCCAGAGTCATGTCAAGTCACCGAGGTCAAGTCAGGTCAAGTTCATAACAGGTTAACACACGCCCTAGAGGGGGTATGGCGAAATCCGCCAATCCTTCCGATTTTTCGTACATAACTCCATATTGTACCGGCCGATATACCCCAATTTTTTCGCGTACCTGCTTAGAAATGACCGGCGCATTGTTTAAAGCAAGAAAAGTGGAAGTCGGCCGAGACATTTTCAAGTTAGGGGCCGTTAAATTAAAAACAATTCGCAGCGCCAGACCACAAAAATCGGCGCTGATGCGCTTCCCGTATATTGGCAATAGGGAAGTGTTCTTGACAACACTAGCGACTTGTTTGATGCATATTGTTATGCTATATAATTTAAAAGTCATGTTAGGTCGCCGAGGTCAAGTCAGGTCAAATTCATTATAGGCTAATGGAACCAAACTTGGTCAACTGGAATGTTGTCATAAATGGAAATGACTGTCATGCGATTGATGTCACTTTGGATGTTACTCCTTACACATCCGGAAATCTACTGTTTGTCACTGTGTGCCTAAGCGTTTCTATACTTTATTCGTGTACTTCACTCCTTTCTTTGCGAATCCGATTGTGAGAGCCGCCCAAAGTCAGGTGGGCAGCCCGGTTCCGGTAACTGGAGCAGGTAATGACCTGATACAGTGGTCCTATATAGGTGACCTGAGGTCAAATGGCGAACCTGGCATATGTGTCGCATCATTAGTAATGTCCAAAACATCATTAATGACAATTTTGGAGCATTTAAAGACAATCATAGCGATTCATAACAATGACAAGCCAAATCACGCGAAACCAGAACAATTTGATATTTTGACCTCATTTGATCTTGAAGATATTGTCCTAAGGTCACGAAATTTGCACACAATATAGTTAACTATCGTGCCCATCGACCCTGTGAATTTCGTTGCTCTAGCCGTAATGGGAGCTGAGATCTTAGGGAGGGGGGGGCGGAATCCGCCCCCTCCAGTGCGCGTAAGTTTCAGAGGCCCTCCGGGGTGCGTGTTAATCATGTGACTTCACCAGTTGTTGGACGATTTTCCTCGTTCGTGAGTAAGCTGAATAAACATGAACATTCGCATCGTCGAATACAAACTGAGAATTTCTGAGATCTTAAAATATAGTGTGAGAAATCCGATGAATTTTTGGTTGGGGGGGGGGGTACGTGCGTTGGCACTTCGACCCCCCAATGTTTTTAAAAAATCGACACCCCTGGCAGCGTGTGACGCAAGTGGCGCAGCTGCCAGCTGACGCCTCGAGCCCTGAGTGTGCTGGTGGGTTGGCAGTGGCGCAGCTGCCAGCTGACGCCTCGAGCCCTGAGTGTGCTGGTGGGTTGCCTCGGTGGTGACGCCGATACCGCTCAGCCTGATCCAGTCCCAATCCAAAGTGACCATGGAAGCACTGTCAGTGGCTCCGTGGCCAGCGACCACAGAGCCGAGCTGCAAAACATCGTGTGGGGTCACCAGCCGCGCACAATTGAAAGTTTCGACAAACAGATTATAAACGGTGAAGCATACAGCTCTGCGTTGCTGAGAATGTGTGAAGTTCATTGAGCTCATATTTTATGTTTGGTTTGCGATCTCCTACAAACGCTCTTCTTAGAGTGTGCCGAAGTTTCAGTGCACCGTACCGTGTTTCTGTTTGCACTGGATCAAGCGTTTGTAATTCCAGCTGGAAGTAATCTGCAGTAGCAGGTGAACACAAAGTTTGCCATTTAATTACATGTCATTATCGCAAACTACATCATCACCGGAGACAAACGCGTTATTGTCAGCTCAGTCAGAAGTTGCACATTACATCATTTTGTGCTCCCTCTGCAATTCAGAGGAAACACAAAAAATCGATGTGAACCTGAGGGATCGCGTGGTCGGTGAGAACGTAAGTGAAGTGTCTGAGCGTGAGAGACAGCGCCTCGCTCGCCTTCCCTCTGCCGCCCAATGTCACTCGAGATGTCACAACCACGGCTCGAACAGCTGGGCCGCAGCGGCCGACGACTTAACTCGGAGACAAAACCTGTCGGAAAACACCATCAAACCGCGGTCTCGTGAACAGTCTGTGCAGCGCGCCCTGCGGACCGGAACCGCGTGCCTGACGCGAGACATTGCCGCCGGCACCTTGGGCGCCTGCACTGTTCCACTGCCACCACAGCGGTCGCCGGGCCTGGCTCCACACGACGGCCACCGCCGGAACGGGCGGCCAGTGGACCGCGCCCACGCCGCCCTGGTTTCACCACAAAAACTAGCGCCCGTTTCCCGTCACGGAGCAGGCGCGAGAAGGCCGCGAGCGCTGCGTACAGACGCGCCACGTCCCTGCCCGACCACCACTGGGCCGGCCGCCGCAGGCACAGCCCTGGCACGTGCCCTGAGGCACTCGGCGCCTGGTTACGCCACGCCCAGCGAGGCAGCGACACTGCATACGGTGCAGTGTCGCAGCACGCGCTCCAAGGAACACTGCGGTACACCAACAAAGCACGCTGCAGCAGCTTGTCGCCCGGTGACACACACGCACACCGCAGCGACACTAAGTGACGCATCGCAGCGACACTAAGTGACGCATCGCAGTGACACTAAGTGACGCACCGCAGTGACACCAAGTGACGCACCGCAGTGACGTTCAGTGACGCGCCGCAGTGACGTTCAGTGACGCGCCGCAGTGACGTTCAGTGACGCACCACAGTGACACCAAGTGACGCGCCGCAGTGGCGTTCAGTGAAGCACGCGCCGGATGAGCTACGGCGGAGAGCTGTCGGGAAAACTCCGCCGCTCTCCGTACGTGCTGGCCGGTCGGCAGTGGGCGAGCGGTGCTCCTGTCCCCCAGTCGCCGTACCTGGTCACCCCTCGGCAGCTGCAACAAATGGCCAAGGAGGTGCTGGACACCGAGGCCGGCGGCGGCAGGGTGCAGACGGCGGGAGCCAGCGGCTGGGAAATGACCAGCCGTAGACGGAGGACTGTCGGCGCAGAGGAAGACGTTGTGGTAGGTGACGCGCGTGTCATGCGACTGTGGTGGTGATTCGTAGTGAAGCACCTTGTACCTGTTGGAGGCAAAGCATCCTATCATATCCTCTTGCTCTTCATAGTATATTTCGTTTTCCTCGACATTTTTATCCTTACCATCCCATTATATCCTATGCTCTGGTATCTTATCTTAATGTTATACCTTGCATATTTTTATCGCTAGTCTCATGTGCGCTCATGTGGTAATCCTACTGATTATATATTATTTTACTCCCTGGCCGTCTTGACATGAATCATCTTTCTCCGGGTCGTAACCCGCTTTATGTTATGTCCTTGCTATTAAGTTGAGTTTCAAACATGCAACAATATCTTATTTCAGTTTTCCGATCTAAACTGCATCTGAACTTGCGGCTGTCAAAACATCCCAAACAGTCGTAACGACCGGGTGCGATTCGCAGCATAACCAGCTCAATCGGCCATTGTTTTCGGCAAAAACTTCTCCCGCAGTGGGGCCGGCCTCGTTACACAGCTGGCTAGGGAAATGGCGTTCCATCGGGTCACCACAGCCACCCCTCTTCCTCCCGTCCATACGCTCCCATTCCAATTCCCATATCATCCCAACATCCATGTCCTTCACGTGACCCTGCAACACCAACTATCCGTACTATGAGCAGGCAGGGCAACTTCCCCGGCCCTGCCCACCAGCTCAGTTTTATCGGGGTAGCGCCCCCTCGGCCTGCCCCCGGGATTGACGGAGTCCTGGAGGTTGAGGTCCCCACCGCACGGTGCTAGTTGTGATGGGGGACCAACACACCTCTTTGGTCCCGATATCCCGGAGGCGCGGGCGGGTCCGTGGGGCCTCACACGGAGCAAGTGGCTGGTCGCCTCTGGCCGGGGGCCTGGGATTTTCCCAGTGCCCGCCGGCCCGGCCGGCTGGGGTCAAGGGGTGGGCGGTGCTGGATCTCGGTCGGGGTGGTGAGTATCTCTCTCCCGGCCGGGCGAAGGCGCCGCCTGCCCCGTATAGCTCCTTGGGCGCCTGGCGACCTCCCGTTCGCGGGACCCAGGCGCCCCCCCCCCCCAGTAGGGCCCCTAATGGGAGGGGCGCCCGGGGAGCAGAACACCTATTATTTATTTAACAATACATGTCCTCCACGTGCAGTGGCTGTTACGGACAGTCTGCATCCCCTATCCTATCACACTGCATGGCATCCCCAAACATACACAACTTACCTGCCCCCTCTAGTAGGGGACAGACAAGCCGACACATCAGACACGCAAGCGTGGCACGTATTGGGACCGGCATGTTGGTATCTTCTCCTGCTCCTCGTATCCTCGTCATGAGGTCATTGGAAGAGGGAAGGAGTCTTTCGCGGCTTACACCGTTTCGGAGAAAGGAAGCCTGCGACAGGTTGGGAGCGGTGCTCAGGTGTGAGAAACTTAGGGATGGTGGAATGGAAGTATAATTTAAGAGTACTGATGATGCATACAGGGCGATGGGCGCAACCGAACTAACTTACAGTGTAAGACATGAAAGTGACAGACGAACAGTGACTATACCCATAGATCTTCGACCTCACAATACCAAAAACTACTCGAAGGGCGTCATTAATTGCTATGATTTGAAAGACGTGTCCGATGATGAGATTGTGGATGGCTTAGCAGAATGGGGAGTGGTAGATGCGAGAAGGATCACTTCTAGAAAGGGCCAAGAAACGCAACATACGAATAACTTTATATTAACATTTATCTCCATTGATCTTCCAGAATTCATATTCGTTGGATATGTTCGCGTTAAGGTGCGTGTGTATGTCCCGAATCCCATGCGGTGTTTCCGCTGTTCCAGATTTGGGCATATCACACAACAATGCCGAAACCGCGAGACGTGTGATAGATGTGGGTCGGTGGACCATGCGGGAGGAAAATGTGAGGCTGAATTCCCTAAGTGTTCAAACTGTGGCCCTGATCAGAAACCCCACGCGACCTACGATCGCTCGTGTCCCATCTTCCTGAGAGAGAAAGAAATTGTTACTCTAAAATGTGCAAACAAAATCACATTTCGTGAGGCCCGCGAGCTCTATGAGAGAGCTCACCCAAAAATGTCTTATGCAGCAGCGGCAAAACTGAACCCTGCAACGGCAAGCCATACTCAAAGGGGCCCTCTGATATGTTCCCAGCCAGGGGCGTCGCCACCGGGGGGGCAGAGAGGGCAATTTCCCCCCCCTGCCGTGAGACTGGGTGGGCGCCGCCCCCCTGAAATTTGAGGAGGCCCCCAGGACGAAAAGGAGGCCCCCAGGAGGAAAAGGAGGTCCCCAGGACGAAAACGAAACCCCCAGGACGAAAAGGAGGCCCTTAGGACGAGAAAGAGGCCCCCAGGACGAAAAGAAGGTACCTCAAGACGAAAAGGAGGCCCCCATGACGAAAAGGAGGCCCTCCAGGACTAAAAGGAGGACCCCAGGACGAAAACGAAACCCCCAGGACGAAAAGGAGGCCCTCAGGACGAAAAGGAGGCCCTCAGGACGAAAAGGAGGCCCTCCAGGATGAAAGGGAGGTCCCTAAGACGAAAAAGAGATTATACAAATTAGGGGCCTCCAGGAGGAGGCCCCTAATTTGTAAAAAGAAGTCACCTAGGAGAGGGTAGGAGGCCCCAGAAATCAAGCGAGTGCCAAATATTGACACAGAGGCCCCAGGACGAAAAGGCCACCAGGACGAAAAGGAGGTCCCCATGATGAAAAGGAGGCCCCCAGGACGAAAAGGATGCCCTCTAAGACGGAAAGGAGGCCCTCCAGGACGAAAAGGGGGCCCTCCAGGACGAAAAGGAGGCCCTCCAGGACGAAAAGGAGGCCTTCCAGCCCTCAGTTTCCCATTCCCGAACCATACTAAGGGCCTAAAAACAATAGGAGGCCCCCAACACAATGGAGGCCCCTTTTCGGGGAGCAGGAGGCCCTCTTTCGATCTCGCCCCCCTGGAAGAATTTCGTGGCGACGCCACTGTTCCCAGCACACACAGCCAAACATCTCCGAGCTAATTGCCCAGCTCATGACACTTCTCCGATCTTTTGGTGTGCCCCTTGCTTCGCCCAAGGGACAAAGGCAGCCTGCACAAGCAGCGGAAGCAACACCTGCCACAAGTGGACAGGGTGTTTGCTCACCAGATGCGTCGCCACGACGAACGTCGAATGGGGGAGAGTGGGCCCATGTCCAGCGCTCTAAGAGGCCTGCTCAGCCCTCTCCACCCATTCATGACCCCTCTCCGTCTCCCACAATCCCCACCTTGAAATCCCCGCCTCTTACTTCCCGCCCTTCCTCCAATCCCCCCCCCACCTACGCACACCACAACCACCTCCAAGTCCCTTCTCTCCACTTCCTCCCTTCTTCATTCCTCCCCCCTTCCCGTGAGCCAGACCTCAACCTCGCGTTCAATTCCTACTTTCGCTCCACCACCTCCCTCACCCCCAGCTTCCGCGTCCGTCCCTGCCTCGCCGTCCCATAACTCCCGGAAAATTCCAATCTTCGACATTAGCTTGCGGTATCAGGAAGCAGAAAGGCGCGCCCGCGAGGCGAAGAGGGCCCGACTGGCTCAGGTGGAGAAGGCGCGGGCGAGGGGGAAAGGTGTGGAGGGTGCCCCTCCCACAAGGTCGGCCACGCCTCGAAGGCGAGTAGAGGCTCCTCTGGGAGAGCCAGTTATGCCGCAATATATGGGTCCTCCACCGCCCCCGCTCCGGCCCCTGCCCCCGACCCCGCAGCCGCTTAGCGTCCCTCAGAAGCGAGGACTACTGTGGTCAGGCACCTCTCCCGGGGATGGCTCGCCACGGTCCCGACCGAGAACGACCTCACTTGGCCACTGTAGGAGTGACCTGGAACCCGCCCGGGAGAACTTGTAGACACTCCCAATTTCATCTTGACTCACCATCATATCGCCTTTAGTTTTACAGTGGAACATGCGTGGTTTTAGAGCGAATTTTACTGACCTGCAGAGGGTTTTATATCATAAACGACCTATTGCTATAGGGCTTCAAGAAACTAAGCTGCCAACTGGTATTCAGTGTTCCATTAAAGGCTTTTCTGTATTCCGGAAAGATAATGTAAACACTGATACCATTGCACACGGTGGGGTAATGTTAGCTGTCCACAATGGAACACCTCGGAAAATAGCATTGCAATCAACTCTACAGGCTGTAGCTGTTCGCATTAATATTAATCATGTCATTATATCACTATGTTCAATTTATCTTCCCCCAGGAGAGGCTTTCCCCTCTGCAGAGCTCAGGAGTCAATGCAAATTGTACATTCACGGCTATGCTGAAACTTCCACCTCCCGTTTTACTTTGGGCTATTTTAACTCCCATCATACCCTTTGTGGTTCTGTCACTTCCAACCCCCGTGGTAGACACATGGAGGCCTTTTTAATCGACGAATCGTTGTGTTTACTAAACACAGGTTCTTCGACACACATTACGCTACCCTCTGGAATCAAATCAGTTTTAGATCTTACCCTGTGTAGTCCCCAAATCAGCCATCGCTGTGTTTGGTCAGTAGACGATGACCTGCTCGGTAGTGTTTGTTTATTTGTTTGTTTATTGGTTGGTTCACGACACACTTTATGTACATTCACGGCTAATGGCGCCGCTCACACTGTTTCGCCGGTGGGCCGCGGGATTGGGAAATGTCCTGAGTGGCGCTAGAGTCGAACCCGGGACCTTTGGTACCCATAGCCCGACACCTTAACCACTCGGCCATCCCCGCCCCCTGCTCGGTAGTGATCATTTTCCAATCTGGTTGGAATTTATCTGCTCTGCTGTTCTGGGAACGAGGCCACCGCGGTGGAACATCAGCAAGGCCAACTGGCGTCAGTTTGATGAAATAGTACTAGATCAATTATGTAACGGTACTCCGAATCATCTTAGTTCACCTCTTTCTGTAGACGGTTTTGCAGCATTGATCATTGACTCCGCCTCTAAATGCATCCATAGGACATCCAGAGCGCCCCGCCGAGCTCCTCTGCCGTGTTGGACTGAGGAGTGCCGGAATGCTATCCGTGCTCGCAGACGTGCCTCCAGGGCTTTCGACCGTAACAGTACGACGGCAAATCTTATCGCATTCCGGAAGGCCATGGCGCAAGCTCGGCGCACGCTCCTTGAGGCAAAGAAGGTATCCTGGAGAACTTACATGGGAAACCTTAATCGATTTACACCAACATCACAGATCCGGTCCCAGATCAAGCGCATTTCCGGACAGATCCAGTCAGCCCCTTTACCCGTGTTGAGCGTAGGGGACGCTGACGTTACTCACCCGTCTGATGTCGCGAATGAGATGGGCCGTTTTATTTCTGAACGCAGTAGTGGTGGAAGCACCAATCGATATTTTTTCCGTTTTAAGTCGCATTGTGAGAGGAATCCTATTGATTTTACCACTTCACAATCACTTGATTACAATGACCTCTTTACACTGACTGATTCACATTTGCCATTAGCGCCCTGCAAATTGTTGCCGAGGGGCCTGATCGGATCCACAATGCCATGCTGAAACGGCTTCCTCCCCAAGCGCTGGAAGCCTTGCTGGCCACCTTTAATCGGGTATGGGAAGCAGGCGCTATCCCGGGAGCTTGGCGCGAAGCAATTGTTGTGCCACTTAGGAAACCCACGAAAAACGGCTCACATCCATCGCATTACCGCCCCATATCGCTTACATCTTCGCTAGGCAAGCTGATGGAAAAAATGGTGGATGTCAGGTTGACTTGGTACTTAGAAAGTAACAATTTTTTTCTTCACAAACGAACAATGTGGTTTTCGAAGAAACAGAAGCCATGTTGACCATATTTTACTTTTGGATGCCTCAATTCGTGCAGCTTTTAAGCTGAAACAGCATCTTAATGCTGTGTTCTTTGACATTGAAGCGGCATATGCCCTTAAGCCAAAATAATCAATCAATCGGCAAAAAACCTTTCACGTAAACATGCAAGCCTGGTGAATATGCCAGCTGGAAAAGCAGGGATACGGCATTCCGTTGGTACCTGGTGAGGGAGTTGGTAAGGTACTATACTGGTGAGGTAGTTGGTGAGGGCGACTGCCCTCACCTATGAGCGTGATAATCTCCCACCTTCGCCATGTCCTTCCTCTCAAAGCTCTGAGCCTTACGTCTGACGCAAAACATTCTTCAGTTGATTTTGACGTGAGAGAAATCATCCATGTGGAATAGACTTACCACTTATGCTCAAATATTGGTAGAGTTTTCGTGTTTAGCGGACCTGTTGCATTATTCGTGGTGAATGATCGCCACTTAGACACAGCTGAGCCCACCATATAGATTTCAGAAAGTGGGCATCGTGCTTATAATTAGAGGTGCACTCAGGCTTTTGGCAAGGGAGGTCTGACTAGTAGCGCGGCCGAGATTTTGCTAAGGAAAGGGCCTACCCTTAACCGCCCTTGAATTCGAGAGCTCTTTGGATTTGGGGCACTTTATTTTAACTTCCGAGGTGTTTTTAACTTTTATTTCTGGCGCCGTTTTTTCCCCCGTTCGGGGTGGTCATAAATCGGATGCGGCTGAGCTTACAATGATGCAAGAACCAGAATCACTGCGAAAGCACTGTATTGCGAAAGTCCCGACTAATGCATTTTTAGCAGACTTCGGAACGCGCCGCTAATGTGCTCATTCCATGGAAGTTGTCAATAGCACAACTTAGTATTTTTAGTGGAAAGCCATTATAGAACTGCGCCACATCCTTGCAAGATCACACCCCCCGCCCTCCCCCTGGTTCCGTCAGCAAAGTGCAAGGTTTATCGATTTCACAAGTGCTGTATTGTAGAACCACTGAGAGAATTCGCAACCATTCACATCTCTTATCACTCTCTGAGCCGACTTTCTGCGGGTGAATAGAGCTTGACACATGCAATGTGCGTAACACAATCAGCGTTGAGCGTTTGTAACACAATCAGCGTTCGTAAGGCTGACGCGAAAATGTGCACGCACATCAATCCCTGCCATAATACGGTCATTGTGAGCGAGCGGCGAAACTGGCAAAATCTGACGCTTTCGTGCCAATCTTATCTACCATAACATACGAAGTGAAACGATCGTTCTACACGAAGCTGATAAATATTGGCGCCGCGTAATAGTTCCATTCGCATGCAGTTGGAATTCGACAGGCTAAAACACAGTTACCAGCCGTCTTAGGCGAAACGTAAGCGTGGCGTATTATTTCCGAGCCGCGTTCGACACGACAGGCTGAGACCGCCACTCGATGTACCGAATGTCACCACAAATTACTTCGTACGTATGCAAAACTGCATTATTTATCGGGTATAAAGGCAATAGGAGTAGACGCCCATGCATATTATGCATTGATCAGTTATATAAATATTTGATTAAGCTATGAATTCACCATGAAGTCTATCGCATTCCCTGTGCATTCCTGCAGCGTACTGCACTGTTGCAGGCCGACTCTGCTGGCCGACTCGCTGGCCCCCAGCAGTTCATAGCCGCGTGTGCTGTGTGGCGTTCTGCTGCAGACTGGAGTCGCGCGGTTATATCCCGACTCGCTGACCCCCAGCAGTTGATAGCCGGGTGTGCTGTGTGGCGTTCTGCTGAAGACTGGAGTCGCGCGGTTATACCCCGACTCGCTGACCCCCAGCAGTTGATAGCCGGGTGTGCTGTGTGGCGTTCTGCTGAAGACTGGAGTCGCGCGGTCATGCCCCATGCCTGGCACGTGATGTACATGACTACGAGCGTTCACACTGTCACGCAGCCGGAGTTCGGGTGTGGCTTCTGCCCTCGGGGTGTAGATAATATGCTCGAAACGACGGCCAATGGCTGGTGCGGGTGCCGGTCCGCATTACACCAGCCTCTACATTTTGAAGTTATGGCTTTAAACAGATTAAATGCGAATGGAAATGTCGTTTTCACGACTTACCAGAAACGCAAAAAATCATGTGCATCCGGCCGGCACAGTTTTGACATTCTAGCGTCTGTGTGTCGGTCAAAGGCCTTCGCACCAATTTCCACCATAGGCTATTTCCGGTGGAAAGTTGTCGCTGTCGAAGATTTTTGTACGACGTTCAGGAACTCCTTTACATGCAAAAAAAACTTCATGTGTGTCTTTGGGGGAAATGGGATTGATGGGGTGCAAATAGCAATTTATTTTGGGCGATTCATCTTATTTCGAGGAATTCCACCGGTTTTACTCTTTCGAGAAATCGTAAATAATATTTTTTTCCGAAGCTCGAATCAAGCCAGCAGATCGTTTGTTCCTAGTCTCCGGGGACGAGTTTCCACCAGGGAAGAATGGCCCGCAGTGGTAGACTTCCACCGTCGTACGTTGCCGTATTGGTACTTATTTCAGCTCTGGTGCCGGGCGCGGCCGGATGTGAATCTGCCGACAGAAAACGGTCCTCATCAGACTGGCGGCGTTGTGTCTGACCATGTCGCTGCTGCTGGTTGAAGCTGGTTTGAGCGCTGGCCTATGTTGGTCCTGCCTGTCCTGACAATACAGGGTGTGGTCGCTACACTCGCTCGCCCGGCTGCCGACTGGCAGCGTGAATTGACAACTGGTCCGGTAAGGTCAGTGACGTTGCACTGAAGCGGCAGTGTCTGTGCATTAGCCTCGGTCGAGATGCTGCCGGTGAACGGGAATTAACGGATCGAGTGGTAGTCCAGAGTTCACGCAGCGAACTCTGGACCCCCCATAAATAAAAAATAGCCGCAGGAAACAATATAATGGCGCTAATACTATACAGGGAGCACTTAATCTGAACGAAGCTCAGGACTTAAGAGGGAGCCCCAAAGCGGTAGCTGGCTACCATGAAATGAGACCAGATCCCCAAACTCGGTACACGAGGCCCCTAACTTGAAAGAGGAGGTGCTGGAGCGAAAGATATGGCCCCAGAGACGGAAAAGGGGGCTACCTTGAAGAGAGCGTACGTTGCGAAAAGGTGCAACAAATGTACCATAAACAACAACACAAAATGCCAAAGGGCGACTGAACTGGGCAGCTGTTCCCATCCTCTGTTCTCTGACAACACCCCTGTCGAATAGTACCTATGCATCTCACAAAGCCGCCTCGTTTGTAATCTGAAATAGAACAGAAATATAGATGTAGGTGTCAAGAAAAAAATGCAACAACAATGTACGTTACTGAAGATATGTATCGATATCTCAGGAGTACAATGCAATGACAATCAACAGGGGGGTGACGATTAAGATTCCTAATTCGATGAATCATCGGGAAGCCCCCAACTCCAGCAGGAATGTGATCAAGATTGCTTCCTAGCTAACAAAATTGCTGGCACCGGCCCTGCTTCCAGCACACAATTTCCAGAGTATTCAAAGCTCGATAGAGCAAAATAAGCAGAACTTATTCTCGAGAGACCGGGCGTCTTGTACTGAGCGTGTGTCAAGTAGCATGAGACAACGATAGCGTGATGAATGCATGCCACCTTTATGAGTCAGGTTGTGGTGGAGAAGGGTAGGAGAGACACGGGTCGATGGAACTATCGATCGAGCGCACACCCCTCCATTTCCCTGTTGGGCCAGCACCTCTGTGACGTCACGATTGATTGGCGATGTGGCATGCGTCGTCCGGCGCGGCTTCCAGGAACCACCGATCGATGAGCGCGTGCCTGAGTGGAGCCGCTCCCGGCGTGCCATTCACTGCCGCGTGTCGGCCCCAACACCAGGCCGTCGTCGTTGTCGACGACCTTAGCGTCGACACCGTCGGTGTGGTCCCCCGAGTCTCCACCACGCCTGCCACCCCCCCCCCCCTCCTCCCGGAGAGTGCGGTCTCCTGTGAGCTCAAAGTGGCGCGGTCGGTCAGGCGCTGACCTTCGCGGTCGAGGCGCAAGCGCGCGCTTGCAGATTGGAGAGGACACGGTCTGCCCCGGGGTCAGACCGTGCCGCGCCGCTGCACCCTGTCGCAGCCGACAGTGGGCGCCAGTGACGACCGGCCAGCCGTCAGAGGTCACGTCGGCCGCCGCCATGGCGGCTAACATGGTGACAGACGTCGACTATGTCGCTCCGGTGAGTTTTGCGTACCTGGCCTGACCTGACCTGATCTCACTGATCGAACCTGTCCTATTCTAACCACACTGACCTGATCTGACCTAGTCTCGGCTCCATGATCTAATCTAGTCTGACCTGAACTCACTATCTAATGTTACCGATCTGACCTGACCTGAACTGGCCCCATTGATCTTGTATTCCTCATCTGGATCACATTTACCTGGCCTGATCTGATCTAAGTTCACTGATCTGACCTAGTTTGACCTGACCTGACCCGACTGACTGATCCGACTCAGTATCACAAATCCAACCGATCTTCAATTGCCTGACCCAGGATCGCTGATCTGATGCAATTTGACCCCACTTGTTTGACCAGGCAGCGTTGACCTGACCCCGACCGCCGGCCTGACCTCAATGACCTTTTCCAGCTTCACTGACCTCATCCTGTGGAGTGATGTGATCCAAGCCTGACTCAGTCTCACTGAACTCAACCGGCCTCAGTGACCTGTATGACACTGTGACTCGGCCCAGTGGCCTGGCTGCGTTAGCTGGTCAGATGCATGCTCATGGACCCGACTTTACCTACATTACCCAATCTTGCCGAAATTCCCCTCCCATGTTATCGGAGTCGGCCTGCCCGATACGATACGACTCGGTCTCACTGGCTTCACTTAATCTCTCACTTTCCTTACTCCCTTCCATACTCTACTAACTAGCAGCATGAAGAATGCCGGACTCTTGGTAACGCCTTCCCATCCCCCATTGGCAGACACTCAAGCTTATAGATACACTGAAACTGACACACACACACCGACACATGAACACGCTGACACACCGATATAGAACACAGTAGCATACTGACACATTGATGTACTGACACACTAATAAAGCGCTAGTATACTGACACCCTGATACTGACATATTAACACATACTAGCACCGACGCATCAACACAGTAATCTGCTGACACACTGACATATTGGCCTTGCAAAACACCCACCAGCGCTCGGAAGTGGTCACTCCACTCGAGGAAAAAGTTTCCAAATGGACAAGACATGGTTCTTCATTCATTACCACAGACCTAGTGATGACTTTAATAACCTTGACGACGTGGAATTTTGTATTGAACGTAACCACTTCTGACGGCCGAGGTGAAGTCGCCGAGGTGAAGTCGCCGAGATGAGGTCGCCGAGGTGAGGTCGCCGAGGTGAGGTCGCCGAGGTGAGGTCGCCGAGGTGAGGTCGCCGAGGTGAGGTCGCCGAGGTGAATTCGTTGAGGTGAAGTCGCCGAGGCGAGGTCGCCGAGGTGAAGTCGCCGAGGTGAGGTCGCCGAGGTGAAGTCGCCGAGGTGAGGTCGCCGAGGTGAGGTCGCCGAGGTGAGGTCGCCGAGGTGAAGTCGCCGAGGTGAGGTCGCCGAGGTGAGGTCGGCGACATCGTCAACTCGACGGTGTTGCGTCACTTGAGAGCGCGCGCGGTGCGGCGTCACTAACGCCGCCCTCTCGCCGTGTAGAGGAAGACGCTCGACCCGAACCGGTACGCCACCAAGAAGACAATCGCGCAGGGCATGCTGGATGTGGCCCTGCTCACGGCCAATGCCTCGCAGCTGCGCTACGTGCTTCAAGTGGGCGAGCAGCATGAGTTCTACACGCTCATGGTCACCCTGATCGCCGTCAGCATCTTCCTACAGGTGAGTGCTGACGTGCTGCAGGGCTCGGGCCTGTGCCCGACGCGTGTCCAACTCCAGTCTGATCAGTTATCAATGGTGGAGCGTCAGGGAACCGATGGTGCTTGAGCACCACGTCCACGTAAGTGTGGCCGAGCACCACCCAGCGTTTGCAAATTCAACACTTAGGTTTGTGGGCATGCATGTAACAGCACCACCTCGAAATGCATGCATCCTGGAGGCTATGCAAGCGTACCATTAAACAATCTCCGTAGACTCGGGACATCTCTACTAATAACATTCGCAATGGTGAGAGTTGGGCTGTGCCGACTATGGCAGGGGTGGGCAGTGTCAGGTTGGAACGGATCGCCAGGCCTAGTGAAGTAGCTGAGACCCGCTCAACACCGGCGTGGGTATGCACATCCCGTGGATATGGAGTTGGCAACTCCATACCCACAGGCTGTGACAAAAAGAAGCTGAGAAATGGACAGGCTGGGATATGGTTAAAATACTGGTTTTTTTTCGTTAGGTGGGAAATCTCCAAAAGAGCACAGTAGGATGTCGAAATTTGTTATGAGATTGGCGTCATTAAAATGTCTTTGATGTCTTTCAGACTCAAATTTGAGCAATGTTGTAGGTACTTATGACTGCACCTTGATCATTTGCTTTGATATTCCTAATTTAGGAAGGGCTATATTAGTGACAGGGAGAAAATACCTATGGCAAGGGAAGGGTGGCAAGGGTGGCAAGGGACAAGCGGCGGGTGGCGAGGGACGAGCGGCGGGTGGCGAGGGACGAGCGGCGGGTGGCGAGGGACGAGCGGCGGGTGGCGAGAGATGGACGGCGGGAGGGGAGGGACGAGCGGCAGGTGGCGAGAGACGAGCGGCGGGAGGCGAGGGACGAGCGGCAGGTGGCGAGAGACGAGCGGCGGGAGGCGAGGGACGAGCGGCGGGTGGCGAGGGACGAGCGGCGGGAGGCGAGGGACGAGCGGCGGGAGGCGAGGGACGAGCGGCGGGAGGCGAGGGACGAGCGGCGGGAGGCGAGGGACGAGCGGCGGGAGGCGAGGGACGAGCGGCGGGAGGCGAGGGACGAGCGGCGGGAGGCGAGGGACGAGCGGCGGGAGGCGAGGGACGAGCGGCGGGTGGCGAGGGACGAGCGGCGGGAGGCGAGGGACGAGCGGCGGGAGGCGAGGGACGAGCGGCGGGAGGCGAGGGACGAGCGGCGGGAGGCGAGGGATGAGCGGAAGCCGTGCGGCACCGCTCGCAAGTCTGGACAGCTATGAATATATGCTTCGCACATAAGTATAGCCTGCACTAACCGCACCAGGCCAGAACTAGCTGAAGACGCATGCCGAATGTTCACTCACCCACTGCACTGATGCAGCGCACTCACTGTGACAGTATTTTGCTGCCGTATCCCAAGATAGAAAATAGAATAGAGAAGTCACGGATAGCAAGCCTTATGTTTGTGTATAGTGACAAAACCGACTCGGTTGAGGGATATACTATAATGCTTTGGGGGAAATTCGAAGAGGCTGTGATGTAATTAAAGTGATGGCACCTCGGACAATGTAATCGATTCCTTGTCTATAAATGGCTGCCACTCCGTCTACCAAAGTGTCCTTCTCCAGCCAAAGATATCGCAGTCATTGTGTTTCGGCACAAGTGTACCGGAATTCCATGAACTGGCAAATGTTGCTGACTGTTGTGAAATAGGTAGTGAAATGTGAAGTTATTGGGGAAGAACAACGCAAAAAAGAACAGCAATGTTAGACCACTGAAAATAAAAGATATAACTTATTTTATGCTAAAATGGGTTACAAAATAAGCTGTTGGGATCATATTTGAAAGAACAGGGTTCATGTTTGGACCAGTTTCGTTCTCAATACTTCCTGCAGGAGGTAGCTGAAAGCCTGAATGTCCTGTTACACCCAGCACTGACGTAGGCCAAGGTGACGAGGCGTCTGAGGGACGAACGGAGCCTGGCACACGCACTCGATACCATCGTTCACCCAACGTCCAGATGGTACGACATAAAAATCATCGTCAACATATGCTAACTTCGGTGACTGAGTAGCATTCCTGGGAGTGTGCGTTGGCATGAGTACCGTGTGGTGGTCGAAAGCATTGGTTCTACTCTGACCTTCAACGTGCTGTTCTCGCATTTGGCACAGCCCGGACCGACATCAGCCCATTCGGTGGTAGAAACTGTGGTGTTGTAGGCTTTGCAGTTGGAAGGCCAACATCTCCGTTCAGCTTGCAATATCCTACGCACTTGCTACAATACTACCTTCTCCAAACATGTCTCAAATTGCGTGATTGGAAACGTCACCATTCGCGGTAATCGTCCGCTTCCGCTTGTGAACCTGATTTCCTTGGCACTCTGCCGTAGCACCCAAATCATGTGGAGGATGCGCGATGCAGCGCGCCATGCTGTGGACGACTCAACGACAGCGTCCAACTAGGCACAAACCGCTGCGTGAACTCACACGTTCGTCTGAACGATCCGGAAAAGTCAACTGGACGATCCGGTCCGGCTTGCCGGCAACACCGGCTCTGAGGTACACCGCCACAGCCGTGGATCAGCTGACTGCACGGTCGCCAGCTGACGGCATAGCTGTTGGCCAGCCGAGATCGGTCGGCGCAGCTTTGTGTGTCGTTCGGTCCGGCAGGGAGGCTGCCTCGCCGACCAGCCGGACCCTGCTAGCTAGCTGCTAGTCTGCCGAAGCGCAGTACGGCTGGCAGAGAGGATAGCCAGCAGTGCTCTTGCCGCATGGTTGAACGACGCTATCCCCCGGCCCCTGGGAGCGGGATCCGGGGGGTCATCGAAGAAGAATGTTAGGCTCCTTGTACGATGCATTCAACTGCTCGGTCATATAGTGTCGCCAACCTCTCGCGCCGATTGGTTGCGGCTGACTCGCTGCACCCCCGCCGGCTGCGGGATTCGAACGCACGATCTCGCGATGGAGGCTCCAATACCCTGCCGACTGAGCTAACGCTGACACTGTGAAGCACGATTTCCATCCGGTCGACTACTGCCGAGTAGCGAGTGGCGAGTGGCGAGTGGCGAGAGACACTACGAGGCGTCTGTAGCGTCCGAAAGGTTACACTTCATTCGTAATAGTACAATGCTTGGGGATTAAATACGATGCTGCTTTGGCTCAGATAGTAATGATGATCTGGCTTAGCTAATGCTGGTCAAATGCTGCTCTGATAAGGTTATCACAGCATTGTCAGCAAGTGGAATAGCCAAGGATCACGGTGTGTGTGCCACTACTTCACGCCTCGCCGCATAGTTTGTTACGTGGCAGTGTTTTAGCAGAGACGGTTGTGTTTGCGCGTGCCAACCGTTGGCACACCAATCCCACCGGTCGCCGCAATCAATGGCACTCTACCCACAGCCGACACGGGCCGCTGTGCGATCTCACGGCCGACGAAAGTTGTTCTCGGGCGCGCGTGACGGCGCACCCTGGCGCAACGACAGCCATCAGCCGGACACCGCACTCGCCGGCGCTGACACAGGGCTCGGGGCGCCCTGCGTCGGCATCAAGCACGCAACAGCAGCGCCATCTGTGCCTGGTGCGACCGCAGCGCCATCCGCGCCGGACGCGATCGACCTGCCACCTAACGGCGTGACGTCGTCCATTGCAGGTGCTGATCGGCATCCTGTCGTTGAGTTTGAATTTGCTGCGGGATTGCCGTCTGGATCGTGAGGAGTTCGCGCGCTCGGCGACCGTCATCAACTACACGTCGCTGTCGTTTGCGTTCGGAATCACCGTGACCAACGTGATGATCTCGGCGTTCGACGTGCGCCAGATGCCGGGCAGAGACCAGTCGGACGTGGAGCTCGTCGGCACCGCCCATTGACGCTCTCAGCCAGGCGTGGCCGGGTCGGCTCTCGCGAGCAGCAGGCAGCCAGATGCGACACGACGTGCCACTTCTGGCACACCGGCCGACCGGCGCGAATGAGCCCCAAGTCGGTGCCGTTTCATTGCGCAGTTCGAAAGCCGTCCGAACGTGTTCGGTCAACGCGAAGCGCGCGAGTACGCGAGGTTCGAGCTGATGATGGAACTGCTGCCGCCGCAGTAGGCCATTTTTGATGAATCTCTGCACGCTGACAGGTGGCACTAGGTCGAGCTCACCCTGTGTACTATCGGATCTGTCCGCTGTGTAAAGTATTCTCATGGCGTGAGCATTTTCGGCATCTTGTCGTCATCGATTATGTGATAATTCTGCTGGTACAGCAGCGTATTGACCTGGCAGGTGGCATGCCCCACCAGTTTTAAACATTGCGTACCCTGAACCCTGAATGGCTGTAGCCTCTCAGGGCAATAACTTTAAAATGCTGTATAGGTTGCCGATGTCGGAATCCTGTTTGCAGATTTGAAGAATTGCTTGGCTTGAGATAGTAAATAAAAGCATTTTCTCCAGTCCACACTTGAAGTTTTAGCACACTGATTTTGCGTTTCTGTCATTCTCCCTGTTCTGTGCACAAATTTTCTGGTGATGTTGATTCGTCGTTGTGTGTTAGGATGCGATGCTAGTTTTGTTACATTGGATGTTGGAGTACGATGCTGCTTGCTATCGCATTGAATGTACCTGCTTGCGCAAGCGGTTACCGGAGTCCGTCTGAAAGGTTGACCCACTCACAATAAAACACACACATGTCATGCTTGAACTGTGCTGAATGGCATTATTCAGTCCATGCCGGTCCCCCCGGGAGGGGACATGCGGCGGCTCGGGTTACACAATCCCTGGCACGGAATCTCAGCGGCCAAGGATGGCCAGGGATACCACTCTTCCCAGTACACCTACACCGCTGCCGTCTGCCCACTTCACCCACTCTGCATGCTCCACACACTCCGCCTACTACAACCATTCCGCCTACTCCACTCACTCTGCATACCCTCTCACCACGGGTGGATCCAGAATTTTTTTTTCATGGGGAGGGACGCTATTCCCCGGAGTGGAGCCTTTTCGTCTAAAAGGGATGCCTTTCTTATGAAAGGGTGTCTTCGGCTGACAAACAATCCGTTGAGCGGGGGGAGGGAACGGGGTGCACTCGAGCCTTCCTGAAGGGGGCATTTCCACCCCTGAGGACCGTCACCTTTCCGTGGGAGTAGGAAAATACCCCAGGTGCTCCCTTCCCCCTCTGCATCTGCCCCTCCCCCTACCTCTTGATTCACTTCTATGCCTACACCACAACTCTCTCTTACGCATTCAGTTGCATTGTTGTGACAGTTGACGCCTGTCTAGCGTCCTCTGTCTAACATTATCGACTCCAGGGGTTGTTCGGAAGACCGGGTGACCGATTACACTGGTCTGCGTGATTTATAAGGTCAATGATATCTCAGCTGTTTTTAGGTCAGTTTTTCATGCTGATTTCGAAAATGGCATCCGTGTTGCTCGATTAGCTCGATTTTTGAAAGAAAAATGTGATTTCACTCATATGAACCAAAACATTGCTCTGACTGGTTTACTAGTGAATCCGACAGAAGCATAAATAAAGGTTTAAACTCCAAACAGATGGACTATAAGTGTATTCAGAGCGCATCCCAACAGGACACACAACTGCGGAATAAATGGCCTTTTTAGGGATTTCCGACTGTGTTGAGCAGATGGGACATCCCTCTTCAGGCACCAACAACAGTCCGCCAGAAAGTTCACATCCCACCGACCATGGTAGCGTTCTTCCATCACCCGTATGTCTTTGTTGAAGCGTTCTCCCTGCTCTTCACTGTAATCTGCACAGTTATCTGGGAAATAATCTAGATGGAACCTAAGGAAGTGCATTTTTACCGACATTCGAGCACCAAATTGCTGAAAACTGTCCATCCACTCATCGACGACCTTCACGTATTCCGCACTTCTGTGATTACCCAGGAAGTTGGTGACGATTGACTTCAAGGTCAGCCATGCAGAGAGCTCAGACTGTTCCAGACATTCTTCGAATCGAGTATTCTTCATGAGCTCCCTTATCTGTGGACCGTCGAATACACCAGCCTTCAGCTTCTCTCGCTCACATGAGGAAATTTCTGTCCCAAAAATGCAAATCCTCGTCCTTTTTTATCCAGTACTTTCACAACATTTTTCATCAAACCGAGTTTCATATGGAGTGGTGGAAGTAGGATTTTCTGTGGTTCAACCAGTGGGCGTGTCTGTACGTTGTGGGAGTCAGGTTCACGTGCATGCCTGGATGGCCAGTCGCGTTGTACATAGTGCTGTTTGTCAGCCCGACTGTCCCAGAGGCATATAAAGTATGAATATTTCGTGTAGCCGCCCTGCAGCCCAAGGACGAGACCTACTACCTTGAGGTCACCACAGATCAGCCAACCATTCTCTTTGTAGTTCAAAGCAGACAACAAAAGTTCCATGCTATTATGCGTTTCCCTCAGTTGCACGGAGTGTCGAACAGGAATCGACGCGAACTTATTGCCGTTGTCCAGAAGACCTGCCTTCAGGCTCCTACTCGAGCAGTCTATGAACAGCCTCCATTCTGCCGGGTTGTACTCTGCACCCATTGCTTCTACTAGGTTCCCGTCCCAATTCTCACTTCTCTCCGCTAGTGATATATCATACTGCAGTTTGCATACTGATACATCGATGTGTGAGTTGTTATGTTTGACGTAGTGTGAAAATTTGAGCTAATCGAGAAAAATGGATAGTATTTTCTGATTCAGCACACGAAACTTGTATTAGAACAGCTGAGAAACCTCCGACCTTTTGAAGAAAAAAAGTTTTGAAACGCAGGCCAGTGTAATACTATAACTCTGACTTGTTTAACTTAACCTGGAAGATTGAATAAATGATGTGGATAAGAAAGTCGTCTGAGTAACTCAGCAAGTTCAGTGATTGGCCCACACCATGCCCTTTGTTGCATCTCTCCATCTAGCTTAGAACAAATGCCATTCGGGTTAGATAAATCCCTTCATACCTCCCTAACTTCTCAAATTTTATGGTGTTTATTTCGCACTGCAACACCAACTTTTCTCATTTCACAACACCAGCTGTGAAATTTGGAAAAGTTTCGTTGGTGAGCTTTCTCCGTGGCTGTGTTTGCATGCAGGTGAAAATACAGCTTTGCTTTAAAAGTCCAAGATAATTCGCCAAAAATGCAAAAGAACGCTCTATACGTATGTGAAAAAAGATGCAGAACTCACTCTTAATTTGTGACTGATGTGGATGGGTATGCGGAGTACCTAGGAAAATCTGTAGCTGTGTTATGGCTGTTGAGCACAGCTTTCATAGGTTGGTTCGTGCTCATGTGACACCCCTATCAGTTGAAAATAAACTATGGCAGAGAAGCGTGATGGCCTGACTCAATGCTTCACTTTGCCTCGTGTCGAAACCAAGCGGCACCTCCACTCTCCACACGCTCCACCTGTCCACAGCGCGCTGTTCGTGTTCTTGCGAGCCCAGCGTGTTCTGCCTCGCGCTCCTCGGATTGACCACTCTGCTGGTGTTTTTGCTCAGTTGCAGCTCCTGTTGCCAGAACAGGCTTAGCTGAATGACACGCTATATCGGCTAGCGCATGCAGTCGCTCCAATGTATGCCCATGCATGACGCAAGCATTCTTAATGTAGTGTCAACGATTCTTGATCGTGACCATGTCCAGGCAGACCTACAACATTGCGTCCAATTTTCACTCTTACATAATTTCCTTGCATTTGGCTCATATGTATGTCCTATTTACTTCATCTTCATTGCCTTTTCTACGAGCTTGTCATACGTTAATTAATGGCTACTAGCTGCATGACCGATGCAGTCGATGCGCCCCTACACCCCAGCTAATGGCTACGAATATATAACCGTGCTAGAAATCCATCCATGAAATGTAGCTGAGGTGTCATAACCACCGTGAATCAATGAATTCATGGCCACGGATCCAATGAATATACCCAATGAAGTGAATGCTACCTGGTCACTTCCAACGATAGTGCTCCATGTTACGATTGCTACTGATCAATATTAGCAGACGATATCGCGGGATTCCTACTGATAAATAGTAGTCGACGTTGTTACGGGTTAGCTATTTATCAATAGTAGCAGACGATGTCAAGTTTTTGCTACTGGTCAATACTAGCAGAAGATGCCACGGGTTGGTTAATGATCAATAGTAGCAGATGATGTGGGCTGCCTGTTCATCAATATAATTACCGTGTAATACGTTTAGGCCATTGCCTGGACCTCCCGTGCAATGGAAGGTGTACCCGTGTACCGTGTGTGCGAATTGTCTTTTGCCATCTTGCTAAGTGCACCAATGTTTGTGGGCCCTCCCTAATTATGTCGTACGCGCACCTGCGCGCACGTGGGTTAAAAATATATATTTAGTGTAAATGTCTGCTGTAGTGCTTCATGGATCAGGGTTCCATTGCGAAGCAGAGCTTGTTGCGTGAATCTTGGACCCATCATCCAATATATGCATTCCGGTTCACTGGCATAATTTTGGCCGCAGTGTTTAAGGTGCCGTCAATGCACCGACGCGGCCGTCCCAGTAGCTCGTCCCCAACGTCGTTGGACCAGTTCCCAACTTATCCTCCCAGTAGGTGGTCAAATGCGAGAGTGTGAATCGACCCGATCCCTGTCTTGCCAGGACAGCGGAAACCAGTGAAGGGCAGCGCTCTCACAAACTGAGTTACCGTGACCGTTGTTTATGGGCAGTTCCTAACGATGCCTCACGTTCGCTAGTGTTCATGGACTGTTCCTAACCATGTCGTACGCTCACCAGTGATCATGGGCTGTTCCTAACTATTCCATGCGTGTGCCAGTGTCTGCAGGCGGTGGCCAACCTGACCCTGACGGTGCTGGACGCTCGAGACACCTCCGGCTCACTGGCCGGACCGCGCACCTACCTCAACTACTTCACTCTGGCACTGTCGCTCGGTACCGTGTCCGCCGACGCGATCCGATCCGGGTTCGGATACGATCCTGAGCCGTCCCGGACACGCGCCGATCCGCTGTAGTGACCCGGGTGGTCCCAGGATGGATCCGGGGACGGATCTCAGTCGGATCCGGTCCGGATCCTCGGCGACCAGCTGCGGTTGTCTGGGATCCAGAGGTGTGGACAGGGAAGGATACGGCAATACAGGTGGAGACGAGGATGGAAGCAAGGACCAAGTCGAAGGTATACGTGTCCTAAAACGGAATAAAAAATAAGTGCACGCGGAGACAGAGATGAAGACGAAACGAGAGGCAGATCCCTAGGCCGTGAAAGAGACGAGGACGGATGCGGAATACAGACACGGAAGCGGAGACGGAGACAGATCTGGAGAAATCGACGTGCGAAGAGAAGCCGACTCTCGGCAGTGCTCACAGGACACAGGAGACGTCGCTAATCGGATTTACTGTGTACACTGAGATAACCGAGTATGAACCGGCTCGTATCACCTATAAAATGTATCCATATGGTGGATATTCGGTGTTGGGTAGTCACTGTTGTTGAATGTTACGTTCGCCTGCAGTTTCACAGATATGCGCATGGCATAATCCTATCGACGAAGCGGGGATTTGCCGATTCGTGGGCTAGATGACATGAATGGCAGGCGATGCACTATATCGGTGGCTCAGTCAGTAATATTTTGGTGGAAGGCTAGGCGAAGTGGTGTGATCTCCTTTGAGTTGGTGCGACCAATTGTTCTTTCTGGTCGCATCGCAATTAAATATCTGTTTAATGGACACAAATGCGGAAAATTAAATACACGTCTTGCGCAGGTACTTAGTGTAGAGCCAGGCACCACGAGGTTCAAGATATGGCACTGCAAGGAACTAGACTATGCTTAGGGTCCGCTATTTTACTCCACAAACAACAAATGGGCAGGATCACGCTATGTAAGCACAGGCTGCATACCTGATCCAACAACTTGACCGAAAAAGAAAAGTATCGCTGCAGCTCTGCATTGATGACTTTGGGTGAAGACGGTCCTTGACGATGCCCGAGCCCCCCTCCCACTTAGTGGGGCTGACGATCTGACACCGACATGATATTCCTGTTAGAGCTTGTAGCTGCCTCCACTTCCCATCTTGGTCATGTTCATTCCCATTTCATTTTGTCTTGTCATCGAGATCAATCCTCCTTCTGGTCCGTCCTTGAAGCATGCCGTCGAAAGGCGATGCTCAATGTGATCCAATGGGCCTCGCATTGACCGTGAATGTACAGGGTAGAGAGTAAGGAGAGTCGGTGCTCCATAGTTCTGATCCTGCTGCCCGTCCACCTGCGTCGCGTCCTCCATGCCAGATACCTGTTCTGCTCTTACAACCACCTCTAGTCCTTTCTTTCTCTGTTTCGTCTCATCGCTTTCTCTGTTGAGTCTCATTGGTCCTGTTGCTGTAGCCGACCACACACTGGCCTCGGGTCGCTTGGCCTAACCCTGGTCCCGTCCTGCTCTGTTTCAGATCCTCGTGGGAGTCCTGCTGATGATCCTGGGCGCTCTCGACATCAACGACGAGTCCCCCACCCAGATGGCGGCGGACGTCATCAACGACGTCACCATCATCATGGTGTTTGTCGTCACAATACTGAACGTCATCATTGCGTCGTTTGGCATTGAGAACACGAAGCTGATCTACATTTCCCGAACGCCTGCGCCTGCCATCTGACGCGGCTCAGGCGTAGGCGCACGCCGCATCAGTCTTGACCACCATCAGAAGGGAGAGGAGGCGACTTCGGGATTGCCCAGGGTTGCCCCACCTCCCCGGATATGCATGAGATTACCGTCACCTGAGCCGAGTAGGACAGCTTTCCTGATGACGCAGCATGCACGGGCCAAGGTCAGCTTCGTGCCCGCTGGCAGTTACTGGCTCGGCTATCAAGTGGAGCAATCAGGTGAAGTGTTCCACGACATCGTGCAGAGCCAGCTGTGAGTGGGCTTTACTTCCTGTCGTGATTAATAAAGACATGAAGACATCAAATAGCAGTGCAACTATGAGCCACAAGGGCCTTTCTTCGTTGCACTCTGGACACTCAACCAGTTGACCACCAAATCCATCGATCAGCTCTCCCTGGAATACTGAAAAGCAAGCTCTCTATTCTTATAATGATTGTCTATGCTGTTTTTAAAGATGTTCAATGTGCTGCTACTGGCAATGGTTTCTAGCACCTGGTTCCAATGTTCTATTACCCTGTTTGTGAAGAAAGACTGTCTTAACCTTGTTCTGCTGTGGTTAACTTTAATTTTGAATTGATGACCTTTAATTGCATCATTTCTGTTAAATTCAAACATTTCCCCAAGATATCCCTTCTCCAGACCATGGACAAATTTAAAAACCTCGACGAGATCTTCTCTCAGCCTTTTATATCTAAGTGAACACATATTCGATTTCTTCAATTTTTCCTCATATGCCAGGTTGCTTATACCATTAACCATTTTTGTACCCATCTTTTGTACTCTATCTAAAAGACAACAATGTTTTTTCATAGCTAGGAGACCAGATCAAGCTTCGGTGCAGTATTCCAAATGCGACCTGACATATGCACAGTAAAGCTTCCTGATGACTTGCTGACTTCTGTATGATACATTCCTATTTATTTGCACAAGCATTCTCAGTGACATTTTCCTGGCTTCCTTGGTCTGTTCTGATGCCCACAATTTTGTGTTTAGAATAACACCTAAATCCTTCTCCTGTTGATTCACCGATAGTACTTGGCCACCCATCAAGTATGGAGCCCTCATATGATGCCTATAGGCATCATATGAGGGCTCCATACTTGATTATGCGTGTAGGTATACCTACACGCATAATTTTGCACTTATAGAAATTTAATTTAATTTGCCATTCTTCGGACCACTACAAGTTCATCTAAGTTTTTTTGCAAGGAGATATGCTCATCGTGAACTGTTATTGCTCTAAAGACCTTCAAATCATCCGCAAATTTCAAAACCTTACTGCTTAGGCCACTTAAGATTAATGCATCAATGTGAAAGAGAGCCCACGATACGTGGGTTATACCCGACAATTTATCCGTTCCTACACCAGTTGAAGGGCACTAACCTGAACATTCATAGTGCCTAGCTTCATTCAACTATTGTCACGATGATGATGTTTTTGTCTTGCATATATTGTGTATGAGCAAACATAGCCCGCCCCATTGTTCCATGCAAAGGATTTCGACTTTTACAATACCGTGGCACATTGTGGTTGTTCATGTGAATGTCATAACTATCATGTTCTGCAAACAATAAACCACTTCTTTACTTCGCACACTGATTGTAGTCGAGCATTTTCAACTGCAATGATGCTCTGCAAGCCAACATAAACCGGCATAAAATCAGCTGCCTTCTGATGCCATACTCGATTCGTTTTCTGGATATCCAACCCTGTCATTTTTGCACACAATTCCAGGATTTATGTCTGGAAGTATCACACTGCATTCTTTTAAATTGCGTGTCAGATGTTCTACATCAGCGAATACATTTCCAATGGTCTGAAATAAACGAACATAAACTCAGCTGCCTTCTGATGACATACTCCACTACTGATATATATATATATATATATATATATATATCCAGCCCTGTCATTTTTTCATTTAATTCCAGGATTTGTGTCTCGAATTATCGCATTGTATTACTTTGAACTGTATATCAGACGTTCTACATCAGCGAATTAATTTCCAATGGTCTCAAATAAGCCAACATAAAATTAGCCTCCTGATGCCACGCCTGACTACCTTCATAGATATCTAGCCCTGTCATTTTTCTCCTTTTGACATGAAGCTTCCAGACATTATTGAGGTTCTGGCATGCCTCGATGCACGTCAAGCGCCGACAGTTGCTGCCCAGCAGCAAGGCCACCAAATGGCGACACGACATAAATAAAGTTCCAACCTTGATCAATACCAAGTACCATCGGCTCTATTACGCGAAAATAATGCATGATAAATTAAGGGTTGTAGATGCATTCTTACCATTCAACGCCAACAAGCGTAATGTTCTTAAACAATATTGAGACCTGTCGGCCTCAACTCCAATGGTGGCGAAAATCATGCCATGCACATTACTTATGGTTTCAAATGCGAAAATCTGCCAGTAACTTTGGCATCGGGGTCTACTGACGTTCAGGGAACGGCTCCACGCCCCACCATACCATGCTTGGCGAGGTGGTCAGCAGCGGGCTGCGGGCCGCGGCCGGCGCCGCCGGCAGTTCGCCGACTATGGTGTATGAAGATCAAGAAAATAGTCCCAGAAGATTATGCGCTGAGTAACAATATGCGCGACAAATCACTATAAGTGGCAATGAAATTAACGTCTGAAGGCAAACTAACTTTGATGAATCCACTTCCCATCATATTTTGTGGAGATAGAGTTTCATAAATAGTAACTATATTCTTCGCGCACACACTAGTGAGCATCTCGGCGCTCGTCGCGGGCGCACATTTCAGAGTTCTTGAATGGCATTAGGAACCGGCCTGTTTTCTTTCTTTACTGGAGATCCCTCGATGTTCGCATTAACATTGCGTCCGATGCCTAACGAATCTATCACTCTATCGTTTCCAATCTGCCCTTCCGTTTTCATCAATCTGACGCTCTACAGTCACCAATTTGTCCCTCCGCCATCACCAATCTGTCTCTCTGCGCACATCCGCGAGTGAGTATCAATGGAAAACAGGCGAAAACACCCGCCGAACGATTCTGAATGAGAACAGGTGCCGTCGCGCTGCGGACATCTCTGGTCGTGAATGCCCATGTTTTGTCGTTCCAGGCGTGTCAGCGATTTTAACTTTCTGTGCACTTCATGTAGTAACTTCGCCTCGCTCTGCAAATGTTGTCACGTCTTCCTAATGCCGATGGCGTGGATAGTCCATCGACGATGCTGTAAGCTATTGTTCAAGGCATGACGATTGCTATGCCTTTTTGCACCCATCATAGGCCAACAATTCGGGGACATGAAGTGATCCGTTAGGTCACCCCATCTCAGCCTTAACTTAGCTGTCTTCCTTGGACAGATGAGCACAAAACATCTCCATTTTAATAACAAGCAAGCATGCCGTTATTGAAGTGCAGCAACAATAAAAAGCAGCAGCAAGAAGCTGTTAATAAAAAGCAGCAGCACGATGGCCACTTTGATAGCCATCGACCAGTGCTCACGGGCATATGGCGGCATAGACAGGCCGCTCGGTCGCCGACGCCGTGGAAGCCCACGCATTATTGTCTGGGCTGGCTGACGGAACGAAATTGTTCCTGGCCAATGGCGGATATCGACCGGCCTTAAGATGGCATCGTGCCCGACCGGATGGACCACCGTGGCCACGATCTGTATCACTAGTTCGCTGGGGTGTATCGGTGGTGAAAGAGTGCACTTGGCCCAGACACGTTGCGCAACACAGCCACCAGCAAGTCGCCAGAGCCGTTCAGAAATCTGCAGCCGAAAGGGAGGCGCTCATGAAACTGCCGTCCACCGACGACACCGGACACACGCTACCGGGCGACATCGGACAGACGCCACACACTACCGGGCGACACCGGACACTACCGGGCAACACCGGACAGACTCCACACACTACCGGGCGACATCGGACACTACCGGGCAACACCGGACAGACTCCACACACTACCGGGCGACATCGGACACTACCGGGCAACACCGGACAGACTCCACACACTACCGGGCGACATCGGACACTACCGGGCAGCACCGGACAGACTCCACACACTACCGGGCGACATCGGACACTACCGGGCAACACCGGACAGACTCCACACACTACCGGGCGACATCGGACACTACCGGGCAACACCGGACAGACTCCACACACTACCGGGCGACATCGGACACTACCGGGCGACACCGGACAGACGCCACACACTACCGGGCGACACCGGACAGACGCCACACACTACCGGGCAACACCGGACAGACTCCGCACACTACCGGGCGACATCGGACACTACCGGGCGACACCGGACAGACGCCACACACTACCGGGCGACATCGGACACTACCGGGCAACACTGGATAGACGCCACACACTACCGAGCGACACCGGACAGACTCCACACACTACCGGGCAACACCGGACAGACGCCACACACTACCGGGCGACATCGGACAGACTCCACACACTACCGGGCGACATCGGACACTACCGGGCAACACTGGATAGACGCCACACACTACCGAGCGACACCGGACAGACTCCACACACTACCGGGCAACATCGGTCACTACCGGGCAACACTGGATAGACGCCACACACTACCGGGCGACATCGGACAGACTCCACACACTACCGGGCGACATCGGACACTACCGGGCAACACTGGATAGACGCCACACACTACCGAGCGACACCGGACAGACTCCACACACTACCGGGCGACATCGGACACTACCGGGCAACACTGGATAGACGCCACACACTACCGGGCAACACCGGACAGACGCCACACACTACCGGGCGACATCGGACACTACCGGACAACACCGGACAGACTCCACACACTACCGGGCGACATCGGACACTACCGGGCAACACCGGACAGACGCCACACACTACCGGGCGACATCGGACACTACCGGACAACACCGGACAGACTCCACACACTACCGGGCGACATCGGACACTACCGGGCAACACCGGACAGACGCCACACACTACCGGGCGACATCGGACACTACCGGACAACACCGGACAGACTCCACACACTACCGGGCGACATCGGACACTACCGGGCAACACCGGACAGACTCCACACACTACCGGGCGACATCGGACACTACCGGGCAACACCGGACAGACTCCACACACTACCGGGCGACATCGGACACTACCGGGCGACACCGGACAGACGCCACACACTACCGGGCGACATCGGACACTACCGGGCAACACTGGATAGACGCCACACACTACCGAGCGACACCGGACAGACTCCACACACTACCGGGCAACACCGGACAGACGCCACACACTACCGGGCGACATCGGACAGACTCCACACACTACCGGGCGACATCGGACACTACCGGGCAACACTGGATAGACGCCACACACTACCGAGCGACACCGGACAGACTCCACACACTACCGGGCAACACCGGACAGACGCCACACACTACCGGGCGACATCGGACACTACCGGGCAACACCGGACAGACTCCACACACTACCGGGCGACATCGGACACTACCGGGCAACACTGGACAGACGCCACACACTACCGAGCGACACTGGACAGACTCCACACACTACCGGGCGACATCGGACAGACGCCGTCGACTACCGGGCGACACCGGACAGACGCCACACACTACCGGGCGACATCGGACACTACCGGGCAACACTGGACAGACTCCACACACTACCGGGCGACATCGGACAGACTCCACACACTACCGGGCGACATCGGACACTACCGGGCAACACTGGATAGACGCCACACACTACCGAGCGACACCGGACAGACTCCACACACTACCGGGCAACACCGGACAGACGCCACACACTACCGGGCAACACCGGACAGACTCCACACACTACCGGGCGACATCGGACAGACGCCACACACTACCGGGCGACACCGGACAGACGCCACACACTACCGGGCGACACCGGACAGACGCCGTCGACTACCGGGCGACACCGGACAGACGCCACACACTACCAGGCAACACCGGATAGACGCCACACACTACCGAGCGACACCGGACAGACGCCACACACTACCGGGCGACACCGGACAGACGCCACACACTACCGGGCAACACCGGACAGACGCCACACACTACCGAGCGACACCGGACAGACGCCACACACTACCGGGCGACATCGGACAGACGCCGTCGACTACCGGGCGACACCGGACAGACGCCACACACTACCGGGCGACATCGGACCCTACCGGGCGACACCGGACAGACGCCACACACTACCGGGCGACACCGGACAGACGCCACACACTACCGGGCGACATCGGACACTACCGGGCAACACTCGATAGATGCCACACACTACCGAGCGACACCGGACACACGCTACCGGGCGACATCGGACACTACCGGGCAACACCGGACAGACGCCACACACTACCAGGCAACACCGGACAGACGCCACACACTACCGGGCGACACTGGACATACGCCACACACTACCAGGCAACACCGGACAGACGCCACACACTACCAGGCAACACCGGACAGACGCCACACACTATCAGGCAACACCGGACAGACGCCACACACTACCGGGCGGCACCGGACAGACGCCACACACTATCGGGCAACATAGGACAGACGCCACACACTATCAGGCAACACCGGACAGACGCCACACACTACCGGGCGGCACCGGACAGACGCCACACACTACCGGGCGGCACCGGACAGACGCCACACACTACCGGGCGGCACCGGACAGACGCCACACACTATCGGGCGACACCGGACAGAGTGTGGCTACCAGCGTCAGACTGTGAGGCGCAGTGGTGAGCCGCCCGGACAGATGTCGGCGCCGGCTGCAGCACCCAGTGACCAGGCAGACACACGGATCGCGGCCCCTGATCTTTGGCTGGTGCGTGCGCTCCGTTAGACCAGGCGAAAGTGCGATTACGCAGCTTCTCTCCGACACATGGGACCAGGATAAACAGTAAGATATTTGAGGTGAAGGCGCAAGCTAGCCTGGAGCCCCACTACAGCGCAGGGAATATGCGAGGAGAAGACACAAGCTGAGCATGGACCTGGTTCCAAAAGCACCTCTGAACTTCGAAAGAATAACTGTAATAGTCAATTTTCGCTTTGTCAAATCCATCTACGAAGGCGCAGCCAGGGGTCGGGAGGGTGTCCTTCCCCTAACAAAGTAATATGCTAGATGAAACAAGAAAAGCGATGTTTCACCACCCACAACCCAAACATTTCGCTGAAACCTGTGCCTCTTCCATTACATTTATTCTGGTTGGGCCCTCTCCGCTTAGGAAAATTCTGGCTGCATCACTGTCCACCTATATATTCGACATCATTTTCGAGCATGTTCACAACATTAATGGCAACAATGTTTGCGATCTAGGGAGCACTAGCATGCATTATTTTGGCATTTGTCCAACTGCATTATTGCACAATACGTATATGTCGCAACGAAGCGTTCTGTCTATCGCCCAGGTGTCATTTCCAACATGTCTGCAGATGAGCAGAGATTGTCTGAGAGTCCTGTTTGTCGTGCTGTGATACACGGCGTTCATTTCTAGCTTTAGCATCAGACAGTTTGAAGCTCCAGTGCGAAAAGAATGAGCGTAACACTTATGGTGAAAAAAAAACAAGAGAGGATGTTGGGTGCATAAAGGTGCCGACGTCTAATAATGTGCGTTAGCATTAGTGGCAAGTAAAGGCACCCATCGCCCGTCTGCGGGGACAGTTCAGTTGGCTGACACGACTCGTGAGAGTCCTCAGCAGACGTCGGCCTCTCTGCGGCCTCTCTCCAGCCTCTCCGTCCCCACAGCTGACTCCATGGCCGCGGCCGGCCGCCACACACCACCTCCAGTTACGTGTCAGAGCTGTCGGCGGCCGGCTGGGTGCGGACGTGGCACCGAACTTCCACGGTAAGCTATCAATCGTCAGTTACGTCACAGAGACCTCAACGCAGCGCGACATGTTAGCGTGGTGACTTTAGCTCATCACAAGAAACTAACGAAAAAACCTGGATCTCCGCAAGGCGTTGCAGGTTAAAGTCTCCGCACGCGGATACTTTAACGTCTGGAAACACCAACGTGGAAACTTTAACGCGGGCAGCGCATGAGGCGAGGCTTCGACGCTGGAGGCGATGCGAAGTTAGATCGCCGAGGCCGAAGTGGACTGTCCTGATACTGCTCATATGACATGCTGTATCTTTGTACCACTTTCCAAATTGCGTAACAGTCTATGTGAACGCCGAGGCTACGGCGCAAGACTAACGGAGGGCAAAAACGAGCCTAGCTGCGGTGGTGGTGGCGGTTTCACCGACTAAGGTGATCAGGAGCTAATTCAGAAGGCGCGGTCGCTCAGTACCAGACGCGTGCCGCAGAAGATACTGGTTCAATGTGGACCGGCCACCGGTGGTCGTGATATGTGAACAATGGACTAGTCTCCCCCACTTATCGATCGGCACCCCTCCGAACGGGGAGGGGCACATTTCTCGGCGGAAAACGACACACTTCCAGCACGCTTGGGTGCACCCCGCCCCCACAAATGCAATGCAATTGTCAGGCGTAAGCTTCCCTCTTAGGGAAGAAGATTTCCAAGGGGCCCTCAGGTGCACCGTGCCCTTGACATTTTATCAAGCAGTGGCGCCCCATCAGACCAACTGGCACACCCTGAACATTTCTCACATTTTTCATGTGGCTCGTATTGTTCCAATTCCAACTGGGTGTCAGAGATTTAGCCCCAGGCGATGTGGGAAGATATTTGTGAAAACACTGTGATTTACTGCTTTGTTGGATTCCTAAGGAACGTTTTCACCCATGTTACGCTCTGAGGTCATCGTTTGCGGTTGTTTAGAGGTCAGATACAGAGTCTAAGTTGGCTACTACAACGTTTCATGGAACATAAATCTGCATTCAATTGTGTGTGTATCTGCAGCGTTCGTTCGTAAATGTGCAGCTATAGGGATCGTCACAGCGTAAATGCCTGCACGATAATTGCTTGTTCCCTCGTCAGAGGCAAGTAAGCGGATGGGCGGAGAAGTGGTACGTGCCTCTGACACTCGCAAATCACCATTTGGCTGTGTTTGTGCTCTCAGGCTAAGCGGCGATTTTCTGGGGTTATTTTTCAAGCGAATTTGGTCCCATACTGCTCACTTTGATGACAACCTCTGAACAATGTCCTTATCGTGTCCATGTTTATTCCTCCTTTGGAAAATTATCTATCCACCCTTACTTAGTTGAGATGGTAGATTACACGTAGCTGCCTGGAGAGTTGTCAGTACAGCTGTAACACATTACCTATGTGTGTGATGGGTTGCTAGAGTAGTCGGCCTGCTAAATTTTCAGCTCCAGGCTTCAGCTCTGAATGCTTTAGACGTTGGCTTGAGGAGTTCAACATTAGCGTAGACTTCGTGAGCTTTAATTATAGTCATTCATCAACCATCAGTGTGGTAACGTATACCCGATTATATATACCCAATGATGTATACACAATCATGGACCAATGCTCGAACGCTCTACTCACTTGAGTACCCGAAACAAATTTGGTTAAGGTAGGTGTGAATATGTGCTGTCACGTCATGCGTCGTGTGGTTTTTCCCATGTTCTTGACTCAAGCATAACGTATCAAGATTGCCGCCATGCATATTGTTGATCTTGAGCCTTATTGTCTAGTATTGTGAATTAGTTATTGGTGCATGTTGCTGCAAACACAAGTTGCACTGCATCGTCCAATGCCTTGACGACGTTCTCAACGAGCTACATCGGCTTCATGACAAAAAAAAATGGCCGCTAGTGTATTAGACATGCGACGGCTGTGCCTATGTTCAGTTGTGAGCTTCATGACGATGCCGATAATTTACATATTCCCATACCTTCACTCTGCACCTGGTAGCTGCATCAACAACTCACGACAAATACAGACCGCTATAAAAGTGGGTGTTAGAATGTGTTTCAATGTGTGTACATCTGAAGGAGCACTTCTTCCCCGATATTGAATTGTTCCCCCTCCCCCCCCTGAATGCTGCAATGTTGAGTCTAAAGATGAACAACAACACTCCCCTCCCCTTCCGCGCTTAGCAGATTTTTTCCTCGAACAGGGGGCGTTTTCAATACTTATATTCAAACATCATTTGTCTGGGATGAACATGATTTCCCTGCCCAATCGTTTCGTTGCTTAACCCCGCGCAGTCTCAGAGGGTGGGGGCCTTCAACCGTTTTCCCCTAAGGTTTTCCGCGGAAAGTGAAAGAACGGCGCGTGGCAGTGCGCCAACATTTTGCATACCTTCTTCCACATCAATTTGGCATGTTGTGTCAATTTTTTAAATAAGGTCATCCAAGGTCAACGAGTTAGTCTAGATCAAATGGGGTCACCTCCAGAAAAGTTCAACCAGTCGTCACGCCTTAACGGATACAGATATTTTAATGAAACTTTCAGCGTTTGTTTATATTTAGGGTGCAACGAAACGCACAAGAGGAATTTTTTCGTTTTTTTCGTTTTTTATTGTTAATTTGTTTTTGATACTTGCGTATTAGAGTTCAAATCCAAAGTTCCGGCTAAAGTAAGCATTTTTCATTGGTGAAAGTTGACTTTAAACAACATTTTCGGTCCGCTCTACCCATTAGAGAAGGAAAAGTAAACAAAACTTGAGAACAGAAATTTTTGAAATTCCGAGAACAATTTTTGTTTTATTTTTGGGTGGTCAAAAATTGTATGGTCCTGGTCAATTTCGCTGTCCTTTTCTGATTCTAAGTAACTTTTTTCTTCTTCAAATTTCCCCCAAAATCAACTCCCAGAGCCAAGAATATGATGTAAGTAGTGAACACCTGGGCCCCTTGGTGATGTCACTTTTTGGGAGGGTATTTTGGGGGATGGAGTCGGAAGCTACTCATCGAGCGCTTTCAGATTACTCCTCTTTCGTTACGACGCTTAGTTTGAAGATTAGAGGGGGTTCCTATCAACCCCCGCCCCCACCCCCATACGGGGTGTGAAGATCTGACAGGAGAGAGAGGGCGGGTTAAAAAAACACCACTAGGTATTTTGCACCTTAATGGTGGTTAGTCGTTGTCATAACCATTGCTATTTGTGGCTTAATTGGCCTCTCCTCTATATCTCTTTCTATCTATCTATCTCTCTCTCCCTCTCTCTCTCTCTCTCTTTCTCTCTCTCTCTCTCTCTCTCTCTCTCTCTCTCTCTCTCTCTCTCTCTCTCTCTCTCTCTCTCTCTCTCTCTGTCTCTCTCTCTCTGTCTCTCTCTCTATTTTCCCTTTTCATTAAAGCATATCTGTTTCACCAATGAAAGGTGTTAAAAACTGTATTTATCATCGATTGCATCACGCCTTTCCGACTTCATCACTGATGGTTCATTGTTATGTCATGCAGTGGTCTGGACCTACACGCTCCTGATTTATATTCATGGTGCATCACTTCGTCGTCCGGTCGTCACGCATGCCTGAACACACACACCGGCCAATTACGGTGACGCAACGAAGATGTACTGGACAGACCTCTGACATACCAAACCGTAGGCTATCAACTGGTCATTCCGGCGGTGCACGCTGAGGTTTTCATTTACTCTGCAGTCTGCACCGCTCAGCCAGAAAGAATGTTGCGCTCAGTCACATACGGCAAGATACAGGTGGCTGATTAGAAGTTATCGGCCATCGTTGCAATTACATTTCGTTTTATTTCATGTCCCATCTCATGATCTATCTCATAGCTATCACTTGTTAGCCACTCAATACTGAGCTGGCTTGATCTCACTATTACCACATCACTGGATTCTGGGAATTTCAGGAAGTCACTCATGAATTAATGGACCTATTTATTTAATCAGGTATCCATTCAATAACTAAGCCATCTACTTGGTGTACTATTGCTACAATGTGCAACCGAAAGACTGGTCTTCAATGTGACAATGGCAAAGGTTGTCAAGGGAAGAATTATCTTCACCATTATTCAAAGAAGAAAGGTAGCTAGCTTTAATGCTACCTTGAAGCTAAATTCCGAACTTCAAGTCCTCAGCCATTTTCAAGAGTGAATTGAAAATAGTGTCTGGCCACTCGCAGAACAGCTTTGCATGCACCATCAAAGGTCTTATTGACCAAATGAAGATTAACACAGTTATACTTTCATTTATATTCTCCCGCGGAAGTACTTGGAGATGAAGACATTTCTGCGTCACATGAATATTGACAGCATGACACGCATTATTTAATCAACGTTTTTGTGTGCCGGGAAAATGTAATACCCTCTCGACAATGCAAGCTTACGTGTTTACTACCAAAGGCATTCAGAAAGTATGATTAGTTCTTCAACGTTCGTAAAATCTTCCCTTGAGAAATACCACTGAATCTGTCTTACCTTTTGGGCCAATACTGTGTTGCATCACACATTGTACTGGCGCGGCAGTTTTGGTTTTTGTCTCACCTATTTCGGCTGGTCACAATGCATGCATGCGCATTTTATGTACTGAAGTGTGAACATTGATATGCATTTGATGAGAAACACTCACGTCACGAAAAAGAATGACGCCATGTGGTTTCACACGAAATCATATCAGTACAAAGTGCCATTAAGAGCTCTGGATGAATTGGGACAAGAAGCTGGCTATGTTTTCCTTGGAGTGCAGACATAGGATCGGGGAGCGTTGCGGCAGAACGTGTGTGAACCTCCTGCAACTGGGCTCAGTTCGCAGCCCTAGAAACATAGCGCCATCGCATCCAATTTCGAAGGAAGTGCAGGCATTCCAGAAATGAGAACAGCAGTTTTCGTCACAACACATTCGACATTTGTGACGCATGTACCATATCCAGCAGTTGGGCCATATTTTGGAAATTATTTTTCCAATGTCCGCGCAAGCTCCCTGAAAACTAATCCGATATCGTTGGAACTGAATCCACTCTTATCGAGTTATACTCCTCCGAAACAAATTACGTACGTATTTAATTATTAATTTGCAATGTGGAACTTTCGAGAGAAAAGTCGGCACCATCCACCAGTGTGCACGAGAGTCAGCCAACCTTGGGCAGAGAGAATGAGAACGGGGATGGTGAAGCGGATGGAGGTGCTGCTCTGAGGGGAATACCTGAAGTGAAACCTACGCGGTGAAATGTATCCCTCGATCGATGTGATGTGGTCGGCAATAATATATAGGAGTGTAGCATAAAGGAAGGATAATTTATAGGGTCCTTGAATGAATAGAAGTATGCTAAGCACTGACCAACCAACGGAGCAAAAGTCTGTCGGGTGTTGAAGCTGGCAAAAACATAAATCCTGTGACGAACTACAGCAGAGTAAAGAATAGGATATGTCGAGTTTCTTCATCAGCCATCAATAGTGAGAATGAACGGTCAGTGTACCATGACAGGACTATTGTACCACACGCACACGATATATGTGGGGACCACCATAAAACACGAAGTGTGTTTCGTTTTTCCCAGACCTGAGATTTGTCCAGTGTGCTCCTGCGGCACGAGTGACAGGAATTGGTCAAACAACACCTATTATCAAGCAACAAACAGCAGTAACGAACTATTTGATAAGGTCTCCTAGGTTGAGTGTGGCATTGCATACTTCATAATTTCCATGTTACCTGCCCTGCTCAACCTATCGCTGTTCCTTCGGGCAGATCTTCAGACCAACTACCTGTCTTCGAATCTAATGCACCGCATTAGATCATTAGATTAGATCTAACGAACCGCATTAGATAGTGCACTGTGTAAATAAAACGATGAGTCAAACAGAAAGATGTGGAAGCATGACAAAAGTAGGCAATCCAACTTCTGGATCTGGCTTGGTGCCATCATAAATGTATAATCAAAATGGAGCAGTGCCAACAATTCGTTGCCGATTCTACCTTCTCTGGATGATGGACCACATGGTGAATGCGCACACATTTTGCCATAATAAAACTTGCATCTACACCCAATAGCAGAACAAACGCACCACGACTGCCCACCATGGAATCCTGTGTCAGCCTCTGAGCATGCTGCCAGCCACTTGATGCCACTCACGTCCCCACCGTAGCGGTGGTACCTCTCGCACAAACCTACTGATGGGAACCGCATAGTTCTCGCAACTTTCTCCGCGGTACTGGCGCCCAAGCGGCATTAAGTCAGCCGGCGTCGTCTGCCAGAAGAAACGCCAGATGTCTGACTCACTGTTACCGATCCCTTCTGAAGCCGACAACCCCGTTACCTGTTCGAAAGTCTATTTTGCTATTCTAGCTTTCTCTCGACTTTCGACCCTAGTTGTTGCCAGCCGGCTGGCAGAGCAGGTGACGAACGTCGCAAGCGTGGGTAAAATCCGAGCGGATACAATTCCCTGAATGTACGAGCAGCTGTAGTTGCGGCACAGCGCGAGGACTGTCGGACCGTTGACCAACTGACAGTGCAACACAAGGCACCATGCGGGTTGGTTGTGTGGAGCATGGACTGAGTGGAAAGCTACGGACAACAAGGACTGACAACCATAGCATACCACGCATGCTATTCTGGTGCATAGCATTATAGTGTGAGATACGCGCGCAATGTTCGGCAACTAAGTTCAAATTTGGTAGGAGTGCTGCAAAATGTAGTTCAAATGGATCATGCCAAAGTGTGAGGTGCTGTCTCCGAAATCGGGTTGCTCTTCCAAGCGTGGTGAACATCTCACAAATTGATGCACAACTTGATGCACAACAAATGCACCATGCTGAATTGTCGAAGTCGCTCGTACGTCTTTCTGGAATGTCAGAACTTCCACTGAAATTGTACGCAATAAGGTTGCATCGCCACGGGATGTGGATTGGGCACAGTTGCGGTAGGCTCACACGCTTTCCATGCTCTACAATCCACAATCCTGCGCCTACGGTCCTCACTCTCGCTGCCCCAGCACCCCACTGGTGTCCCATGCTGGTGCAGGCGTGCGTGCTTCGTCTATGTCGATCCTATATGCGTGTGTCTTGCTGTCGAAGAACCCATAAGTGTGTGTGTGTGTGTGTGTGTGTGTGTGTGTGTGTGTGTGTGTGTGTGTGTGTGTGTGTGTGTGTGTGTGTGTGTGTGTGTGTGTGTGTGTGTGTGAGTCTGTGTGTGTGTTGTGGGTGAAGTGGAGGATGGACGGTGGAGCTAGACATCTGAAGCGAATAGTTAAGAGGTGAAGCGAGTGCCACGGCCGTAGCCTGCCGCCAGAGGCCGACTGTATGGTGAATCCACCAGCGGCGACCGCGCGACTACAGCGCCTCTGGCGGTACTCGGACGAGGAGCTCGGCTGCCGCCTGTCAAAGAGCTAGGTGTCACATCAGATGCATTTCTCACGATTTGAATGACGTGGATTGGCGGCGGCCGACATCAACTGATGTGGCTGACTTGGACCGATATGGCTGACTTGGACTGATATGGACTGATGGTGACTGATATTTAACGACGATGGCTTACATGGACTGGTGGTGGTTGACATGGAATGATGGCGGTTGACATGAAATGACGGTGGTGACATTGACTGATGGTGGCTGACATGGACTGGGTGGTGAATATTTGTATGCGCATGCAACCAACGCGGGCGGATGTTTCAGACCGGTGGATTACATCCAGCTGTAACATGACCGCCAACGGCGGGTTCAGTCTCGACCCTGAGCTGAGCCAGACGCAGGAGATGGAGCTTACCACAGCCGCAGCCGACCGGCCACGTGCCCTCTGCGTGCTCGGCTCGGGAGACTTCGGGCGCGCCTTCACCCAGAGAGCCGTGGCGTCAGGGTTTGCTGTCACCATCGGCACCCGTGGGGGTCACAAGGAGCCGTGAGTAGACATCGCCGTCACCTTCACTGCGTCACCACGTCTTTAAGCACAATCACCCACTTAAGCCTTTCACAAACCGGCCTACCCAATGCTTCCGGAGACCACTTCAGCTATATTGAGTACAGCGCCCGTTACTGTGTATCTCTCTGTCTCTTTCTGTCCCTCTCTCTCTCCAATCACTCCATCACTCCATCACTCCATCACTACATCACTACATCACTATATCACTCCATCACTCGATCACTCCATCACTACATCACTCCATCACTATATCACTATATCACTCCATCACCCCATCACTCCATCACTCCACCACTCCAGCATTCCATCACTCCTTCACTCCATCACTCCATCACTCTCTCGCTCTCTCTCTCTCTCTCTCTCTCTCTCTCTCTCTCTCTCTCTCTCTCTCTCTCTCTCTCTCTCTCTCTCTCTCTCTCTCTCTCTCTCTATATATATATATATATATATATATATATATATATACATCCTCTCTCTCTCTCCTTCTGGCCCCCTCAACCTCACGTAGGCGGAAGTTTGTTTTAGGATTCCATAACATGGAGACAAATATACACAAACTGTCTATATGGCACACATTGACAGATAGTTCGGGCACATATAGACAGACAGACAAACAGATAGATACAGACGACCACGGACATGACGCGGTAAAAGCAGCTGGTCTCAGGCTGCCTACATGGCAAGTTGACTGTTGCTGTAGGGATTCTGTAGCGATCACAGTTCGGCTCACCATGAGTCTGGTAAGTGGGTGGGAGAAGTAGGTACCACCTGTGTGACGAGCTTTCACGTGACCCAGGTACCCTTTCCAGATCCGTTCACAGACCTGGTTGACTATCCACGACTTGATTGGTCTTGTCTTGATCGCGTCTCCAGTTTGCCGTGACAGTACGGCCGTGTCGTCTGCCGTGACAGCACGGCCGTGTCGTCTGCCGTGACAGTACGGCCGTGTCGTCTGCCGTGACAGTACGGCCGTGTCGTCTGCCGTGACAGTACGGCCGTGTCGTCTGCCGTGACAGTACGGCCGTGTCGTCTGCCGTGACAGTACGGCCGTGTCGTCTGCCGTGACAGTACGGCCGTGTCGTCTGCCGTGACAGTACGGCCGTGTCGTCTGCCGTGACAGTACGGCCGTGTCGTCTGCCGTGACAGTACGGCCGTGTCGTCTGCCGTGACAGCACGGCCGTGTCGTCTGCCGTGACAGTACGGCCGTGTCGACTGCTTGACTACCGTGGGAGCGCTGCAAACTTGGCTCCAGGGCGTCTGAATGGATGCGCCTGTTTTGTAGGGCGGGCTATTTCAATGGTGACCGAACAAGTCGGACTTCTGCTGAGCGCGTGGTATGTGCTCGCACTGATGCTGGTATACAATGATATACCAGCATCGGTTCATACTGCCAGAACAATGGAGGCTTTATTTTAAGCAGCTTCCGGTAGTGAGCGTGTCATCTAAGTTAGTGGAAATTGAGGAAAACTACGTGTTGTGTACAGAAGATAGCAAAAACAAACTTCCCACATGCGCATGCATGCGATTGACAACCTAGCAGTCCTCACTAATCAGGGGTAAGCGCATACAATTAGCAGACCCCTCTGTCAGGCCACGGGGCGGCCTTGTAGCCTGTCCGTGGCATCACCTCTCTGCAGCCTATCCAAGACATCATCTCTCTGTAATATGGACATGACATTACCTCTCTGCAGCCTGGCCGTTACATTACCTCTCTGTAATCTGGACATGACATCACCTCTCTGCAGCCTGGCTACGACATCACTTCTCTGTAATCTGTACATGACATCACCTCTCTGCAGCCTGGCTACGACATCACTTCTCTGTAGTCTGGACATGACATCACCTCTCTGCAGCCTGGCTACAACATCACTTCTCTGTAATCTGGCCATGATATCACCTGTCTGCAGCCTTGCCGTGACATCACCACTCTGTAATCTGAACGTGACATCACCTCTCTGTAATCTGTACATGACATCACCTCTCTGCAGCCTGGCCGTGACAGCACCTCTCTGTAATCTGGACATGACATCACCTCTCTGCAGCCTGGCCGTGACAGCACCTCTCTGTAATCTGAACGTGACATCACCTCTCTGTAGCCCGGCCACAGCATCACCTCTTTGTAATCTGGACATGGCATCACTTCTCTGCAATCTGGCCACGACATCACCTCTCTGTAATCTGGATATGACATCGCTTCTCTGCAGCCTGGCCGTGACATCACCTCTCTGTAATCTGGACATGACATCACTTCTCTGCAATCCGGACATGATATATCACATCTCCGTAGCCTGACAATGACATCACCTCTCTGTAGCCCGGCCACATCACCTTTCTGTAGCCTGGTCATTACATCACTTCTCTGTAATCTTCCTTTGATATGACTTCTCTGTGGCCTTTGCATAGCCTGTGAATTGGTGAATAGATTGCCCATATGTCACTTCGATATTGGGTACGTCATGCATTGCGTCACTGAGCCATTAAGCAATGCCGCTCGGACATTGGATCAACTCTCAAATCAATTGATCACATCAATCAAGCTAAACCAATCCACTATCGGTGCCAAATCACTGCGTGTATCTCCGCACGGCTAGGCCGTGTACACGGTTTGTGACCTACCAATGACATGACCTTTGTCCGTGACCCGGTAGCGACATGATAAAGCTCAGCGAGGCCACCGGAGCTCGGATCACGTCACAGCTGGATGCCATTGCCACCTCGCCGCTGGTGGTGGTGGCCGTGCTGCGCGACTTTTACGACACGCTGCCTCTGCAGGCTCTGAGGAACAAGGTGCTCATCGATGTCAGCAACGTCAGCGATCACTCACACAGGAAAAGGTTCGCAAGAAGCATTAGCCCAGAACGGGGTGTGGGGAGGGGCTGACGAGAAAAAGAAGCAGGCTCAGCTGTGGCGTTTCGAACTATTTTGTGTCTTCCATCATTTTGTGTGTAGAAGGCTAAAGGATCCTTGTTCTGCCCTGACTTCGAAATTGCTCTTTCACGTTTGAAAACCCACAATGAACTCCTGCTGATAGGTATGCAATTTCTTGCGCCAACAGTGCAGTTGCCCTCGAGGCCTTGGATGTCTTCTTTGCCTTAGTTGTGCTCAAAGTCGCACCTAATCATACACGGTACAGGCTGACAATATTTCTCGGTTGTGCTGGGCATCACCGACCTAACCGCACAATATCCACCTGATCTGCAGTCTGCGTTCGAACGCCGAGTACCTGCAGGAGCTGGTGCCGTCGTCCGAGGTTGTCAAGGCCTTCAACGTCATCTCGGCCTACCTGCTGGAGACGGGCGGCATCCAGGGCAGCAAAGAGGTCAGCTTCCTGTGAAAAAAAATCTTCGCTGCCCCGGTGGCAATACGTCAATCAGCAGGAGGCCGCTGCTTGAATCGCATGTGAAAGTCATTGCAGAATAGCGGCGTTCCATTCTCCTCGTGTGGGAAGTGGGTGTGTTTTCAATGCTCAGGCCTCTATATGAAGCCATTGTCAAGACTGATCTAATCGTCTGATCTAATCTAAAGTGATGTCCGTTGAGGACATGCATCGCGCTTAATTGGTGAAAACCCGAACAGTGCACGGTGGCAGGTCGCTGGCATTTGTTCCGCTTGTGCATGTCGACAGCCAAGTCAGCGAAAGCTAATTGATAGCGGTTCACAGAAATTGCTGGTTGTTGTATGTTGTGTGATATGTTGTTAGTTGTTGTGTGCCGGTTACTGAACGGACGCTGTGTCAGCAATGGCACTTCATGGCACTTCACACCACCAAGACCAAAAATCCCAACACTCGAAAGAGCTGGCGGAAACAAAAGTACCAACACCTGCTTGTGTACACTCAGTAAATCACCCAGTCACCAACACTCACTTTGAAACTTCCTCTTGCGGCCGTGCCTCAGATTCCGGTCTCGTCCGACTCGGAGCGGGCGGGCAGGCAGGTGGCGCAGCTGGTGCGAGACCTCGGCTTCGTGCCGGTCAACATGGGTTCTCTGCGCACGGCGCGCGAGGTCGAGCGTCTGCCGCACGAGTTCTTCAGGGACTGGAGAGGAGCGTTCAACGTGGTCGGAGGCCTTTTCCTGGTGGGGTACATCATCAGCTTCATCAAGTGAGCGGCACTTGAGATTGGCGTCACACGGCGATATTGGCAAAGGCGATGCATACGTGGGCTGACGTATACCGGTTTTGAAGAAGATTGAAGTACGTCCTTCCATTTCGTTGCTGGATAGTGAATGAGGAAGCCAATCCGGATGTAGCTACATAATTCAGCCCATATGTGCAAAGCATAGGTACAAGTAAATATCTTAGTTATTTTTGGTAGCTTTTCTTATTGTCGACATTCGTTAAAATTGATTACTCAATTCTGAGCAGGCGCCATTTTTAGTGATGACCGTGCGGTGAAAACATCAAACTATAGAGAATCATCCTTGTGCTGTCAACACCTTGTGATATCGTTGAGATCATTCCTGGCTAAAGCAGGCCTAGTGTGACTACGCCCTATGACGAATATTGGAATGGGCGATTTTACCCTCTAGTCTTGACAACGACACCTTAGAGAAGTGGCTTCATCCGTCATGAAATTGAGGAATTTTGTGACGATAGTCAGGTGTAAAGGTTTGAGATCTCGTGGTAGCAGTATGGAGGCTCACTCCAAGTCCCTCCTCTGCCGCATTAACGTGATAAGTGACAGGTTAACGACTGTAGTGGCTTTGGTTTTTGGTGACAGTAAAGTAATAACCATTTAGTATCCCTGAAGAAAACTAGTAAGGAGAGGGTATGGTCGTACAAGTTACCATTGCTGGGATAGCGGTTAGTAATCAGCATAGAGTAGCAAAACATTGCTCTGAATCGGTTCCAGTTACTTGACTGGCTACATGCATAAGGAGTTCATATGCCAACAAACGTCCATCATCGCCATCTGAACAGGTTTCAGCTATGCAAAAACCTCACCGAAAATGAGGTGTGGGACTGGTCGGTCTTCAAGAAGATCCTCATGACCAACTTCAACCGCAACCTGGCCGTTGTGGCGCTGACAACACTCGGGGCCGTCTACTTACCAGGTGACTGGGTAGTTAACCCGCTGAAAGCTGTTACCGTATTGCATGGCAAACGAGATCATCACTGGGTTCACGGCGAAATCTGTGGGCAAGGGGAATTCGGTGGACAGAGTTTTTTTTAGTGATCAGAGGGAATTCTTTTGGCTGAGGGAATCCTGTGAAAAGAAGGAATTTTGTGGATAGAGGGAATTCTGTGAACAGAGGGAATTCTGCGGACAGAGGTAATTCTGTAGACAGAGGTAATTCTGTAAGCAGAGGGAATTCTATAGACAGAGGGAAGTCGGTGGGCGGGGGAACTCCGTCGCAGCTTCGCTGTTGTGTAACGCGTTGACGATGATGTTTTCCGCCAGCTTGATGAGATCGAATGACGAGATTAAAGTCTCGGCTACTGTTTCGCCGCTATGTGTACAACCGTCGAGTGCATTTTAGCTTGATCAGAATTGTACTCCGACCAGCTGGCGTTGGAGAGCAGTTGGCTCCATAATAGGGTGTCCAAAAAAAATTGTTTGGCCGTGTAAGCTGCCCAACAAAACGGGGTGCTCCTTTACACAAAGACTAAGCTGATCAAGTTTGGTCCCCCTCCTTTAAGTTTTCGTCCCCCCAGCCCATCAAAGGTCAATGACCCCACCCCAATGGGGTGGAAAATCAATTTCATCGCGTAGGCCTGGGAGTGGGCTTACTTAAAAGCTTTCATTGAGCAGAACAAACTTTAATTCAGACAATATGTTCGAATCACAATACTTATTGTTCTATGCGACTATTTAAGATCCAACGCAACCGGAAATAACGAGCGGTTATCAGAGTAAGGCATTGAAGTGATCGCCGTGATTTGGTCTGTGAAGAAATGTAGACATGATAGGAGGTTGTTTCGAGATAGTAACATACCATTTTCAGTTCAGTCCATTATTGTGACCTATTGACATATACCTATTGACATATATTTGCCCTATTGACAACTCACAGTGGCACATCAACATCAGTATGCTAATCAACATCACTATGTTAGATACAGGTCGAACTGTGAGAATGAGAGTGCACAATGACAGTGAAGTAGATGCATATTTAACGCGATGATGTACAATACTATGGCAAAACAATCTGTTTCTCATCTGCGCTTCATCTGTGCCAGCCACGTTGCACTGTCTACGCAGTCGTAGTCTCATGCCGTCAGCATGCACGATGCACAGCCAGCTCACTTTTCCGCATTGACGGGACCGCAGCTCGGTGTGAACTCGCCACTGCGATCATACGGCTTCTAACTCTGCCGTCTCTGGCCATGTCTGCGTACTCGGTAATGTCCTTAATACCACGTTCGGCTGCGTCATTCACGACCGACAACTGCTGCATTTCATTCTCCATTCGAACATACCCATCGTCATCTGCCCACTGGCTGGGATGGTTTTTCAACCAAGCCCCACTATTGTCTAGCAGGTTGAACATCAGCCAAGATCTTGGCCCCACGAATGGTGCTAGATCATGTGACGCGTCCAGGAGAGTTTGAACCATTGCGAGCTTCTCCTCTACCGGGACTTCACTGTCGAAGAGGGCGAGCATGACGTTCTCCTGTGTCAGGTACTACAGATGCCTCGTTAGACTCTGCCGAGTCGCCTCAGCCACAGCAGGATCATGAAGAGCGTACGCCTGCATCTCTTTCCATAGCAGCAAGTCAAGCCGAGGGTCTGCTGCTGGCAAACTTGCCTGCAGGAAGAAGGGGGCGTGGTAGAGCGCGATATACTCGGCCATCCTCTTCACCAGGTCGCGCTCCTCGGACGCCATGTACTCTGTTGCCTCGTCGACTTCAAGGAGTGCCAATTTCAGGATGCAGAAGCTATGGTGCATGAATCGAGCCTGGCTAAATGCACCTGGGCGCCGCATGGTGAAGCCTTGGACTGGTGGGCCTTTCTTACGAGGTCTCATAACCTGTGGAGGAGAAACTGCGTCAAACCATGCAAACTAAATTTGCATGTTGTCATACTGTCATGAATGTTTGCCAAGAGTCGTGACACATTACTCATGGGAAATTGTAAACATCGCTCTTGTAGGAGCATAAGTTACCTCTCCTCCAAGGCAGATGGTGATCAGTTCGCAGAACTCGCGATAATCGTCGCGACCAAATGACCCCTTGAGAATCGCTCTCCCGCCCATTCCTTTACTTGGAGCGCTCTGGCCACTCGTTAGACGTCCTCTGGCCACTCCCAGATGCAGAAGCAGCTCGGAGGAGGCACAGAGGACAATTGTTGGAAGGCCTCCCGGAAGGCCCGAAATGCTGGGTCTGTAGGACCTGCGAAAAGAAAAGGACATGGAGGGGCATGTGGATGAATTCCTTGAGGAGAGACAAGGTATTATTGCCTCCTGGAGACCGGAATGCATGAATCCAGTTCGGCAAGGTATGGTTTTGAAGGAAACATTAATGTTGCACAAGTCACAAGACGCTTGATTCGGAAACGGTTTGAGTTCTGCTCGGAGATAATATGGCTGCACGTCAAGCATGACGCTCACCCGTTGTGGCACCACGGAGCTCGTGGTCCACGTGCTTGATGTGGAGCTCGGAGATGTGGTGCCGACAGGCGAGCCACAGTCGTGCAGAGCCCAGTTCCTTCTCCAGCAGAGCTGATGACCCTGTAACGGCACCGGCGTTTGATGAGGTCGTGTCCCAGCTGAGGCCTACGATGGCGGTTGCAGAGATGCCCCAATCGGCCAGGGTTGCTTTCAGTGCGGTCGCCATACTGCTTCCGGGGCCAACAGGCAGCTGAGGTGCGTCCAGGAATTGGGGTGCGCGATCATCACCTGGGAAGCTGGCTACCACAGCAAGCCGTTCGTCAGTGGTTTTCTGGTGTGCGTATTTAATGAGCTTACCATCCCAGTGAAGAACAATGTGCTTTGGCATGCTGCTCTTAAACTTCGTGACGATCTCGTTATGTGTCTCGTTGATTTTAACCATGCGGTGACGATGTGAAGACGATTTACTCAGGGTGCCACTTAGCGAGCCTCCACCAGTCTTCACAAGCGTGGCTGTAAGGACAGTCACCCTGCTGTGACTCAGCTTACAGCGCGTTGACACGTTTGTAGCTGCCTTCATCAGAGCACGTTTAGGGATGGCAAGATGGATCACCTCCTCCCTAGGGAATGATGCCCATTGCTGTGTCTGACGTTTTGGTGGTTCGTAATCTTCGTCGCCCTCCGCTACGTCGTCCTCTGCATGCTGGGTCATACTGGCAGTTGCTTGAGCCTCCCCTTCGTCCTCTGTTACAATTCTGATCGAATCAATGCCGTGGACACACACAAGGATGATGATGACGCTCCTGTACGCTTGAACGGGCTTGATGATTTAATGACGCGATAGGTCATGCATTACCCAGCCAGCATTGAACCTGTTTGATAGGTAAAACGGCTTGGTTCTTAGACTACGATAATTATGGCAATTTGGGTTACGGCACAGACCTTTATATACTAGGGTATATAGAAGCCTGTGGTTAGGGATATTTCATACGATGCTATTGCATGCACCCACCTTTGGCCTTGGAGCGACAGATCTGATTTCTGTCTCTTTTCAACAGCATCACGTCTCGATGCGCGCTCAGCTGTTCGTTCCTCTGGTTGGGTAAGATGCGTGTCAACGCCCTCCACCTTCTGCTTCCGCTCGCCCTGTGAAAAGATTCGTTCGATTATGAGCGGGATGGGTCACATTGTGATTATGGGGGTGTACCGCCCAATTGGGGCACCAATTACCCCCAATTGTTTACCTACTTGACTATATGCTTCAATTGGAAGAAATTTGCATCTGCCAACATCGATGATATTCCGATAAACCAGCTCTGATATGTTTGAGGAGCGAAACTGACGCTTCCCATAATTTTATATCGCTAACATTATATACAGGAGTTCAACACTTTCAGACAAAATTTCTTCACTTACCTTAAACTGGTCCACAAAGAAGGCGTAATCTTCTTCCCAGGAAGGATTACTGTAGATTCGCATCAGCGTCTTCATGTCTTCCAGGAGAGAGGTTTGCCGATCATCTCGATCACCGCGTGTAGATCCAGCTTTGTCCGGTGCGACGTTTAGCAGCTCGTCTAACTGGCTCTGGATGTCGGCATGTCCACTGCCCGACCCCCTGTGGTGACTAGCCCACAGGCCCACTGCCGTCTCAACGCTCCTGGTGCAGCCCTTCAGGGGCTTTACGGGAACTCGGGCAGCAGACCAGATTCTGTGCACTTCCTCGGCAATCAGTTCTGCCAGTTTGTGCTTGATATCCAGAGGTTCTTGAATGCGTAGTGCCCGATAACACTGAATAATTTGCCGCTTTGTGGGGAGCCGATTTGGATGGGACTGGTGTAATGATGGTCCGACATGTTTTTCCCATTCCTCTGCTCGCCCGCTTGCTCGTTTCAGCGGCCCACCGGCATGCTTTTTCTTTGCATCTACTTCTTCATCATCGCCATCTTACGGTCTTTTCTTATAGTAAGTTGCCGGCATTGTAAAGCAGTATAGGTATTGTGCTTAAGGAGCATGCAATATATGCATGATGATATCACTACTAACACAGATCTAACCTGGAAACAAGGAATCTGGTTGGAGGCAATAGATTTGGACCAATACGAATATATCGTTCAATTTTAAAAAGCTCCATCCAATCGGTTGTATAATTATGTTTCTTGCCATTTTCATCATGAACTATTGCTTTTGGTGCATTTTGTCTGATTAAAAGTTTGTTCTACTCATTGAAAGCTTCTAAACGTGCCCATTCCCAGGTCTGTGCGATGAAATTGATTTTCCACCCCATTGGGATGTGGTCACTGACCTTTGAGGGACTGGGGGACCAAAACTTAAAGGAGGGGGACCAAACTTGGTCAGCTTAGTCTTTGTGCAAAAGAGCACCCAGTTTTGGTTGGGCAGCTTGCACGGCCCAAAAGTTGTTTTTGGGGACACCCTACTCCATATATGCAACATGTGTTCGTTCGTGTGCGGATGGCGTTTCGCTCAACTGTTGCTAACGTGACGTAACAGAGCACGCTTTAAAACAAAACAAACTTATGACGTACATGTATACAACTTCTAACCTTGATGTTTCCTTCTTTTTTTCTAATGGAGAGGTCATATTATGCTTCGTTCTATTTTCATGGAACTTTTTGGCAAATCGCCTTACTTTCTCTCCAATGAAATGTGCTGAATCAAACTAAGGGCTACTTTTTCGATTATTATGTTAAGTGTTTAGTTAATTGAACTATATATATTAGGAAGCACGGAGCATTATTCATTGCAGGACGTGGCGTAACGTTGAGACATGAATGCAATTACAAAATTTTTTAACCGAATTTCGTGCAACTGCTTGGACTTGATTGGACTGGTGGTTGAAGGGCAATCTCTTGTGAGTCCGAAACAGAAGGGCATTGATGGCATGGTGCATGTACTATATGAAGCACTCTCGTATGTCTAGATGCTTCGCTTTCTTTCACTCATCATGCTCCAAGCAAAGTGCATACTGCTACTAGAAGAGTGGGACATGAGTACGATCATGTCGAACTTGAGTCGCGGTTTCATGAATGCAATATTTATTCGATTTGACAATTGCCGAGTCACATGCTCCCCAGGTGTGATCGCAGGGTACATTCAGCTCTATCGCAGGACCAAGTACAGCAGATTTCCGCGCTGGCTTGATCGCTGGCTTCGGATGCGCAAGCAGCTGGGCTTGCTGATGTTGACGATGGCCGCCACTCATGTGAGTGGTGTCGAGCACTGGGCTCCATGTGTCTACCACCCCGTGCCTCACTAGCATCACGCGGCTCGTGTGTCAGTTCAATCGCTGCCTGCCGCCTGGCGTGCAAAGGTGCATCGCTGCCTGCCGCCTGGCATACAAAGGTGCATCGCTGCCTGCCGCCTGGCGTGCAAAGGTGCATCGCTGCCTGCTGCCTGGCATACAAAGGTGCATCGCGCCTCGCCTGCATACAAAGGGTGCATCGCTGCCTGCCGCCTGGCATACAAAGGTGCATCGCTGCCTGCCGCCTGGCGTGCAAAGGTGCATCGCTGCCTGCCGCCTGGCATACAAAGGTGCATCGCTGCCTGCCGCCTGGCATACAAAGGTGCATCGCTGCCTGCCGCCTGGCATACAAAGGTGCATCGCTGCCTGCCGCCTGGCATACAAAGGTGCATCGCTGCCTGCCGCCTGGCGTGCAAAGGTGCATCGCTGCCTGCCGCCTGGCGTGCAAAGGTGCATCGCTTCCTGGCGCTGTGTCCGGTGTTCACGAACAAATCAGACATCGGCGGGCACCATTCAGTGTCCGCACTCCTGAATCTATTCTATGCGGAATTCGCTAATACAAAATTTGTAGTCCCCATTCAGCCAAGCAAAAAGTGAAAGAATGGATAAAATTAGCAATGGAAAAGTTAGGTGCAGCAAGTACGAATTTAAACCTTAAATATGATGAAGCACACACGGAAGGCATTCCATTCTTGCAAGTGTAATTACAGCGAACGAATACATGCTTTACATGCTTTACGTACATGCGCATGCTTCTTACGTCAGCTATTTCGATGTCATTCACCCTTGATAGCCCACTGTACATCTATTGGTTTCCATCGTGTTCTTCCATCGTATGATCCTTCCTCACAGTTAGTGCCACAAATGTTTTGACAAAATAAGGACACAAAATGGCTCCACCACCTCGTGCCATTTATTTGCATCGTTTGACTTGGTTTCACTTCTTCCTTTCCGTGATCGGTCATTGGCTAAGCGTCGCCTAATTGCTCCAAGCATCTATTCCTTGTAGTAGTTTGAATAAGTATGTCTGAATATATCTTGTCACGTCCTGGATCCGCCACTGGGAACGTCTTTTGGCTCCGCCATTGTTTGCGACGCATTGCTACCGTCTGTCCCGAATTCACTCCAGCCTCCCAACTCACCGATGACAATCTAAACGATGCCGCTTTTAGAGCACAGGTCATGTGTCGTCAATTTTTCCTCCAGTTAGCTCCGTCCTTGACATGCGTTGGACCAAAGCAGACATTTTCGAAGGTAAGGGAGGTGTTATTAGCAGATGAGTTCCAGATCATCGTCACCCAAGCACCAACACCATGGAAATATTAGCCGTGCGTGCAATTCCTACGTTATTGCAAAAGCCTTCAAAAGGTACATCCCAAAATCGGCTCCTGAAGCAGCCTCTTATATAGTTACGAAGTCGAAACTTTTGCACAAAGTAGAAAGAGAAAGATGGAATAGTCACCGAGTTTCACGTACGTATTACCAGAGAGTAGTGAAAGGCAGGCGAAAGCCATGGATGAGGGAGGAGTGCCGTTCCCTTCCCTCCCTTCCACCCCTACCGGAATAAGGCTAAGTTAAGATATTAATCTGGATGCGAGTAAACCTGAGCACATCACAGAGAACCAAAAAGCAGTAGATATCCTCAGCACCTAAAAGTGCGCTTTCCTGCTATATTACTAAATTCCTCTGCCGTAGCCGTATGACCGGTACACAGAACTTTGGTGGAACGAAGTACTTCATTCATGATGAAATAGTTCTTCACAGCATGTGTCTGCTACCAGGGCTGCATTTCTTTGGGAATCTTCCACCCGCATCACCAGTACGGCTGGCTGTTCGACCCCCCAACAACCATCCGGACCGAGGTGAAGACCGATGACGCACACTTCAACACCCAGACTGTCAACATTTGGTTTCACCATCCCAACTGGAGAGGAGAAATATTCCTCACACTTGGTTAGTCTGGGATTTTAGTGCGTCTGGGACTTGGCCAGTAGTTAACCCGCCTCGTGTCGGGAGTGGTGTGACATGCGCCCGTTCCGTCTGGTTTTCGGCGGGTAGTGAAAGAACGGTGCGCGGCAGCCTGCCCAAGTTTAGCGTACCTTCCCCACATCAATCTGCCATGTTGTGTGAACATTTTGAGGTCGGGCCATCTAGGGCCAACGAGTTAGTCAAGGTCAAGTAAGGTCACCTCCAGAAAAGCTCGACCAGCCATCACGCTTTAGCGGATGAAGATATTTGAATGAAACTTTCAGCGCATCTTTAGGGATGAAACAAAATACATCAGAGGGATCTTTGATTTTCTTCGTCTTTGATAGTTTGGAACATTTGCCCATTATGGCTAAAATCGAAGATTCTGGCTAATACAAGTATTTTTATGAAAACAAGTTGATTTTAAACAACGTTTTGCGGTTCCCTCTACCCACCAGAAAGGAAAATTGAAGCATTCAAAATTGTGAAATTTGAAGAAGAAAAAAATTAAACTTACTTTGGGATATGGTGGATTTTCACTTCTTTTTCTGATTCCAAATAATTTTCCTTCAAATCTTCCCCAAAATGAACTTCCCAGAGCCAACGACATGATGTCAGTCGAAAACATATAGGCCCCTTAATAACGTCACTTTTGGGGATGACATTTTTGGGGTGTTTTCTGTCCCTACTCGTCGACCGCTTATTGATGGCACCTCTTGCCTTTTTGTGCGACTATTAGTTTCGAGATTGGAGAGAGATTTGTATCCCCCACAAGACGGGGAGTGAGGACCTGACCGTAAAGAAGGAAAGGGTTTATAAAGACTAACATCCATAATGCGTGCCAAATATTCAATGTAAGCTCAGGGGCAGTTGATTAGGATTGTGGCCCTCCTTTCGTCTGGGTGTCTAGTGTCGAAAAGTGTAGAACATAATTTGTGATGCATGTGGCCGAGAAGTCGAATTGGCCCGGTTGACATTTACATGACCTACTATCGATTAGCTAAAAGGCCAGTGTCGCGCATTATTGTCGTGCCCCTGAAGGAACGTCTGATCCACGGCAAGCTGTTGCTTAGTTCGATGCAGGAGAGTTGTAACACACCGATCAAAGGAGGATCAAAGGAGCGTACTTCGCCATCGTAAAAATCAGAGTGTACGCCAGAGAATGCAACTTCAGGATAAAAAATGTTCCATGCTTCAAGTTGGTGTCCGCATTCCCTATGTCACCACCAGACGTACTCCACCACCCCGTGACTTGCTGGAGCGCATACAATGAGCAAGACATTTCTACAGTGAACCTTCTCCATCTGCACACGGAACCCAACGTGAGCTACGTGGATAATGATTTGGGTTTGATCTCTGCGACGACTGTCGGTGATTGTCTTTAGCTCTCGATGTCCGATCTGACCTGACATGACCCGACATGCCACAGGTGCTGTGTCACTATGCCTGATGGTGGTGCTCGGCGTCGGCTCTCTGCCGTCGGTGACAGCGCGCCTGAGCTGGCGAGAGTTCGCTTTTATCCAGTCGAAGCTGGGCTGGGCGGCGCTGGTGGCAGCCACAATGCACGATACTGTTCTTGGCTGGGACTTCATGATCTTCAGCTATAAGTGCTACATGCCCTCTGGGCTGCAGGTTAGGTGCTTACCTTCCTAGTGTTATAGTCGCCATCGATATCTTGTGTGAAGTGACCGAGAAAGCTGGGCCCAAGGGGTTTATGGGGTAACTGTTGATAACTAAATGGAACTTCTCCGGATGGCACGTCAGTCAGGTCATGTCAGTAGTTCGCTATTGCAGCGAGACGCTGATATGAAGCTTGGTGCTGAAAGTTAATGCCGATGTCACTCCGTCGCTACCCGTCGGCAATTTATGTGCCATCGCCACCTCCTCCTCCTCTGGTGTTACTCGACATTGCCATCGTCACCACCTTCCCTGGTAATGTTCGCCCGTACATCGTCACCTCCTCCTCTGGTAACGTTCGCCCGTGCCATCGTCACCTCCTCCTCTGGTAACGTTCGCCCGTGCCATCGCCACCACCTCCTATGGTACAGTCAGACAGTGCCATCGCCACCTCCTATGGCACCGTCCGACAGTGCCATCGCCACCACCTCCTATGGTACAGTCCGACAGTGCCATCGCCACCACCTCCTATGGTACAGTCACACAGTGCCATCGCCACCTCCTATGGCACCGTCCGACAGTGCCATCGCCACCTCTTATGGCACCGTCCGACAGTGCCATCGCCACCACCTCCTATGGCACCGTCCGACAGTGCCATCGCCACCACCTCCTATGGTACAGTCCGACAGTGCCATCGCCACCACCTCCTATGGTACAGTCCGACAGTGCCATCGCCACCACCTCCTATGGTACAGTCCGACAGTGCCATCGCCACCACCTCCTATGGCACAGTTAGACAGTGCCATCGCCACCACCTCATATGGCACCGTCCGACAGTGCCATCGCCACCTCTTATGGCACCGTCCGACAGTGCCATCGCCACCACCTCCTATGGCACCGTCCGACAGTGCCATCGCCACCACCTCCTATGGTACAGTCCGAAAGCGCCATCGCCATCACTATGGTACCACTCTCGTACCAGTGCCAATCCCACCGTTTCTGCCAGTCAAGTGGCAGGGAGATTACGCAACAATCTCGTGCGGGATTGAGCTGTGGCGACAAGGGTTGGACAACCTGAAACCACCGAAGTGGAGGCTGAACTGAAAGCCAACTCAGCAGATGTACATCATTCACCTCGACGACAGTTTATCTTGGTTTCGATCGATACGTTCCACGATTGCTCCGTCGTAGATATTTTTGTTTTGACGGCGCAAATTTGTATTCGAAATGATGCCAACAGAAAATGGCTTCTTGACTTTCCGGACGATTTTGTTGAGTCTGTCTGGCCGCCCGAGGAACCGTCCTGTCAGCAATATATTTGGGTCAACTAATTAAAACCATTTGACAAAAAGAACCACCCACAGCACTTTCCACTCATAATTTCCTGTACGCACAAACATGTCCGTGGTTGTTGTCAACGCCAACCCATATCAGCCAGACAGTTTGTAGGTCAGCGGCTGGTTCGCCCTAACGGTAAATCTGTTTGTTCCAGTACGCGTTGTACCTGCCCATCGTCTGCGTTTCTGGGAAGTTGATACTGCTGATTCCATTCTTCGATCGGCGTCTGGTGGAGATCAGGAAGGGGTACGTTAGTCAAGGGTTGTCATCTGTGTAGCCGCAGCCGACCATTGGCCGCGGTACGTTCGGTATGTCCGAACAGGCGAAGGCGAAACTACACGCCACATCAACCCAGCGGGGTGGAACCACACGTCGCCGAACTTTAGCGGAGTGGAACCACAAGCTGGGGCGTTACGGGAAGCAGGTTGTTATTGCACTGCTGGGGCGCACCGGTGAATGGCCTGTGGGCCGTCAGAAACTGGCGCAATGACCATGCCGGCGTCAACAGAGCCTGCATACCTGACGGTACCGAATGCGACATGTCACGTTACGGCAGTGGCTTATCGCCCGTAGTCCGGCATTTACCAACCGGTCACCAGTAGCCGAGTGGTGAACGAATCGGTGGACGAAATTGAGCATGGTGTGGTCAGTGAATGTCGAGCGTATCCAGCAGGCGAGTGAGTTGCGGAACACCTTGCCGAGACCGCCTGAAGTAGCGCCACTGTTGGTGCGCTCACCAAATACTGTTTCTGTCCAGTGCCACACCCACATGACTCACACACCATTTTTTAAAGCATAGGACGCTCGTCTACACGTAGCGCATGTTCATGTCTCGATGAGAAGAGCTGGCGTTAACCTGTGTGAGGGTGATGGTTGAAAGTCATTCGTTACCACCGTGTTGTTGTACATGCACACGAGTGTGTTGCAATGTTTGTTCCTCAAGCAGTGGCACAAACTAGAGATGAAAAATCAGCCCACATCGTCCACAGACTGTGAAGATCAGCAGGTTTTCATCCACACCGCCTGGAAATCAGCTAGATGGCGCCTACAGAGGGTGGAAACCAGCAGGACTTCACACACAGAGTGGAAATCAGCAAGTTGTTGCCCACAGATCGTAGAAATAAATCAGCAGACTGTTATCCAGCTGTTCATGTGTGACGGTATAAGGCACGTGAATCACTGGAATCAATGAGAGTGCACTTTTCTTGTTTTCATACCGTGAAGTCAAATGGTACATACATGTGAAGGCTTCTTCTTTGGACGTGGCCACTTGGGAGGTGCGCAATGCATTTTAAGTTCGGGCTATCTAGTATGCGCCAGTAGACTTCATGTTAAATTTGTATCTAGCGCAGGGTTCTCCTGCCACAGCTGTCGGAGTTTCCTGCACTCATGTCTGTTACGGTGGACGGGCACTTACCCCAATAGACTGTTAGCAATATCACCATGATATGCACACTGCGCAATGTTGCGTAGGTCAGGCAATATGACCAGCAATTCCTCACCTGGCATCACAGTCTCAAGATGTGACAGCAAATGGCGGTGAGTGTGACCAACATAGATTCTGCGTAGGCCAGGCAATGTGACCAGCAATTCCTTACTTGGCACTGCAGTCACAAGATGTGACAACAAATGGCGGCGAATGTGACGTGTGTAAGTTCTGCGTAGGCCTCATGGATTGAAAATAGACGGCTACTGCATAACGACATGTAGGTATATTTGCAAATGTTGTCGTGGACTGGGTTGGTTCGGTTCCATCACTTTTTCATGTAAACATACAAAAGCTGGAGAAATGGTGACCAGCGGAGCGAGTTTGATTATGAGCCTGCAAACAATTCAGACCGTGCATAATAATTTCCGACCAGGAATTATAAGCCCCAGACCAAGCTTTGTCACGTGTTATGACGCGAAGGGTATAAAGGTAATGCTGAACAAATATTATGACATAATGCCTGGCTTAGTTTGTTATGTCACCCAATGAAGATGATAATATGTTCCGTGCCCTTCTTTCTAGGTAGCGCAAGCTAAATCAACAACTGTGTTCGGTGTCACACAACTGGTAATTTGAAGCCAATCTATATTGTGCTGGGTCGGCAAGAATTCATTAAGCATTTTTGGCTCAGTAATCGCATGGTCTGATATCAACGAAGACCACCATATATCCTTATACTGTTTTACTTCCACGAGTTTTAACACGCGCCCTGGAGGGCCTCTGAAAATAACGCGCCCTGGAGAGGGGGGGGGGCGGATTCCGCCCCCCCCTAAGATCTCAGCTCCTATGAGGGCTAGAGCAACGAAATTCACAGGATGGATGGGCATGATAGTGTAATCTATTGTGTGAAAAGTGCATGACCTTAGGTCAATATCTTCGAGGTCAAATAAGGTCAAAATAGCAAAATTTTCTGGTTTTGTGTGGCTTGGCTTGTCATTGTTATGATCACTGTGGTTGTGTTTAAATGCTCCAAAATTGGCATTAATGATGTTTAGACATTACTAATGATGCAATACAGATGTCAGATCCGCCATTTGACCTCAGGTCACCTATATAGGAGCACTTTATTAGGTTATTACCAGCTCCAGTTACCGGAACCGGGATCCCATCCCGACTGCTCCGTTGGGCGGCTCGGCACAAATGGCTTCGCAAATAAAGGAGTGAAATACATGAATAAAGGATGGAAATGCTTGGGCACACAATGACAAACAGTAGATTTCGGGATGTACATATAGGGAGTAACATGTAATGTGACATCAATCGCATGACAGTCATTTGCATTTATGACACATTCCAGTTGACCAAGTTTGCCTCCATTAGCCTGTCATGAACTTGACCTGACTTGACCTCGGCGACGTAACATGACTTTTAAATTATATAGCATAACAATATGCATCAAACAAGTCGCTCGTGTTGTCAAGAACACTTCCCTATTGCCAACATGCGGGAAGCGCATCAGCGCCGATTTTTGTGGTCTGGCGCTGTGAATTGTTTTTACTTTAACGGCCCCTAACGTGAAAACCTCTCGGCCGATTTCCACTTTTCTTGCTTTAAACAATGCGCCGGTCATTTCTAAGCTGGCACGCGATACATTTGGCGTACATCGGCCGGTACAATATGGAGTTATGTACGAAAATCGGAAGGATTGGCGGATTTCGCCATACCCCCTCTAGAGCGTGTGTTAACCTGTTATGAACTTGACCTGACTTGACCTCGGTGACTTGACATGACTCTGGAACAATGTAGTGTGACAATGTACATCAAACAAGTCGCTAGTTTTGCCAAGAACACTTCCTTTTTGCTAGTATACCGGAAGCGCATCAGCGACGATATTTGTGATCTGGCGCTGGGAATTTATTTTTTACTTTAGCGACCCTTAACTCGAAAAATTTTCGGTACATTTTAATTTTTCTTACTTCAAACAACGCGCCGGTCATTTATTGGCAGGTACACAAACAATGGCGTATATCGGTCGGTAAAATCTGGAGTTATCTACGAAAAACCGGAGGGGTGGGCGGATTTCGCCCTCCCCCTCCAGGGCGCGTGTTAACAAGGCGTAAACAAACTTTAATTTATTGCCAACATAAGACAGCTTAGGCTATGACAATATATTATGTGGCTTTTTCATTCCTTACCATGTGTGTAGGTGGCAAGGACTTGTAACTGTCACCGGACAGACCCATCTCCACGTGACATATACCATGTAGGTACGAAGCATTTATGGGCAGAAAAGTGTTCACAGATACAAGCGTAATCGCTGCCGGAAATGTCGTTGCAGTCAGTGAATATGCAGCATGTCACATGCGACATGGAAAATAGAAAAATAAAGCAATCCTTCGGCGACACTTGAGGTGCCATCATCTCAGAGCACACAGGTTGAGAATCCATACAAATCGTGTTCGATCGTTGCGTTTTCATTCTATAATTGTGGAGCTTGTGGTCATCTTATAATTTAGTGGTTCACATTTTCTACATTTCGGTTATGCATATCGTCTTCCTTTCTCAGCCTTTCATTACAACCTGGCTCACTTCCCTATCTCATCTTCCCTTCACACCACCACATCTATGTCCCTACATCCTCCACACCACATCTTCTCATCATATTCCCCATTTTCATCTCCCTCTCTCTCTTTCTCTCTTTCCCTCTCTCTCTCTCTCTCTCTCTCTCTCTCTCTCTCTCTCTCTCTCTCTCTCTCTCTCTCTCTCTCTCTCTCTCTCTCTCTCTCTCTATCTCTCTCTCTTTCTCTCCCTCTGTCAAAGCGCAGCTGCATGGCTGCTTATGGCTTTCAGAATAGCTCCATTGTGCAGATGAGGCGGTCATATCCTGGCGAATTGCTCCTGGTATGAGTCCTTTAAACAGGGAGGGGGAAGTGCTGGCCTGTTGGTGTATCCAGTCCTATGTACCTTCACTGCCCATCACTTGCTTTCTGCCCGTGGTACAACTTTCTATACAGGTGAGGGTAGTGGCTGGCCTGTCCCTCCATTCCTACGTATCTTCACTCCTCGTCAGCTCATCATCCCCGCTTTCACAAGACACAGTTGTCCGGTGTGCGGTGTTGGTGTCGGCCCGTCTCCTCCGCTACCCGGCGACGTGTTACTGTTGTCCCACCTCCTCCGCTACCCGGCGATTTGTTGCTGTTGTCCCACCTCCGCCGCTACCCGGCGATGTGTTGCTGTTGTTTCACCTACGCCGCTACCCAGCGACGTGTTGCTGTTGTCCCACCTCCGCCACTGCCCGGTGATGTGTTGCTGTTTACCCACCTCCTCCGCTACCCGGTGATGTGTTGCTGTTGTCCGACCTCCGCCGCTACCCGGCGATGCGTCTATGCGTGCCCGTGCCACGGTGACCCAAGAGCCGGCGGTCACGCCGTGTGGCCCTGGCTGTCGTCCTGCATCTCAGCTTGGTGGCCCTGGCTGTCGTCCTGCATCTCAGCTTGGTGGCCCTGGCTGTCGTCCTGCATGTCAGCTTGGTGGCCCTGGCTGTCGTCCTGCATGTCAGCTTGGTGGCCCTGGCTGTCGTCCTGCATCTCAGCTTGGTGGCCCTGGCTGTCGTCCTGCATCTCAGCTTGGTGGCCCTGGCTGTCGTCCTGCATCTCAGCTTGGTCAACAGTGTTGACTCCAATCCCAAACACTCTGACGTTTGTCCGGCCTCTGGTGTCGAGGCGCCAGCCGGCGTCAGTTCGACGAACTTCTGGCGCATCTTAGTTCTCGCACCGACGGCCGTCAACCGCTTCGTTTTATTCCTATTGCTGTTGATGGTTGTTTCTCATCGTTTCTTCTTCCCTTTGCCCGGCTTCGCTTTCTTCCCCTCATATGGAAAGCCACGGAACTGGAGAAAGTCGCCGGCGTTGTGACAGATGTAATAAGCATTCTCCATGGGGACCGCATCCTCCACATTTGGTATGGCTGGAAAAGAAGATGATTTGACTGTTAAAACCTACACTAAGCCGACATAAAACACCAGCATTAAATCACAAAAAGTTGGCATGGTGATTTGGAAACAACATGAAACGCGGTCCAAAAGCTACGGTAAACCAGTGTTGCTATGTACATAGTGCCGTGCCATATGCACGGGGGCCCGAAAAATAACGATGGGACCCACAATTCGCATTCGCACCAGCCACCGAAGAATCACGCCGAGACCCGGAAAATTGATCTGGCTGCAACAACTTTAGAAGGTCTGAAAAAATCGCGTCCGGCCCAAATAACTTGCGTCGGGGTCTGGACAGCTCTTGTCGGGACTGCGAAATCAGAAGCCTGAGCCAAAAATCGCGTAGGGCCCTGACAAATCACGCCGGAGTCGCCAAGCATAGCGCTGGCCCCAAATAATTACAAATGAGCCATAAAACCACACCTGGAGCTCGTAAGCACATACGGAACCTTCCATAATGCCCCTGCTCCCACACAAAAGCAACAATGTGTCGAAATATGCGTTGGGGTCCCCAAAATAAACACACCCGGAGTCGCCAAAAACACCGGTGGCACCCGAAGCACACCGGAGCCGAAGACGAAGAGGCGGAATGAGGACCTAACAAAGGCTGCGTGCCGCAAACATTGACCCTAAGTAAAAATGCACCGGTTCCTGAACACACCGTGCGTGCACAAAAACGACAAAGACCTAAAAAGTGTCTCAGTCTCAAAAATGAACCGGATCCAAATACATTGGCGAAAACACGTCACTAGAAGAAAAAGCAACGGGCCCTAAAGAAGATGTCGGACCAGCGTCTCGGTTCGATCGAATCTTGGATCACGCATAGACAGAGGGATGAGGAAAAGTTTAGAGAGGCATCCGGAGTGCTTTTCCACCAGAAATTGTGCAAGAAGATAAATAGTCGGCAAATTGAATTGATAGAATTGTCCCGGGGAACCCAGATAGGAAGCATTCCCCAACGTCAAAAATTGAACACAATTAGCATAAGGCAGCACTAAACCGCGCCGCTTCGGGGGTGGGGGGGGGGGGAGTGTTGACCCCCTAGGGTTTTCCGTTGATAGTGAAAGAACGGCACAAGGCAGAGCACCGAAATTTCGCGCACCGTTCTCGATATCAATGTGGCATGTTGTGTCAAAATGTTGAGGTCGGGTCATCTAGAATCAACCAGTCAGTCAAGGTCAAGTGAGGTCACCTCCAAAAAGTTTCTCCAGCCGTCACGCTTTAATGGATACGGATGTTTCAATGAAACTTTCAGCGTTTGCTTATCTTTACGGATGCAACAAATCGCACCAGAGGAATTCTTCAGTTTTTGTTTTGTTTTGTATTGCTCATTAGCTTTGTATATTTGCCTATTAGGGTTAAAATAGAAGATTCCGGTTAAAGTAAACATTTTGATTGGAGCAAGTTGACTTCGAACAATATTTTCCTGTCCACTCTATCCTTTAGAAATATAAAATTAGAGAAAACTTGAAAACTTAAAATTGTCAAATTTCCAACAAGAAAAAAGGGTGTCCAAGTACTTTATGGTACGGTTCGATTTCGCTCTCCCATTCTCATTCCGAATACATTTTTCTCAGATCTTCCTAAAAATTAACCCCAAAGCCACAAACATAATATAAGTCGTGAAATTCTTGGGTCCCTAGTGACGCCACTTTTGGAGGGATTTTCTTTAGGATAGTGTCTAGCCCTACTCGTCGAACGCTTTCCGATGACACCTATTTCGCTTGCGTGTGAAGTATAGTTTGGAGATTGGAGGCGTCTCTATCGACCTCCCCCCGCCTCCGAGACGTGGTGTAATGATCGGACAGGAGAGAGAGTTAATAATACGCAAGGAGCCTAGTAGAAAGCGTAGACGTGGCGGAAACGTGGCGAATGCGACGAATGCGACGAATGCGACGAATGCGACGAATACGACTAATGTGCACGGCTGGCGTACAAATGCATGTCGTTCACTTGGTAGCGACCGGGCGTCATTGACTGAAATGTTGGAGACAAAAATGCCGTCTTTAAAATGAATTGTACCGGTGTCATTGCGGAGTATGAGTTGACTTATGAAGGGATGATAGAGAATAACCTTTGCACGAGGAAAGGGGTTAAGATCCGATGTCTTAGAAGCAATGGCGGTCGGCTGCCCCTCCCCCAGCCCCCTCACAGAAAAAGTAAGTGTCGCTAAGTATTCAACTCAATTTAATTGAACCCTTTAAAAATGGTGGATGAAATCTGATCGGTTCTAAAAATGTGGTTCGTTGGACTCCTTCCAAACCTGCTGCCACCCTCCACTTCCAATGACGCAAATCCTACGTGCTGCTGCTATGCGTCTGCTACGCCCGACTATTGTAACAGTGTTGCTAGACACGTACTGTTTTAATCGTGTAATATCTAACTGTGGGTGTTGTGACCCCGTAAATCAGCCGACCTACTATGCCCCGCACATGTTACGCCCGTACTTTTCCGTCCGGCGCGGACGACGCGGTCACCGGCCCTCGTCGGAACCGTGTCAGCGTTCTCTGGACAGCGCCAGGCTACTGCGACGTGTACCGGCCTTCCGGTCGTGGTCGAGCCAGGGCGGTGACCAGACCCCCGCTGAGAGACGTGTCTGGACTGTCGAGCCGCGCGGACCTGTCGCTGTCAGTCGCGTGCGTAAATTAACAACTGTGTTTCGGCCTCCAAATTGAGAACTGAAAGTGATTGCTGTCGGCTGTCGGCCTGAAGCATTATTGCGAGTGTCTCTATATATTCACTATACTTTCTGCACAATATATCGTGCAGAGAACATATCATTTTTGCATTCGGAGTTATCGCGACGCGCGGGTCCCCTAGTCTATCACGAGCCTACAAGAAGGACCTTCACTACACTATAATCACACAAACCCGAGGGGAGGGTGGGGGATTCGCAGTACACATTGCACGAGTCGCTACGTTTGAATGCCACTAGAATATTTATTTGTTCCACAATGCCCATGCATGAGTGTGGTCATGGGCATGCGGTTTTTGGAACATGCGCCCAACAAAAATATTTTCGTGGCATGAACACAATAACTTTCCCTTGATCTAACTTAATCGTCCAACGTACAACCTGCAACTGAATTGCATAGTGTAACGTCATATGCTATAATTAAATTGTCCTAGATGCAAAAATTCAAGGGCTGCAAACTACAATGACGAAATTGATTAGCATTGATAGGGTTAATACCTCCCTTTAATGCAATAATTACTTTAAATGACCAGCAATTATGATTGACTAAAATGAGTCATTCTATATATATACTTATATATATATTTATGCATATATATATATATATATATATATATATATATATATATATATATATATATATATATATATATATATGTGTGTGTGTATATATATACATATATATATATATATATATATATATATATATATATATATATATAATCACCCTGTTCAGTATGCTTTACCTGACGGATTAAAAGATGGATCCTCAGGTTTGTTCCCTAGGTAAATGCAATTCTTACGGGAAGCTTGGTTTCGCAATCGGAAAAGCCGAAGACAGCTGGCAATGCATCTAGACAACCCGTTACTCATACTTGTTACTCATACTCGTTACTCATTTCGATGGTTTTGTTGCTCGTCATCTGTCATTTCAATTATTATGACGCTGTTTACTCACGATTTTTATGCTTCTTTCCCTTCCTTTTCTTTTTCTTTCTCTTCTTTCCCTTCTTCTTCTTCTTGCCAGCTGTAGCTATCTCTTGAACTGCTGTCTTTTCTTTTGACGATGATCTCTTTGTGGGTTTATCAGACTTGCGTTCTGCTGCGTTCTGTTTCGGCTTTAACTTTTTGCCCTTCGTCTTCGCCTTACCGGTCTGCGTTAGGAAACAGGAGTGATGAAATGACGGAGCAACTACAGCGTATACATCGGAGGTCCGTCGGTACGGCACTGCATTAGATGAACTTTTGCACTTGGCATAGGGGAAATTCAAGATTGAAAGCTATCGTAAAATGACAATTTCACTAAAATAGTCTGAATAGACATTTCTGACTGGATGCTAACATCATTAGCCTCCTGTCTAAAATAAGAAATAACAATATCCACAGCCTGGTCATTCATTTTCCATACAGAAGTGAAACCAACTTTAACTTTGAGACGAAAATATGCACAACCTTGTTCTGGGTGCAGCTTTATAATTTGCTATGTGATGTAACCAAAAAATACGGGGCAATCTACCTGAGTATCGCGAGGTGCCAAATGTTGTCGAGAAAGGCTACTTTGTATCTTTTGAGCTCCTTGCCATATTCGGTCCCCATATTAATAAGTAAACGATCTTATTTCTGCCATTAGACGGATATTTATTAAACATACTGCCCCCCCCCATCAAAAAAGCACTGGCAGTTCTGAATAACTGATCCGACAGATGCAATTTATCACTGTCAGTGTTCACCACCAGCCTTCGACAATTGAGACTATGTGACGTGAGTTATTGTCAACTATCTATGACAAAATGTTGACAGTAACTCACGCCCTGAGACTCGAACGCCTTCAAAACCCATGTGACCTACTTGTGACGGGAACTTAGAGCAGGACACCGACGAGTTAACTACGACAAGAATTTGGGTATAATTTCCAGAAGACAAGATGAAAAATGTGCATGCCCAAATTTTTCCAGAAGTTGTAAGAACCTAGTTATAAAATACCGTATCAAAGTCGATCAGTTCCTTCCGAGTCACGATAATCACAAACAATCACAAACATAATAATCACCAACACTTCAACGCATGTTCTCATTTTTTTTCGCCAAGCATGCTAAGATGCCAACATCGCGTTACCGCGCAGGATAGTGAAGTTAAAAAAGCTGGGTCTACTCTAAAGCATTACATCCTTACTAAGCTTCCCGTGTATACGTGAACATATGCTAAGCCTACACAGAGCGTTTCTCCTCAAAATATACATCGAAATGCTCAAGTAACTATATACCTTATGCGCACACATAAAAACATAACATAACATTCGCAATTAACATGACACTGATCACACGCCAGGCTCCTGATGGGACATATACTGTCCTTATCGACATATTGGCGTCAAGTTGTTGAATTTTAACTTATAAATTTGTGCACTTAATATGCACATTTGTAGCATGAGCGTGAATTTCGTGATATTACATGCATTTTCCTGAGACGATGTGGGTGGTTCTAATTTGCGAAGTGATATGTTTGTTTGCTAATATATTGAAGATAACGAGAAGAGCTGATCAAGCCACCATAACTTGTCCAATTCGTATCATATTTTGCATTATCGCCAAGAAGAGCATTTCTGAAAATTGTTGTTCCAAAAAGTCAGTGAAGGGCCGTAAAAGTTTAATGCAATTTTACTGACCTTTTTCATAGGCGTCTTTGAAGCCATCTTGTCGCTACCTTACCAAGCCGGGAGCTTTTTACGATAGTGTTGGAAAGCTTTACTCATTTATTTCTTTTCGGATACGCTAGCGCTAATTTTATTCAGCTTCTGCACCAAATAATAGTTTCTTTGTGATGGCACCTATCACTCAGTGGTTCGTTCTGACTGTTCAAGGTTATCTTCGCAACTGTTTTTAAAAGACAATCCCTGACACCTAATGCCTAGTGCTATGTGACCTTGGAACCTTACTTGAAGCAGGCAATGCCTAATGGGTTCCCTGTTATTGAATGGAAATTCGATTTTTGAGAACTGACAACCTCAAAAATTGCCACAAATTATCTCGTGACATTAGCTACGAATGTTCTATCACTTTTATTTAGAGGTTGTATCACATGTCCTCTGCTCTCTCGTGGGTGTCCAAGTAATATTGCAAGTGACCGGCTGCCTATACCTCGTGTATGCTAGAATGGTTCACTGCCCTTTTTAAAGTTGCAACCAGAACGTACGAATGGAAAAAATATTCTTCTGCATGGCAATTACGTTTTTTGTTGTTGTTTAAAACAAAATTAATCCGAGTTGTTCCTGGGGTGGCTTTAGGAACCAGGGTTCTCTTGCTAAGCAGAGCTTGTGGGGTGAACCCTGGCCCCACCACCCGTTCCATGAATTCCAGATCAACGGCAAAATGTTGATCGAAAGGTTAACGTGCCGTCAATGCACCGACACGGCCGCCCGGTAGCTAGTCCCCGGCCTTATCGGGCCAGCTGCCAACTGACACTCCCGGCCAGTGGCTAAATGCGGGCGCGAAAACCGACTCGAACCCTGCTTTGCCAGGACAGGGCAGACCAGTGCGGGCCAGCGCTCTAACCAACTGAGCTACCGGGGAAATTTTGAGAGAGGAAATCCCGACAGTAAGGCTTCAGACTTCCCATGTTCTTCGCGCTTTACAAGATAAACAGTGAACGCAAATTAACTATTTCCTGGATTTCTTGCTCCAGTGCAAAAATGTACCAAATGACAACGCTGTCAGCTTGAACAGGACGGTTCAGCATCCTTTGCGGGTGATAGACTTTCCATACTTCTTGATCCTTGACCTATTAAGCTTAAATAGCTAAGACTTGTCATGCTTCATTTGAGTGGGGTACTTCCTCCACTGTTGGTGAGGTTCAGCATGGGACCTACAGGCACTGACTGAGAAAAATTATATAGAACACTTTTGTGCCGCCATGAATCATGTTGGAAAAATTCCACTACCGATTCTCTGGCAAATGGTCATTGCCACGGATTCCAGCGAGATGTTTGACACTTGACACCTGACGGCGTTCGCCACGCCACCTATAACATAGCACTGAACCTGAAAGCGCTCTCCGCGCCACCTATAGCATAGCACTGAACCTGACGGCGCTGTCCGCGCCGCCTGTGGTATCTCAACCTCCACCGCGCCCACACGTCTTACCGGCCCACATCCCATCCTAGTTGCATGTATATGTGTGTCATTTTCTTCATTTCATCTATCCCACGATCTTGAAATTTTCCGGACTTCACCGAATAAACTTCAATATAAACACCAAGCCAAACCATTTGGGGCTGCGACCCAGTTTTCGGCTGTACGCAAGTCAGGCGATACCAACTCTAGGGCTCGAGCAACCCAAGGTGATACCAACTGTAACACGCACCCTAGAGGGGGCGGATTCCCCCCCCCCCCCACCAAGATCTCGGCTCCTATTGAGGCTCGAGCAACGAAATTCGCAGGGTGGATGGGCACGATAATGAACTCTATTGTGCGCAAATTGCATGGCCTTAGTTAGGTCAATATCTTCAAGGTATTCAAGGTAATATCTTCAAAATGAGGTCAAAATAGCTAAATTTTCAGGTTTTGTGTGGAGTGGCTTGTCAATGTCATGGATCGCTGTGATTATGTATAAATGTTCCAAAATTGGCATTAATGATGTTTTGGACATTACTAATGATGCAATACAGATGCCAGATCCGCCATTTGACCTCAGGTCACCTATATAGGAGCACTTTAGCAGGTCACTACCTGCTCCAGTTACCGGAACCGGGCTCCCATCCCGACTGCTCCGTTGGGCGGTTCGGCACAATCGGCTTCACAAAGAAAGCAGTGAAATACATGAATTAAGTATGGAAACGCTTGGCCACACAATGGCAAACAGTAGATTACGGGATGTGTAGGGAGTAACATGTAAAGTGACACCAATCGCATGACAGTCATTTGCATTGATGACAACATTCCAGTTGACCAAGTTTTTTTATATTAGCCTGCCATGAACTTGACCTGACTTGACCTCGTGGACCTAACATGACTTTTAAATTACATAGCATAACAAAATGCATCAAACGAGTCGCTAGTGTTGTCAAGAATAGTTCTCTTTAGCCAATTTACGGGAAGCGCATCAGCGCCGATTTTCGTGGTCTGGCGCTGCGAATTGATTTGATTTAACGGCCCCTAACTTGAAAAGTTATCGGCTGATTTTTACTTTTCTTACTTTAGACAATGCGGCGATCATTTCGAAGTAGGTACGCAAAAAATGGCGTATATCGGCAGGAACAATATGGAGTTAAGTACGAAAAATCCGCCCCGGATCCGGATTCCGCCCCATAAGATCTCGGCTCCCATTGAGGCTAGAACAACGAAATTCGCAGGGTGGATGGGCACGATAGTTAACTTTATTGTGTGCAAATTTCGTGACCGTAGGTCAATATCTTCAAGGTCAAATGAGGTCAAAATAACAAAATTTCTGGTTTTGCGTGGATTGGCTTGTCATTGGTATGGATCGCTGTGATTGTGTTTAAATGTTCCAAAATTGGCATTAATGATGTTTTGGACATTACTAATGATGTAATGCATGTGCCAGATCCGCCATTTGACCTCAGGTCACCTATATAGGAGCACTTTATCAGGTCATTACGTGTTCCAGTTACCGGAACCCGGCTGCCCACCTGACTGCTCCGTTGGGCGGCTCGGCACAATCGGCTTCGCAAAGAAAGGAGTGAAATACATGAATAAAGTATAGAAACACTTAAGCACACAATGACAAACGGCATGATGTGTAGGGAGTAACGTGCAAAGTGACGTCAATCGATTCGATATCGATTTTTGTCAACATTCCAGTTGACCATGCTTGGTTCCATTAGCATGTCATGATGACCTCGGCGACCTAACAGGACTTTTAAATGATATAGCTTAACAATATGCATCACACAAGTCGCTAGTGTTGTCAAGAACACTTGCCTTTTGCCAATATACCGGAAGCTCATCAGCGCAGATTTGTGTGGTCTGGCGCTGCGATAAAAAAAAAACACCTGAACGGCCCATAGCTTAAAACCTTTTCGGCCGATTTTTATTTGTCTTGATTTAAGCAATGCGCCGGTCATTTCTAAGCAGGTACGAAAAAAATGGCGCATATCGGTCAGTACAATATAGAGTTGTGTACGAAAAATCGGAGGGGTGGGCGGATTTCGCCATCCCCCCTCCAGGGCGTATGTTAACCTATCATAAACTTCACCTGACTTGACCTCGGTGACCTGACATGACTTTCAAACAACATAGCATAACAATGTACACCAAACAAGCCGCTAGTTTTGCTAAGAATACTTCCTTTTTGCCAATATACGGGAAGCGCATCAGCGCCGATATTTGTGGTCTGGCGCTGATAATTTTTTTTTACTTTAGCGATCCCTAACTCGAAATGTTTTGGTAAATTGAAATTTTTAACTTTAAACAACGTGCCGGTCATTTATAAGCATGTACACAAATAATTGGGCATATCGGCCAGTATAATCTGGAGTTATCTACGAAAAACCGGAGGGTGGGCGGATTTCACCCCCCCCCCCCCCTCCAGGGCGCGTGTTAACCCGTCCCGTCTCGGGCGTCTTCAAGCTCCCCTTCAGGTTTTTCGCGGATGGTGAACGAACGGCGCGGCAGCGCGCCAAAATTTTGCATACCTTTTCCACATCAATTTGGCATGCTGTTTCAAAAACTTGAAGTCAGGTCATCTAGGGTTAACGAGTTAGGCGAGGTCACCTCCAAAAAAGTTCAACCAGTCGTCACGCTTTAACGGATACAGATATTTTAATGAAACTTCCAGCGTTTGCTTATCTCTAGGGATGCAACAAAACGTACAAGTGGAATTTTTCATTCTTTTCCGTTTTTGACTACTTATTCGTTTTTCATATTTGCCTTTAGAGTTCAAATCAAAGATTCTGGTTAAAGTAAGCATTTTTTCTTGGAGCGAGTTGACTTCAAACGACGTTTCTCTGTCCGCTCTAACCATTAGAAGAGGAAAATACAAGAAAACTTGAAAACTCAAAATGTTTAAATTTCAACGACAAAAACTGTTTGGGGGGGGCAAAAAATATTATGGCCCTGGTAGATTTCGCTGTCCTTTTCTGATTCCAATTTTTTTTCTTCAAATATCCCCAACATGAACTTCCAGAGCCAAAAACATAATGTAAGTCCTGAAAACTCGCGGAAATCTAGTCCTCCTAGTGACGTTACTTTTGGGGGAAAATTAATTCGGAGGGTGGATCCGGACCCTACTCGTTGAGTGCTTTCCGATGACACCTCTGTCGTTTTTGTGCAACGCTTAGTTTGGATTTTAGAGGGGTTACTATCCCCCCCCCCCTCCCCCCAGACGGGGTGTGAGGATCTGACCGGAGAGACGGCGAGGGTTATGACTTGACGAGCGCCAGGCGATACTGTAGGGCGTCCGTGTCACGGCTGGCTGGGCGGTGCCGGAGAGAGTTCTGCGCATTGGGCGGTTGGTGGCTGCGGCTGGCCGCCGCCCGGCCGCCTGGCTGGTTGCTGGCGTTTCATCCCTCTCGCCCACCACTTTTTCAACTGTACCGACGTCCTTCCAACCCTTCTGTGGTCCATCGCCACCACGACACGAGTTTCTTTTAGCGAGGCCAGGCTTCTACCCACATCACATACACCCGTTAGTGCGCCGGGTTGGTCATGTACCGAGGAGTGGCTGTGGCCTTGGGTACAACGTGACACTGTTGGATGGTTATGCTTGGGGTGCACGGCATGGGTACTGCCACCGCCGCCGGCACTTGTCTATTTACGGGACCCACCCGTGTACCACCAGATGACTCGACACATCCATCATCCATTCACCACCCCCCCCCCACACACACACACACACAAAATCGACGTTCTCGGGGCAGCCAGATGCAAGGGTGGCCCGGGTACTATGCAGTACAAGTTTGGTAGCCATGTTTCTGACAGCTGAATACTTGCGTTGAATTCGAATCAATTCCACTGGTCCTTTAAACTATCCCTTTAAGCATTCATGCAATAGTCACTCGCTCCTTTCATTCCGCACCATCATTCGGTCCCTAATGATACGAAAACAAGTTCGCCAACAATTTTCTCCTCCAATGTTACGCAAGCACTTAGCGAGTCGTATTCCATTTCACTGGGGACTTGGTTAGCACCGAATGTACATTAATTACCCGAATGTACATTAATTACCCGATCATTACTTGTAAGCGGCTGACGCGACGCTCCTGATTGCATAATTTGTAACTATTGTCGTTACTGCCCTTAAGGCTTTGGAATACTTGGCGGTGAAGCTTTCCCTGGGCTTCTGTGCTGTCTTATGACTGAACTCAGATATAAATTGCCAACTTACCTAACCTTATCAAATCGACGCCATTCCTGGCCTTACACGTTGAAGACGTGCGACCGTGCCTTACGTATCCCACGGGCCGGCACGAATCCCTACCACGTTGGGTACGTTCCCTGGTCGTCGGTATACCCTAACCGGCCATACCCTTTCAGCCCCGGGAGTTACAGCATGCCAAACCATTCACAACGCGTTCAACTCGGGATTGTTATGACGAACCACTTGAAAACAAATTCATTACTGGTGACCTGAGGTAGTCCTTTCAGGGTGTTTCCTATAGCCGTACTTAAATACCGCCGCCAGCACCCGTTCATCCCTCGGAATGTTATGAAATCAATAGTGAACTGAATTGTGGCCGAAGTTTTAAAGTGAATTCCTGATGAACCAGGAATTTGTTAACCGAAACCTTCGGATAAGCTATGTCCTCCAGAATCATGTAATTATTCCAGAGCAGTTTAGATCAGGCCATTGTCCGTGTTTTGATGTGGGTGTTGTTATCGGGTATGCGCTCACCAAAACAAAACAAACAAGACAAACACTTATCTTCCATGTGTGTTGCAAACTAGTATGTACCGAATCAGACAGCGAATTTGGCAATTTTTACCATAGGTCAAATTAGAGAGGCGAAGTCACATCCCGGTATTTATTTGGAGTCCAAGGAACTCCAACTTCAGTCATGTCGAACAGCTCCACATTTCCATTTGCTCCTACGCTAAGATAGAAAAGAAAGGGCATTATGCATACACTTGAACATTGGTTAGTTAGTTAGGTATTGGGGTTTAAGGGCCCATCGACTGCGTCGGTCATGCAGCGCTCACGCTTGAACATTGGGAAAACTATTTCTATTTGCACACACGCACAATTGCCGCTAGCACCCCCACCCCCACGCGGAAGACGCCAGCGCCGGTGGGGTTGGTTAAGCTGGGACGGTGGCGATAATGAGTGGGGCTCCATGATGCCTAGCGGCACTCACATGGCGATGGTGGGTGGCGGGTGGCCACGGCTCAGCTCTCCGTCTCCTTCATCCGATTGCGCTGCCTTGGTGCCACCCCTGGATGTCAAGGAGAGTGTGTGTCCAGTGTCCACCGCTTCGCGTCCTCGAATCCCCTGCGTCTCTGTTATCATCTGTCTCTTCTGTCCCCGTCTCCTGTTGCGTCTGTCTGTCTCACCGTGTCGCGCTCATCAATTTTGTTCTCTGGCATCGCCTCCGGCTTTGCTCACTCTCCCTTTCTCTCCCTTTCTCTTCCATTTTCCTTCCGCCGAATGTTCTAGACGGTTCTAGTGGTCCAGTTGCTGCTCCCGCTTCCGCCGCAGGCCGGTCCACTCTTCACCCTCCCCCCACGTGTGTCGGAGGTGTGAGGGATGTGCCTGGCCGTCTCTCGGTTGGCCTTGGACGCCACCTGTAGACCTGCCTGGGGTTTGGTTTGTTTTCTCGGGCATGCTACGCTGGGGAAACCCGGCCATGCGGCGGCGCGAAAGCTAGTTTTTGGCCGTCCGAATCTCTTGGGTAAAAATGCAAAACGTCTTCCAAAGCCAATTGCAGGGCTTGACTAGCGCCAGGCGATACCAACTGTAGGGCTCAACTAGCGCCAGGCGATGCTAACTATTACGCTGTTTACGACGCACCAATTGGCTCCGGTTGGAGCCGATATATACTTGTTCGTACTTACCAGAAAAGTACTAGTTTTATGGTATTATTATAGCAGGAAATAATACATAAGAAATACTAGAAAAATGAACGAAGGCGACGGTGATACAATTACGCTTTGGTTTCCATAGTTCACATTTGTGTGGATGGCAGGAGGTTCCCAATTTCTTGGGTGATTTCCTCCATTCATTAGCTATTTTTTGGCTCCGAAGAGTTGACAAGAAGTGTGAAATATGGCCGTTGAAGTACGGTCTATAAATATTAGTACAAGTAATGTTTTGTTCTTGATGTGGATCACCTACGCGCGTGTAGGTGCAGTGATGCATACCTGGATGTGAACATCTCTGGTGGAGCAAAGATAATGTTCTTACCACCGCACCGGGGCGATGGACGAGTGAGGACCAAGCAGTCCAAGAATCACGGTGTGGTTGGAATATATTGTTCCTTAGTAGACGGAAGAGTGGATCGAAAACTTCAAGGTAAGGGGACAGTATTTCTGGGATGTTTGACCAGGGCCCAGTTTCATCAATGTGCATCAAATCGTAGTTTTCAAATAAAAAGCACGCCTACAAATCACGTTTCACGTTTTTTCCAGTTCCACTAACAAAGTACGTACCTTGAAAATTTTGTCGCAGAATTTCTATGAATCTACCCACAAATTATATGAATCTACGCATGCATCAAATACAAGTAATTATGAAATAACTATACAAAATTATGGGACATGCATAAATGTTCCACATTAATTCAAATCTTCATGCTGCTATGTGTTGGCTTAGTAAGTTTTTTCATTTAAGTACCTATCAGATATTATTCAGAGCCAGTTCACTAATGACAACATACTTGGTTGCCACTGGCAACCACAGAAGATAAATGATATGTCTGGCAGACATTTTGATTACAAAACTACAACAAATGCAACAAATGCAACAAATGCTGTAGCTGTGTAATGTTTTTCTTCATCAAATAATAAATAATAAATGTTATAAAACAATCATATATGTTAAGTATAAACATTGGTCAGAAAACATTCATGATGTTTGGTGTAACCAAGGCAACCAGACAGTTGACATACATATGGCAACACACCATTCACTACACATGTAAAAGAAATTGACCTCATATTGACTGAAAATGGGCATCAGGGAAGCAAGACGGCAGAAGAAGATGGTGATCTTCAAGATGATATTGGAGGAGAAGGATGTGAGTACCATTTTCAATCCATACCACCTATATGTCTTGTTTTTGCAGCTAGGTATGCCTATTATGTAGGTAGGTACTACCAACACAGGTAGACAAGCACCTTAGGTAGGTAGGTATGTGCCAATCTACCTAGCATGGGCTATGCCAAGCATAGTGGTACCCAGCCATTGTCATAGTTACATAATTGACCAGTGGACAGATAGGCAGTGGCTTAATCCATTTGATTCCCATGATCAGTATGGTCACATAACACACCACAGAAATGCTCTGATTGTCCGTATTGGGACGTCTGTCAAGACAGCTTCATATTCGGATTCACATTCGGATTTACATTCGAACCCGGACCCCTACGATTTCGCTAAAACCTTGTACACATGTAGTACTAATAGTAATAATCACAGCGGTGCCAGTTACTTCCCATCACATTAAGAACTTTGACTTCCAGAGGGCAAATTATTTCAAGGTCGTTAACTCGGACCCCCACGATTTCGACGACAGATTGCACACATGTATCACTATGTGTGCTTATTACAGCGGCAGCATTTATATTCCATCACATTGAGAAGTTTGACCTCCAGAGGCAATCGAATTTCAAGGTCATTCAACCGGACCCCTACGATTTTTGCAAAAACTTGCACATTGATAGAGCAAATAATGCTCATCACAGTGGTACCATTCATTTACCGTCACATTGAAAGCCTTGACCTCCAGTGGTCATCGAAGTTCGATATCGTCGAACCGGACCTCTGCGATTCTCATGAATCCTTGCATACATATAGTACTCGACTCGCTGAGTACAGCAGTGGCAGTCATTTCGCATCACATTGGAAACTTTGACCTCCAGAGGTCAAGGACGCTGGTTGTTCAGCAAGGACGTTAACCCCGGACCCATACGATTTGGCCTAAAATGTGCTCTTGTATGCTCTTCAATGCGCTAATTTCAATGGTGAAAACCGTTTTGCGTCACATTGAAAAATAAGCCATACAGAGCCAAATGTATATCCACCATATTTACATTCGACCGCTAAGATTCAGATTCGTTAAACACCCGGACCCCTGCGATTCTCATGAATCCTTGCATACGTATAGTACTCGACTCGCTGATTACAGTAGTGGCAGTCATTTCGCATCACATTGGAAACTTTGACCTCCAGAGGTCAAGGACGCTGGTTGTTCAGCAAGGACGTTGACCCCGGACCCCTACGATTTGGACCGAGATGTGCTATTGTATGCTCTTTAATGCGCTGATTTCAATGGTGAAAACCGTTTTGCGTCGCATTAAAAAGTAAGCCCTAAAGAGCCAAATGTATTTCCACCTTATTTACATTGAGATTCAGATTCGTTCAACAGCCGGACCCCTGCGATTCTCATGAATCCTTGCATACATATAGTATTCGACTCGCTGAGTACAGCAGTGGCAGTCATTTCGCATCACATTGGAAACTTTGACCTCCAGAGGTCAAGGACGCTGGTTGTTCAGGAAGGACGTTGACCCCGGACCCCTACGATTTGGACCAAGATGTGCTATTGTATGTTCTTCAATGCGCTGATTTCGATTGTGAAAACCGTTTTGCGTCGCATTAAAAAATAAGCCCTACAGAGCCAAATGTATATCCACCATATTTACATTCGACCGTTGAGATTCAGATTCATTAAACACCCGGACCCCTGTGATTCTCATGAATCCTTGCATACATATAGTACTCGGTTCGCTGATTACAGTAGTGGCAGTCATTTCGCATCACATTGAAAACTTTGACCTCCAGAGGTCAAGGACGCTGGTTGTTCAGGAAGGACGTTGACCCCGGACCCATACGATTTGGTCTAAAATGTGCTCTTGTATGCCCGGACCCCTACGATGTGGACTAAGATGTGCTATTGTATGTTCTTCAATGCGCTGATTTCAATGGTGGAAACCGTTTTGCGTCACATTAAAAAGTAAGCCCTAAAGAGCCAAATGTATTTCCACCTTATTTACATTGAGATTCAGATTCATTAAACACCCGGACCCCTGCGATTATCATGAATCCTTGCATACATATAATACTAGGCTCGCTGATTGGAACTGTGTGCTTTGAGCATTCCATCGCGTTGACGGTACTCTGGCCAATGGCATTGTGTGCACCCGATGACTCCCACCCACTGGGACACTCCCTGCCACGTCCTGTGAGAGTGGTCGTCCTCTGTTGAGCCAAGCAACGTATCTTGGCCAGCAGCGAGTACAACTCGCACAAGCTTTCCAGATCTTGCCTCGCTCTAATCTTCACCTCTAATCGATCTTGCCTCGCCTCGCTCTAAATCTTCACCTACAGTAGCTGGATTAAAACGTGTTGCTGCATGTAGCCTGGTACGGCGAACAGGACACCCTGAGGACTGGAAATGTCGCTCGAGTGAAGCTTAGAGTAGTACTTGTTTCAAAGGGATTCAGTGCAGATCAGTGAGCGTGTTTGCCGTTTTGATCATGGAGATTCATGTCAAGCTTCAATATCAAAGGTCTCATAATGTTTATAGCGTTTTTGATAACCAACCATTCTCCAACATTACGACATTAGCATTACGTTCGTGCTGCGGCAGCTGCTCATTGTCAGGATGGCAATTGCATTGGGAAGTGTTCTTAAGTGTGCTACGAGCGGGGCCAGATGCCGAGGAATTTGTCTTCAACCATTGTAACATCAGTTCTTCTTTCCAGCATCATACATTTTTTTCGATAGTACATAGATGCTGAGAAATCATAGCATGCGTCCTTGACCTCTGAAGGTCAAAGCTTTCAATGTGATGGAAAATGACGCCGCCATTGCGATTAACGCGCAAAGTACTTTCTATTTCCAAATGGTGCACCCAAACTGGGATTCCTGGTGTTTGACGACTCTGAATCAATGGTCGAATGTAAATATGGTGGGGATACCTTTGGCTCTGTAGGGCTTATTTTTTAATGTGACGCAAAACGGTTTTCCCCATTGAAATCAGCGCATTCAAGAGCATACCAGAGCACATTTTAGGCCAAATCGTAGGGGTCCGGGGTCAACGTCCTTGCTGAACAACCAGCGTCCTTGACCTCTGGAGGTCAAAGTTTCCAATATGATGCGAAATGACTGCCACTGCTGTACTCAGCGAGTCGAGTACTATATGTATGCAAGGATTCATGAGCATCACAGGGGTCCGGGTGTTTAACGAATCTGAATCTCAACGGTCGAATGTAAATATGGTGGATATACATTTGGCTCTGTAGGGCTTGTTTTTCAATGTGACGCAAAACGGTTTTCACCATTGAAATCAGCGCATTAAAGAACATACAATAGCACATCTTGGTCAAAATTGTAGGGGTCCGGGGTCAACGTCCTTGCTGAACAACCAGCGTCCTTGACCTCTGGAGATCAAAGTTTCCAATGTGATGCGAAATGGCTGCCACTGCTGTACTCAGCGAGTCGAGTACTACATGTATGCAAGGATTCATGAGAATCACAGGGGTCCGGGTGTTTAACGAATCTGAATCTCAACGCTCTCAGATCTGAATCTCAACGGTAAATATGGTGGATATACATTTGGCTCTGTAGGGCTTATTTTTCAATGTGACGCAAAACGGTTTTCACCTATGAAATCAGCGCATTGAAGAGCATACAAGAGCACATTTTAGGCCAAATCGTAGTCGTACGGAGTCAACGTCCTTCCTGAACAACCAGCGTCCTTGACCTCTGGAGGTCAAAGTTTTCGATGTGATGCGAAATGACTGCCACTACTGTAATCAGCGAACCGAGTACCAAGGATTCATGAGAATCGCAGGGGTCCGGGTGTTGAACGAATCTGAATCCCAATGGTCGAATGTAAATATGGTGGAAATACATTTGGCTCTGTAGGGCGTATTGTTTAATGTGACGCAAAACGGTTTTCACCATTGAAATCAGCGCATTTAGCAGGATACAATAGCACATCTTGGTCCAAATCGTAGGGGTCCGGGGGTCAACGTCCTTCCTGAACAGCCAGCGTCCTTTGTTTATTTGTTTATTTGTTTATTGTCCACTATCTCCAACAGCATATTGTGCCCTTTACAGGAGAAGTCAGTAGTTAAAAACGTACACAGAACAGGTGAATAGTTTTCAGTTAAAAACAGGCAAACGGCTGTCAGAACTCGTCGATGTCAGATGGCTCCGCGTCTCAGATGTGAGCGTGTGACGCAGCACAGTATCTCACCACCTGTGTCTTAAATGTATTCAGCGAGTCTGTGAAGATGTCCGCACTCGGTGTCATCGCTAAAAATGCGTTCGCTACCCTCAATAACCTATTAAACAAGCCGCACCTAATGGTTTCTACACGTGCATACGGTACATGGAATAAAACAGGCTGCCTATTTCTCCTGACTGGGACACTTAATCCAAAGTTTTGCAATAAACTTGATGAGTCTGTCCTGCCACATAAAACATTTCGTAAGAACATGATGTCGGATTGTATGCGACGAGTGGACACAGATGTCATGTTATAAAAGCGAAGAAGGTCCTGATATTGTAGAGATTCCGGTCGAGGTGTGGCACGACAGTGTTGGGCAAGCCACATTAAAAATTTATGTTCTACCCTATCAATCCTGGTGAGATGTGTTGAAGCTGCGCCTGCCCAGATGACGGAGCAATACTCAAGGCGAGACCTAATGTTCGCGTTATATGCCGCCAACAGAGCAATTTTCGAGAATTTGCTGCCACGCACCCCTGCTTGCATTGATCGAATAAAAAGTCCGAGAGCCCGGTTCGCGGATGACACAGTTTTTGCCACATGTTGTGCGAAAGTCAATTTACTGTCCAGGTACACACCCAGGTCTCGCATCACAGTCTCACGCTGCAGCGTTGCATTGTGTACTTTATATTCGAAGCGCACAGGAGTACGGCGAAGAGTCATTGTGAATGATTTACATTTTAGAGGGTTCAAGGATAGCATCCAGTCTGCCGACCACTTACAAAGGGAATCAATATCCCTCTGCAAGCGTGTCGCGTCATCCACAGACGCTACCCTCCTAAAGATTTTGACGTCATCAGCAAACATCAGACATTCCGAATCAATACTGGATGGCAGGTCGTTCACAAATATGGCAAATAACAGAGGAGCCAGCAAGCTCCCTTCCGGTACACCAGAAGTGACGTCAGCCCAGTCAGAAACCGCCCCGTTAACTATCACCCGCTGCCGGCGACCAGTCAGATATGACCGAATCAGAGAGAGCATTTTGTCTGAAACATGATATGCATTTTCGAGCTTGTATAGTAACAACTTATGGTTTACACTTTGGAAAGCCGAAGAGTAGTCCGTATAGATTGCATCTGTCTGGCAACCAGCAGCGATGGAATCCCAGGCGTGTCTCAAGAAAACTGCCAGGTTTGAAGCACATGACCTTTTTGGAATAAAACCGTGCTGGGTGTTAGTCAGTGCTGGCAATATGTGATCACTCAAAGCATTGTAGATGGTTTTTTCTAAAATCTTGCCACATAGGCAAAGAAGTGAAATGGCTCGGTAGTTCGTCGGATTTTTTCCGGTTGCCTTTCTTATATATTGGTGTGATATTTGCCTTTTTCCACTGGTTGGGAAATTTTCCCTGCCTGATGGAAAGGATGCAAATTTTGTACAGCGGAACGCATAATTGGTCAGCACACTCACGGAGGATTCGGGCACTGATATTATCTGGTCCACATGCTTTATGCGGGTCAAGTCCAATGAGAATAGTGTGGATTTGTTCTAATGAGGGCCGAAAGTCTGTGAGATTAGACAGTCCATAGACCTGTAATGGCGGATACTGGGCTACGTCCCGTGCTGTGAACTTGGCTGAAAAGGCTTTGTTCAACAGGTTGGCTCGTCCAACGTCATCGCTGATTAACTTGTTTCCGTCTAGCAGAGACGGAACAGAACCACTCCTTTTAAAACATTTCAAAAATGACCAGTATCGCTTTGGGTTTGTCTTAAAATCTTCCACTAGTCCCCTCAGATAACTGCAGTAGCTTCGTCCGATCAGACGTTTGAAGAAGTCGCGTTTGTCTGTAAATTCACGCCGAATGACACTGTCACTCGGGTGCCTTTTCATTCGACGATGTGCACATTCCTTCGCGGCTAGTGCACGCCTGGCCTCAACGTCAAACCAGGGTGGAAGTCTACGGCGAGGAGTCACGACTGGCACATGATCACGAATAGCAGCTTCGATTAACGAGTAAAACACATCAACAGCATTGTCAACATCTAAGTCATCCAGCATGTTCCACGGTAAAAGTTCCAGACAGCGTCGCGATGAATTAAAATCTGCTCTCTTGTAGTTGTAAGCAGTCGATCTTGTCACAGCTGGTGGTGATGGCCTCGGCAGGAAGAACTTTGCCTGGATCTCGTCATGGTCCGAGTCTATAATTCCCTTCCGGACGAAGGTTTCTGCTGCGATGTCGATAGTGAGCACTAAGTCTAAAATGTTGTTGGCTCTGGTAGATTGAGTGACGTATTGTCGCAGGCCTTGGAGATCACACGCTTCCAGGAAGCGGTTGGCCCTGGTCGTCTGTCTAAGCCTGACTGGGTTGGCCCAGTCTGACGCAGATGGTACCCAGCCAAGCTCAGGAATATTGAAGTCGCCCAAGACCATCAGCCGGCGTCCGGGTGGGAGCTCGCCTAAATGCCGAAAAATGTGTGTAATGGCGTTGTCGCCGTCTGCGGCCTGTAGCACACAGCTACCGTCACGGTCGGATTGCCGAGGTCCACCAACAACAACTCAGTGTCCGGCATCGCCAGCAGACGTCGGGTCGGTAGCAGCCCCCGCACATGCCACACCACCGCCAACACGCCCCACTATCGGTCTCCTGCGGAACCAGGGTGATTGGGCAAGAAAGCCTGCAGTTCAGAATTCAACACAGAGTCGTCCAGCCACGTCTCAGTGAACGCTATAATGTCATCCGGCTTCACTCAGCCGCGGCCGCCCGAAGCTGTCCCAGCTTCAAATTAAATATTAACGGCCATCCATTGAAATCAGCGCATTTAGCAGGATACAATAGCACATCTTGGTCCAAATCGTAGGGGTCCGGGGTCAACGTCCTTCCTGAACAGCCAGCGTCCTTGACCTCTGGAGGTCAAAGTTTTCAATGTGATACGAAATGACTGCCACTACTGTAATCAGCGAATCGAGCGCTATATGTATGCAAGGATTCATGAGAATCGCAGTGGTCCGGCTGTTGAACGAATCTGAATCTCAATGTAAATAAGGTGGAAATACATTTGGCTCTGTAGGGCTTACTTTTCAATGTGACGCAAAACGGTTTCCACCATTGAAATCAGCGCATTGAAGAGCATACAAGAGCACATTTTAGGCCAAATCGTATGGGTCCGGGGCCAACGTCCTTCCTGACCAACCAGCGTCCTTGACCTCTGGAAGTCAAAGTTTTCAATGTGATACGAAATGACTGGCACTATTTATGCAAGGATTCATGAAAATCGCAGGGGTCCGGGTGTTTAACGAATCTGAATCTCAGCGATCGAATGTAAATATGGTGGATATACATTTGGCTCTGTAGGGCTTATTTTTCAATGCGACGCAAAACGGTTTTCACCATTGAAATCAGCGCATTGAAGAGCATACAAGAGCACATTTTAGGCCAAATCGTATCGTACGGAGTCAACGTCCTTCCTGAACAACCAGCGTCCTTGACCTCTGGAGGTCAAAGTTTTCAATGTGATGCGAAATGACTGCCACTACTGTAATCAGCGAACCGAGTACTATGTGTATGCAGGGATTCATGAGAATCGCAGGGGTCCGGGTGTTGAACGAATCTGAATCCCAATGGTCGAATGTAAATATGGTGGAAATACATTTGGCTCTGTAGGGCTTACTTTTCAATGTGACGCAAAACGGTTTTCACCATTGAAATTAGCGCATTGAAGAGCATACCAGAGCACATTTTAGGCCAAATCGTATGGGTCCCGGGTCAACGTCCTTGCTAAACAACCAGCGTCCTTGACCTCTGGAGGTCAAAGTTTCCAATGTGATGCGAAATGACTGCCACTACTGTAATCAGCGAACCGAGTTCTATATGTATGCAAGGATTCATGAGAATCACAGGGGTGCGGGTGTTGAACGAATCTGAATCCAATGTAAATATGGTGGAAATACATTTGGCTGTGGAGGGCATATTTTTTAATGTGACGCAAAACGGTTTTCACCATTGAAATCAGCGCATTGAAGAGCATACAATAGCACATCTTGGTCCAAATCGTAGGGGTCCGGGGTCAACGTCCTTCCTGAACAACCAGCGTCCTTGACCTCTGGAGGTCAAAGTTTCCAATGTGATGCGAAATGACTGACACTGCTGTACTCAGCGAGTCGAATGCTATATGTATGCAAGGATTCATGAGAATCGCAGGGGTCCGGCTGTTGAACGAATCTGAATCTCAATGTAAATAAGGTGGAAATACATTTGGCTCTTTAGGGCTTACTTTTTAATGTGACGCAAAACGGTTTTCACCATTGAAATCAGCGCATTAAAGAGCATACAATAGCACATCTTGGTCCAAATCGTATGGGTCCGGGGTCAACGTCCTTCCTGAACAACCAGCGTCCTTGACCTCTGGAGGTCAAAGTTTCCAATGTGATGCGAAATGACTGCCACTACTGTAATCAGCGAGTCGAGTACTATACGTATGCAAGTATTCATGAGAATCGCAGGGGTCCGGGTGTTTAACGAATCTGAATCTCAACGGTCGAATGTAAATATGGTGGATATACATTTGGCTCTGTAGGGCTTATTTTTCAATGTGACGCAAAACGGTTTTCACCATTGAAATTAGCGCATTGAAGAGCATACAAGAGCACATTTTAGGCCAAATCGTATGGGTCCGGGGTCAACGTCCTTCCTGAACAACCAGCGTCCTTGACCTCTGGAGGTCAAAGTTTCCAATGTGATGCGAAATGACTGCCACTGCTGTACTCAGCGAGTCGAGTACTATATGTATGCAAGGATTCATGAGAATCGCAGGGGTCCGGTTCGACGATATCGAACTTCGATGACCACTGGAGGTCAAGGCTTTCAATGTGACGGTAAATGAATGGTACCACTGTGATGAGCATTATTTGCTCTATCAATGTGCAAGTTTTTGCAAATATCCTAGGGGTCCGGTTGAATGACCTTGAAATTCGATTGCCTCTGGAGGTCAAACTTCTCAATGTGATGGAATATAAATGCTGCCGCTGTAATAAGCACACATAGTGATACATGTGTGCAATCTGTCGTCGAAATCGTAGGGGTCCGAGTTAACGACCTTGAAATAATTTGCCCTCTGGAAGTCAAAGTTCTTAATGTGATGGGAAGTAACTGGCACCGCTGTGATTAGTACTATTAGTACTACATGTGTACAAGGTTTTAGCGAAATCGTAGGGGTCCGGGTTCGAATGTAAATCCGAATGTGAATCCAAATATGAAGCTGTCTTGACAGACGTCAAATTGGTATGCTAAAGAAGTGAGGGAAAATCTGTTCTTATTCACTAGCTGCAGCTGTTGTTCTTGTTTTATTTTCATTAACTATTTATTTTTTGTTTGCAGTTCCTCTTATGGAAACTGAAGGGGCCCTCAGCAGGCCAAGCAGGGCATGCCAGGTGGGAAGCAATTATGCTAGAGGCGAAAAAGCTTGTCCTGCTGAAGGGCCCTTGCACCGTACAAGCCTTCACGAGAAGTTTTGTGGGTAACACAATCCGCGCTGCACGAGGTAAGAAGTCCTGTACCTAGGTACCTACCTACCTACCTAAGTTGACAAAGAAATTTAGACAATAGGATACGCGGACCATTCCTCACTCACCACCGAAGATTGTTCAAAACCTCAATTTTACAATCAGCCACAATGTCAAGTCCGAATGTCAGATGCTTACAATGGTTATTTACCAATTAATAGATGCGTACACAAAATCATCAATCAGCCACGACGAGATTTCGGCTCCACACGATTCATCTTCGACCCCGAAAACGACGAACACATGTGGCGCGCTGCCAGCTATGAACTAGCGACTATTGTCAAATACCGCTAGAATTGGCGCCAATTGTTACCCGCCATGGAAAGTTGCCGGCACTTCGCCAAATCGTCATATGCTTTCACTCAATTCTAACTTGGCAGATATTTTGAGCCGAATCATTTGTGAGTGCAAAAGATGGATGTGACAGTAGTTGGGGGTTGTCGGCATCCCTCTAAGCTATTCAGACTGGCCTTGATAATACTCTATGTCTGGCAGCTTTGGCCCTTATAGTGTTGTTTACGGCTCGCACGTACGCATGAAAGCAGGTACTTCCTGTACCATAATTATTAAATGCAATACGTCTAACTCGGTGTATTTTTTGTATTGTTGTTCTATAAACATCGCTTAATTATATCGAACCAAGAAATCGTTTACATCCACGAGTTCTTTAATGTCAGCACTGCACCCATGGGCGGTTTCAGCACGTCATAACCCGGAACATTATGGAAATTCGGGTGACTTTTGGTGAAAAATTCTTATGATATCCCAGGGTCTGACAAAAAACTGCTTTCCACAGCAAAGTACGAGAAAAACCGGCAGACCGGGGCTGGTGGCCACAACCAGCTGGACCCGCTGGACATCGTCGTCCTCGAAGTGCAGGGTAAGTATAGCCCATACGCAGACTTATGGCGGGGGTATAGAAGCAAACACGGCAGTGTAATCCTCTATCCCACATTAATACCGATAGTGATGGCCGCTATGGATATCCCGGACACAACCCGCCGCACGCCGACAGCGGGCCGACATCAGCATGTTTACTGGGCTTGCATTTACAACTTACAACAGACATCTCCAGCGAGCTTAATTTTCAGGGCGCCTTCGTGCGCATATTAAAATTCACCCGATGTCTTTGCTCTGAAGCTCGTAGCTTTCATCTCAGTTTCATCATTGCCCCATTTTCAGGTCGCGTCGGATCTTCCAGCCCCGTGCCCGGCGCGTGGGGTTCTGCTGGAGGCTTCGCAGAGGAACCCTTCCCTTCCCTTCCATCCACATTTCCCTTCCAATCCACCAGTGCTCTCACGGCACAACCCCGCCATGCTCCTGTCACCGCCACCACCACCACCAACACCACCGACAACACCAACACCTACACCACCACCAACACCACCGACAACACCAACACAAACACCGCCGACAACACTAACACAAACACCGCCAACAACACCAACATCAACACCATCGACAACACCAACACAAACACCGCCGACAACACCAAGACCAACACAAACACCAACGGCAACATCAACACCTACACCACCGACAACAACAACAACACCGCCGCAGATGCAGATTCTTTCTACTCTTTTAATTTAGATATGACAGACATATGGGGACAGGGGACCAGCCGGCAGGAGGTGCAGGGGGGCAGTGCCGCGAGGGTGGAAAACGAGCGCCTCATGCAAATCCCAGAATTGGAACTCACAGAAATTCAGAGAGAGACGAAATTTAAAATTCTTAGGAATATGTTCATGGAGGAGAAAATTCGGTACCTGCAGGCAAAAACTAGGAAACTCGAAAATCTTTAAGTTAAAGGACGCTCGTTTTCCTCTTCCTCTTCCTGTTCCTCTATCAATTCCTTTTCCTCTACTCCTCCTCTCCCTCCTACGCCTCCCCTCTCATTCTCCCACACCTCGGCTGAGGTATTTGTTGTTATTGTTTACGCTGCTATGTTGTTGCTGAGGTATTTGTTGTTGTTTACGCTGTTGTGACGTGCAGGTAAATATACTTGCTGACTGGCGCTTTCGTATTTGAAACTCATATATGACTTGGAATATTATTTATTGGCAAGATCTGTACCGATACCCTCTGGTTATTACAAGATAGCTCTTGCTATGGCCGCCCGCCGCGCGAGGCCACGCGCCCGCAGGGTTGCCGGCGCCTCTTCTGCAGGCGCAACGTCCGTCGCGCCAGCCGGCACGACGTCGTCAGCCGCCGGCTGATCCGGCAGGGCCAGCCAGTCGGCGTTATCCCCGGTAGTGAGGCACACGTTGTGCATGATTCCGCATGCTCTGTGAAGCACCAACAACTTATGTCCTACCACAGTTGTATGTCGTGCAACACGTGAGGGCACTGGACGGCTCCAAGCATGTATTTAAGGGCATACCACATATGTTCCACGCTGAAAGGTTAAATAGTCGGTGAAAAAAAGCTAGCTGGGGGTGGGGGTGGTGGCGATCTCGCAAAAGCATACAGCGCCAAATTCCTGGTATCTCTAAGCTACCTTATTGTTTGTATTCAATATGAACTCTGCATGGACTTACGACACTATCTGGACGGCGAAGCGAATGTCGTGGACGCGGATCTGCTTGCCGTCCACGACCGGAAACCGGCGCTTCAAAATGCCGAACAGCTGCTCGACCCTGACCCTGGTTTTGGCGTGGGCGTCATTGTACCTGGGAAAATGTGCATCCGTGGTGTGCAATGCAGCAGAACGACGGATAACCACGGATCGGGGGCCTTGAAAAAAAAAGGTTTCCATTACGCTAGAGCATTCTTTTTATAATTGGTGGCGCATACAATCTTGGCCTTGGTCGTACCTCTTTTCCACGTCCGTTGTTGTGCGGTCATACTGCGTCATGAGCCATGGCAGGAGGGGGTAGCCGGAATCGCCCAGAATGAGTCCCCCTGACCTGCCAGCCTGCCGTTCGGGTGACATCCTGGAAAAAATATGTAATTTGCAAATGTACATTAACCCTCTCCGGTCAGATGCACTCGCGCCGTATCGAGGGGGTTGATACTAGGAGCGACAGATTGGGCAGGTCCGCGGGCAGTTCTTTCCCTTTGTGTGGAAAACCTTAGGGAGGGGTGGGGGCGCATACCCCCACCGAGGGGTGGGGGCGCATACCCCCACCTCCCGACACGGGGCTGGTTAATATTCAGGACAACTGACTTAAAAGCGCACAACATAGGCCATGGCAATGTTGGCCATGGGCCATGTGTATGTGTGTTCTTTTCATTTCAAGCCCAAGGGTTCATCTGAGTTAAGCCTGTAAATGGAAGATGCCATAAGATGAATTACCTGGTTACACACCATCCATGCAGGATAGTAAAATACCAATATATATATATATATATATATATATATATATATATATATATATATATATATATATATATATATATATATATATATATATATATATATATATATATATATATATATACGTGTGCGTGTTTATGTATGCATACGTATATGTACTAATAAATAATGATCATAGTAATGAGCCAGTGTTCTCTCCGGTCAGATCCTCACACCCCGTCTCGGGGGAATAGGAAATAGGATACATAAATAGGATAAATAGGAAATAGGAAATAGGGGAAAAGATAGGAACGCCCTCTAATATCAAAGCTAAGCGTCGTACGAAAACGAAAGAGGTGTCATAAGCGCTCGACGAGTAGGGCCCAACACCGCTCCCCAAAATTTTTCCACAAAGTGACATCGCTAGGGGGCATATAATTTCACGAGATACATGATGTTTTTGGCTCTGGAGAGTTCATTTCGGTGGATATTTGAGAAGAAAAAAAAAACAACAAAAATATTTTTGAGCAGAAAATGACAGCGAAGTAGACCGGGACCATACAATTTTGGCCACCCAATTTTTTTTTGAAATTTTAAAACTGAGTTTTCAAATCTTCTTCGATTTTCCCTTTCTGATGGATAGAGCGGACCGAAAAACGTTGTTCGAAGTCAATTTGCACTAATAAAAAATGCTTACTTTAGCCAGAACCTTCGATTTGAACTATAATAGGCAAACATAGGTAAACTAATAAGTATATAAATAACTAAAAGCAAAACTAATAAGTAATTTATATATATATATTTATATATATAAATGAATCAAAGTGAAACTAATAAGCATTTAAAAAAACTGAAAAAAATGACAAATTTATATCACAAGTTTTGTTGCATCCCCAAAGATAAGCAAACGCTGAAAGTTTCATTAAAATATCTGTATCCGTTAAAGCGTAACGATATTATTTTTTTGGAGGTGACCTCACGTGACCTCGACAAACTCGTTGACTCTAGATGACCTGACCTAAAAATTTTGAATCAGTAAGTCAAGTTGATGTGGGAAGAGGTATGCCAAATTTGGGCGCTCTGCTGCGCGCCGTTCTTTCACTATTCGCGAAAAATCTGATGGAGGCGGTTGAAGACCCCCTCCCCCCCCCCTCCCCGAGACGGAGCGGATTCAAATAAGTGTTTTGTTATGTGCGAGATGTTGAAACAAGTGCAGTAGGATGTCAAGATTTGAATTGGAAAAAAAATGTCATTAAGCATATTCAACAGAACAGCTCAACACAACATAATCAGCCTTAATCGTCTTAACCGCAGTATTGGGGGATTATCCGTCCCACAAGGTTTTTAGCGTATGACGAAAGAACGACGCAACAGCGCGCCAAAATTTGGCATCCATATTCTCACATCAATTTGACATGTTTTGTTAAAAAAATTATGTCAGGCCATCTAGGGTCAATGAATTAGTCAAGGTCAAGTTGGGTCACCTCCAGAAAAGTTCAACCAATCGTCACGCTTTAAGGGATAAATACATTTCAATACAACTTTCAGCGTTTGCTCATCTTTATGGATGAAACAAAACGCACCAGAGGATTTTTCCCGTGTTTTATTACTTTTTATTTTTGAATATTTTCCCATTAGAGCTAAAATCGAAGGTTCTGGCTAAAGTAAGCATTTTTATGAGAGCAAGTTGAGTTCAAAGAATGTTTTTCGGTCCGCCCTACCCATTATAAAGACAAATTGAAGAAAAATGAAAACTGGAAAGGTATGGAATATATCAATATTTGTCTAGAGCTTTTAGTTTCCGTTTTGAAAACAACCGCAAAATATTTTTGTGAACGCTTTGTGTGACGTTCACCCTGACTCAAAAATGGCAGTATCATGTCAAATGTCCTTAGCAAAACTTCAGTTGTAATCAGTCAAGCCAGGAGATATCCCCGTCGATGTATAATTAAATTGAATAACTTACTGCACTTGTTACAGGGTTCTGTACACGTCGGTGGACGGCAAGTTCTCCTGGTGATCGCCGGCGATGGGGAGTATCCACTTCTCCCATGGTTGGCGAAGGCATACAATGGGCCATTCAATCGTACTTCGGAGATAGATCAGGCGAAGGGGTTCTACAACGCACGCCTAGGAGCGGCAAGAGTGGTGGTGAAGCACGCATTCGGCCGCCTGAAGGCCAGCTGGCGTCGCCTTCTCAAAAGATCTGAACACTTCATATTCATACCACCCATGGTGTTTGCGTGTGCTATCATTCGTAACATTATCGGGCCCGTCACATTATCGTGAGCCAGTTCTGCCACATTGGATCCAGGAGGCGAACTTACTGAAAGCGGATGTGCTCCCTCGCCTCTAGGGATGATAATCCCGGGATCGGGATCCCGGGATCCCGGGATTACGTCAATCCCGAATCCCGGGATTGGAGGCTCAGGGGATTTCGGGATCCCGATGAGTTTTTTTTCTTCATACAAAACTATTGTTAAAAACGTCAATGTGGAAAACCATTATGGATTGATAACATGATAGATGGATACGTAAAATTTGACGAATTTGCGTGGTTTTGTGTCCAAATTTCTTAACTGTACTATGTTCTTCTCATATTAGCCAGCTGCGTCCTGCAATTCAGCGATCGTATTCGACAGCGTTTCACAAGGTGTCAGGCTCCGAGACCCCGCGTGGCTCCCGAGCCGCCTCTCCACGGCAGGTCATATTACTCGAGGACATGCTACACCCGATGTGAGTCAGCGGCCGTCGCGGGCTGTGCCCTGTCCTGCGCCTCAGTGACTGACTCCCAGTGCTTTGAGGCGGAGTGGCGCTGGCAGGGCACCGTGTTGTTGTTGTTGATGGTGGTGGTATCCTCCAATCTCCGAATTTTATCTAGTCTGAGCATTTTAAACGAAGCCGACGAAGCTAATCTTAAGGGCTGATATAAAGATGCCGGATTTTGTGGAATTCAAAGGAAGCGTAGTGTGGGAACACTTTCTGAGAGGTGAGACTGGAAACACAGCGAAGTGTCGTATCTGTAAAAAAGTATTGAAAATATCCGGAGGTTCCACGAAAGGACTTCATGTTCACCTCAAGAGTAAGCATGGTGGAATGGGTGTTGCTGGACCATCCCAATCCAAGGACATGTCTGAAGGTCAAGTCGAGTCGGGTCAAGGTGAAAGCCCCAGGCATACGGCGCCCACTCCAAAAGGAATGAGGACCTTGGATAGCTATTACTTATCGAAAACGGACGACGACCTGGATGCCGTTCTTGCCAGAATGTGCGCAAGAGATGGGCTTCCATTTACAGTTTTTTGTACCTCGCCAGACCTACGCGGATTAATGGCTGCCAAAGGATATAAGAACCTTCCAACACATCACAATACGATCCGCCGGCGGGTCCTCAGACATTGCGCTCGCCTGAAGTGTAACGTGAAGGCGAAGGTGTCCGAAGAAGTATCTAAGGACAAAAGGTTCTCGCTTACAATCGACGAATATACTTCCCTGAGGAACCGTCGCTACATGAGTGTGACCGTCCACTGCGACGGCCAGATGTGAGGTCTCGGTGTCGCTCGTTGTCATGGCTCAATGCCAGCAGAGAAGTGCCTGGATCTTCTGAAGGGCAAGCTGGCCGAATTTGGCCTCGAGCTCAGCAAGCACGTCACCTGCGTCACAACGGACGGAGCGTCCGTGATGGTGAAATTCGGGAAGGCGCTGCCGTGCGAACACCAGCTCTGCCTCGCACACGGCGTGCACCTCGCCGTTATCGACGCCCTATACTCGAGTGACGCCGGAGAAGAGACCCCCGGACAGGCAGACGACGACCGTGGTGGTGCACCTGATCAGGTGAGCTGGGTTTATGTGTGGGAAAATCCTAGACATTAAGATACCGCTATTCGTCTTTTTGTTTCATCTGTTTTCTGATGCAAATATGATGTAAAAATGCGTAAAAATTAGTGCAATATTCAGTATTAATTGCGGCGTCATTGTTTGTTGCGAACATCACGAAGTTTCCGTAACCTACGTCGTCTTGCAGATGAGCTCGTCAGACGAGTCCGACTGCGATGGCGATGATGACGGCAACGATGCAGACGAGGATACCGCCACCGGTCACCGCGAGCTACATGGCTCGCTTTCTCAGGCCGTTCAGAGAATTAGAAAAATTGTCCGCTGGTTTAGAAAGTCCCCTGTTCGGAACGAGGTACTCCAGAAATACGTAAAAGAGGAGCATGGAAAGGAACTGATGCTAGTGTTAGACTGCAAAACTCGGTGGAATAGTCTTTACGATATGCTAGATCGGTTTGATACCCTCAAAATAGCTGTCCACAAGGCTCTCATTGACATAGGAGACAAGCATATGAAAATGATTGATGATTATGAATACGCCATTGTGCCGGAGACCATTCGCTGCCGCCATGAAATCGATCATGGCGAATCATGCGATCATGAAACTGGGAGCAGAAGCCCTATGCCGCAGAGAGAGTGGCATCTTGGAGGCTCAAGCTGCCTTAAAATTTATGTTAGGTGCGCTTGATAAGGAACGTGGTGTGGTTGCAAACAAACTGAGTGATGCCCTGAGTCAGCGAATCAGGCAGCGATGGTCAAAAACGGCGAAAGTTCTGCAGCTACTCCACAACAACCTGTCAGCAGATAGTGAGTGGAATTACATTTTCCCCAGTGCCTCCCGCAGGGACACGCAAGACTTAGTCTTGCGCATGATGGAAAAGATGGGAGAAAGGATTGATACAGCTGAAGTAGGTGTAGAGACAGAAGTAATGGACGTTGATGATCCTGCACCAACGCAGTCACTTCAGTCGATGCTACAACATGCTCTAGACCAGGTCAGAGTTCCAGATGCCCCAGGGCAGTCATGTGCATCCGGACTCAAGTTCTCTGATTCTTTCCTTATGGCCAAGGCTATCAGAAAAGAATTAGAGAACTTATCAGTCTCAGGAAAAACGGGCATGGTGGCGGTGGCCTACAGCTGGCTCAAGGGAATTGTGCCCACGAGTGTTGAGTCTGAGCGTGTGTTTTCAACCGTTGGAAATATTGTTACAAAGGTGCGGTCGCGTCTTGGTGACGACACTGTTGATGCTCTCTGCTTCTTGAAATGCCACTACCGTAACACTTAGTGACCGGCTGGAACCTGCAATTGACCGGCTTTCAAGACGCAGGGAAGACAATTACATGCTGGCTAGATAGAAGGAAGTCATGTAACCGGGAAATACATAAACAGTATAATTCGTGTACGCTTTGTGTAGGTAGCACGAAGAACCCAGGAATATATTTTTAGTGTGGTATTTAACTTTTCTGTCTCATGCGGCTATAATGCACTTAAATATAAATTACTTTCAACGGGGAACCCTTGAAATGGTTGTAGGTATGGCCCACATACGATATTTAAGGGAAAAAAACAAATTATCGACATATTCCTAGAAAACAGCTCAATCCCGGGATCCCGGGATTGACCCACTCAAAATCCCGGGACCCCGGGATTGAGAAAAAGTCCCGGGATTATCATCCCTACTCGCCTCCATGGATGCAGGCAATGGCACCGGAAAACGATCGTGTTCATACCAGTGTCACGATGGTACCCTCCAGACCATTTCTGGTCCTCCCGTATGTGAATTTGTAAGTTGATGCGACATTTGGCTGGTCGTGGTCGGTTTGTAGGCTATTCATTTTGCTTGCCGTCTACATTCGTTTTGCTAATTATTGACACTACGATACTGTACGACTGCATTGCTATACAGTCGTAACGGTGGTGTTGCTGCGAGTAGCGGTGCAACGTGTCAAAACCACCAATGTTTCATGAATTAGTGTGGCAAGATTTATATTGACTTGTATTTTACACATACCTGATTGTTGGAATGGTAATGTTGTATACAAATATGGTATGCAGTTCCGCAGTTCGGCCAGACAAAGAAATGAACTTCCAGAAACATCCTGCATGGCCGGTCGAATCGTCAATCGATCATAGTCATGTCAGCACATAGTAATTGGAGCATACCATGATCTGCACCGACGTTCTGGTATTTGACGAAATACAATCCGGTTTGTTCAGTACTGGTTTCCTTATCAATTGCCCCGACGTGAGAAATGAGTGTTTAAGTATACTTAATGATATCAGAGTTGCTTTACACTCGCACGTCCGGAGTTCCGCGTCAACTTCGCGTGTCCGAGGGGGGCGTGGGCGCAGGTGTCTGCGCCCCACTAAGATCTCTAGAACTATGCAAGCTAGCGACAAACGGAAAACGGCGTTGGATAGCTGGTGACGGGCTCTATCGGAAGTGTTTTGGTCATTTTTCGCTCAGGTCAACGTTCAGGTCACTGGGTCATCATAGGTAAAATTCGACCAGATCAGGTGGGACTCAGATATTGACACATATCTCAGGACCTGTAACAGATAGAAACAAACAGCGAAGGCTATTCGACAGTCCTTGAAATGCGCTACCGACAATAGGCGGTGTAATTTAAGGTCAGGTCAACCTAAACTCAGGACAAGGTCGTGGATTCACGACCTCAGGTCATGGTCATGAAGTTGCCTAGGGAGGTCATGTAATGTATCAATCGACACGTCTTGGCGATACAAGCACAATGAAGGTAATTTCAGCCTTCTAGCTCAATGTAGTGCGATGTAATGCGCAGAAATGTGTAATGTGTAGTGATCTCAGATGAACTTAGGGACCTTGGTGAGGTCACTGAGCAAAAATATCAGAGGTAACATTGAGCATAGCTTCCATCTACATGCCACAACTGTTGTGAGATCATTCAGAGTACAAATATGTAACCAGGAAACATTTGTACATTTTACCATAGCCCTATAATGGGGAAGCCGTGGCCGCGACCCGACCTAAGGTCAATGCTACGAAAAAACAGATATACATATTATGGTCCCTGATGAGATCATGACATGTTATAAGTTTGAAATAAATCGCCCAATTGTTGTGGAAGTTATGTCACCTAGAACTCCGAGTGAAGTTGGGTCACTTCGCCTGACCTGGTGATCGGACCTGAGATGACCCAGGATTAAAAATGCATGAGGATATGCGGAAAAGACCATTGAACAGCTATGCGAGGTTTGGCCTTGCTAACCCGATTAGTTTCGCGGAAAATGAGGAAAACCCGGATAGAGCATATATCTGCCCCCGGACGTGAGCGTGTTAACACAGATACTGCTAGCTTAGCCAAGTTATTTCAAGGTACGAAATGATGTGAGAACGCATGCTGTGCCCGTTGCAGCTGCATCAATACATTTTAAACAAATGCATTTCTGTATTGTCAGGAACAGTTGATAAGTAATTGCAATGTATACAATCATTCCAAACTCACTCAATGCTATCCGCAAAGTCCCTGATGGACTATGCGATGGATTCCACGGTCCTCATCAGACGAGGTATAAGTATTCCGCCTGAAACTCAACGTAACGCTCAAAGTTCGTCGCAGTCTGCGTCGGTACGCTGGCAGCGCGACCTCCCCCGTGGCGGTGTGGCAGCCGGCCGGCGGCGGTGTGGCAGCCGGCCGGCGGCGGTGGGGCAGCCGGCCGGCGGCGGTGTGGCAGCCGGCCGGCGGAGTGCGGCAGCCGGCTCTGATGGCGGTGTGGCAGCCGGCCGGCGGCGGTGCGGCAGCCGGCTCTGATGGCGGTGGGGCAGCCGGCCGGCAGCGGTGTGGCATCCTTTCCCGACGGATATGTGACAGCCGTCCCCGACGGAGGTGTGGTTGCCGGCCCCCGCGGCGATGTGGCAGCACGCCCCTGTCTCCAACAGAAACATCATCAAGTCAAAAACTCAGTGTTCAGACTTACTAACAGCCACAGGGGAATATCTGGTGAAAGCCTGTGAAGGGAATGTGCTCAAGCCTGAAGGGAATGATATCCAACACCATAACCAACACTATATCATAAATTATCAAGAACTTTCCACCAACATCTTGCCTAATTGATATTTCCTCACATCTATATATTCATGGTATGATTGACCAACCCACAACACGCAATACAATATACCCAGGCAAAAGTATATATTTAGCCCGACTTGTCCAGTATTATTCCCTTGATGGCACAGGGGACGAGTAGTCTAGGGGTACGTTGCCTGTCTCACAATCCAAAGATTGTGGGTTTGGGTCTCACCTGGGCTACTCTTCGCCGGCGACCAATCGGCGTGAAATTGGTGGCGCTACATGACTCAACGGTCGATGTGCCGTAAAACGAATAAACATCGCCACCACCATTGATAACACTATCTTACTCACCCATGCCTCATCAAAAGTCATTGAACTCAATCCATGTCTCCTTGGAGGGACCTACACAGTGCACACATGCTATCTTACATCTTACTCCACTCACCACTAATTAGGACTAAAAAACGTCTATCCAACTGAAAACGATTGCTTACTCTATTCTTAAAAGCACTTAATGAGGGACTCCCCTCAACATAAGCAGGCATCCTATTCCATTGATCAGCCCCTCCCCCTCTTTGACTAAAACCCTGTTGGTGCTTAACTGTCCTACAATGGGATTTGTTCAACCTGAATCAAGGACTTTTATGTGATAGTCTAAATATAAGAGCATCATTCAGTTAGAAAACATCTAACCCTTTAGTGATCATATACATTCCAATTATATCATCATATAATCTCCTATATCCGTTGTTTATTGGTTGGCTCACGACACACTTTATGCACATTTACGGCTAATGGCGCCGCCCACACTGTTTCTGCACTGCCCTGTGGGCCGCGGGATTGGGAAATGTCCTGAGTGGCGCTAGAGTCGAACCCGGGACCTTTGGTACCCAGAGCCCGACACCTTAACCACTCGGCCATCCCCGCCCCACTCCTATATCCGTTGAGTGCATACCTAGTGCATTTCTTTATAATCTACGTATTCTATTCCCAGTGGCGTAGCCAGTGGGCAGAGGGGCAGCCTTGGAGGGTGCCCCTTCACCCCTTCACCCACGAAGGGGCAGCCTTGGAGGGAGGGTGACCCACTTGGAGGGTCCGAGAGGCCACAGTGCCCCTCAAGGCGTAGGTGAATTGGATCAGCAAGAGCCCCTGGGCCAACGTGAATGGCCTCTGGGCCGACGTGAGGAGCCACTTGGCTGACGCAAGGGGCCTCTGAAACAACGTGAATGGCCTCTGGGCTAACGCGAGGGGCCCTTGGGCCGACGTGAAAGGACCCTATGGCAACGATAAAAGCCCGTGGGACAACGTGCGGGACCACTGGGTGGACTTGAAGGGCCGTTGGGCTGACGTAAGGGGCCCCTGGGACGACATGCAGAGCACATGGGTCTACTTGAAGGGCCACTGGTCCGACTTGTAGAGCACCTGTACCGACAAAAGGGGCCAGGATGACGGAAAGGGTCTCGGCCTATGCATAGTGCCCGAGCCAACGGAGAGTGCAATCAAGAGGATGTTGAGGGCCTTTTGGTAGGCTAACGTGAAGGGCTTCTAGATTGACAGAATGGGTCTCGGATAATTGGAGGGGGACACTTGAAGAGGGAACTCCGAACGCGTAGTGTCCTGAATTATGAAAGAGGGACACTGAGCCGACGGATGGGGCCAGGACCGGACGCGCAGAGCCACTGGGTCGGCTTTGACTCACGCTGATGAAGAGTGGCCCAGACCTGACAGCGGGCCTCAGGCCCATAAAGAGGCACCCGAGCTACGGAAACGATCTGGGCTGAATCGAAGAGTTCCTGGTGCTACTTCTGAGTCCATGGAGGGGTCAGACTGTTAAAAAGTAAAACCGTATCGAAGGCATAAATGGGTACTCCTGCTGAGTCCGATGTGACCCTCTAGGCGATCGCCCTGAGGGATAGATATATAACCGAGGACAAATTTTGACGCATCTAAAAGCCTATTTTTAAAGGGCCCGTGTTACCTGAAGACGTCCACCATACGGGCTAGCAAGGGCCGTGAAAACAAGCGAGGACCCGCCTGAGCGCTGTAATGTTCATACCAACTGGAAAGGGTAGTCTCAGGTAGAATGGGCCTCTTACAGCTGAGTAATACATAGGGCACCTGGGGGTCAGAGAAGGATAGGGTCCTCTTTGGGTTTGAAAGGGCCTCTGTGGGATGAGCATGACCCGTAAGGGCTGAAGAGGACTAGTGAGGGCCTATCTGAGATATGAAATGCCACTGAGTTGAGGGCTAGACAGGATTATTGAGAACTGTGCTGGGGCCTTCAGGCAGGGGAGGTCCCTGAAGAATGAAGATCTCGTGAGAGCCAGGGAGGGCGTGTATGTATATATATATATATATATATATATATATATATATATGTATATGCATATATAGATAGAAACCTCTCGGATTTCGGTCATGTTTTTTTCGAAGGGTATATATATATATATACCCTTCGAAGAAAAAAACAAGGCACCTCAGCTAGAAACAGGACAATCAGAATGTTGGGAATGATTCACGGGAGTGTGATGTATAAGAACAAGGTCATAGAAAAACAAACTGTAGTTATCCTATGTGTGACCCTACTTGGAATATTCTGTACTAACATAATTACAGCATATCTCTCTCTTATCAAGGGAGAGCTATGCTAGAAAGAGTACAGCACAGAGCCACTCAACTTACCAGTGGACTAGGCAGTGGCTTAGCCAGGATTTGGTCCACAGGAGGGGGTGAACATCTGATGAGGGCCCCCTACCTACCTAACGACCCCCACTTCTCAGAAACCTCTCGGAATTCGGTCATGTATTTTCGAAAGGTGTATATATATATATATATATATATATATATATATATATATTCATTATATATATTCAAGTATATATATATTTATATATATATATATATATACCCTTCGAAAATACATGACCGAAATCCGAGAGGTTCCTGAGAAGTGGGGGGTGGTTAGGTAGATAGGGGGCCCTCACCAGATGTTCACCCCCTCCTGTGGACCACTGGACCCTGTTCTGTGATTAGAACAGGGGACTGAGAACGCCGGGACTCATTAATAAAAGTGAAAGTGAAAGAAAGTAAAAGTAAAAGAGGTTAGGTTAGGTTAGGTTAGGTTAGGTTAGGTTAGGTTAGGTTAGGTTAGGTTAGGTTAGGTTAGGTTAGGTTAGGTTAGGTTAGGTTAGGTTAGGTTAGGTTAGGTTAGGTTAGGTTAGGTTAGGTTAGGTTAGGTTATATAAGGTTCATATAAGAGCATGAAAGTCATGACAAAAAACTGTACTTAGCATATGTGTAACCCCACTTGGAATATTCTGTACAAGCATGGAGCAAGAGCACAGTATATCAGCAAGAGCACAGCATATATCAGCAAGAGCACAGTGCAAAGCAAGTAGACACACCAGTAGAATATGCAACTTCAAATATTGAAAGGCTTGTGGCATTTCAGAAAGGACTAGATCAGGTCAATTTAAATGATGCTCTTCAGGTTAGAGTATTACATAGGGGTCATCAATTCAGGTTAGACAAGTTGAGATGTAGGACAGTTAAGTGAGGTCTTCAGTCAAAGGGTTGTTGGTCAGTGGAATAGGCTGCCAGCTGATGTTGTGGAGAGTTCCTCATTGAATGTATTTAAAAGCAGGGTGGACAATTTTTTAGACAGGAAAATGTTGTTTTTGAGTTCCAATTTCTGATGGATGGGGTGAAATTGATGCTAAGTAAGTGTGCACTGCACAGGCTCCATTATGCAGGCATCGATGCAACTTGAAAATGACTGGTAATGCATTCAATCCACATGTGTTAAGAGTGATCGGGAGAATAGGGCTGTATAAACATAAAGACATAAAAGATTAGTGTAACTACGAGCCACAAGGGCCCCTCTTCGTTGCACTCTGTACACTCAACCAGTTGCCCACCAAATCTGTCGATCAGCCCTCCCTGTAATACTGAAAAGAAAACCCTCTATTCTTATGATTGTCTATGCTGTTTTTAAAGACGTTCAATGTACTGCTACTTACAATGGTTTCTGGAAGCTGGTTCCAGTGTTCTATTACCCTCTTGGTGAAGAAAGACTGTACTAACCTTTTTCTGCTGTGGTTAACTTCAATTTTGAATTGATGACTTCTAATGGCATCATTTCTGTTAAACTCAAACATTTCCCCAAGATATCCCCTCTCCAGACCATGGACAAACTTAAACACCTTGATGAGATCTCCTCTCAGCCTTCTCTATCTAAGTGAAAACATATTCAACTTCTTCAATCTTTCCTCATATGCCCGGTTGCTTATACCATTAACCATTTTTGTAGCCCTCTTTTGTACTCTCTCTAAAAGCCAACAATCTTTTTCATAGCCAGGAGACTAAGCTTGGATGCAGTATTCCAAATGTGGCCTGACATATGCACGGCAAAGCGTCCTGATGACTTCCTCACTTCAGTATGATACATTCCTATTTATTGCCACAAGCATTCTCAGTGCCTTCTTCCTGGCTTCCTTGGTCTGTTTTGATGCCATGGTAGATATAGCTATGGTAGATATGCATTGAGAGGTGTGTGATATGTTGGTTGATGGTTTTTTAGGATGAGGCGATGGTTGGGGCAGGTCATTTTACTGGGCTTATGGTATCTTCCATTTGCAAACTTAATTGGATGGGCCATTGTGGCTCTTATTAAGTCATGGTCTCTGCTAGACCATGATGTGCATCATATCAATAGGAACAAAAATAGCATGCTACAAGATAGCTGGATTAGCATTCATGTTTTTTTTCTTCTGATGTATGCTCAGAGATGAGGATTATTCACACTGGATGGCCTTCAGGTCCTCAAATATTGAATTCTGAATTTTAAGCTAATGGGGATAGTACCTACTGGTAATCTTCAAGTACTACCCCTCACAATCTTAGTCAATGTCAGCTGACTGCTAGTCAACTGTTGGTGACATCACTCCATGTATGGAAAAACCTGCAGCCAAATGCACTGAGTGAACCTGGCGTGTCACCAGGGATATTTTGAAGGAGGTGATGCAGTGTTAAAATACTGGGTTTTCGTTAGGTGTGTGATATCAAGATGAGTACAATAGGATGTAAACATTTGTCATGGAATTAGTGTCATTTCAAATGATTTTTTTTCCTTCCAGCTTGCATTAAAGCCAATGTTGTAATTATGCCTTTACCTTATTCATTGTTTTGACATAAAGACATAAAATATTAGTGCAACTATGAGCCACAAGGGCCCTTCTTTTTTTGTCACCAGGTGTCACGGTGGAAGCACGTCCGTTTGGAGCTCCAACTTTCCAGATAAGTCGTTGCAGAACAGGGCAGTACACTAGTCTAAGCTGTGGATAGGTGTTTAGCAATTACTTCTGTGATTATATTTCATTAGTTTTTTTATCTGATAAGCACTTTCGTAGCACGCACATTATACTATATCAACCTAGCGAGGTTGCCGAGCGCCATCTTGTTTTTAGGCGCGGCCTGGTGGCTTCGATTTCTGTAGTGTAGAGGAATACATTTTGGTTTTTTTTGGTGTTAAAGTTTGGGTTAGGATTTGAATAGTTACCTTCAATTACACTAGGTATATCTCCATATACCGGGTAATTGTAGAGGTATATGGGCTTCTGCATTTTTGAAGTATTTTAGTATTTAGTATATTTTTCAGTTGGAGATATTACAAGTGTATAGATATCATAAGTACATTAGAAAACACTAATACTTTCCTAACATACTTTATTTAGTTTTGTGGTGGATAGTATGTTTGGTATTTAAGTTTAAGATAGACTTTAATTGGTACTAAGTTGGTGGTATTCATAAGTGCTGTGTGACTGTTCATTTTTCTGTCTAGCCATAAGTGATATCAAAATGGATATTCATATAGTTGTCTACTTGTCTAGAAGACAATTAGATTGTACATTTCATTTATTTATTTATTTTATTTTAAAAAAAAACAACAACAATTGTTTCATAGTTTCTGCTTACTGTGTTGGCATTCTTGAGGTACTTAGATAATTAACTGACAGTATATGAGGTAGCGCTTTATAGTGAATGATAGTTGGCTTTTTGTCAGTTGTTTAGCGAGTTAATTTGAATCTAAATCTAGGCATAAGCTGCAGTCTGTAGGACGGTTTCGACCAGGATGCAGGCACTAGAGGAAGAGATTAGGACCATTAAGGCAGAGCTTTCCAAGCTCAAGGCTGTCCTTGTTGCACAGGGTAGGGAAGAAAAAGCAACAAGGGGTCACTCCATAGCAGGGACATCATATGCCCAGGTAGTCGCAGGCCACCAGGTAGCTGAGGCCTCCCCTACTGTGAAGGTGGCTGGGATTTATCGAGAGGGGAGTGTTAATAGTGAACAGAGGAGGGGTAGTTCTGGTAGGTCACAGGAGGGGAAGTGGCATGAGGTCAGGGGTGGATGATTTGGAGACGCGAACCTAAGGAAAGGGTCAGTGAGTGGCAGGTTGCAGGTGGTAGGAGCGGGAGGAAGTCTAGTCGAACGGCCCAGCGGGCAGGCATATTAACATCGAATAGGTTCCAGGCATTAGAGGACTGCCCCAGGATAGTAGTAGTAAGGAAGACAGTGCTGGTCGTAGGCGACTCTCGTGTGCGACATTTAGATCGGGTATTCTGTAAAGGCAGGGGGGACAGGAGGTGCATCACCAGGCCTGGTGCCAAGGTGAAGGACCTGGTACCAGTGGTGGCACAGGTCACCAGTGATCACCAGTTTAAGACAGTTATAGTGCACTTAGGGGTAAATAACATAGGTCCTGCTAGGAGTGAGGAGCTTCTGCGGGACTACAGGGCCCTTCTGGCCACCTTGAAGGGTAACAATAGAGTCATTGTAACAGCAATCTTGCCTAGGGCTAGAGCCTCCATTGGGTGGAGCTCTAGGGCACTGGCAGCCAACGCCAAGGTAGGTAAGCTCTGCCATGAGTTAGGTTTCACCTTTGTAGACGAGTGGTGCAGGTTTTATGCATCGTGGGACCTCTATCAGAGGGATGGCCTGCACTTTTCTGAGAAGGGGGTCCATGTGTTAGGAAAAGTGTATGAGCATGTCCTTCAGGGAAACTAGGAAATGGGACGGGGAGGGATGAAATTGCATTGCGAACTCAGGAATATTCCAATAGTGTCAGCCAAGGCAATAGAACCTCAAAGTCAGCAAATAGGGACAGCAGTAGTTCAAGGAGACAGAGTGATAGTTCATCTAGTGATAAAAGAACTCCTCGGTATGAAATAGCCAAAGGTGGTTATGGAGTATTTGTTAAGTGTATGATGTTTAATGCTCAGAATATCCGATCCAAATTTTATGTGTTCAAGTGTTATGTTGCTGAGGAGGAACCAGATTTTGTTTGCAGTGAAGGGTATTTTGAAGATTACTTGCATGACTATGAGATCCAGAGATACAATATGTTTTCGTGCAATAGGGGTCCAGCAATGAAAGGGGATGGTGTAATGCTCTATATGAATAGCTTATTCAGTTCCCAAAAAGTGGCAGGTGGGGATAAAAATAGGTCTGTGGAATCCATTTGGCTTGATGCCATTGTGGGAAAAGGCAACAGCAATACTCTGAGGATAGGAGCTTTCTACCGATCAGGAACACTGCCATATTCTCAGCAACTGGAGCTTGAAAAGGTGATTTGTGAGGAAATCAGTAGAAACTTTAAGAGGAAGTGCCTTATTCTTGGTGACTTTAATCTAAAAGGATATGAAAATGCTGGTGTTGGCTCCCATCATGCAAAATGTTTAGGAAATGCCTTGAAGAGGACCTGTTCTTACACCAGTTTGTATCGGAACCTACCAGGCATGGCTCATTCTTGGACCTTGCATTCTCGGATTTAAGTGACTTGGGTTCAAGACTTGACTGCAGGAGAAATTCTGGGAAGAAGTGACCATAACATAGTTAGATTCAAGGCACATGTAGGGGAAATTATTAAGGACAATTTGGTAAAGGTTCCAAATGTCAACAGAGCAGACTTTGACTGCATGAGAGCGGCTTTAAGTTCCATAAGATGGGAAGAAGAATTCTCCAATTTAAATGCCTGTGAAATGTGGGAAAAGTTTAAATCTTACTTCAAGGAAATTCAGATTAGACATGTCCCCCAAAAGCAAAGACGCAAAAGAAGGGTAGGAAAGCTAGCATGGCTTACACCAAACTTGATAAAAGCAATTAAGGCTAAACAAACTGCACTTAGAGTCTTTAAAGAAGCTTCAAATGTCGTTAATCTAAAAGCGTATCGAAAAGCTAGAGACACTGTGAAGCAAAAAAAAAAGCAGAGCAGCAAAGCGAGCAAAACAACTGGATTTAGCTCGAAACTATAATGGGGACAGTAGAAAGTTATTTAGTTTCTACAAGCTGAGTAAAGTTTATAGCACAATTGGTCCACTGGAAGTAAACGGGACTACATTGGGTGAGGATAGTGAGACGGTTGAGGAGCTGAGCAATCAGTTTAAATCAGGGTTTACATTGGAAAATATGACCAATCTGCCGAACGTACACCATAGTTCAGTGACATGTGATTTGATAAATGATGTTGATTTAATTGATAGTGATGTTGTTTACAATAATATCAGGAAAATAAAGCCAAACCGGGTAGCAGGACCTAATGCAAATTTATGCTAGGGTGTTGCGGGAAACTGAAAAGGAACTGGCATTTCCACTTAGTATAATATTTTGTAGATCAGTTTCACAAAATGAAATTCCAACCGATTGTAAAAGGGCAAATGTAGTTCCTACTTTCAAGAAAGGAGAAAGAGGGAAAGTTGAAAACTATAGGCCAGTAAGTCTCACATCCCTAGTCTGCAAGGTACTCGAATCAATTATCAAGGATAGAATAGTTAGTTATCTGGAAAGTAGCAGATTGATTCAAGATGCTCAACATGGGTTTAGAAAAGGACGATCGTGTCTCACAAATATCTTGGACTTTTTTAACTTCGCCGCATAACAATTTATCAGGGAAATCAGGTTGATGTAGCATAGCTTGACCTTAGTAAGGCCTTTGACAAGGTACCCCGTAAACGGTTAATGATACAGCTTCAGTCCCATGGTATAGCAGGTAGCATCTTAAGATGGATAGAGTTGTGGCTTTCAGATAGACAGCAAAGAGTGATGCTAAATGGTACAAAGTGATCATGGCAAAATGTTCTTAGTGGAGTCCCCCAGGGGTCAGTACCGGGGCCACTACTGTTAATTATATTTGTAAATAACATTGAAAGTGGCCTAAGCAGTAAAGGTTTGAAATTTGCGGATGATTTGAGGGTCTTTAGGGCAATAACAGGTCAAGATGAGCATATCTCGCTGCAAAAAGACTTAAACGAACTTGTGAAGTTGTCCGAAGAATGGTAAATGAAATTTAACTTTGATAAGTGCAAAATCATGCATGTAGGTAAGCAGCATATGAAGGCTCCATACTTGATGGGTGGCCAAGTGCTATCAGTGACTCAACAGGAGAAGGATTTAGGTGTTATTCTAAACACAAAATTGGGGGCATCAGAACAGACCAAGGAAGCCGGGAAGAAGGGACTGAGAATGTTCAGGGCAATAAATAGGAATGTATCATACAGAAGTGAGGAATTCATCAGGAAGCTTTACTGTGCATATGTCAGGTCAAATTTAGAATACTGCATCCAAGCTTGGTTTCCTAGCTATGAGAATGATTGTTGGCCTTTAGAGAAAGTACAAAGGAGGGCTACAAAAATGTTTAATGGCATAAGCAACCAGGCATATGAGGAAAAATTGAAGAAATTGAATATGTTTTCACTTAGATATTGAAGGCTGAGAGGAGATCTCATCGAGGTCTTTAAATTTGTCCATGGTCTGGAGAGGGGATATCTTGGGGAAATGTTTGAATGGAACAGAAATGATGCAATTAGAGGTCATGAATTCAAAATTAAAGTTATCCACAGCAGAACAAGGTTAAGGCAGACTTTCTTCATCTACAGGGTAGTAGAACACTGGAACCAGCTTCCAGAAAACATTGTCAGTAGCAGTACATTGAACATCTCTAAAAACGGCATAGACAATCATAAGAATAGAGGGCTTCCTTTTCAGTATTACAGGGAGGGCTGATTGACAGCTTTGGTGGGCAACTGGTTCAGTGTACAGAGTGCAACCAAGAAGGGCCCTTATGGCTCATAGTTTCACTAATCTTTTATGTTTTAAAACTGCTCGGAAAGTTGGTGCCTAGCCGCGACTAATACCACACTGTTCATCTTGACTGGCCAGGGCTGTCGAATACATCCTGTTTACCATGGTTGGATTTATACTTTGCAATCCGGGATGAGGAGAAGAGAATTTCTGTGTTATAGAATACGGAGAGGATATTTTCATTCAAACCTTGAAATCAGAATCTCACTTTGAAGTTTCAAGTGAATCTTGAGCACTTGACCACCGGGCAATTCCTTGTCGAAAAACGCCATCAGACACCGAAAGTGAAAACGCATGGAGGAAACAACATTGAGTATAATTTTGCGAAGAGGATAATGCTATGGATGTCAAAAATACAGGAAAAAAACGGGTTTTTCAACCCTGACGTCCACTGTGGCCGGCCAAGGTCGCAGAGCACATCGTCCACTATGGTGGACCAGTGCCGCGGAGCACATGGTCCACCGTAACGGACCGGAGTCGCGGAGCACACTGTCCACCGTGGTGGACCAGGACCGCGGAGTACATCATCAAATGTGGTAGACCAGGGTCGCGGAGTACACCATCCACTGTGGTGAACCGGGGCCGTGTGGCACACCTGCTATGATAGACTAGGGCTCCAAGGCTTAGTGTCCACTGCGGCGGATCACGACCGCGGAGTACATCATCTACTGTGGTGTATCAGGGTCGTGAAGCAAACCGTCCACTGTGGCGGATCAGGGCCGTGGAATACACCGTCCATTGTAACGGACCGGGGTCGCGGAGCACACCGTCTACTGTGGCGGATCAGGGCCGTGGACTACATCGTCCATTGCAATGGACTGGGACTGCCGAGCACACCGTCCACTGTGGCGGATCGTGGCCGCGGAGCACATCGTCCACTGTGGCGGACCGGGGCCGCGGAGTACACCGTCCCTTGCGGCGGAGCCATCAACAGGTCAAATTATGACATGCCATGGTAGTGTCGTACATAGGATTTGCGAGAGAGGGCAAACTGATTTGGAAGGTGTCCACCTGCCCCCCACTAAAAAGTCCGCGGATTTCCACCAATATTTTGTTTCAAAGGGGTTCCTTGTATTTTTGTCATATAATAATTAGTGGCCCAATTTTCTGTCCTGTGGAGGGGGCCAAATCTACTACCATTCAGAATTACCGGATTTCAACCATAACTCCTCATATTTTATATTTCATCAGCACCCTATTTTTGACGTTACTCGCGTCGCCTGATTTCGGCTGGGTTCTGCACCCAGCCGAGAATTGCATCATAAACAGCGTATATGTGGGCTGAATCAGCGTCAGACGCTACCAACTGTATTGGTGGCCTAACGCCATGTGCTACCAACTGTGGGGGTGGGCGAGTGCCAGGTGATACAAACTATGAGGTGGATCATCGCAAAATGATGCCAACTGTGGTTTCTGACCAGTGGCAGGCGATGCCATTTTAGGATTTTGGTGTGGATCAGCGCTAGGCAATACCAACTGAGGGAGTGGGACGGCACCACACATGGCCCAGACTGTGAGGTGGGTAAGTGCCAGCTGAACAACTGACTGGCTCACTCCGGAGCACTTGGAACGTACTTTGTTTGCGTACGTACCCGGAACCTTGGCTTCCTGGATACTCTACTGAACATCCTCCGAGAAACATGAAACATAATTGCACTTTAAACTTATGGCGGCAGATAGTGGATCACGCAAATATAGTGGCATTATGCAATCTTCATCGGTTCATCTTAGGAGCACCAAGAAGATCGCCCTGTACAACAAGATCCAGCGTGCGATTGCAATCTCATCTAGATCTTATGCCCAACCCAACATCTAATCATCTAATCGTAGCTTGGAGAAGATGGCCAACTTGTTCTGAGCCGATGATTTCACTGAGAAGGTAGTCAGGTCCGCGGTTACTTAGATGAAACGGATTACATCCAACAACAACGCTAATCGCACGTGGGAGAAGGCTGCCAGTGTACATTCGTCTTCGTTATCTTGACGAGGAGCAACGAAGACGGAGATAGAGGGCACTGTGCGGCGGCCTTTGCGCAAGTATGTGCACCAGCTGAACCAACTGGCGATTCAACCCTGTTCCCAAAATTGCCTTAGTCTGCTCTGGAGCCGCCATACTGCCATTGTTACATTTTTACACGTGTTCCAATGAACTGAAAGTGCTATGTGCATTGAAGAACGTTATGTGCCAGATTAGTTGTTCTCGCGCACCAAAGAGAGGAACATGAATTTCATGCTGGAGAAACAAAGAGATCCGTCGGGCTTCGGTTCAACGGCCACCTCAGTAGCACTGTCTTGCGTAAACTTGATACCCTTTTGGTGAATATGCTGCTACCGTACATGCACACAGTGCAAATCAGCTTCGGAGCGACACCTTCATCTCTCATAGTCTGTCCATCACTAAGGACTGCACAGACTTGAGGCTCCTATAGTCGGTGTGGATTAGGCATTTTGAATGAACGCTGAACAATTTGTCTGGCGCTTGGGCTCTTCCACCACAAATGTTGTAGTATATATTTTGTTGTTCGTTTCATGTGCGTGTGCGTTCATATTTTGCTGTTGGCTCTTACCCAGTGCATCTATCCTTTTGCTGTAGGTATTTTTCTGTCAGAGATAATGTAAGTCTGTCTTTTTTCTCTCCATCCAGCAATGTTCGCTCCGGAGAGTGCCATAGAAGCGAATCTATTGACTCGATTCATATATTTTAACATGCATAATTTGTTATATTTTAAAACTTTTGGTTTTCTTTTTAGCGAACATTTATATATGTATCGCATCTCAGTGTGCAACGCGTGAGCGAGCACATTTAATCAATATAAAACATCGTTTTCTGTACCCTCGTTGGTGTCTAAGCACTGTCAATATTATTGGATCACTGTCCATATCCATTTGATCTTTACCAGTGCTCTATTACCTAAATCATACATGCATGCCTTTATATATATATATATATATATATATATATATATATATATATATATATATATATATATATATATATATATATATATATATATATATATATATATATATATATATATATATATATATATATATATGCGTGTACATGTGCGTGTGCGTGTGTGCGTGTGCGTGTGCGTGTGCGTGTGCGTGTGCGTGTGCGTGTGCGTGTGCGTGTGCGTGTGCGTGTGCGTGTGTGTGTGTGTGTGTGTGTGTGTGTGTGTGTATGTGAAGGGGTGCTACCAACTCGAAGCAGTTTATGCTTCACCAAATAACGTCATGCAGGAATTCGTAGAACAGGGCTCGATCAAAGTCGTCTTAGCCCTTCGAACACCAAAACTGTACTAGTACGCTGCTCATCGGCGATCGCTGCTGCCGCGCATATCACAGATAAACCATCACACATACTACTTTATTGCAACAGAAGTTGAAACACAAGTAATATAGTGACAAGACACCAGGTATGTGTGAAGACCATCTACGTGAATGCAAGAGCTGTAATTTCAATATTCAGCGGCATGACGACCACTCATAATTATATTTGACGCGGCAGGTAATTATGCACGTATCGATAATAAGCAAAGTGAAAATATATCTTTCAGAAAAGCATTCATCTCGCTATAGAAACGTAAGACCCAGAATGAAGCCGGAAGCACCTTTCCGGTGGCTTTTTGAGGCATGCTGCATCAACACATAATATAACAAGACGGATGATTACAAAACAGGACGAATAACTTTGGCGTCTAGCGCCACATCAATATCGCACTCTCCACATTATCTCCCAAGTCCAAGTTCACCGCTCTCAATGTTGCTACGTATCAAGTGCTGCGGCCTGACTCGGTTGTCATGGTTACGGCAGGCTGAGTCCAGCGCGGACATGGTATGACGTATTTACAATGATTCAGCTGCTCTGCGCTGCGCCAGTGTCCGGCGGGGTCGATCCGCCGCACGGAGAGTGGCGAACTTCTCCGACGAGACTGGCAGCCCGTCCGGGGTTCTGTCCACAGACTCTGGACGCTCTAGGCCGACACCAACTGCTGGAGCGGGGCGCCGGCCAGGTCAAGACCAAGCCTAGTTTTGGGATCAACGTTGCCTGTGAATTGACATGTAGTTTTCTGTTCGGTTGCTGCCATCGCCTGTGGAGGTTTCAGCAAATCCAACCAATGTTTACATATATTCAACAAGAATAAATACGTCAGGATTATATATAATTGGTTCTCATAGACCACCTACCACAACTCAAGATCACCATTTGCTATCAGAATTTCAACCGCAAGCGATTCTGTGAAAAAGCCCACGAACATGACCAAGCCGTATTACGCCTGGTATTGACAGTTCATTGCCTTCATTGCCTGTATAGCAAACACCTATCCTGCCAAGATGAGTGGATTGACACCTATCCTGCTAGGATGAGTGGACTAACACCTGTCCTGCTAGGGTAGATGGATTAACACCTGTCCTGCCAGGATGGGTGGGTTGATACATGTCCTGCCAGGATTGATGAATTAACACGTGTCCTGCTAGGATGGGTGGATTCACACCTGTCCTGCTAGGGTGGATGGACTGATACCTATCCTGCTAGCATGGATGGATTGACACCTGTCCTGCCATGATTGATGGATTGACACATCCTGCTAGGATGGGTGGATTGACACTTATCCTGTCAGGATGGATGGGTTGACACCTGTCCTGCTAGGATGGCTGGAGTGACATTTGCCCAGCTAAAGTGGACGGATTGCTTACGTCATGACTTGCCGCATCTCAGTTCGTCTCCGCCGTCCAAGCAGTCGTGCTGACCGTCACAGATCTGGAAACGAAAACCCTCAGTCGACGACGGCCCTTTTTCCGCAGACAAAGTCGATAACTTCCATAAGAAAGGAGTTACCTAGATACTGCTTGTCCTTCAGGATTGAGCACGCACAACAGAATAACCATGCTTGCATAAGGCTACCATACAATTTGAATTATTTATTTCCTAAAAAGTCGATGGAATGCACCGTTGGCTTAATTGGTTGGCATAACGCGCTGGTCAACTGGTACATGGAACATAGCCGAGGACCAGATGAATCATTGAGTAGTACCACGCCAGTAGTCATATGCTTTAGCGGGTAAAATAAAATGGCAAAACCCTGTTCAGACCTGGCTGAGTTCGTCGCCATGGTAGCCGAACTGGTGTCGTTTGCTGTCCGATAAAGTGGTCCACCCTGACAGATGTAGGTTACATTTTTGCTAGCTCCAGTTGCGTTCACAACTCTGTGAAGTGCTCGTACATGTCTGGCCCTACTGATGGACCGGGCTGTAGAGAAGCAGCGTCGGAGTGACGGACAAGGGTCTTGTCCTGTCGTCCGTCCCGCCGACCGGGCCCGGGTCACCGCCGACCGATGAACTTGTGACGGCATTGCACTGGACTGGACTGAACTGGTCAGGAACACGACATGGCGGGACGCAGCCGGGCACCGACTTGACTGCTCTCGATACACTGCCCGGTGCGACACTGACCCGACTGCCCTTTCGATGTACTGGCCGGTGCGACACTGACCTGACTGTTCTCGATGCACTGGCCGGTGCGACACTGACCTGACTGTTCTCGATGCACTGGCCGGTGCGACACTGACCTGACTGTTCTCGATGCACTGGCCGGTGCGACACTGACCTGACTGTTCTCGATGCACTGGCCGGTGCGACACTGGAACTGGCCCCGCTCACAGTTGAAGGGAGGGCAGAACTCCGGCTCGTCCGAGCCGTCGCCACAGTCGTCCTGCAACGCAGTGCGCTGCGTTGTCGGCCGTTGTCGAGTCGAAACACCCAGCCAACGTTGCCCAGCCATATTCCGGTAGTGCAGGGTGTAACAAGGATGTAGAAATGTTCGCACGCATTAAATTCCGCCAAACACTAATTGTACCCCAACCCCCCTCTCTCTCTATCAATCTCTCAGAAAATTGGAGCAGTACTTTGTCTGATCATGGTGAAGCACGTGGCTATTCAGTCAGTTAGCAATGATGACAAAGGTTCACAAAGCAAACGCCATCACAAATGGTAACTATTCACGCAGTAGCAGCAGCACCAGCCAGTACAATACTGACAGAGTAGAAGCAGCATATGGTCAGCTTCACATCTCTTCACAAGCCACATGGGCATGGGTTCGTGGTATTGGTTAAGTTAGCACACTGTAGTCAGTGGCGTTGCTGACCAAAGTCGTAATTCCTGGGCTACTTCGGGAGAGGTCCATTGTCGTGGTATAATTACGCTGCATTACTCTTTGTTCTTCAGAATTCACGTTTCATATATTATAAGTGTTGGCAAGTCATAGACAGCGAATTCGCATCTTTTGTAGAGTGTATTCTAATTTCATTAACATAATCGCACCTCAGTATTCTGTCGAAGACGGCGGCGAGCTCGTCTTCAAAACTCTGTTGCAGCAATGGAGCCCACGCGTGGTCTTGGAATATTTCACAAAACAACTAACGATCAGAGCTTGGACCATAATTGGCCAAGGGCTGGCTCGCCACTTCTTCCACTGACCTCTCATTACCCATCAATTTGCAGGGGCGTTCAAAGGCGGCACCGACGAGTTCAAAGGCGCCGTCTATGAAGACGACCTCGCGTCATATTCTCCCGCCAGAGCGCGCAGCAACTCGGCCACTTACCTCGCCATTGCAGACGAGCCAGTGCGACAGGCACTTGAGCGTCTCCTTGCAGATGAACTGATCGCGGGTGCAGGTGGTGGTGCACGTCACGCCGTTGTCCTCGGTGTGGAACTGGTCGGGACACGTACACGCACGGCCGCCGTCCGGCTTTAGCAGACAGAGCGTGGCGCAGCCGCCTCCCGACTGGCACGGGTTCCTGCGAGTCACTGTCGGCGGGGGAGACTGGTCAGACACCTCCCGGCTGAGGTTGGAAGGTGCAGAGAGTTAGACACACCTGGGCCGAGGCCAGATGGTGTGGTGAGCCAAGCAATCCTGGACTGATGTTAGAGAATGTTGTGAGTCAAGCCCCCCGGACTGAACTTAGTGGATGTGATGAAACAAACACCCTTGGGCTGAGGTTGCACGATATGAGTTAGGCACTCCATAACTATCGAAAAGGCAGGACGGCAGTCGCCACTGAAGACGACAGCCTCGCGGATCGAACACCCCTGCATACAGGTAGTGGTCACGCCGTCCCTCGAGCCTCCTGCAGCAAGTGTGGGAGGTTAAACAACGAGAGAAAGCATCGTATCAGACCCTTGTCTCAACGCAGGCTGCCGCCCCTGCAGAATACAAATGGCATGTTGGACCACACACCTATACGGACACAGTGATCAGATGTGAGCCGTTCGCAAATTCCCCAGCGGGTGTCAGGTTTCACTCTTGCTCTCACACACGCCAATATCAGTCGACGGATTAGGATGAAAGTGAGATTACATATTGAGCGGATCGCCGCCATAGCGGCCTGAGGAACCGCTCAACGGCTTAACGTCCTCCGGCACGGAAGCCACGTGCAGGAATTGTCATGACGCAGACGCCGCTACGGATGGTTGCTTGTGTGCCTGTGACAGGCAACACACAGGCATGGGGCGACCGATCGACCGCACAGAATTTAGCCAGCCAGATGGAATACGTGAAACATATAATCATGACAATGATGCGTGGAAACAGACAAAATAGGCTCGACATCCACCGGCCGCCTGGGATCGCTTACAGTGTCGTCCTGCAGAAAGGTAGCGGTCTGGCGGCTCACCACACGGCTCCGTACGTGTCCAACCGTGGACATGCTCCGCAGTACGTTCCCAGGGGTTGACCGCAGCCATCGGCTGTCGTCGGCCGCGTCGCGGCTCAACTCGCAAAATGCATGAATTTCGACTTCAAGTGGCGTCAAGTGAAGTGACGCTTGAAATGATCGATTGGTATGACGTGTGCGCATAAGTGTGTGTCTGTGTGTGTGTGTGTGTGTGTGTGTGTGTGTGTGTGTGTGTGTGTGTGTGTGTGTGTGTGTGTGTGTGTGTGTGTGTGTGTGTGTGTGTGTGTGTGTGTGTGTGTGTGTGTGTGTGTGTGTGTGTGTGTGTGTGTGTGTGTGTGTGTGTGTGTGTGTGTGTGTGTGTGTGTGTGTGTGTGTGTGTGTGTGTGTGTGTGTGTTGTATGTGCATACCGTTCGTGTATCCGTGTAGTGCGAGCTTTTTAAAACAGTGCACGGGGTGTGTCAATGGATGCAATGGGTAGGTGAACCGAATATAAGCTTACTGTTTTGCTTGCATGACAGCGCTCGGCTGGAGTTTGGGAAACGCCAGTGGGAAAGCGCAAAAGGGATCGGGTGTGCAATGCTGTCTCTCATGGACACCTCTCATGGGCACCTCTCATGGGCACCTCTCATGGGCACCTCTCATGGGCACCTCTCGTGGGCACCCGGGCGTGCTATTCCAGTAATCACGTCCCAATATACATTGACGATACGCAGACTGGCGCCCTCTTTCCTTTCGATTCATGCTATGCATGAAAAGTCGTTACATTTTCGGCTCTTCACATGAAACCAGCGATATGAATTCGTCTCTAATTCGAAGCACAGGCGTAAGATAGAGGGGCATTGCGAGCCGGGCCATCCACTTTCTGGCAACATTATATCATAACCCCGCGAGCATCGCATAAAAGCCACATAACAGGCAGCTTGAGCCCACTCCCGCCCTTCGCAGATATTCATACTCCATTTCCATTCATGAGTACGCATCACAGCCCGTATCTAAGCATGTGTGCATATTAATTTAGTAAGAGCATGACTCACTAGAGACAAGCTTGGTGTGTTTTACATAGTGGTAATGCTACACCGCGAATTTGTCCGCATGTGTCACGTCCGTGGCCTATGAATTGCCTTATAATATGAATTGCCGACTGGTTCTGCACGCCCTTCCTTCATATTTATGACGACTTGGGTGGACTGTTTTGTTGCGTGATCATCGTGCGACTGGACAGTCTCAGATCTTGATATTGGGAATTATAATCATGCCGAGGATGCTTTGTAAATAAACCGAACTTAATCACTTGAAGGATCCTCATTCCAATCTTTGTGAACTGTGAAAATACCAGCTGTGTCTCAGGCTCTGCTCTCATGGGACCTGTGATGCTCTATGTCAAATATGATATGAAGATGTATGAATATTTTAATATCTGATGGAGTAAAGAAATATGGCATCTGTGGTATAGCGCGTGATGTCGGACATTGCAGCTGGCCGACTGGTTCTGCAGTGTATGATAATTGCTTGTCGGGACGGATCGAATGGTATATACAGCTGCATATAACAACAACGTACACGAACACCATCTTAAAAAGAACCCGAACACAATTTTTCACCAGGGAGTCTTAAGTTGAAGTTGAAGTAGGCAGAGCTCAACAACAAGCTCAACAAAATTCCATTCTTATTTTCTCGTGGGACGGTAGCAGTCGTGTGAGAACGTGACTCAGTGAGTATTCCCAGGGACACCAACAAGGGCCTCCGTCTTCTCTGAGCCAGTCTATGCGCTTGTCTAGTGAACTCATCAGTTCGAGGTGAAACAGAATTTCGTGACCGAAGATAATGGCGTGAGTATCAAGCTGTAGACGAGCACCAAAAGTATCCAGAAAACCACATTCCCTGGAATAGCAACCGGTCCAACCAGTACGAAGCAGAGTACATGCACATTTGAACAGTACTGATGTGTCAGTACTGCCGTGTGTCAGTACTGCCGTGTGCTAGTACTGCCGTGTGTCAGCACTGCCGTGTGTCAGTACTGCCGTGCGTCAGTACTGCCGTGCGTCAGTACTGCCGTGTGCTAGTACTGCCGTGTGCCAGTATTGCCGTGTGTCAGTACTGCCATGTGTCAGTACTGCCGTGTGTCAGTACTGCCGTGTGTCAGTACTGCCGTGTGTCAGTACTGCCGTGTGTCAGTACTGCCGTGTGTCAGTACTGCCGTGCGTCAGTACTGCCGTGTGTCAGTACTGCCGTGTGTCAGTACTGCCGTGTGTCAGTACTGCCGTGTGTCAGTACTGCCGTGCGTCAGTACTGCCGTGTGCTAGTACTGCCGTGTGCCAGTATTGCCGTGTGTAAGTACTGCCGTGTGCTAGTACTGCCGTGTGTCAGTACTGCCGTGCGTCAGTACTGCCTTGTGTCAGTACTGCCGTGTGTCAGTACTGCCGTGTGCTAGTACTGCCTGTGCCAGTTTGCCGTGTCAGTACTGCCATGTGTCAGTACTGCCATGTGTCAGTACTGCCGTGTCAGTACTGCCGTGCGTCAGTACTGCCGTGTCAGTACTGCCGTGTGTCGGTACTGCCGTGCGTCAGTACTGCCGTGTGTCAGTACTGCCGTGTGTCAGTACTGCCGTGTGCTAGTACTGCCGTGTGTCAGAACTGCCGTGTGTCAGTACTGTCGTGTGTCAGTACTGCCGTGCGTCAGTACTGCCGTGTGTCAGTACTGCCGTGTGTCAGTATTGCCGTGTGTCAGTATTGCCGTGCGTCATTACTGCCGTGTGCCAGTATTGCCGTGTGTAAGTACTGCCGTGTGCTAGTACTGCCGTGTGTCAGTACTGCCGTGTGTCAGTACTGCCTTGTGTCAGTACTGCCGTGTGTCAGTACTGCCGTGTGCTAGTACTGCCGTGTGCCAGTATTGCCGTGTGTCAGTACTGCCATGTGTCAGTACTGCCGTGTGTCAGTACTGCCGTGCGTCAGTACTGCCGTGTGTCAGTACTGCCGTGTGTCGGTACTGCCGTGTGTCAGAACTGCCGTGTGTCAGTACTGCCGTGTGTCAGTACTGCCGTGTGTCAGTACTGCCGTGTGTCAGTACTGCCGTGCGTCAGTACTGCCGTGTCACGTGAATTGCCGTGGTCATTTGCCGTGTGCTAGTACTGCCGTGTGCCAGTATTGCCGTGCGTCATTACTGCCGTGTGTAAGTACTGCCGTGTGCTAGTACTGCCGTGTGTCAGTACTGCCGTGTGTCAGTACTGCCGTGTGTCAGTACTGCCGTGTGTCAGTACTGCCGTGTGTCAGTATTGCCGTGTGTCAGTACTGCCATGTGTCAGTACTGCCGTGTGTCAGTACTCCAGTGTATCAGTACTGTCGTGCGTCAGTACTGCCGTGTGTCCTGCATGTGAAAACCTGGACGTCAGCTATTGGTGGCTGGAGACACTCACAAGGCCGCTGTTGCGAGCTGTGGAAAACGCGGACGCCCATGGGGAGGGTGCTGGAGTTCCGCAACGTAATGGCGTGGGTGCCGTTGTACTTGATGATGCTGTTGGTTTGCCAACTGGACCAAAACAGCTCCTTCTGGTAGATGGCCAGCGAGAAGATGTGCAGCAGGGGCTGAATAGTCACACCTGCCACAGGAGTGACATCAGTCAGTGTGAGACAGCCCTGGTCAGAGGAACTATGTCTTAGACGGCCATGTGACAATATATGACGCCTTTGACGTAACACGCATAACAGCAGAAGATCTGCGCAATGCCAAACGTGAACGCCCTGGACATATAATACCAAATAGTGCGAGATAACACATTCAAGCTTCCATTAGTGCCGCACACTCCAGCGTTCATGTGCAACTTGCATGACTAAAGTACACTTGTACTTATTTAAAGTGTGAATAAATGTTTGCGTAGCCCGTCCAAGTGAATTTCCTCACTACACAGAACACAAAAGGCGCGGGTGCGTGTCGTCCAGCCGGCCCGCGTGGCGTACAATCGGCACGCGCTCACCATCGGGACTGCGCAGCAGCACGCGCCTGTTGCGTCCCTCCATGTCGGCCACCTCAATGTGGCCTTGCTTGGCGTCGGCCCAGAACAGCTGCTGCGTGTCGTAGCTGATGGTAAGCGCGTTCGGCCAGACCAGGTCGCCAGAGACGAGCACGCGCGGCCGCGAGCCGTCCATGCCGGCCGTGCCGATGAACGCCGGCGCGTCCCAGTCAGTGTAGAACATGCGTCTGTGCGGTACACACTGCGGTCAGCGTCCTAGTCGGTGTAGGACACGCGTCTGCGCTGTACACACTGCGGTCAGCGTCCTAGTCGGTGTAGGACACGCGTCTGCGCTGTACACACTGCGGTCAGCGTCCTAGTCGGTGTAGGACACGCGTCTGCGCTGTACACACTGCGGTCAGCGTCCTAGTCGGTGTAGGACACGCGTCAGTATGGTGGTGTTATAAAGTATACATGTGCAAGGAGCTGAAAATATCTTCCCACTACTGCAAAAGTCCATCCCATTATCTTTCTTTTTTTTTCTCTTTTTTTTTTTTCTTCTCTCTCTCTCTCTCTCTCTCTCTCTCTCTCTCTCTCTCTCTCTCTCTCTCTCTCTCTCTCTCTCTCTCTCTCTCTCTCTCTCTCTCTCTCTCTCTCTCTCTCTCTCTCTCTCTCTCTCTCTCTCTCTCTCTCTCTCTCACTCTCTACCTCTACTGTTGAAGTGAGTCACCCGGTGTCCGGGGTCACTGCGGCGGAGGCGTAAGAGCGGGCCGCGTCCCAGCGGCGCCGGGCGGAGAGAGATGGCCTCAGATGCTGCCGGTGTGTGGGAGGCGATTCGCCATCTGCCCAGGGGCGGCACCAGACGTCACTGGGTGGGGGCGGTACCGCAGCACAGGGCCCGCCACAAGGCCGCCCGGTCGTGCTTGACACCGTCCCGAACCGGTCACAGTCGGCGGTGGCGGCCACACACCGGTACCGGGCACTCCCGTCATGTCACCGCCCGGGCCAGTCACAGCCGCGGCGGCGGCCAAACACCTGCGCCGGGCACTCCCGTCATGTCCCCACCCGGGCCAGTCATACGCCAGTACCCTCCCGTCATGTCCACACCCGGGCCAGTCATACGCCAGTACCCTCCCGTCATGTCCCCACCCGGGCCAGTCATACGCCAGTACCCTCCCGTCATGTCCCCACCCGGGCCAGTCATACGCCAGTACCCTCCCGTCATGTCCCCACCCGGGCCAGTCATACGCCAGTACCCTCCCGTCATGTCCCCACCCGGGCCAGTCATACGCCAGTACCCTCCCGTCATGTCCCCACCCGGGCCAGTCATACGCCAGTACCCTCCCGTCATGTCCCCACCCGGGCCAGTCATACGCCAGTACCCTCCCGTCATGTCCCCACCCGGGTCAGTCATACGCCAGTACCAGGAACTCCCGTCATGTCCCCACCAGCGTCCACGTATGAGCAGCCAGCTGACGTCTCGAGTCGTCGGCTGCTCTGACCCCGGAAATGCGATTATTCTCAATTAATTGATTGATTGATTCATTCATTCATTGATATGTGCACTTGCGTCATTCTTCTGCAGCGCGACACCATGTGCACACCAGACGACACCATGTGTACAACAAACGACACCATGTGTACAACAGATAACACCATGTGTACAACAGACGACACCATGTGTACAACAGACGACACCATGTGTACAACATATAGCACCATGTGTACAACAGACGACATCATGTTTAAAACAGACGACACCATGTGTACAACAGACAACACCATGTGTACAACAGACGACACCATGTGTACAACAAATGACGTCATGTGTACAACAGATGACACCATGTGTACAACAGACGACACCATGTGTATAACAGACGACACCATGAGCACAACAGACGACACCGTGTGTACAACAGATGTCACCATGTGTACAACAGACAACACCATGTGTACAACAGACGACACCATGTGTACAACAGATGACACCATATGTACAACAGATGACACCATGTGTACAATAGGCGACATCATGTGTACAACAGACGACACTATGTGCACAACAGATGATACCATGTGCACAACAGACGACACAATGTGCACAACAGACGACACCATGTGTATAACAGACGACACCATGAGCACAACAGACGACACCGTGTGTACAACAGATGTCACCATGTGTACAACAGACGACACCATGTGTACAACAGACGACACCATGTGTACAACAGATGATTGTATTGCAAGTGCATTGCAACATGCAATAAATAAACCACTAGATATTAGCTGTTATTGAACTGGATAAGATATACTAATATCGTGTATTGCAGAATGTCAATGCGTTGACGATATACGGCTGGGATGATCCCATCTATTGCTAGTTGATTCAGTACTGCCTGGCCAGAAAATATCCGCATGCACCGCAGAAGCACGCCTTACAGACCATGGTCGGTGGGTATGGCTCAGCCTAGTTAGGATGGAGGCCTATTGGCTCCAGTCGATACCTGGCCTGACATATTGACATATTGACTGTCGGGTGGCAGAGGCAGACGCAGGCCCGGCTTCAACCGGGCTCTGTGGTCAGTGTATCTCACCCGAACCAACGGCACTATGGCTGAGCCCATGGCTTTATCAGAGCCTACAAGGCATCGACTAAGTATGGAGGCTCAACAGCTCGAGCACCTACCGCAGACCGCCCGAAACCCTCCATATGTGCTGTAATCCGCGCTGATCGCAGTGTCGAACAGTAATACCGTCTGAAGGTCTATTGAACGGCTCTAAGGTTCCTCCCGACACAATACCTGCTATGGAGAGGTAAAGCTCGTGGCCACAGTTAAACCAGCAGCAAATATGATGTTGAAATGAGTTACTTAAACACCATCGAAATGACCAATTTTACCTAAATGGACCTTGGCGGTATGGTGCCTTGGTCGGGTATGTGAGTTTTATGGTACATTAACAGAGCTGGCATTTCAGCCGCCATACAGCATAGTAGCCATCCCCCATCCGTCTGACGCAATTATTTTGGATGTGGTTGATTTAAGCCACTCTCCCGAAACACCATTCGCCTTGCAGGTGTATAGCAGACGGATGTGGCATGTGTGATCTATTTCGCCCCTTCATGAAGCCTTACGTGAACTTCCCGGGCGTTTAAAAAAAAGCATTGGTGTGCCATGGCGGCTTCGCCAAAATATCACCTCCTCTGATACTGCTGGCTAACCTGAGGATGCGATCATTTTGAACTAGTATGCGCATTGGCCACTTGTATGGTAAACATCATCCGGAAGCCAGTAGTTCTATTACAAGCACAGCCGATGCCAGCTTTGACTGACTTGACAGCTGATGCCAGCTTTGACTACACGTCACGTCACGTCACGTCACGTTGGCTGCAAAACTGTGACGTGAATGATCGATGGCAATGTGACGTCAATTATTATTTAAGTTGATAAGTTTTCACTATATTTCCTCAGTTTTGGATATTGCCTTCATCTGATGAAGGCAATAGCCGAAACGTAAGAAATATAGTAAAAAGTTCTCAACTTAAAAAATCAACTTAAATCCGAGTCATCGAACATCCAAACGTCACGTCTGGTCATTTCAGAGTGTAGTTGCGGATCCATTACATTAGTGACAAATGCTGATTGTTGGTAAAACCGATTACTGATTGAGACCTATTGTGTGTGTGTGTGTCTGTGTGTTTGGCCAGCCTGCCACCGCGTGGCGATGACGGCTGTTCCCGGGGGGCGTTTGTGGTGTCAGTATTTTGTTGCTGTTTGTTAAGGGTGAAAGGGTATGAGGAGTAATGTGGTGCGGATGAGAGGAAGCGAAGAAGATTATAGTTGTCTTGTAGAGGCGAGTTGTGAGAGTGTTGAGGCGACTTGAAGAATGGCGCGTAGAGGTAGTACAAGTTGAGACGTCTTGCAGGCAGATGAAGTAGGAGTCGAAGCTGAGCTGGTGCAGAAGTATAGAGTTTGCCAGTCCGGTCGGTGCCATGGGGCGGGGTGTAGTTGGAGGACTGGGGTCGGGTCATCGCCAGTATCGAGTTTACAATTCAAGAACGTTAGTGTTAGTAAATATCACGTGGGGTTAATTTTTTGTTCCTTTTTCTTTCTTGTTGATTTTCTGTTTTTCTTTTTTAACATATCTTCATTTTCCCCCCATTTTATTGATTTTTTTGTTTCCTTTTTTAACATATCTTTTCCTTTTTTCCTTTTTATCATAGTTCGTGGATCAGGTGTGTGAGAGAGAGGAAGTGGAATAGGTGCTCGTGTAATGTTGGATGTTCATCATTGACAAGTGTCGTGATGCTTAGTGGGATGTTGTTCATGTTGCAGTAACTTGTGATGGGTTGTCTTTCTGTGTTGTATTTGGTGCAGTATACACTGCACCAAATACAACACAGTATGTGTTTAATTGTGTTTAATTGTGAGTGTTCGTTGACATGTTGTGCATTGTGGTCGTTGGAGTTGTTGTAAGAGGTAGGAGTGCGTGAGTGCAGTGTGTCCGAGCCGTAATCGTGTTAGTGTGTGTTCTTTTTGTCTAGTGTTTTGTTTGACGGTGTGCCAGAGTTCTTGTTTTGGGTGTATTTCGTGTAGTTGCGTGATTGTTGTGTCCCATGTTTGTTGAATGTCTTTGTTGATTGCCTGGCGTATTGTAGGGTAGTAGTCTGGTTGTGAAAATGGGCAGGGTGTGGTTTGTTGTAGTGTTGTGGCTATGTTGGCTTCGGTGTCTGCGTGTTCGTTGCCGTGTATGTTTGTGTGACTTGGGATCCAGAGTAGTGTTGGTCGTTGTTGTATAGTGAGTTTTTTGTGGATTTGTAGTATTTTGGGTATGAGGGGGTGTTTGTATTTGGGTGTGGGGTGTTATGCTCTGTAATGTTGAGTTTGCGTCTGTGGCTATGATGTTGTGTTCAATTTTGGTGTTGTAGATGGTGCAGTATGCCGAGAAGATTGCGAATAATTATGCTGTGTATGTGGATGCTGTGTCATGCAGACGGGCACGAAGGGTGACCCGCGGCGGTGCTGCGTTGGGATACAGCACCGCCGCTGTGCCCGTCTGCTGTGTGTGTGATTTGGATCCGTCCGTGTAGATGATGTTGTGGTTTGGATGTTGAGCTTTGAAGTGGAGGAACAGGTGGTGTATTTCTGCGTCTGTGTAGGTGTGCTTTGGCTGGTCTATGAGGAGGTGTGTTTTGGGTGATTGGTGTTTCCACCACGCAGTGGGTGGTGGGAGTGCTTTTGCTGTGGGGAGTGTGATGTGTAGTCTATTTGCGTGTTGGTGGATGTGGCAGCCTATTGTAATTTTAAGTCGTGTTGCGTTCATGGGTTGGTTTGCGTTTGGTGCTGATTTTTAGTGCCTGGGTGCACGGGTGTTGTGCGATGAGTTGTGTTTTGTAGTTATATCTTTATAGTGTTTCTGTGCGTCTGTGCTTCAGTTCTGGTATGCGGTTATAAATGTGGAGAACGAAACAAGGCGAAGTGATGTATGCTCCTTGGCTATTTGTAAAGCTTGGCGTTGCAGAGAATCTAGAATTTTGAGGGTTGATTTGGTCGCATTTTCGAAGAGTGAGGATCCATATTCCAAAATTTGCCAAATGATTGATTTGTAAAGAGCTAACAGTGTGTTTCTGTCGGATCCCCAGTTTGTGCCGGATAGTGCTCGGGGGATATTTATTATTTTTGATGCGCGTTTTTGGATGTCTAAGATATGTTGCCGAAAGTGAGTTTTGGGTCTAAAGTGATGCCTAGAAATTGTGTTGTAGTGACGAATGGTATGAGAGTGTTGTCTATTTTTATTGGCGGCAAGTCTGTGTATTTGTGGTAGCCGAAAAGCATGCATTTGGATTTGTGTGGTGCAATGTGTACGTTTAGGGAGGCGAGTTTGCTATGCAGTTGTATTAATGTGGTTTGTAGTATTCCTAGTGCGTTTTGTGGTGTTTCGTGTGATGTCCATATACCTATATTGTCAGCGTATATTGCAATTTTGGCCGGAAGGTTGCCTGGGATGACTGAATTTAGACCTAAAATAAAGAGTAGGGGGCTTAGTACTGAACCTTGCATGAGACCGGTTGTGGGGAATTTTGTGTCTGACATGTGGGATCCAATTTTGACTTGAAATGAGAGATTTAGAAGATAGAAGTGAAGATAGTGTTGTAGTCTGCCCTCTATATCTATTTTGTGTAGGTGTTGTAGTAGTGCTGTTATGTTGATGGTGTCGTAAGCTTGTTTGAGGTCCAGGAAGATGGCGACAGTGGAGCGTTTCTCTGTCGCCGCTTCCTGGATGTGTGTGACAAGGTAAGTGAGATTATCTAGGCATGAGCGAGTAGGAAGAAAACCCGACTGAATAGGAGAGATTAGTTTTTGTGTTTGGATGATATAGGGAAGGCGTTTTTTTTTTGGACAAGACGTTCGAATAGTTTGTGGAAGCAGCTGGTGAGGGCGATAGGGCGATAGGAAGTGCAGAGAGTTGAGTCCGTGTTTGGTTTGGGTATAGGTATGAGAGAAGTGTGTAACCATGATTGTAGGTAGGAATGTGTGGTCCATGCGGTGTTGTAAGTGTCGAGCAATGTTTGGAGTGCTGAGATTGGTAAGTGTTTGAAGAAGGCATAGTGGATGTTGTCTGGTTCTACACTTGTGTTTCCTGTCTGTGTGATTGCTAATTGTAGTTCTACAAGTGTAAGTCTGCTGTTGTATTGGTGTGGGCGTGTGTGTCTGATTGCAGGTGGGGGTGTTCGTGGAAGTGTAGACGATCTGAGATGGTAGTGGTGTGCGAAAATGTTTGCTATTGTTTGTGTGCCGGTGACAGTGTTGCTGTTGTGTCTAAGTGTGATTGCTTTGCATGGCGATCTTTGTCTATGTTGAAATGTTCTGAGTAGTGTCCAAATTTCGCCGAGAGGTGTGAATCTGTTAAATTGGGTACAAAATATATTCCAGGAGGTCTTTTTTGCTTGCTTAATGGTGCGTCTGCATAGTGCTCTCTGACGTTTGTAAGCTGTTAGTGTTTCTGGTGTGTGGTGTCTTTCATGCCTGTGACGTGCGTGGTTCCTTGCGCGGATCGCCCGGTGGCACTCTTCGTTCCACCAGGGAGCCCCGCGGGGTTTGCGTTAGTGTATTGGTTTTGTTCGTGGTATGTGTTCGTGTGCTGTGGTGAGGATTATGACTACAAACTGTTCTAGTGTGTGTTGTAGATTGTGTGCTGTTTGTGCGGCTAAGGAATCTGAAAATGGGATCCAGGATGCTTTTTTGAGGTTCCACCGGCCTGGTTGGGGGTCGGGTGGGCCAGTGGTAGGGATTTGGTCAAAGGTAATGGTGATGGGTGCGTGGTCGCTAAAGTGTGGGTCAGGGTCGGATGTCCAGGACAGCGTGAGGGCTATGCGTGAGGAGGCAAGTGTGACGTCTGGGGTTGAAGGGAGGAGGGAGCTGATAGGTACTATGTAGGTTGGTGAGCCGGTGTTGAGTATGGTGAGATTATGCTGTGTGGCTATTGCGATGAGTGTCTGTGCTCTGTGATCAGGTTGTGTTGTGCGGGTGTCCCATAAGGGGTGGTGTGAGTTGAAATCTCCGGTGAGAATGATAGGTGTCTGAATTTGGTCAAGTGCTTTAGTTAATTCCGAGAGGGATTCTGTGTTTCTCGCGGGTGGATCGTAAATGTTGGTGAGTGTGTAAGCTATGTTATGTACATGAATTTCAGTTAATAGTATGTTTGCCGTGGTGTCGAAGTGTATCAGGCGGTGAGGGGTCCTCTTCCTAATGTATGTGCATACACCGCCTGATCTGTGTGGGTTGTGTGTGTCGTGTCTGTGTAGTGTGTAGTGAGGGATGTGAAATGATATGGGTCTTTGGATTTGAAGTGTGTTTCTTGAATGCATAGTGCTATATGATTTGTTAGTAGTGCGTAATGTTTGAATTCATGCCAGTGCCTGATAAGTCCGTGTGTGTTCCATTGTATGATTGTGTTCATTGTCTTTGGGTGTTGGCGCGCGTATGTGGTCTTTTCGGTGAGTTAGGTCTTTTGGTGCTTTTACCTGGCTTTTGTTGTTGGTGGGTGAGGGGTGGCTGTTGATGGGCGGGGGGTGGTTGTTGGTGTGGGGATATGGTCCGGTATGTGTCTGTTGACGAGTGTCTGGTGTCAGTGTGCTCCTCTATGTCTGTGTCATGGTCAGTGTAAACGCGGATTGTGTTTGTTGGGGACTCCTCTGTTGAGGGCGAGGGCCGTGGATAGGGGAAGGTTGTTGGTTGCTGGGGTGGTGGCGGTGGGGGTTCGGAGGGTGGGGATGGAGTAGGTTGGCAGGTTCGTGGTGGTGGTGGTGGTGGTTTGTGTACCGGTCGCTGGCCTATGTTTGCTGGGGTTGGTGTGTGTGTCCTACGTGTGTTGTTGGTGGGGGTTTTTGGGTAGGTGATCGTGTTGTGTTGGTGTCACGTGGTTGTGGGCGTTGGCAGAGCCGGGTATTCGGTGTAGTCGTGTCGTGGTGGTGGTGCTGTGTATGTTCCCGGCTCTGCCCGGCGGGTCGGCCACGCCGCTAGCGGGCCGGTCACCGTCCTCCTGGCCAGGGACAGGTCCATACCCTCCAGGTGGACCAGGCGGATAATTTCCTTCTCCGCCATCCTGCGGGGGCAGGTCCTGTCCCCCCTCCCCCCCCGCAGGCGGCGCAGAAGGCCTCGCCGCTGTCACACGCTTCGGTGCTATGTGGTTGGGCGCAGCGGCCGCATGTGTGGGTGTTGGCGTTGCACCCCCCCCCCTCGCGGAGTGGCCGTAGCGCTGACACCGCTTACAGCGCCGCGGGAGGGGTGCGCGTGGTGTAACGGGGTACCGGAGGTACCCCGCTTTTATGTGTGTTGGTGGTGTCCTGGTGTTGAATGTCAGTATGATGATATGAGATGGTTGTTGTCCTGTTCTGGGGGCCGGCCGGTATGCGTCGGAGACACCCTGTCTCCCCATCCTCGAGACAAGGGTCTCCACCGCAATACCGGCCAGCTCCCGTGCGTGTATTTTACCTTGAGAGGTGTTTAGTTTTGTTGCAGATGTGATCGAAACGGGTGTGTTGTGGATCCTGTGTATAGTGGGTAAGATGCGACCGTCAATGTGTGAGTGCGCTTGGATTAAGAGTGCCCCCGATCTAAGTTGTTTTGCGATCAGAGGCACTTCCGTTTATTTGGCGAATTCCTCCTCCATCATCTAGGGGTCCAGGGAGCCTATAGGCTCCTCGTCCCCCTGGCGGCACAGGAAGAACTCGCCAGTTGGTTGTGCGGTGTTCATGTTTTGTGGTGTTGATTGCGTTTTGTTTGTTAGTGGTGTTGGTTAAAGGGTGGTATGGCAGGTGTGTGGCGTAGTGTTACACAGTGAACAAAGTACAGTGCTTACAGGTTGGCGGAGGGGTTCGGAAGGGTGTGAAGAAAGCCCGACAGGTGTAATATTGGGGGCAGATAAAGACGAAGAATACACAAAGAAATCAAAAACTGTGCTTGAAGGGAGCACGAATAGACAGATCAGATAAAGATCGTGCAGATGGCACTAGAGGGAAGATCGGGTGGGGGTTGGTGGGGGGTCCTGGGTGGGGGAGTGGCAGCACCGCCGGACTGACCTTGTAGTAGTGGTGGTTTGTAGTAGGTAGATGGAGCTGAAGAAAAGACGAAGGGCACTGCACTGTACCACTGTAGATAGTCTTGAAGATGTAGATGTAGAGGATGCTGTAGAACATGTAGATGTAGGTAGAAGCTGGTAGAGGTTGATGAAGAGGCGATGTGGTAGAGAAGACACTGGGGAGTAGGTCCAGAAGCTTGGAGTTGAAAGTAGCTGAAATTGGGTTAGCGGGGTGAGAAGGTAGTGTTTGTAGGTGAAGGTTAGGTCTCGAGCGGTGTTTGTGCGTTTGTTGTAGATATATGTATGTGTGTTGGTATAGGTGGTGTAGGTGGCGGGTGGCAGCTGGTAGGTGGCAGTTGGCTGGTAGCAGGTGGCGTCTTCTCCCGGGCCCGTCCGCACCGTGGCCGCAGAGCTGGCGTCGTCTCTCCTTCTTCACTCCTCACCGTCCTCTTCCGTTGGCAATCTCACGTGCTTCGGTAAGAGGCGCACGTCCAGATATCGACCGTCGTGGAGACGTGCAAAACCAAAAAAAAAGTGGTATAGAGACCCATTGTTGATTGAAACCGATTGTTGACATAGACTGATTGTTGATCGAGACCGATTGCTGGTTGAGACCGTCACCACGACAGTGGCGCGGCTACAACCATATATTTCAGCTCGGAGAGTGACGCTGATTTGTGTTCTAAGAACCGGCCCGACGCACGCAATAGTGAGGTGATTGGCCTGCAAAGATAAAACAACTTCTTTTGAGCCAGATATCGGCATAAAAAGGTGCCTCTGACAGGCTCAACGTGAGTCACGTCTGGTCCATGGTATCACTATCAGCAGGATAACGGCGGAGGTATCTGGGGACTTCTTACTCGACGGTCTTTGGATTTGCACATCGCTTGCTACTTCTCTGTATCATTGTGGATGATTCTTACCGCATGCGGACTCCTTTAAGACTATTTTGGTGTTTAAGTATAAATAATTTTAAGGTGAAAATAAATTAGTTTGGTATAATGGCGGACCCAGTGTAGAAGCCAACCTAGTGATACCCCTCAAGATGGCCCGATCTGAAGTAAAATTGGCATTGTTCACGATTTTCTGGAAAGTTAGAAACATTGTATGTCAAAAACGTTGTTTCACTTCAAGCTCAGGTTCTGAGTTATCCAAAGCCTTGAGGTCCCGGTAGGAGACATACTAGTGTTAAAAGCGGAGATCCGTTCTGCGCACGCGCAATTTCTTGTGAAAATACTCTTGATTTTGTTCGCATAGTGGCGCTCTTGGCGCAATCTTCGCCGCATGACGGAGATTGTTTACGTTTTCACCCCATAATGAAGCCTGAGGGCATCATATTCATTTTGTTGTAGACTAGGTGATATGGGAGTAGGTGATATTACCTACTTCAGGATTTTTCAAAAACGAAAACAGGGACACAAGCCATAATATTACATGTGCTTTCACAGGAAGGGGTACCTGAGTAAGATATGTACCTGACCATGTGTTTTTGAGTATATTAAATTTTCCAACTAGCAAATAATGTAGTGAGATATTTCCCCAAATACCACAATATATCACAATAATCATAGGAATGTTCGAACATTCAAAATTGACCATACTTATTATGAGACTGGGAATAAGCAGCATTTATCATACAATCCCAGTATTTGAATGCTAGCTTGCTAGATAAGCATATGTAAGGAAGTTTACATTTTTCGGCACCAAAATTTGTATACTTTCCTATCTGAACAGGCCGCCAGACATCCAGTCAGATCCTGGCCGTCTTACCAGGTCCTTTACAAACACGCCCGGGAAGCACACGCGTATGGCGCCGGCCCCTACATCAAGCATCAAAGCGGCAGTTCCGTGGCGCCCAAGATCAAACGGGCGGTCCGACAACAACACGGCGAGCGCAAATAACGGTTCCGCCCCGCGAGGGTACCGGAGGTGCAAGCACCATCTGGACTACCCCCGGAAGAAGGGTCATCGACCCGTGAGGTCGGTGGCCCGGACATGAAGACGTCGCCACCCAAGCCAGAAAAAAACAATCAGGAGCGCGAACTCACTTCCGAAGCCCTGGGAGTGGGTACAGGAAAAAAGAGGCGGAGCAATAGCAAGTTCAAGAGAACAGAACAGAACAGGACGGACAGGAGACGAGAGGGGAGAGACGCAGGGAGAAGGGTCTGGAAGACGTGCGGCGGTGGACGCCGGACCGACGCCTGAGGGCCGTCCACCGGTGGCCAGATGGCTGAGTTTTCGGATGGAGGAGAAGAAGCACTCAGCCAAGGCCACTCGCCACTCACCATCGGACATGTGAGTGCTAAACTTCTGGCATGTCATCCTTTTCCCAAAACCTTTCCGAACCAACCTAAATTCACTTCCGCAGCTTTTGCCCTCTCACCAATTTCATGGCTGGGAGCGACCTGTTTCATGGGGGGACCAAATAGGATAAGTTTAGGAAGTGGACGGAGATGTCTGAGATGGCGGGAAGTACATGAGCAGTGTGTGCGAAATGCGATGCGATGCGGTGTATGTAAAGGTAAATATATTAGGTTAAGCATATAAATTATCTAGTGGCATTAGCAAAGACCGGCGGTGGCATTTCGGCAATGACGGACAGGAGGAGCGGTAGAGCAGGGACGGATAAAATAAGATAGAGTGCAGCAATGGATGACGTCAGAGCTACGACTCACTTGAAACGGTGCCCGCGTAGTAAATACCTCAGCGACCAGGTGCGAGGAGGGAAGGATATTTACGTCCAGAATTGAAATGGCGGCCGTGCCGCGGGTGATGAGGGGTGTGCGCGCTCTGACCGGGTCATCAACAGCCGACCCGTAGACGGAGAACGTACCATGAGTACTTTCCGACAAGGTGGAATTATTTACACAATTATGCTTGGATATGTGCATGATATCAATTTGTACTATAAAGCAAATTTATAAGCGAGGCAGCCGACCTGCGAGCCGTCCTCCTATGGGCTGAACGTTTCCGGGCGATGGTGGAACTGTTGAAGCCAGTTAAATTGCCTAGAAAATTATTGCTGTTGTACATATGACGCGCGTTTGGTTAAGGCCTGATTGCCAGAAGGTGCGATGAACGGACACTTCGGGGGTATTAGTTCACCTCCTCTGGATCTTTGACCGCAAAATCACGCTGGCCTCTGCGATCCAGAGGTGCAGGTGTGGTGGCGAACATGGTATGCATGTGGGATTGGCCGGTAAAGGGGTCACCACATTGCGTTCGCCGGAAGTCTGGCGTCGGACTATAGGGCATAGGCAAAACATTGCCCGGTGGTTTGTCCACCCCCGAACTCTGCACGTGGGCACGGTTGGTGCAGACAGTTCGAGGGGCATCATGGACGGGTTTGGCATGCCATAAGACCCCAGGCTAAAGAGGTAGGGCTGGCCAGGATATAAAGACGACCGGGTACGTGCTCAACGTGGTAGGGATCCGTGCCCGCCCGTGGGTTATGTCAGACCTGGTCGCAAGTGTACGACGAATAAGGCCCGGCGCGGCATCGATCGAACTTAAGGCTAGGTATGTCGGTCAAAGACACCAGAGCACTTGTATCAGCCCTCGGAGTCAGCACGATGAGCCCCTCGTTGCAGTTAAGACTTTGTCCAGGCGAGAAACGCTGTCAATAATGGCTAGGCAAGCCATGATTGGCAGTGAAAAGTTTACTTGTTCGGCCCGGTAATACCATCAAAATTAGAGCATTGGTCTGTCGATATATGTGTTTGTCTACCGCCGAAAGGGGGGGGGGTCAGGAGCTAAATTTGGGGACCAAGCAATTCATTAATTAATAAGGAGAGCATGAATGGGGCGAGTGAATGTGAAGTGAATGAGGGGAATGAACGTGAGTAGGTAGATTTAAGGATCAGCGGAACCCGCTTGGGGCTCAACACAGGCACCTATTTCAGGAACATTGCACAAAATTATACTAATACTAGCGTCCAAAAAGTTCCAACACGGGCCATGTCAGTTAAACCAATGACAAATTTAATTGTCCTGAATTCTCTCATGCAACGTATTAATTATAATCTGGCTAAAGACTCTCACTTACCTATATGGTGTTCCCAAAACTTTGACCTCTCATATATATAAATTCGTGTTAGGGACGGCAACTCAAACCAACATCACGACGGCTGGGGTTTGGGAATGTGTGGTGGAATTGGCGGTGAAAAACAACATAATACACCACTGACATAGGCACAATGAACAAAGGGGTGAATTAGGTCAAGCCCTCACTAAGTTCAGCAGTTCAAGTAGTTCAGTAACAGTTCCATTCGAGTTTAGGCTGCATCAGAATACATTGTGCACACCCACTTCGCACACCCATTCCAGTTTCTGTTTAGTTCAGGCATCATCAAGAATACATTGTACACACCCACTTCGCACACCAGTTCCAGTTCCAGTCGAGCTTAGGCAATATCTAGAATACACTCACACACCCACTCACACACACAAATTCCAAATACATTTCACACACCCACACCCCACACACCCCACCGACGGCAGAGCCGCCACCACTACACATACCCTGACTGAATACCTACATGTTCTAGTTCTGAAGCAGTGTTCAGATTTGTTTGATTTGGATGCCATGTGCAAATGGTATGGCTAGGTTTGTCCTTTGTTTTGCAGGATTGTGGCAATATGGGTACCTACACACCATACCTGGTGAAATTATACATGAAGCATTTGCTGCAATAGTGCATAACTTCCAGTACTGCTGTACTTTCAGGCATTCACAGCACATGTTTCTCATGTATTTTAACTCCATAAGGAAAACAGTAGATATGCTTTGTTAGCTTCAGTTATATCAGTTATTATTCCGCAAAATTTGTAGATTATTTTTTCGTTTTCATTTTTGTATGACCAATACATTCTTCTGTAAATGCTTACATTTCAGAAGGCAGGCAATACAAGGGCTTTGAGTTGGGTAACATTCCAAGAATAATTACATTAGGAATGAAGATGGAACACATGTTAACCCAACCCAGCTTAACCTCTTGTCAGAAGAAATCACCTTAAAAGGTAAATGGCTAAATGGCAGCCAAGGTACCCTAAAGCCCAAATCATCTTTAAAGTGTTTTTTTAAGGGTATTGTAGTTTCACACGCGTCCTGGAGGGGCGGCGAAATCCGCCCACCCCTCCGGTTTTCCGCAGATAACTCCCGATTGTACCGGCCGATATACGCCATTGTTGGTGTACCTGCTTAGAAATGAACGGCACGTGTTTAAAGAAAGAAAAACGAAAATCTACCGAACACTTTTGTTGTTGGGGGTCGGTAAAGTAAAAAAATTTCCAGCGCCAGACCATAAATATCGACGCTGATGCGCTTCCCGTATATTGACAAAAAGGAAGTGTTTTGGCACCACTAGCGACTTTTTTATGTATATTGTCATGCTGCATTGATTCAAAGTCATGTCAGGTCACAGAGGTCAAGTCAGGTCCAGTTAATGACGGGTTAACATACGCCCTGGAGGGGTGGAGGACGAAATCCGACAATCCCTCCGATTTTCCGTACACAACTCCATATTGTACCGGCCGATACACCACACTTTTTTTGTGCCTGCTTAGAAACGACCGGCGTATTGTTTAAAGCAAGAAAAATCAAAATCGGCCGAAACGTTTTTAAGTTATGGACCGTTAGAGCTTTTTTTAATCGCAGCACCAGACCACAAAAATCGGTGCTGATGCGCTTCCCGTATCTTGGCAAAAGTGAAGTGTTCTTGAAAACACTAGTGACTTGTTTGGTGCATATTGTTATGCTATATAATTTAAAAGTCATGTTAGGTCGCTGAGGTCATCATGACAGGCTAATGGAACCAAACTTGGTCAACTAGAATGTTGTCATAAGTGGAAATGACTGTCATGCGATTGATATCACTTTGCAGTTACTCCCTACACATCTGTAAATCTACGGTTTGTCATTGTGTGCCTAAGCGTTTCTACACTTTATTCATGCATTTCACTTCTTTTCTTGCGAATCCGATTGTGGGAGCCGCCTAACGGAGCAGTCAGGTGGGCAGCCCGTTTCCGGTAACTGGAACACGTAATGACCTGATAAAGTCCTCCTATATAGGTGACCTGAGGTCAAATAGTGGATCTGGCATATGTATTGCATCATTAGTGATGTCCAAAACAACATTAATGACAATTTTGGAGCATTTAGACACAGTCACAGCGATCCATAACAATGACAAGTCAGGCCACGCAAAACCAGAAAATTTTGCTATTTTGACCTCATTTGACCTTGAAGTTATTGACCTTGCTTGACCGAAATTTGCTATTGAAGTTATTGACCGAAATTTGCATACAATAGAGTTAACTATCGTGCCCATCCACCTTACGCATTTCGCTGCCCTAGCCTTAATGGGAGCCGAGGTCTTATGGGGGCGGGATCCGCAACCCCCCTCCAGTGCGCGTAGTTTTCAGAGGTCTCCCAGGGCGCGTGTTAAGGCAACCATGACAAGCTTTGCACACATTTCACCTTTATGAAAAACACAAAGGGTTAAGCTAAGCAAGATAGCCTGTATGCTGGGTAAATTTTCAATGTTTCTAACATTTAAAAATTGAGCTTCCTTCTTTAAAAAAAAACTGTTCAGGCTAGGTTAGCTGGGAAAAATGGTTTAATACTTTTCATTTTCTTAATTTGCTTTTCTAAAAGGAAGATTAGGCTTGGATAGGTTACCTTAGGTTACATTATTATGCATGTTAGATTGTATGCTATTTAGGTTTTCTCAGGCAATGTTATGATATCTTATTTTATCATACATTTTACATTATATTATCTGAATCAAAGAACATTTTTGGCATGATTGTGCTTATCAAATGATGAGTAATTATTGTCAGAAGAAATGATTGGTCACATTGTCTTAATCATGTTGACAAACATTGCACTGGAAAAAAAAATTCGAAGAATTGAGAAACTATTCTAATACACAAATTTACCAAAGTATTGTCTTACAGTAACATATGAGTGGTCTGGGACAATGCAGTTTGACAGGTAGGTACCTGCAATCATGGGCTAGGATGTATTTTGTGAAACATGACCATGCGTCTTTGGGCAATACATCTATCTATTGTGTTCCAAAATGATTTTGTGTTCAGTGGAAATATAAACCTATTCTGTGGAATTTAGTTCCAAACTGAGGCATTTAAACACATGAAAACAAAAGTAAAGAACTGTTCGGTATTCTTTGTTACTTTTGCTTCAGATGCTTCCACCAGGTTTTGATCAATCATCCTCATAAAAATTAAGGGTGTATGTAATGATTTAACTCCATAGCTCATTGGTCCTCCTAATTGATTCACAAGGAATAAATACTTAAAAATTGCAATTCAAAATAACTATGGTATGCATAAGTATTGTACGCATGTGTTTTCCCTGCAGGTAATTTTGTAATTGTTGTTTTTTTCCTCACTGTAATATTTTGAAAGGTAGCTAGCATGATGCGACCAGTCCTTTCCTCTGCAATTTTATATTTCTTAGCTGGCAGAAAAAGTAACACCATAAAAAGGAGCCTTGGGTTTGATCATATAGCATACCAAATAATGTTAATTAAAAGGAAAAATTCAACATGGTCTAGACTAACCTAGACTAACTTCTAATGTAAGATAAAATTTAGGAAGATGGAAAAAAAATAGAACAATGTTTCTTCTAAAACATCACATTTTAAAACCTACCCTGACCTAACAGCAGAAGTTGTTTTAGAAGAACAAAAGGAACTTGAGAAGCAAAGAGTAATTTTTGCAACTAAAAAGTTGACTAAGCCTAACCAACCCTTTGTTTGCTTACTGCAGGTAACATGTGTCTAAAACATGTCTTGTGAATATCTTAAAGCCCAATAATACTGTACATACAGGTTGTGTTAATAGGAGAAAATATTAATGATGTCAAACACCGGTGTGGAATATTGTTCCCCTTGGTTTGCCATTCGCCAAATCTGGAATACCTCAGCCATTGGTGTTGAATGTAAATATCAGTAAATTATGTTGTTCAAGGCTGTTGAAGAATGTCAAGAAAGGTCAAAACAAACTACATTTATTACCATAATCAACGAGGTGACCACTCATTTTTTTTCATGAGTCCCATATGTGTAATTGACAAACCAAAGAATACAGAAAATTCAACCTTGTGTGTTGCAATATCTGCTGGAAATTACGGTAATTTTTTTAAACCTATAAAGATAACCTACTAATCCTCGATAATTTGCTCCACACTGATGTTTGATTCCCTCCACCCTAATAATGTTGGATCCCTTGCTGCCTAATCATGCTTGATAGTATAAAGTCAACATCATTTCAAAGTTAAGGGTTCTTAAGGGCTCAAATACAACTTCCACCACTTGAGTGCACTGGCGTACCCTTAGATCAGAGCTTCAGCTGCGCGACAGTCCTTAATGATTTTCTCGGACCACTGGTGGATTGAGCGATGTGTCAACATTTCATTTACCCAACAATAACTGACTAAATCACAACAATTGGACACGTCCGAGGAGGCTCAGCGTCTTCATAAATCCAAAGGCTGTGAAATCTCACCAACCTTCAAGTCGTGGCGGGGCGTCGAGCTTGTGAACGTTCCATTGATGAATAGCACACAAGTGCCCTACCTTTTAGCAGTTGCATGGACTCTTAGTGACATCATGCATGGGTGTCTTGACGGACTTTGGATGGGGTAGAGACGGCACGAGAGGGTTTTTAAAGGCTATTTTTGATGCAAAGTTATTCTGCAAAGTACTCAATCACTCTTATATTGTTAAATTACATAAAGCTTCGAGCGACCAGGCCCCTAGGGTTCAAATATGCTATGTTAGCTGGGATAGGTAGGCGTGTCCGCTTTCAGTCATTCAACACTCCCACCCTTATAATTTATATTGGGTCGGAGTATGGTGGGCTTTGATGGTAAGCCTGCATACGTCAAAGGACGTGACCTCTTAGTCAAAGTTCTCGACTAGGCCACGTCCACCAGAGGCATAGGAACGTCTAAAAAGTGTGCATGTGTACGTGGTAGGGGGGCAAAACCCTTGAACCATGAAAGGTGGGGAACCATACCACTCCTCCCCTGTTTCCACACCTATAATGTTTACTCGTCTTGCCGATGCCGGTGGATTCAGTAACGGTGGAAATGACGAGGGCAGTGGCATATTCAAGGGGGATAAAAGAAAACAAGAGCCATTCTTTGCTTAGGGTATTTTATAATAGCATGTTCAGGTCCTACCGTATCCAGATATGCGTATTATAATAATTGGCATTAATTTGCATACCACTCGATCAGACTCAAAGCAGGCTGGCTGTACCCACACTTCGCGGTGAAGGCGGAGACAAACATTTATCTTCGCATGTGGTGACTTTAGCATTATCTATATGATGCTGCTTGGTAAATAATGCATTTGAGATAAGGTCTGTTTCATATATGAAAGAAGAAAAATATGTAAAGTCCAGTACACCAGCACCCTTGCCATCTGCACCAAATGGACATTGTAATCGCAGACATCGTTGCGATGTTATTTCATTTTTAATCACATTTGACGATGTATAGCGGCAGTGCCAGTTGATCAGGAATACCTTCATTGAAACGAGCGATCAATTCTGAAGGCGTTCCAGGGTGCCATTTTTACTTCCTACCATCCTTTGATCGAAATATTCAATTTCACATGCGACCACATCATGCTTCCGGCGTTCCTCACGCTTAAGCTATAGGGAAGTCCGCTGACATGGCAACCTTAGAACAAAATTGACGATTACTAACGACCATTATACTGGAGTCTCCGTGGTATCTGCTGATACATAAATTATGAATGTATCCATTACAGGTGGGGCAAAATCTCGAGATAGCATACTTTCTTTGTTTTTGGCAATTATCTTCAAGATTTTGCATCTAGCGGCCGCGGCCACAATGCGACCCAATGGTATGCTTACAGTTCGAACATCCGCCGCTAGGTGCCAACGAAACGCCACCAGTAGCGTGGCCGCGCACGTCCCCTATCGCTGAAAAATAGCTATATTTGTCCTCCAAGCTATCGTGTATAAATTGCCCTCCAAACCAATTCAAAACTGGCCGCCTATGGCTAGATCTGCCTCTGGTAGGATTTTCATCTGGCTGGATCCGCCTCTGGCTAGATCTTTCTCTGGCTGGATTTTCCTCTGACTGGATCCGCATTTGGCTGGGTTTTCCTCTCGCTGGATTATACTCTGGGTGGATCCGCCTCCGGCTGGATCTGCCCAGGGCTGGATCCGCTTCTGGCTGGATTTGGAATGCCGACGAATATTTAAATACATTCCTGCTTTGTGATTGCTGCAGTAGGTATAAGCTGCGGCTTACTTAATTTGCGTTGTGGTGAACAATATCAACCAACACTGATGCAACCAGAAAGTAGTTCAGTATACATTTAGAATTGATAAAATAGAAAAACTTCTTACTCGCTCTAGCTCCTGTTGAATCATATTTTCTTAAGATGGTCAATGGAAATGAACTTGTTGGGCAATGGGCCATGCGTGGTGCCGCGGTTCTATCATCCTAATCCTGGTGTTAGTCCCGTACTCCTGGCCTAGCCCTGGGGCCAGTCCCGTACTCCGGGTCCTAGCCCTGGGGCCAGTTCCATACTCCTGGTCCAGCCCTGGGGCCAGTCTCGTATTCCGAGACCTAGTCCTGGTATCAGTCCCGTACTCTGGGCCTGGTCCTGGGGCCAGTTCCGTACTCCGAGCCTAGCCCTGTTGCCAGTCCCGTACTCCTGGCTTAGTCCTGGGCCAGTCCTGTACCCAGAGGCCTAGCCCTGGTACCAGTTACGTACTACGGACCTAGTCCTGGTGCCAGTTCCGTACTCCGGACATAGTCCTGGGCCAGTCCTGTACTCCGGGGCCTAGTCCTGGTGCCAGTTCCGTACTCCGAGCCTATCCCTGGGCCAGTCCCGTACTCTGAGACCCGGCACCGGAGTTGTGCTGACTGTGGAGTCAGCACAGCTCCGCGTGTGCCAATTTGGTGCCACTTCTCGGATTCTGAAGCCGGCGCCGGTCGTTGGCCTGCCCTGTTGTCGAACTCACAGAAATAGGTGACGCTCCCAGCCAGGTATGAAGTGTCACCCTTACAAGTATAGGAATGTTCCGGTCATTAAGTCTCTGGATCCATCAGAAGCGGCGGCATCCGAGCCAGGGCTGGATGTTGGATCCCGGGTGGACCAGACGGGAACGGAGAACGGGCGGCTCATATATTGAGTGCATTTCTGATGCTATGTGCATCTAAGTGCACCGTTCTCTTTTCTTTTTGCTGCAACACAGCATTCGCGATATATCATGGGTGCTATGGTATGCTACGTTGACAATTAAGGGTAGCTGATGAAGAAGACTGTCCTTTCACCCTTCACGGCGTACGCCGACTGTCCTTCGGCCATCAGTCGCTGGGAAGTTTCCCGAGGTACTGTCCTGAGATTAGGTTGTCCTCCCCCACTCCCCCTTTGTTGCTTAGCAGTCAGTAGACGTGAGAGCGATGCAGAAGGTAATCGATGGATAGACACACTTAGCACGAGATAAGATCATGTGAAGATTATCAATCAGGTTCGTTTCTTTTTGCTGACAAAAGCGGTGCCGGGCCGCCGGTCATATCACCGATCACAGGTCGTGTCCGATTCATCATAACTCGTGTCGAATGGAAATGTTCTACTGACTTCCGGAATGCAAACTTTGACGCAAGCTCGACAATTGAAAACCTATAGGCTTGCAATTTTGAGCATCCGCATTGAATATACAGCGGACACATCTAAGCATCTCATCACGATGAGCTTCGTATCTGCTACACTGACGATGCTGACTCACCCCGACTCAGGGTCGACGCAGATGGCTCGCGGCTTGCTCAGCCCCTCCGAGATGAGTGTGCGCCGGAACTTGCCGTCGCCGTCTGACACCTGGATGGTGCCGGAGCCGCCGTCCGTCCAGTACAGGTTGCCGGTCACCCAGTCGACGGCCAGATTGTCGGGCCGGTCAGCTCCCGTGTGCAGCGACTGTTCGAGAGGTTGGGTCGGGTCAGGTCACCGAGTGCGCCTGCAGCGCTCTCGGGGTCCGACTGTTGGCGGCCCCGGCTGTTGGGGAGCGCAGTTGCAAGTGCACCGGGTCCGATGATATGTCACGATGGAGCTGACAGATGGAACGGCACCAAGCCTGATCACCCTACATCGGCTCAGCAGGGTTCCGCTCAGACGGCCTGACACTGGTAGCGAACCATAGCTTTTGGTGTGGATTAAGCCTATAGGAATACCAAAAGATGAGAGCTGAAAAGTAGCGAACCTTTCTTTTATGGACCATTCATGGTTAACCAGAACAATTGGCTTAGCTTACCCACACAGCTTACCGTTTGATAACCTTGACATTGTGTTGCGTTTTCTGGCCTGTAATATATCTTCATAGTAGATCAAGAAGACCGAGAAAACTTGGTTGTTATTCAGTTTCAGCTTTTGCTGACTCCAACCTTGAAATTGAAGATCGTACCTAACCGTTTTGTGGCAATTGCTCAACATCCTTTGTTAATCTAGTGAATTCTCAGTCAATCGCCAATCAGACAAGTACAGTAATTAGTTCACTAGTTTTGTTTGTGCATTATCTAGGCAAAAGAGCATGGGTTGGTTGGTTGGTTATTTGGGCTTAGGGGCGCATCAACTGCTTCAAAAGAGGATGGGAAGATAATTTGATTCCCCACTGTGTGTGGTAGAACCTAGCTCCGGCGTCCACATTCAGACCCAGTCCAGCACTGGTCCGATCATGCCCGGCAGCGTCGAGACGGCGGAATCGTGATGTGACGCAGACAAATGACACCACAAAGCTGAACGCGCAGTGGGTTATAAATCAAGGCCAATGAGAAAACAAAGCATCGATTCTAGGATCGCATCATACAGCCTTTAACTAGTTGCAAACAACTGCACGCTATTCATATCAACGATTACTGCGATGCCATGCTGCCGTCAAAATACCATTCGTTTGCCCATTAGAGTGGACAGAAATGAAAATTGGACCCGCATGATCGAACGAAAGCAGAAGCCGAATCCTGCTTTACATTACATGCATATATGTGTACATACATATATATATATATATATATATATATATATATATATATATATATATATATATATATATATATATATATATATATATATATATATATATATATATATATATATATATATATATATATATATATATATATGTATGTGGCTTGATGGCAACGAACCAGAAGCCGGTTGTAAAAATGTCTTCAGCATATATTTCGGCCAGGTCCTGAAATTCCTGCTGCATTATCTCACCCCATTAGAAGCAAAACTATATGTCGGTAACGTTGATATTGGCTGGTCGATATATATGATTGAATATGATATATATGATTGAACGCTGGTACAAAATTTGTAAGCGAACTGATGGTTTGTGTGCTTGCCTTTTACTTTACGTGCAACTGGTAGGCAGGCAAGCTTATTGCGGCTGGTCTGTAATTAAACGCTGAAACGCTGTCAGCCTAAATGAATATGCAACTTTTGCAACTTAGTCGCTTAGCGGCCTTAGTGGCCTAAACATATTGTTTGTTGTAGATCAAAACTGTCGTAATGGCGTGAACTTCCACCTGATTTTCTTCGTCGTTTGGAATAAATATACTTGCTCTTGTCTCCCACTTGGGCTGGTTATTTTCCACAATGGTGCAGTATATCTTAGAGACAGTGTGTTAATATTTTCAATTTTGATCAGGTTTCAGTGAAAGTTGCGTGCCCTATGGCCGCACATCAATCTTGCTGTCACAGGTGTCATCAAAGGGGGTCTAATAAAAACTGTGTCAATCATCAACTCAAACGGGTGAATCTCAGCACATGCGCGAGAATAATCTCGGTTTATATTGCACCTGCGCAACAATTGCTCGTGCAGTGATCCGAAACCTTTCGCCTGAGCTGCTGTTGGGTAACGGACACTGCGAGCGTCCACCAGCTGTCGTGAGCACACAAAAACGACTCACAGCACTCACTAAACTCAGATGGCGCCTGTCGACCTCAACGCCGACACCGGGCCCACTGTGTGTGGGACCGTGCAATGTCCACGCCAGGAGCGCTCCGACCGCCTCCAGCTTGGGAAGGGGTCACGCCGGCGCCTGCGGCCGCGGACTAATGGGTGGTGGCGTACTGACCGCCACCAGACGCCGCCGTCGGTGGCGGCGGTGATGCCGGCAACTGTACGTGCCCCGACTGGTGATTAGGCCAGTGGCTACAGTCCGCCACAGTTGCACCACCGCCAGCTGTTCCCGGCGATACACGCGTCACGCGCTGTCCAGACGCGCGGCAGGAGGCTCGGCAAATATGGGCGCGAATTTCCACGGCGCAGGATGTCACACGAGCGTTCGTGAGACTCGGGTGCGAAACAGGAATGGCCTAGAACCGTCACCACTGAATGGGTGGTCTGTGTTGGTGGTTTGGCCCGGATGTGTCCGTTGCGAAATAATTGCAAATTGAAAGAATAAAGTGAAAAGAACGATGTTTTACGATAAGTATACGTGGTTGGTCGTGGATAATGAGAGGTTGGTTGTGAAGACAATAGATAAATGGGAAAAACGTTTCAGCTATAGGGTAATAACACTGGAGGTTAAATAGCAGGGCGTTGCAACGGCGAAATCAGTTTTGCGTCCGACGACATACTCAAACGATTGCGTGCAGCTGGATGTCTAGGAACTCGCTCGCTGCAATGCAAAAGTCCTGAGGTGTAAGTCCCCAATCATCCTCGACGTGCGGTCCACCACGTCGTGTGCAAATCGCCGCTCCATAAAAACGGCTGTCGTAATCGCGCAGATCCGTGCGCGCAGACGCCAGTGAACGCCGGTGAGACTAGACTCTGGACACGCGCCCTGGAGGGGGGGCGAAATCCGCCCACCCCTCCGGTTCTTCGTAGATAACTCTAGATTTTACCGGCCGATATACGTCATTGTTTGTGTACCTGATTAGAAATGAACGGCACGCTGCTTAAAGTTAAACAAACGAAAATCGACCAAAAGTTTTTCGAGTTAGGGGTCGGTAAACTCAAAAAAGTTTCTCAGCGCCAGACTACAAATATCGGCGCTGATGCGCTTCCCGTATATCAGCAAAAAGGAAGTGTTCTTGGCAACACTAGCGACTTGTTTGATGTATATTGTTATGCTACATTGTTCCAAAGTCATGTCAGGTCACCGAGGTCAAGTCAGGTCAAGTTTATGACAGGTTAACAAACGCCCTGGAGGGGTGAATGGCGAAATCCGCCCACCCCTCCGATTTTTCGTACACAACTCTATATTGTACTGACCGATATGCGCCATTTTTTTCGTACCTGCTTAGAAATGACCGGCGCATTGCTTAAATCAAGACAAATAAAAATCGGCCGAAAAGGTTTTAAGCTATGGGCCGTTCAGGTGTTTTTTTTTTATCGCAGCGCCAGACCACACAAATCTGCGCTGATGAGCTTCCGGTATATTGGCAAAAGGCAAGTGTTCTTGACAACACTAGCGACTTGTGTGATGCATATTGTTAAGCTATATCATTTAAAAGTCCTGTTAGGTCGCCGAGGTCATCATGACATGCTAATGGAACCAAGCATGGTCAACTGGAATGTTGACAAAAATCGATATCGAATCGATTGACGTCACTTTGCACGTTACTCCCTACACATCATGCCGTTTGTCATTGTGTGCTTAAGTGTTTCTATACTTTATTCATGTATTTCACTCCTTTCTTTGCGAAGCCGATTGTGCCGAGCCGCCCAACGGAGCAGTCAGGTGGGCAGCCGGGTTCCGGTAACTGGAACACGTAATGACCTGATAAAGTGCTCCTATATAGGTGACCTGAGGTCAAATGGCGGATCTGGCACATGCATTACATCATTAGTAATGTCCAAAACATCATTAATGCCAATTTTGGAACATTTAAACACAATCACAGCGATCCATACCAATGACAAGCCAATCCACGCAAAACCAGAAATGTTGTTATTTTGACCTCATTTGACCTTGAAGATATTGACCTACGGTCACGAAATTTGCACACAATAAAGTTAACTATCGTGCCCATCCACCCTGCGAATTTCGTTCTTCTAGCCTCAATGGGAGCCGAGATCTTATGGGGCGGAATCCGCCCCCCCCCCCCTCCAGTGCGCGTAATTTTCAGAGGCCCTCCAGGGCGCGTGTTAAGAAACTGTTGTACACGGAACTGAATCAGGAGCTGTTGTCACACATGGGACGGAGTCAGGAGATGTTGACACACACGGGGCGGAGTGAGGAGCTGTTGTCACACACGGGGCGGAGTGAGGATCTGTTATCACACACGGGGCGGAGTCATGAGCTGTTGTCACACACGGGGCGGAGTCAGGAGCTGTTGCCACACACGGGGTGGAGTCAGGAGCAGTTGTCACACACGGGGCGGAGTCAGGAGCTGTTGCCACACACGGGGCGGAGTCAGGAGCTGTTGCCACACACGGGGCGGAGTCAGGAGCAGTTGCCACACACGGGACGGAGTCAGGAGCAGTTGTCACACACGGGACTGAGTGAGGAGCTGTTGTCGCACACGGGGCTGTTCAGCTTGGATCACGTCAGAACGCGCCAGAAATGCACCAGGATACGCGTGAACACACGTTCAATATTAAGCACAATGAGGCTGTACTTAATACAGCCTCCCTGTCCCTGTAATGCTCACTGTGTGAGTATCCCGCACGCCCGCCGTCGCCGGTAGTCACCGACTGAAATTGTGTTTGAGAAGCGAGTTTCGTGGGAGCGTGGGGTTAAGACGCGGCCGTGTAATCTTCCCAGCACATCCATGGGTCACAGGAGGTGAGCAGAAAAACAAGGACCTGTCGGACCTCACGCAAAATGCAACCATCGCGAGGGTGGACGGCATCCGGCAGCTTCCGAGCCTCTTATCCAGCTTAATACAAGCACTCATGGACCACTGTTGGTGCAAGCAATGCATCTACCAACTTAAAGCTGGGTGGCATAGACAGCCCCGCTTGACTTGACCACGAATGCACTATGTGTTCCGACGAGGTGCAGTGTCACCTCTAGCATATGCCAAAGTATAACATACAGCGCTGATTGTATGGCATACCTCAGACGTACAATCAGCGCAGCTTTCGCCACTGCCAGTTCACCGAATTCGTCAAGCCTACGCCGTGATCCCCCAGCAGTAAATTGCATCGAGTCAACGATGTCAACGATGCGTGTCAGCGTGTAATTGCCAGCGTGTAACCCCAACGTGTAAACCCGCTAGCGCCCACAGTTGCGCAACGGGACAATAAAAGTAGACATAGACTGAGTTCGCAGGTGGCGTTGTACGTCTGTGCAAAGTCTGAGCAGGCAGGCGCCAGTGAGATCACTCCATGGCTGCAGGACCACTGCAGTCGATGTGCCCCCAAACATCAGAGATCACCTCATGCCGAGTCAGCCAGTTGCGATTGCGTCCTCCAGGTCTGGATAGATGATCGTTCAGACGACCACCATCCAACATGCACAGACACGATGCAGTCGTCCTACGACTGTGGGTCAAGGTGACCATGGCACTTGCAGGCGCTCACTGGGAGGCCTCAGGCTCCTAAAGCAGCGAGCGCTGGCCGGGTGGCCGCCAGTGGTGCTCGTGTGAAGGTGGGCCGACCCAGTCGGCTGCATCCCACCACTCCAGCCCAGCGTCCTGTCACTCCAGACCAGCGTCCTGTCATTCCAGACCAGCGTCCTGCCACTCCAGACCAGCGTCCTGCCACTCCAGACTAGCATCCTGCCACTCCAGACCAGCGTCCCGCCACTCCAGACCAGCATCCTGCCACTCCAGACCAGCGTCCCGCCACTCCAGGTAAGCGTCTCACCACGTCTGCCAGTGGTGCTCGTGTGAAGGTGGGCCGACCCAGTCGGCTGCATCCCACCACTCCAGCCCAGCGTCCTGCCACTCCAGACCAGCGTCCTGTCATTCCAGACCAGCGTCCCACCACCCCAGACCAGCGTCCTGCCACTCCAGACCAGCGTCCTGCCACTCCAGACCAGCATCCTGCCACTCCAGACCAGCATCCTGCCACTCCAGACCAGCGTCCCGCCACTCCAGGTAAGCGTCTCACCACTTCAGGTAAGCGTCCCGCCACTCCAGACCAGCCTCCCCCACTCCAGACCAGCGTGCTGCCACCCCAGGCAAACGTCCCGCCACTCCAGACCAGCATCCTGCCACTCCAGACCAGCGTCCTTCCACTCCAGACCAGCGTCCTGCCACTCCAGACCAGCGTCATGCCACTCCAGACCAGCGTCCTGCCACTCCAGACCAGCATCCTTCTACTCCAGGTAAGCGTCCCGCCACTCCAGACCAGCGTCCTGCCACTCCAGACCAGCGTCCTGTCACTCCAGACCAGCGTCCCACCACCCCAGACCAGCGTCCTGCCACTCCAGACCAGCGTCCTGCCACTCTATACCAGCATCCCACCACTCCAGACCAGCGTCCCGCCACCCCAGACCAGCGTTCTGCCACACCAGACTAGCATCCTGCCACTCCAGACCAGCGTCCTGCCACTCCAGGTAAGCGTCCCGCCACTCCAGGCCAGCATCCTGCCACTCCAGACCAGCGTCCTGCCACTCCAGATCAGCGTCCTGCCACTCCAGGTAAGCGTCCCACCACTCCAGACCAGCGTCCTGCCACTCCAGACCAGCCTCCCGCCACTCCAGGCAAGCGTCCCAGCCATGCATCGGCATGGGACACCGAGCCATCTCTCTCTCTCTCTCTCTCTCTCTCTCTCTCTCTCTCTCTCTCTCTCTCTCTCTCTCTCTCTCTCTCTCTCTCTCTCTCTCTCTCTCTCTCTCTCTCTCTCTCTCTCTCTCTCTCTCTCTCTCTCTCTCTCTCTCTCTCTCTCTCTCTCTCTCTCTCTCTCTCTCTCTCTCTCTCTCTCTCTCTCTCTCTCTCTCTCTCTCTCTCTCTCTCTCTCTCTCTCTCTCTCTCTCTCTCTCTCTCTCTCTCTCTCTCTCTCTCTCTCTCTCTCTCTCTCTCTCTCTCTCTCTCTCTCTCTCTCTCTCTCTCTCTCTCTCTCTCTCTCTCTCTCTCTCTCTCTCTCTCTCTCTCTCTCTCTCTCTCTCTCTCTCTCTCTCTCTCTCTCTCTCTCTCTCTCTCTCTCTCTCTCTCTCTCTCTCTCTCTCTCTCTCTCTCTCTCTCTCTCTCTCTCTCTCTCTCTCTCTCTCTCTCTCTCTCTATCTCTCTCTCTCTCTCTCTCTCTCTCTCTCTCTCTCTCTCTCTCTCTCTTTGACACTGGCGAGGTCGATTGAATTCTCCCGGCAACCTCAGCTGTCAGCAACTGTGCGTTATCGCAATCAGCATTGAAAGGAGGTGTCAAGGTTACGGCGTATTTAGCTTCGGATGTTTAACAAGAACAATCGTGGGTCTGAGAAGCGTTCATGGAAAAGCCCCATGAACGAAATATGTTGCACCTTAATGCTATAGGTGAAATTGCTGAAAAGCAACTAACGCAGCAAAACATGTGCAAAGTCGATGGTTTTAAGAAATTACGAGAACGCGCTCTCGTCGGTTTTTAGGCCAATGACCGATTTCGGTTTTTGATCCTTGCACACAACCACACAATCACAAGCACATCCGCATATATATATATATATATATATATATATATATATATATATATATATATATATATATTAAAAGGAGTGCTGGATGATTTAGAATAGCGGCATATATTAAATAAAGCCTTAAACATATATGTAAGCTATGTCACGTCAGAGATGCTGCTTTTATATCCGGGAACCTTCGCCTCCTGACCAGGTAGGTGGCCCAGTCAAATCAGGTCAGGTCAGGTCAAGAGCGTACCTCTGGCGGCCCGCTGTGACATTTGCGGTCGATGCTGCCGGTGGCGCGCACCACAGTCCAGAAGAAGCACTGCTGTTGCCAGTTGTAGTCGACGCCGACGGCGTTGGTCAGCTGACTGGCGACGGTCTCGACGTTGCTGCCGTCCAGGTCCATCAGAAGCAGCGAGTCGCGCGACGAGAAGAGAAGTCGCGGCCGGTCCTCGTCCACCAGACATGTCTTGCCTGCCCGGATAGAGTCAGGTCATGGCGGAATCAGAGTCAGGTCAGAGTGGTGTCAAAAGTGAGGTCATGGCAGGATTAGAGCCAGGTCAGAGTGGAGTCAGAGCCAAGTCATGGCGGGATCAGAGTCAGATCAGAGCGAGGTCAGTCAGGTCATGACAGGATCAGAGCCAGGTCAGAGCCGAATCAGAGTGGAATCAGTCAGATCAGAGTGGGGTCAGATAGGAAGAATACTCGTAGTCAGCAGTGGGGGAGTAACACACTGCTTTCCTTATGGGAAGCATGACTCCTTGTTCAAATGTGGCGGAAGCACACAGCGACGTTCAAAGTTCAAAGTTTAATTATTTCTGGTTCGAAACATATTTGTTTCCTGTTCGCAGCCAAATACGCACTGGGCCGATCATCGTTCACCACTAATGAGCCCCATGCCACAACAGAACGGACCGAGGAGTGGCACCTGGCCATGAAGCGCTCAACACCACCCTCACGTTATGGCCTGGTCAGCGGTTACTGGACGCGTGCTGCTCAAATCACTTCTATTCGCCCAGAGCGTCCCCGGTGGACTTTGGCTAACGCTGCCCGGACCGGCAACGGCCACTGCCGATCACAATAGGTCGCCGATGCTCTCGAGCTGCGACACAGCTACACCCGCTGCACCATCTAATGCCCATTATTGCAAGCACCAGTCAATGGTCTGCTGAGAGAGAGAGAGAGAGAGAGAGAGAGAGAGAGAGAGAGAGAGAGAGAGAGAGAGAGAGAGAGAGAGAGAGAGAGAGAGAGAGAGAGAGAGAGAGAGAGAGAGAGAGAGAGAGAGAGAGAGAGAGAGAGAGGGAGAGATTGGCTGCACCTCTTCGGAGGCGCAGCCAATCTTTCCAGCCAAGGTCTTTCGAAACGGACCTTGGACCTTCTTGGGCGCGAATAATCAAGTTTGGTCGAAGCGCCGTAAATCCCAAATAACTAAATACCGACTTCGGACCAGCCCGCCAGGCCCTGGAGCGAGGTCGGCTAGGGTGGTGGCACACATCGCCACCGTGCGAAGCTCCAGGCGACGCGCCACAATTGCTCAATGAGGCGCGTCCAGCGGTGCTGACACCACCGCGCCGGACCGGTGCGACTTCGCACGGCAGCGCCAACGAGGCCCCGGCGAAAGTGACTCCACACTGGGCCCCATCACGTGACATACGTAGGCCGGGCAGCGGTGCACTCATCTCCGAGTCCAGCGCCGCCGGTCGGATTGCGGTGAGAGAATCAGGCAGTCGGTGGTGGGTCGTCGGCCCTCCGGCCGTGGCGCCAGGTTTGGAGGTTATCAAATGGGCGGGCAATACAGCGAAGACTGGCCGGCAACTGTTCGGATTGCATGCAGTTGCCGCCATCGGTGTTAGCTTGCGGGAAAACCGCCGCGACGCTCGTACTTAAGTCAGGATAAGTGGTTATTAATGTTGATCAGGTAACCAACCTGTGAATTATTCTGAGGTACGACATGGAGGTACTGAGAGGTACGGCTCTCGTCACATGGTGCGGCCCCGTTAAAAGAACATAATCAGGGCAATCTCTACCCAAGTATGACTGGTGATTATTTGGTTTTGAAGGAGTTCTTGCCATCTACTGACATAAGGCGTCTACGAGGCCGCTGCGTGAACGAAGGCAGGTGTAGAAAGCACGTGGAAGTGAGATAGCTGCGTGTATCAGCAATAGGCGCATTGCCTCTAGTGTTTATGCAGCCGCACCCTCAGGCATATTTGAACAGCTAAGGTGATTCCGGATGCGACACATTCACCATATTGTATTTCTACAGGAGTAAATTAAAAGCTGCATTCATGCAATAGAAGGCATGTATCGGGGAGTGGGAATGTCGCGGCAAATTAATTTCGTTAAGTACATGAATGAGAGTACTATGAAAAACATGGGATCAAGGTTGATAAGTCTCAACTTGAAAAGAGCAGACCTGATTTTGAATGAAAAGTTGACAAATTGGCGTGCTTTATTACAACGTGAAGCGCGGTGGAAGGCTGCTCGTGATGGAAAACGCAGCAACGAAGCTTTCCTTTCCATCCGCTTTTTTGTTGCTCATCTCGGTAAGGTATCTGAAAACCTGACAACTAACTGAAAACCTGACAATATTCGCCGTTGGCCAAATGCTCTTCTAAATATGGACAGCAGGCGGTCCCTGCCGTCCCTGCCGAGCCACATCTGAACCTGACACACTGTTTCCGTTCCGTAAAGGATATATGGTCCAGGCAATACCCACTACTACTGGAGCAAATGCGTCGGTTATGCGGTCAGACTTTCTGACGGCCATGTGAGTCGGATGTCCGACTTTGTCCGTACTCGAACCGCACTCAGCTGCATCTGGCCCAGACACCGGATCCTGTTTTGCGCCGGTCATCTGGTCCCCTGCTGTGCCGGACATCCGGCGCCGTTATGTGGCGGGCACCAGGCGCCGTTATATGCTCCGGACTCCCGGCACCGTTATGTGCCCCGGACTCCCGGCGCCGTTATGTGCCCCGGACTCCCGACGCCGTTATGTGCCCCGGACTCCCGGCGCCGTTATGTGCCCCGGACTCCCGGCGCCGTTATGTGCCCCGGACTCCCGCCGCCGTTATATGCTCCGGACTCCCGGCGCCGTTATGTGCACCGGACTCACGGCACCGTTATGTGCCCCGGACTCCCGGCGCCGTTATATGCTCCGGACTCCCGGCGCCGTTATGTGCACCGGACTCACGGCACCGTTATGTGCCCCGGACTCCCGGCACCGTTATATGCTCCGGACTCCCGGCGCCGTTATGTGCACCGGACTCACGGCACCGTTATGTGCCCCGGACTCCCGGCACCGTTATATGCTCCGGACTCACGGCACCGTTATATGCTCCGGACTCCCGGCACCGTTATGTGGCGGGCACCCGGCGCCGTTATGTGCCCCGGACTCCCGGCGCCGTTATATGCTCCGGACTCCCGGCGTCGTTATGTGGCGGGCACCCGGCGCCGTTATGTGCTCCGGACTCCCGGCGCCGTTATGTGCTCCGGACTCCCGGCGCCGTTATGTGCTCCGGACTCCCGGCACCGTTATATGCTCCGGACTCACGGCACCGTTATTTTCCCCGGACTCCCGGCGCCGTTATATGCTCCGGACTCACGGCACCGTTATGTGCCCCGGACTCACGCCACAGTTATGTGCCCCGGACTCACGGCACCGTTATGTGCCCCGGACTCACGGCACCGTTATGTGCCCCGGACTCCCGGCACCGTTATGTGCCCCGGACTCCCGGCGCCGTTATGTGCACCGGACTCACGGCACCGTTATGTGCCCCGGACTCCCGGAACCGTTATGTGCCCCGGACTCACGGCACCGTTATGTGCCCCGGACTCACGGCACAGTTATTTTCCCCGGACTCACGGCGCCGTTATGTGCCCCGGACTCACGGCACCGTTATGTGCCCCGGACTCACGGCACCGTTATTTTCCCCGGACTCGTTATTTTCCCCGGCGTCGTTATGTGCCCCGGACACTCGGCGCCGTTCCGTGTCTCGGATAGCCAGCGCCGTCCCCACTCACCGTCCTGCTGGAGCCGCATCTGCGGCGGGCAGCGGCAGCGCACCATGCCAGAGATGTCGCCGTCGCACTGGTGACTGCAGCCGCCGTTGTCCCTGAGGCAGGTGTTGCTGGCGTCGTTCAGCGGCAGGTGGACGATGGCGCCGCTCGTGCCGGTCTCGGCGGGCGCCAGAGCTGTGCTCGGTGGCCCGGACGGCGCGGGAGTGCCGGGACGCCCGGACGGGACGGCGACGGGATGCTCAGATGGAGCGGGACCTGCGGGTTCGAGTGGCGCGTGAGTGGTAGGCTCGGCTGGCTGCGGAGTGGAGGTAGGGAGTTGCTGCTGAGCTGGCCGCATGGAGGGCCGCGGAGAGAGTGGTCGCTCGGAAGGCGTCAGCCGTCTAGAGGCCGGTCGTCTTGGAGAGCCTGGTCTTGGAAACGAGTCCGGTCGCCTGGAGTCGGCTTGTCGCCTGGAGTCGGCCTGCCGCCTGGAGCCGGCGGGTCGCCTGGAGCCGACCGGCCGTCGGTGCGTGCCGGGTCGTGTGGAGCCCACCGGACGTCTGGAGCCGGTGCGTAGTTCGGGTGTGGTGGGCTCCGAAACGGTCGTCAGGGACGCGTCGGTAGTAACCCTGTCAGGTGGCGGCACTTCGGTAGCGGCCACCGGCGACTCGCCCTCGCCGGTGTCGGCGGCGGAGGCGGCCGCCGGCGTCGGCTTCGTTGAGGTCCTGCCGACGCCCGCGGCTTGCTGCGTCGTCGCCGCCGTCTCGGCATCGGTCGGCGCGTCGGTCGCCACCGTTGCAGCGTCGGTCGGCGCGTCGCCGCCGTCGGTCGCCCGCTCACCGATGGCCGCCAGACTGACCAGCAGGCGCGGCAGACACGCGTCGCCGACGCACGGCCCGCTCAGCGAGTCGGCGGCCGGCGGCGGCGGCAGCTCGACCTGTGTGCACGCGTCGCCGGTGCAGCCCTGCGAGTCGCGCGCCAGCGTCTGCAGGATGTCGGGTAGGCAGCGGCCGTTGGCGCAGGGCAGCGGGCGCCGCGCCACCGGCGGCCGGCAGTCGGGCCCGTCGCACGACATGGCGGCGATGTCGAGCAGCAGCTGTGGCATCGGCTCCAGCGGCTGGATCAGGTTGGGGAGCACGTCGCAGTCGCCGCCGGCGCACGAGGCGACCGCCGTAAGGTCGCGGCAGTTGGGCCCATCGCACGGCTCGCCGCGCTCAGCGATGTCCAGCAGCAGGTTCAGGAGGGGGCCGGACGACTCGTCTCCCGGCTGGTCGGTGGCCGGCGCGCTCGGCTTGGCGATGCAATCGGTGCCTGAGCACCCGGCAGCCGCGACCGCCTCCACCACGGCCGTGACCGCCTCCACCGTGGCGTCGGCGGCGTCGGAGGCGCCGACGGCCGGCGCGGCGACCGCCGGCCGGGCGCTGGCCGACCCATCCGTGAGGCGCCGACGATCGCGCGCCGGGTCGTCGGCGTCGATGACGGGGGTGGAGTCGCCGTCGACGCTGCGGGCACTGATGGCTCCTGGAGCAGGACAAAACGCTAACTGTCGGGTGTGTGCAGACCATGCCAAATGGAGACAGGTCTATGTGTACACATGTCAAGTGAAATGTCAAGTGTGCACACACCCAATGAATGCGAGAGTGTTCAATGAGTATTTCCGCGTCGATGTGCTAAATTCGGTTATGCTTGCCAAGCATATTTGGGTATGAAAATGAGCGTTTCGGAGTTGTGGAGGTTATAAGCTGTGGAGGTTATGAGCGCTGTGGGCTTGTGGAGGTTGTGAGCTGTGGAGGTTACGAGCTGTGGAGGTTATGAACTGTGGAGGGTATGATACAGCTCTGTTATGAACGCTTGAAATAGAAAGTCACTAAGAAAGCATCTCAATTAACATACTGGCCAGGGCACATCCGCTTCTTTTTGGGGGCATTAATTTCTCAGCGATAGCATGACGCTAGAACAGAACAGACAGAACAGAACAGAACAGAACAGACGCTAGAACTAACGGAACACGTAGAGTGCCGGCCGGGCGGGAGTCGGGTCAGGTCAAGGTCAGCTGACCCAGCCACACATGCCCCTCGCCATTGATGTCACAACCGGACCAGGGCGGGGTTTGGGTCGGATCAGGTCAGCTAGCACATGGTCAGCTGCCTCAGCCACACCTTCCGCTCGTCAGTGGCATCACAGCCGGTCCAGGGCGGACCGCGGCCAGAGCGCACTTCAGGACCGGTACATGTGGCCTTCAGGCCAGAAGACGCCAAGGTCACGCGCAGCCGGGACAGTCTTGGGACAGTTAGTGAAGCCCAGGTCGCCGCACGGCAGATCCGCGACACCCACCACAACTGACGCGCCGACAGCAGTTGGGCCAGGCGGCCTCCGGGTCCGGCTCGATGACGTCACAGTTAGGCTGCAGCGAGTCGGCGATGATGTAGCGGCACCTGTCGCAGGCGAAACGGTGACGTCACAAACCGACGGTGACGTCACGAACCGCTGACGGCCGAGTCTGCGGGGTCGGGAGAGGCGGCCGGCGCACACTGTGATAACTCGGCCATAAATCATAGCGGACAAAGTATGCTAGTTACCAGGACGATTTTCGTCTTAGTCGAGAGAGCTTCCAATTTCGATCATACGGGGAATATTTATTGTCTTAAATATTGCCCAACACAGGAATATCAGAGGTTATACCTGCTAGAGGGAAGGGAGCATTCTGCTCCACTCATTTTGCTTCCGCGAAATATCTCTGGAACCAATTGAGATAGAAAGCTTAAATTGTGCACACACACACGGGTGTGATTCACATCTGACGTCGTACCAGGCCGTCCCCAGGTATGATTCACATCTGACGTCGTACCAGGCCGTCCCCAGGTGTGATTCACATCTGACGTCGTACCAGGCCGTCCCCGGGTGTGATGCGCGTCTGAGCCGTACCAGGCCGTTCCCGGGCGTGAGTCAGACCTCGCCGCACCACGCCACGCCGTCGGGGCCGGTTTTGGGGCAGAGGCGATGAGTCTGCGACGTACGGTGACGACTCATCTCTCCGACCAGTCGTCTGGATGTTATCGCGCCAGCAACTGCGTCATCGGCGTCAGCCACAGCCACTGCCACTGTCCGCAGCATGCGGCAGCACACCGCAGACATGCGAGCCGCACTCCTGGCGCCAACACTCCATCCGACCACCCGCGGGGCACTGCCGGCCTTCTGACGTCACGCGTGTCAACGGTGTCACGTCCATCCGACCACTACCCGCGGGGCACCGCCGGCCTTCTGACGTCACGCATGTCAACGGTGTCACGTCCATCTGACCACTACCCGCGGGGCACCGCCGGCCTTCTGACGTCACGCATGTCAACGGTGTCACGTTCATCCGACCACTACCCGCGGGGCACCGCCGGCCTTCTGACGTCACGCGTGTCAACGGTGTCACGTTCATCCGACCACTACCCGCGGGGCACCGCCGGCCTTCTGACGTCACGCATGTCAACGGTGTCACGTTATGACTGTGCTGCTACCGGTTGCCTGCTGGTGGCCAGGCTGGCGACTGTTGCTGTTGCTCCTCTGTCTGTTAGTTATCAGTCTGGCGACTGTTGCTGCTGCTGTCGACTGTCTGCTGGCAACCAGGCTGGTATCACGGTCCCAGGCCAGTGTTTCTGACTGAGCATCTTGTTAACTTCAATCAACATCAAGATGTAATTGACGGATGTAAAGTATCGGCAGTCTTAAACCGCTGATGACTTGCAAATTTTTGGACACCCCGGGACATTTGTAAGTATTAAAACAACGAGTAGAGCACACCATAAGTATGGGTCTAACTTGGTTTGCCCAAAATTGGCTCAAAATCAACCCTAGGAAAACGGAACTAATAGTTTAAGAATTTAGGCATCTGAAACTGGGCGAAAGCTTCTCTATCACATTTGGGGACAACGAAATCAAGCCCTCGCCGCACGCTAAAATTATCGGCATCTATGTAGATTCACCTTCGTAATGGGAAAAACAAATATCCAAGTAACTCGCCGCTGCTACTGTGCTCTCGTCGGGCTGTCAAAATTACGCCACAAATTTCCCCGAAAAGAAAAAGTTACTGCTTCGGGCATTGGTTTTCCCCCATATCCATTACAATATGACTGTTTGAGGAACTGCAACAAAGCCCAGAAACACCGAATTCAAAAGGTCATCAATTTCTGCGCAAGTATCGTCTCTGGCTTAAGTCGACGAGAGCACATTACAACGACGCTAGAGGTCCTGGATTGGCTGAAGTTCGACAACATGCTTCGGCAGCGCGATTTGGTCATGGTTGGAAGATGCGATCTGGCTTGCAACATCTGTCCCCCTTACATTGGTTGGCAGTATTCCTCTCCGAAATCTCCAGTAGGAGCACTCGAGAACTGACGGGAACAAATTAGAGCTGCCCCGCATTAATACGGAAGCTGCGAGGCGCACCTTTGTGTAGCGGGCGGCCAGCACGTGGTATAATAAGGTTGATGCTCAGGGGCGTATTTGATGGCATGTTTTATCGTTTTATCTCTTATCATTGTTTTGCGTTATTTAGTGTTTTTCATAATTCGAGTTTCTCTTTTATGATTGAACCATGTATTGACGCGAGTACTGAAAAGCCATGAATATGGAGAACTCAATATACGACTATGACTGTGACTATGACTATGACTATGTGTTGTGCAGGCGCGTGCCGATGGACCGAGTGTGAAACCTCACCGCCTTCGGTTGTCAGAAGTTCGTTGACTTTTCACCACGATCGCCACGAGGCATATCAGCCCAGACAGGCGGCTGCTGGTCCTGGCCGCCTGGGTCGCGCCCGAGCTCATCGTCGCTCCCGTCAGTGCAATGCGTCGGCGGCCGGCTTAAACACCCACCCGGCCGGCTGCGGTGCGGGTGAAAGGCCACGGCCTGAGCCACTGCGGCCCCGTGCTTTACAGCTGGATAGTCACCAGCACGTGCGGCTTGGCACCATGTGGCCGGACCTTTCTCTGTCCTGTCTTAGCGCTCGGCGTCCTGCTGAGGAGCAGCCTGGCCGCAGCTGGCACCGGCACAGGTGACGAGCGTCGTCAGGGCTACAGGCGATCAGGATCAGCACCGGTACAGGTGACCAGCGTCGTCAGAGGTACAGGTGAACAGGCTCAGCACCGGCACAGGTAACCAGGGTCGTCAGAGCTACGGGTGATCAGGATCAGCAGGGGTACGGGTGACCCTTATCGGAGGCGGTACGGGTGATCAGGATCAGCACCGGCACGTGTGACCATTATCGGTGGTGGTACGGGCGGCTGGTATCGGAGGCGCTACAGGTGACCGGTATCGGCAGCGATACAGATAGCAAGAATCAGAGTTGCCACAGGTGGTCAGGATCGGTTATATGTACGGAGAGCTATGGATGCGGAGATACGGAGACAGCGCGTGTTAACGGAGTGTTCACACAGCATCATCCTACTCGTGTAACCGTTAGATATCTACATAACCGAGAACAGGTTTGTACGGTGATGAGCAGGTCAAAGTGCCTAACTCAACAGAAGCTAAAGCGCGGTGATACTTGGAGGCTGTCCGATGATCGTGGTGGTGGCAGTGGTGACGTAGACAATGCTGATGTGCTGATGTCTGATGTTTGATTACGTGATGTGCCATCTGGTGGTGGTGCACTGTGTGAGGATCCGCGGAGTGCACCAGCACGTTGACGAGCCACCACCGCTAGGCAACGTTATCCCAGTCGACACCGCGTGATATCTGGGCACGGCAAGTTGGACTGTTTATAGATCGGAGAGATCTATCGTCACAGCAAACGATTGTTCCTTCAACTATGCTAGAGTCATCACAAAAAGGCACCAGAAAACACGTGACCGAATCGATCAAGGCACCGCTACGGCATGATACTCGGCGAGAGATACCACCGTTGATCCGCTCGTCAGTTCGGTAAATGTAACGTGGTGGAGATGTTAGCTGACAATACAACAAGCTGTCTTTGTAAGTAATCTGGATGACCTGTCCGCACAGGTCCAGATGCGGGTTTGCATGACGGAGGAAAATTATTTTACTTGATGCGTGATGCCAGATAATGTGAGTCACCGGTTGTGATACCGAAATCCACCCTCTCGCAACCCCATGCAGTGCACATAGCATCTATGCTATTTTACATTGCATATGTCATGTTTTTGCCGCTAGTGAAGGACGGCAAAGTACAGACGCTGTTAAGAGCTCGGACTATCCAATGATTCGTATCGAAACTTGGTGTTGCTGTCATCTTTCTTCATGCACCTTTTACCTTATTTTGTCCTCTCATAATATGGCAGTAAGCAGAGCAGACAGAGATATTGCCAGCCCAGGCACCGAACACTAAATATTTGTGGATTGGAATCTGTTACTCTCGGAAGTGAACAAACATTTCTGATTCAACCGTGGATGCCATCGGGAGTTATGAGCGTCACGATACCGCCTAGCTGACGATTTGCCCGAAATGTCTTCAGACATCTTCGACGCAAGAACAATTTCAGCAGGACGGCTCTGGTCACACAAAGAATGGCGCGCGACATTCACCTGGAGAAAGCACAGCCGTGCGGGCGGTGTTCTGGAACGGGAAAGTGACGCGCGGGTACACAAAGAGGTAGTTGCAGTTGACCCCACTAGCTCCAAGCTGGTGGATATTCATCAGAAGTAGGCAGTCCGAGATGCTCCACTGAGCCCGGGGATCTTAGAGTCTCAGTGGAGTAATTTAAAATCAATTGCAGTTATTAGAGCACAAGACTCAAGGCGATAAGATGAAGCTGATATGTTCATCTCGCAAGATGGGTATTTGATCTGATGAGATGGGTACACTCTCTAACGTGATGGGTTTCTGATCTGACAAGGTTGATATTCGATCTGATGGAATGCTTATGCTCTCCAGCTTCGACCCCTAGAGCGTCTTACTTCAGACACTGCCGAGGTACCACGCGCAAATTATGGTCGAACTACTTGACGGACTGAAGCTTGGGGGCGAGGTATTTATTCACCTGACAAGGACCTGCCTACCAGCTCCTCCACAAAGCGAGACATTCATCTAAGCAAAGTGCAGTGCGAAGCACTCATTCGAGCAGGAGTGCAGGAGTTAGGCACTCAACTTATCAGGAGTGTAGGATGCGGTACTCATCTTAGCAGGAGTGCAGTTACGAGGCACTCATCTGAGCAGAGATCAGAGGCGAGGGACTCACCTGAGCAGAAGTGCAGTTGCGAGGCACTCATCTGATAAGGAATGCAGGAGCGAGCCACTCACCCGAGCACGAGCACCCCCGGCCGGCCGTTGGTCCAGCGGTCGACACACTCCGCCTTGGTGCAGCCGCTCTCCTTCCACGTCTCGCCGATCTGGAAGTAGCGGTCCAGTGTCTTGGAGTAACAGTCGTCGAACTCTGGAACTGCGCGAGGATCCAATGTCAGATTTCGCTGAAGGGGTGAGGACGAAATTTTGAGGGGGCACATTTCCATCCGAAGTGGCGCCATTGGCCACAAAGATCGTTGAAAGGGTAGGAGAGAGGAGGGGAGTGTACCTGGCCGACCTACAAGAGAGCCCTTGCTACCAAGGGTATGTGCCTTCGACCGAGCATTTCATTGAGTATGGAGAAGGGATGAACTCGACTTTCCAGAATGGGCGGCCTTTCCATCTGGAGTGGTGCCCTATCTCCATACCGATCCTTCCAGGGTGCTAGGTATGGAGGTACGATCACCCGTTCCCCTTGAATGCGTCCATAGTGTACGGTCATCTTCGATTGTGACCACAGGCGGATACCTTGGCAAGCGGATACAGTGGTGTCATTGTTCTTTCATGGAGTATTTGGTGCTATACGCTCTTGTACAATCAGAACCACTGATTACTCCGTTGTGCCACTGTTTTGGCGCGACTGACAGCCCGTTGCCGCAGTTCTTATTTTTAACTTTCGTTGGCGACATCCGTCGCTCTTTCGTTTCTGGGGGTGACACCTGTCACCCCGCGCGAATTTTTTCCCTTCGTCGTACTTCCGTTCCGCGTTTCTGCGTGCTCCTGTTTGTTTAGGTTTCATTAGGTATGTTTTTTTCCCGCGATGGGGAAAAACGAATAAAGGATGCCGGCCCCAGCTCGCCACCGGACTCCGAGTCTGAATTCCCCCGCTGACCACGCCTGCTGACCATCGCTCGACTCCGGACCTTGCTCACGATGCCCAACCTCTCGATGTAACTGCTGATGCCCCGCGCCGGACCATTCGTCTTGATGACGTCATGGAAGCCGTTTGCGCCTTGCTGACCCCTGATCGTCCCAAGACTGCGATCTGGCCTCCGGACCAGACCATCACACTCCACACCGCTGACCCACGCTCGAACCAGACCACACCCTCCCAACCTGGACCATAGATGCCGACATGCATAACAATGATCACTACCCCATCAAATTAATACCACCATTTCAACAGCTGCCGATACTACACCTAGTTTTATCCCGCGTTGAAAACTTTTGCAGGCCGACTGGACCAAATTTGAGAAGCTTTCATCATTACGATGCAACCCGGACATTTCTTCGGTACAAAATAGACATATAATTACCAACACACTTTTACAAGCAGCATCTATAGCAATTCTACGCACAAATCCGTTTGCAAAACACACAACAGTACTTTGGTGGTGCCCCGAAATTTTCCACACCATCGTGGTGAGAAAAAGATCATTTGGAAAATATTTACGTCTTCCCGACCAACAAAATTGAATCAGTCGGAACCATGAACGCGAGGACCCGCCGAATTATTCGTGAAGCTAGGCGCCGTTCATGGTCCTTTTATTTACAACAGCTTACATTTCAAATACCACTAAGGCGAATATGGCGATTAATCCGACGTTTGAGCGGAAATCCCCATTTAGATCATTACCAGCTCTCAAACGTCATAATCACACAATTACCGAACCTCAACACATAAATATATAATGCCCGTTTTCAAATATCAGAACTTGAAACAGGCTTATCCTCCGCCGGCAATAACTCAGTGGGGCCCAACAACTTCCATTCTTCTTTTTTAAGATATTTACCGGATCACACCACAGCATTTTGCACACATTTAATTAACTATGAACAACTCATTCCTTCCACGAAACTTGGAAGGAATATTTCATTATACCCATCCCAAAACCAGTCAAGGATCATAGTAACCCCACATTTTCTACCCATTGCACTCACCAGGTGTTTAGAACAGCTTTTCGAACGAATAGTTGTTAAAAGACTAACCTGGCACCTGGAAACGAATTCAGTTCTATTTTCCTTTCAGTGTGGTTTTCGGCGAGGACGCAGCACAATAGATAATCTCATTCGGTTAGAAGCACACATCCGCCTCGGTTACAAACAACATGAACACACTGCCGCAGTATTTTTAGACATAAGTAAAGCTTTATATGGTCTTCAAACCAGCATTACTCTCCAAAATTCAACAACTCGGTATAATTGGACATTTAGTACCTTATTTAGTACGTCTTTATCTGGTTCTCGTCGATTCTACATCAGGTGCCGGCCAGACATTTCAGATCTACATTATCTTCACAACGGCCTACCACAGGGAAGTTGTCTTTCACTATAATTATTTAGCATTCTCATGAGTGATCTGTTCGATGACATGCCTCCAAATATGTCATATTCAGCTTTTGCAAATGATAGTGCAATTTGGTGCTCCGGCAAAAATTACGAACATTGTTTACTTCTCTCACAAAACGCACTTGACAGAATACAGGAATGGTCACTGAAGTACCCTTCATTTTTTCGGCCCCAAAATCTGCAACACTGATATTTAGTAAATGGACACCCTGCCCAAACCCATACACACCGCTTCACTTCGTGAACAACCGCATACCTTTGGTAAATTCATTTAAATTTCTAATTTCAGCATCTCAATGCATAAACACTTCCAAAATATCCAGAACAAATGTTTTCACCGGCTCAAGTTATTTGGATGCATCACTTCTTCATCAGTTGGAGCCGATCGCCATACACTTCTACTACTCTACAAATTTTTAGTTCTACCCGGAATATAATATGGATCCGTAGTATATGCCGGTGCCAGCATATCATCCTTATACATTATAGACGCTATTCAAAACAAATTTCTCCGTATCGCACTAGGTATGGTGACTACTTCACCCGTCAATTCTTTAGAAACCGAAGCAGAAGTCCCCCCATTAGCTCTTAGACGAATACAACAGACACTTAGGTATGCCTCAAAAATCAAATTTAACGAAAACGACCCCACACACACATATTTACACGTTCTTCCAAACATACATTATGATTATTCCCGTCTAACATAAAAATGAACTGGCCTCGCTATAGCTTCTCGGATGAAAACATTTTCTACACAACTTCAATGCAATGCTCCACACATTATTGCTATTATCCCACCAACTGCACCACCGTGGCAGGCGGGGGAACGGCACATATTTTACCTAACCAACACAACAAAATCACATCTTTGTCCAGAATACGTCGAACAAAAATTCCACCAGCTTCGGTCTCGATGTCCCCAGAATCCCTTCATCTTTGCTGACGGATCTAAGGATGCCAACACCACAGGAAACGCCAGTGTTTCAGGAACTCACACAGCACAAGGCACACCAAACGGAACTTTTCATCACCGAAATACACGCCATTCTGATTGCCCTTAGTAATATTGGTAATCGTTTCATTTTTCAACCCATGCTCAGTGTCGTGATTTGTTCCGACTAAAAATCTGTTCTTCAATCACTTTCTTCACTCTCTCTCTCTCTTTCACACCATTGCCATATTTCCATCTACGACATACTTCAAACATTTGACATGATGGTCGTGAGGGTCCGTGTCCTGTGGGTGCCCAGCTACTGCAGCATCTCAGGTAACGAAAAAGCCGACATATTAGCAAAATAATTATTACAACTTTCGAACATTACAAAAATTGCACCACATTTTGATGCCATTCATTAAATCATCAATGCGACAGAAAATTTGGCATTTTTTAATCCAAAACTGGACACAAAACACAAGCCATACACAATTACAACTTATCAAACCTACAGTTGAACCGTGGCCATCATCTATTCAAAAAACCGACACGGAGAAAAAGTCCTATCACGTTTACGTATCGGCCATACTTTTCTCACCCATCGTTATATTTGCACGGCTTCACCTCGACCTTCATGCCCATCATGCTACACTCATCTTACAGTCACAGATATACTCCTACACTGTCAAAAGTACCATGACGCTCGAAGAACACTTACCAACTACTGCTGGACATACAACATTGCCTTTTCTTTACCTATACTACTCGGAGATCAACACCCATTTCTAATCAAATTACTTTTCATCTTTCTTCAACAAACAAGCTTGCTACAGGAACTATGATATGACTTTTACAGTATAGCATTTTCATTTCACGACACGAAATGGCATCAGTAGGCCGAAGTGCCTATTTTAATAAAACTCAAAGCCATTGTCCTCCTCCACCTTAATCTCCGGTCAAGTGTGGAACGCACTCCTCCACCTCTACCTTTGGTCAGGGGCGGAACTAACCCCTCCACATCTATATCCGGTCAGGGGCGGAACGCACCCCTCCATCTCTATCTCTGATCAGGGGCGGAACTAATCCCTCCACCTTTATCTCTGATCAGGGGCGGAACTAATACCTCCACCTTTATCTCTGATCAGGGGCGGAACTAATCCCTCCACCTTTATCTCTGATCAGGGGCGGAACTAATCCCTCCACCTTTACCTCTGATCAGGGGCGGAACTAATACCTCCACCTTTATCTCTGATCAGGGGCGGAACTAATCCCTCCACCTTTACCTCTGATCAGGGGCGGAACTAATACCTCCACCTTTATCTCTGATCAGGGGCGGAACTAATCCCTCCACCTTTACCTCTGATCAGGGGCGGAACTAATACCTCCACCTTTATCTCTGCTCAGGGGCGGAACTAATCCCTCCACCTTTATCTCTGATCAGGGGCGGAACTAATACCTCCACCTTTATCTCTGATCAGGGGCGGAACTAATCCCTCCACCTTTACCTCTGATCAGGGGCGGAACTAATACCTCCACCTTTATCTCTGATCAGGGGCGGAACTAATCCCTCCACCTTTACCTCTGATCAGGGGCGGAACTAATACCTCCACCTTTATCTCTGGTCACGGGCGAACCTCATGGGAAATTTTTGGGAAGCCCAGCAACGCTAACACTCCCGCGACTGGGTTCTTAAACAAACGTCATTGAATAGGGAAGCAAGTTGCTGTCCCTCCATCCCTCTTTGGATAACTCAAGAACTGCTGGGGCTAGATGCAAACACATTGTTGGAAGGATCTCGGTGAGCTTTAACCAAACACATTTAAGGCATTCTCCTGCCACATCCACGTCCTAGAAGATAGATTTAGATGTTAGGATTTGTACCTCGAATATAATATTGAGCTTGGACGTGCCAGTTGGGATTGATTCAAAATCTTACAAGTGTTTGTAGTCTCCAAGAACAGGCGCTTCGCTTTCAGAGCTTTATAAGTTGAAAAATAAACCTGTGACTATTTTAGTTTTTAAATTGTCTGCAAGTTGTGTGTTCTGAACTTAAAAACTGATGTTTCGGATTGGATACATCACTCAGGAATGTACATTAATGGTAGCTCTGACAGTACAAAGTGTACCGATTCTCCCTGATTTTCTGCTACAAACTAAATAGGCTGTTTAATTCCACTTTAAAAATGGCATCACAAGCGAAAAAGAGATAACAGTTCTGTTCTTATTAATTATCCTCGAAAAACGTGTCCACTGCCAAATTAACATCCGCCCTTCGAAAACTACACATAGCTCTTGGAGTTGAAAGAGTCGATTTAGAGGTAAGCGGACTTCAATAGACATAACTCAGCGACCTTTAGTAACCTGATACAAATTATGACAAGTATGCATAATTGATATCGGAACAGATATTCCAAATTTATGCGCGCTGGCACAAGCCATTTTGTTGCTATCGCAAATATTGACCAGGATGGAAGAATCGGTGGGCTATTCCGTTGGGGGCGAGCTAGGGCCAACGAATTCATACTCATTGCATGGGCTCATCCATAGGGTGCATGTTATGGGCTGTAGTCATTAAGGAGGTGGAGGTAGTTAAGCCAAATGTTGAATGGGCTCGAATTCCTCAAAGGAAAAAAGTTACACTTGTTGCTCCGGTCCTAGGACAACGTGGTTCTGCTCCATCCCTCTCTATCGGTAAGCATTCATACGGCTTTCGCTCGCCGATCACCTTGAACCAATGGTCCGCTCTCTACCTGTTCCTTTAAAAAAAAACGACAACCAAGTTTGTTGCTGGATCGCTGGGTTAAATTCGATACATACCTCTATGTATATCCACAATCATTTTTTTTAAACATCATAATAATAGTGATCGCCCACGAGATAGTCCGAGAAGGCGAAGAAGTAAATGCATGCTAACATACACCAACGCAAATCACAAAACAAATGGTATGCATAGTAAATGGATCGATGTGGAACCACCTGCACACGAGGCGTGCTAACTGGAGCCCGGCGGGCAGGATATCTGAATAGACGGGCTGGTATACGATCGAAAAGTGGCAGGCCCACCGGTCCTTGAGAAGCTGGCGCGACTGGAACTATCGACGGTACCGGTCCTTGAGAAGCTGAAGCAACGGGAACTATCGACGGGAACGTTTACCCAGGTTTAGCCATTCTTATATGCAATGGTCCGTATTTCTGGCCCATTTAACGCCTGGAATGTAGGTATATTCGGGATTTTTCAGATCATGTCTCACTGATCTGACTTAGGACGCTTTTAGAGGACATAATTTTCGACTACATATTAGCCCGTGTCGAGAATTTTTAAAGTGGTGTTATCAAAAACGGCTACTGTTTTTATTTTGCCTTGATATGTGCCGAACAATTTGGCATAAAATTAGATCGCTGGGCCATCGTCATTTTTTATCAACATGCGTTTGAAAAAGACTGTTTTCGGCATTCGGAGCCGTATTGGCCGTGAGAACCAATCCAGATAAGTGGGTCAAATAGTATCTCTTTTTGATCGTCTCGACGAGCTGAGTCCATTGAAGCAAAGGAATATCGTGTAAAATCGACGTGTAAGAAAATACTTGCTATCTTATGTCTTCTAATAAACCAGCAAATGTCTATTTCGGGCATACAAGGAACTATAAGGTTTAGACAAGTAAAAATCACGATAAAGCCGCAGTTTCTGCACTTGCTCATTTGAAGACTTCAGCATCGCTCACTGGGCATAGAAATATGGCCAAAACTTCATATTTATTCGCTGTTTGAACTACATCACAGCATGATTGAGGGAGGCTGCTTTGAACGCATGTGCATCACATACCAAATACTTACCTATTTTTTGCATGCTGAGATATTCAGATAGCCTTTCCTCATCACGTGCAAACGAAAATCAGCTGTGTTGGTGATAAAAATGATTAAAATTCGCTGTGATTATTTAAATTCGCCGTGATCACCGTCACCACCCATGCCTATTTTTTTCAGAGGGACACATGTCAGACATCAATCAATGAGCACTGGTATATTCAAGGCAAACATCGCGCGAATGTGCGGAGCACAGTTGACTGGACGGCATAGAGCACCCCAGTTCTATCTTTCATTGAACTCACAGCCGTTTTAGCATATTCTTCACGTCCCTCTTAGTTGTTAGCACGGGCAAAAGTTGCCGGTGCATGTAGGCAGCCCGAATGTAGCCGTCCCTCCTGTCCTTCCCGTACACGTTTTTTTTTCAACTAGCGACACCTGTTTCTCGCATCGTTCAACTGACTGACCGTGCACGGGAAACTGGAACTGACATTGGCATGTCCACATAGCCATCAAGTTCGGAGCTTGGCGTGTGGCACGTGAGGGCCGGTTCGAAGGCGCCGTCCCAGGATATCAACTCTCCGTGGTCTCATTTTGTCTCGTAATTTTCCTGGGACGGACGCTGGGGTCTCCACGCTTATTTTTGCCGCGAATGCACCTGATACGTTTAACAGCGATCTGGTGCTCTGCTCTGTCATCGCTATAGAGAAGTGTCTGGAGCACCATTTCGCTGTGAGCATACCAGGCACTGGAGTGGATGTACAGCATCACGATGCTCACGACTTCCTCATGCTGCAGCCGAGTGAGCTGCAGCTGGCGCAGCACATGCCGCGGCCCATCCAGCCAGTTGTGCTGGAACTTCGCGTGAAACGACATCAGATAGTAAAACCCCACAATGAATTAAGCGATACGCTGGAGGGTTTTGCATGCAGTGTCTCCCAGGCCATGCTCTGACACGCACAGTGTAGGTACATGCACTGGCAGCTTTTGCTCGGGCTAACATTTAAGAGGGACGTGGAGAATATGCTAAAATGCTAAAACGACTGTAAGTTTTATGAAAGGTAGAACTGGGGTGCTCTCTCCCGTCCAGTCAGTTGCGCTCCGCACCTTCGCGCGATGTTTGCCTTGGATATTTCCAGTGTTCATTGATTGATGTCTGACATGTGTCCCTTGGGAAAAAATAGGCATCCATGATCCTATGGTGATCAGGGGGAATTTCGATAATCACGGCGAATTTGAATGATTTGTATCACCAACGTATACTATTTTCGTCTGAACGTGATGTGGAAAGGCAATCTGAATGTTTCAACATGCAACGAATAGCTACCTATTCCTCGCATGTTGAGACATTCAGATAGCCTTTCCAGATAGCCTTGCATTTTTTTATGTGATGCACATGCGTACAAAGTATGCTGTACCGTACAAGTGCACATGCGTACCCTCAATCATGCTCCTATGTAGTTCAAACAGCCAATAGATATAAAGCTTTGTCTATATTGCTATTCCCGGTGAGTGATGCTGAAGTCTTCAAATGAGTAAGTGCAGAAGCCGCGACTGTATTATGATTTTTTACTTGTTTAAACCTTGGAGTTCCTTATATGCCCAGAAATGGACATTTGCTGGTGTATTAGAAGACACAAGATAGCCGATATTTTCTTAGCTATCGATTTTTCGATGATACGGTGTTGTTTTAGTCGACTCAGCTCGTCGGGACGATCAAGAAGAGGTATTATTTGACTCACTTATCTGTATTGGTTCTCACAGGCAATATAATCCCGAATGCCGAAAACAGTCTTTTTCAAACGCATTTTGAGAAAAATGCCGATTGCCCAGCGATCTAATTGTATGCCGAATTGTTAGGCACATATGAAGGCAAAATAAAAACAGTAGCCGT